>JAZHEH010002780.1:1680000-2338125 GCA_036589455.1 Ateles fusciceps
TACTCCCCCCACTAGGTGCTGCCATGGCCTGCATGGAGTCTGAATCCTGCTGGTGCGCAGAAGCACACGTCCTGGCTCCTGCACTGGCTCGGCTGAGCTCCTCCTCCCACAAGGGGGAGGAGTGCAGCACATCTGAGTCAGTGAAACCCAGTGAAGCCAAGTGAAGCTACGTGAAGCTGGCCAAGGAGCCAACTAGCTCCAGCACTGACACTTTAGTTCCCACGCCCCCACCACCACGAAGGGGTCAGGGAAAACTCCTGATTCATTATCACCCGGTACGATATTACTACTGTTACTTTACAAAGTTTCTTTCAGATCAATGAGGAATAAGAAAAATAAAAGATCCTTATTTTACCTGCATTTTTTTCCTTGTATCATTATTTTCCTTTATTTAAGTGATCTGAGTTTCAGGTCTGTTGGCAATGAATAACCTTAGTTTTTATTTGAGAAAGTATTTATTTTATTTGTCCTTCAGTTTTGAAGGTTAATTTCACAGATCTACAATTCTTGGTCAGCGGATTTTTTTTTTTTTTTTTTTTTTTTTGAGACAGAGTTTCACTTTTGTTGCCCAGGCTGATGTGCAATGGCATGGTCTCAGCTCACTACAACCTCCACCTACTAGGTTCAAGCGCTCTCCTGCCTCAGCCTCCCAAGTAGCTCGGATTACAGGCATGTGCCACCACACCCGGCTAATTTTTGTATTTTTAGTAGAGACAGGGTTTCTCCATGTTGGTCAGACTGGTCTCGAACTCCTGACCTCAGGTGATCCACCCGCCTCGGCCTCCCAAAGTTCTGGGATTACAAGCATGAGCCACCACACCTGGCTGGATATATATATATTTTTTTCTTTCAATTTTTAAAATATTTTACTCCACGCTCTTCTTGATTGCATGGTGATGAGAAGCCTGCGATAATTCCTGTTCTGTTCTTCTACAGGTAAATTTTTATTTTCCCCTCCATGCTCTTGCTTCTTCCAAGATTTTTTCTTAGTTATTGGTTTTCTGCAGTTTGAATATAAAGTGCATGGTTCAGTTACTTTAGCATTCATTCTGCTTGGTATTTTCTGAGGTTCCTGGATCTGTATTTTTAATTAAAGTCTGTCACTGATTTTGTAACATTCTTGGCCATTATTACTTCACGTATTTCTTCCTTTTTCTTCCTCCTTCTTCTTTTTCTTCCAATGATAGATAAGTTATATACCTTTTAAAAATGTCCCACAGTTCTTGGATGCTCTGTTTTTGTTTTCTCATTATTTTTTCTCTTTTATTTCAGTTTAGGGAGTTCCTATTGACCTATCTTCAGCCTCACTGATTTTTTTCCTCAGCAGTGCCCATTCTATTGATAAGCCTATCAATGACATTCTTCATTTCTGTTATAGTGCTTTTTTTATGCCTAGCATTTCCTTTTGATCTTTTCTGTTTCTCTTTGCTTTATGTATCTCATGTGCTCTTACGTGATGTCTACTTTTTCCATTAGGGTTCTTAACATATTAATCATGGTTATTTTATATTTCTTAGCTGATAATTCACATATCTGTAACATCTGAGTCTGGTTCTGATTCTTGCTTTATTTCTACAGACTGTTTTTTCTTGCCATTAGGTGTGCCTTCTAATTTTTTTTTGTTCAAAGTTCACCATGTTGCATTGAGTAATAAGAGCAGAGGTAAACTTATGGTGTGGATTTGTTAATCTGGCCAGGAGGTAAGCTGTGTTTAATGTTTGCTATAGATGTCAGAAACTTCAAGTAAGTTTCTCTAGTAACCTTATATTTGTCTCCTTCATTGACTTTGAGCTTGTCTCAGTACTGCTCCTCAGAAAATAATCCATCCTTGCAGCTCTTCCAGCTCAAATGCATTGTTATTATACCAGAGCTCTGTTGGTGTGGTAGTAAGATATGGGGAATGAAAAACATTCTATGATTTTAGGATTAAACCTTCATTTTTTACTTTGCCTATTTTTTCTGAGCTGTGACCTTCATGGGCATTTCTCCACTGGTATAGCTTTTCCCCCACTTAAACTGAGACAGGAAGGCTAGAGGGAGCTGAAGTGGGAAAAATGCCCTGCCCAAACCAAGATAGAGGTCTAATAGTATATTTTCCCCTACAGAGTAGATCTGTGTTGGAAAATACTCTGGGTATATTTCATAACGATTATCCTCTTTCCCTCTGCTAGAACTACAAGGGGACCTTTCCCAGGATCTTCATGAGAAGATGAAGTACCTGATAAAGTACCTGGAAGAAAAATCCGTGAAAAGTGTAGGGGCCTCCCTAAGAATGCTGCTCCCAGAGGTGTCACACTCCCATGTTAGTCCACGCTCAGCCTCCAGCAATTTGTTGAAACTATCATTTAAATGTTCCTACCAATTTATGGCTCCAATAGTTTTGGCTCTAGGTAAGCAGATTGATGCTGTGAGTCTCTGGATTTGCTTTTCTCTCCCTCTCCAGATTTCAGGCTAGTGGTTGCCCTGCAATCTCAGTTCTCTGATGGGTCAAAAAAAAACACACTGATTCTCAGTTTCTTAGCTTGTAAGAACACTAGAGTTGTAAGAACTCTAGGTTCTTTACATGTCAGTGCTAAAAATGGAGTCTCTTCTCTCTGGTTTTCATTCCTGTTTCTCATCTGCCTTCTTTTGAATTACTTGAACATCTGCATAGTTGCTTTCTTTCCCTTTTTTTTGATGTTGTTCTAGAGATTGCAATATATGTACTTCATTTTTCAAAGTCTACATAGATTTTTTTTTTTGGAGAAAATTATAAACTTTATTGAAAGATATGTCAAAGGCCTAAGTAAATGGACAGCTGTACCATATTCATGGATTGGAAGACAACATTGTAAAGATGACATGGCTTACCGAATTAATCTATACATTCAATACAAATCCAATCAAAATTTCAAATCCAACCAAAATTTCAACATTCTTGGGTTTGATTTATAACTTGTTGATCTACTTCTAGAAGTTATATAGAAGAGCAGATGACTTAGAATAGCCAAGACACTCCAAGGAAGAAAAAATTTGTGGTGATACTGGAGACAGAGGTGGGATTGGTTAAAATTCTGACAAAATGTGGAGGCATCTTGGTTTTTATCAAGACCTTTTTCTAAAGTTGTAATAATCAGGACTGTATTGTACTGCTACAAGATTAGGCAAATTGACATGAGTCAGAATAGAAACCAACAAAATACCCAAACATGTACACAAACACTTAATTTATGAAAAAGAGGCAGCATTACAAATCACTGGAGAAAGGATGAACTTTTCAGTAAATAGTGCTGAGACAACCACTTTGCCATATGAAAAATATTAAATTGAATTTCTAACTCAATTTTCACAAAAAGCAGTTCAGGGCAGACTAAAGACAAATATGAAAGGCAAAACTATAAAACTTCTACAAGGCAGTAAAGAATATATTTATGACTTTGGGTAGGAAAGGATCTCCCCCACAAACCAACTAGTATTCAGCTTTATATTATACTTTTTAAAAACATTTATTTTTAGCAGGAAATAGTCAACATTTTACAATTTCCAAACTCCCCTCCTCTGAAAGTCACTGTAAAAGTTAACAATGTATTTTGTTGTTGCTCTGAACAAGAAAGATATTCAGAAAGGGTGGACACTTCACATGAGGCATGTATGAACTTTTCACAGGCCCACTTTTACGGAGGAAATAAAGTAAAACCTGCAGGATGAATCCACAAACTAAAAACAGGAATCTTGGCTTTTTTGAGTGACACCATTTCGATGTCATCACCGGACAGCCTGAGTTTTGTCACCTAACACAGTCGATTTTCGGGCTGCCAAGGCTACATCAAGACTCTTGGTTTAAGGAAGTTAAGAGTATGCTGATGGCATCAGGAAGGAGAAGATGTGACGGTTTGCTTCCCTACGCTGTAAGGCTTCTGTGCCCAAGTGGCTGACATGGGAACGTCAGAGAATTCTCTCCTGGGAATCAAGAACAATCTTCAAAAACCGGGACAGAAAATCTTATTTTCCCCCTATTTTAACTCCATTTCTAAGATACACCCTATTAGTGGTATTTGCCCTTTCCACAAAAGACAACAATGAAGTATCCTGTGTGCTAACAACATAACTTAAAAAAGAGAGCTGAACTTCTACAGTTTTATAAAACTTGATTTAAAAAAATAGGATTTCAAACAGTAGAGTCACTAGAAGTACAGAACTATCAAAACTGTCCATTTCACTTGGCATCCCCAGCGCCTTCCGCTTTCTGGGACTGGAGTGTAGAGGCATCTCGGTTCTTTGCAGGGTTGTTCCCATCCTTGCCAGCATCTGCTTTCCCCTTTCTCCCTTTGGGCAGCTTCTCTCCCTTCTTTGCAGGGTCCTTTTTAGGCCTGGGCTCTGGTTTTGGAGGAGCTGGTTTAGCAGACAGCCGCGCCGACCTCCTCTGTGGCTCATCCTTCACCTTTGCTTTATCACCTTTAACATCTCCTTTTGCCTTTCTCTTGGGCATGGTGGCAGCAGTGTTGGCAGGCGGCTTAAGAAGTCCTAGTGGGTGCTTCTGTCTTCCTCACACTGCTCCTGGAAAGATGTCAGTCTCGTGGGCATCTGAGGGGTGCGGGAATCCCAGCTGCGGCCCTGGCAGCACCAGAGCCCTAGGCGTGGGCAGGGCCAACACGGGCCGTGAGAGAGAGAAGACGATGGCCTTTTTTTTTTTTTTTTTTTAATGAGACAGAGTTTCACTCTTGTTGTCCAGGCTGGAGTGCCATGGTGTGATCTTGGCTCACCTCAACCTCTGCTTCCTGGGTTCAAGTGATTCTCCTGCCTCAGCCTTCTTAATAGCTGGGATTACTGGCATGTGCCACCATGCCAGGCTAATTTTGTATTTTTAGTAGACACAGGGTTTCTCCACGTTGGTCAGGCTGGTCTCAAACTTCTGACCTCAGGTAATCCACCTGCCTCAGCCTCCCAAAGTGCTGGGATTACAGGCATGAGCCACCGCTGCCAGCCAGAATTAAAATTAATCACCTCAAGGGAAATTTATAAACCTTACAGACATTTGGTTCTCTCTCTTCTCTTTTTTTCTTTTTTTTTTTTTTGACAGAGTTTCACTCTTGTTGCCCAGGCTGGAGTGCAATGGCGCGATCTCGGCTCACCACAACCTCCGCCTCCTGGGTTGAAGCGATTCTCCTGCCTCAGCTTCCCGAGTAGCTGGTATTACAGGCATGCAACACCATGCCTGACTAATTTTGTATTTTTAGTAGAGACAGGGTTTCATCATGTTGGCCAGGATGGTCTCGATATCCTGACCGGTGATCGACATGCCTCGGCCTCCCAAAGTGCTGGGATTACAGGCATCAGCCAGTGTGACTGAAATGCCTAGCATTTCTTTTAAAGCAGCACTGCTGTTGATGAATTATCTCTTTGGTTTCCAGTAATTTGGTTATATCTTTGGATGTGGTTTTTCTTGACATTCACTGAGCTTCTTCAATCTGTAAATTTATCTCAGTTGCCAAATTTGAGACGTTTCCAGCCATTACATATTCAATTTTTAAAACATTTCTGCAGCAATCTCTTTCCTCTCCTACTGTGATTTCAAAGACCTGTATGTTAGACATTTTTATATTGTCCTACAGATTCTTAAGGCTCTTTTCCCTTTTTTAAACAAATGTTTTCCTGTTGTTTACAATAGACAATTTCTTCTGATCTTCTATTCTAATTCACTGACTCTATTCTGTGTCATCTCCATTCTTTCTCATAGTTTTAGGTACTTGTTTGGTCATTGTTGCTATTGTCACTGACACAGGAATGCAGTTGTAGGAGTATGTCTTGTCTCAAAGCGGGACCAGAAAACAAACAAACAAACGGAATTTCATTCATTTTTTTTTTTCCTTGTCACAGGGGATTTCCTTACAGGGTCTCTCATTAGAAAAAGAGGGTTTCTCTTGGTGCATTTGCTGTCTGAATCCACTGTACAGTTCTGAAATTCACACTGCCTTGAGTCTAAGGTGGAGGATGTAGGAGGGAATTTTTCAAAGCAGGAAATTCACTAATGTATTTGTCTCTTTTCAAGTTTTGATTTCCCTTTCCAATCTGCCTGCTATATTTACTTTTCAAAGTCTTTCCACAGCTACTTTATGTATTCTGTTCAGAATCTTTTTTTAGGCGTAATCAGTGGGAGGACTAAAGTGATGTGCACTTACTTACTCCATCTTAATTGGAACTAGAAACTAATCTTATCACTTGTGATTTTAATAATTTAATAATAGATATAGAAATAAAAAATTTAAAAGATAAAGTTTGACTTTCAACATGGTTCACCTTAATCTCAGCATGAAATTAACATATATTTCTCTAAGTAAATCCACAGTAAAGTTGTAGTACTTTTGTCACAGTCCTTTATGAGACAAAAAGTTACATGCATACATTTCTTTAAAAAAGTGTAATTTTTATACAAAATTTCATGATTTCTACTAACAAATACGGTTCCATTATTAATATGAAATTGATTCACACTTGGAAAACTGATATATAATATATCAACAAATTTTCACAATCACACTCCATATTTTTAATCTTGGACTCACCTAAAATTTTAATAGTAACATAAATCTCAAAGTATAGTAAACTAAAACAGTTTACAATTGTGCTGAATATTAAGCAATAAGTTAACATAATATACAAAAAAATTATCTTACTATTCAACATAAAAAGAGAAATGGAAATTTATTTAATCTCACAATTCCAATGTGAGAATATTCAATCGCTCAAAACATATGTTCCACATTGAAAAGTAAGTATTCTCTAATTTTTCTTCCAGAAATTCAAATTGCTTTTATTCACAAGTTTGAGTCTAGACTACACTGTCCAATATTATAGTCACTAGTGATACATGATTATGCAAATTAAAATTAAATAAAATTAAAAATTCAGTTCCTCAGTCACATGAGCCATGATTTCAAGTGCTCAAACAGCCACATGTAGCTAAATGGTTATCTTTTAGACGGTGTCAGCGTCAATCATTTCCATCATCACAGAAAATCACATGGGCAAAACTGGGCAATAGGAACACACATAATTTTACAGAAGCATAGTTCCTGAGATAGCTACCGGGGGAGAACTGTGTTAGCCCTTATTATTTTATGCCTACAGTGAAAAAAATTCAAATCATTTTCTACATTTTTTAGAAAAGTGAGGTTATTTTAAATTTCTCACAAGTATTTTTAGGAGCTACTGTGAATTATTATTTATTCTAACTTGTGATTTCATCAAGCTATACATTTGACTCAGGGCTTATTGAGGTATATACAACTTATTGAGGCGATAATAACTATTAATGACTAATATTTATTTAAATTAAAGAAAATCAAAGTACATTTCAACATATTTTTTTAAAGTCTAAACACTGGAAGCATGCAAACAACCAAACTGTTCAAGTGAGATTTTTAAAAACTATTCTATTATAATATTTGAGCATGAAAGTGGTGGGTATGCCAAAACTATCAATTTCTGCAATTTGGACCGAATGCTTTAGACCCAAATGAACAATTCCCCACCACAGCAGCAGAGCAGCAAAGAAGGAGAGAAGAGGAGCAGCAGCAGGACATTAGAGAGAAGTAGCTTGACTTCAGAGGAACAGATTGATGGCGGGACTTCAAAGAAGAGTTTGGCAGGGGACAGCTGAACTCCAGGAGAAGACCACCTTCCCATTCCATCCTCTTTCCAGCTTCCCATCCCACTGAGAGTCACTTCCGCCACTCAATAAAATCCTCCACATTCACCACCCTTCAATTCATTTGCATGACCTTATTCTTCCTGGAGGCCAGACAAGAACTTGGGTACCAAGAGGGTGGGTGCAAAAGGCTGTCACTCTGGCCCTCCACTGATCTGTTAAACACTAGGGTTGTCTGTGGATGGAAAAGCTAAATGAGCACACTGTAACACATGCCCTGTAGGATTCCAGAGGTCACAGGTACCCCACCCTAGAAGGTGCCACAGGACTGTACAGAATTCTACTCCTGCTGACACCCAGAAGCACTTGTCCCAGACCCTGCACCCACTCATTTGCATGCTTCCCCCTCCAGTGAGAGGTTGAGAGCTGCAGGCTTAGTAAATGAGTCAATCTCTTTGAGAATCCTG
This sequence comes from Ateles fusciceps, assembly GCA_036589455.1. Taxonomy (NCBI): domain Eukaryota; kingdom Metazoa; phylum Chordata; class Mammalia; order Primates; family Atelidae; genus Ateles; species Ateles fusciceps. Next base: position 1,688,095 of record JAZHEH010002780.1, read on the forward strand.
TGAAGGGGTCAAGGGAACTATCCTGTTTCAGAAGGAAGGGGCTGGAGGGGTGTTGTAATAAAAGATTCTACTGGACATATTAAATTTGAGATGCTTACTAGACATCCAAATGGAGATTTCAAAAAGATAGCTGAAAAGAGTAAACTAAAGTAAAAGGAGTTAAAAGGGATGAGGAAAGTGGGATCTCTATTTCCAGAGTACTAAAATGTATGAAATATGGACATGTGAAACTCCTAGTCATGGTTGGTGCAGGCACTGTCTCCCTTTAACACTTAGAGAGATGAGAAAATTTCACTGATCTACTAACACCCCAGCCAAGACTATGGCCAGGTAGTCCCATATCTAAATATCCACAGATGGGCTTTCTAAACACCTGAAATGTGAAGATGAAACTTCTCCCCCTCAACCACCACTACCACCACAGAAATGTTACAGGGTGTGGGACAGTCACTCTTTTCACTCACATGAGAACCCTCAAGGGCAATGATAAGGACAAACTTCAGATGTCAGACATTTATTTGACTGCTAGTGTAGTTGCCCTGACTCCACAGCATAAGGAGGTGAAGGTAGGGGGCTATAGGCTCAGATAGAAACATTACAAATTTCCAGTTTTAAAAAACACACATTTCACCTTCACCCATAATTACTGTAATAGAAGCCCAATTTTCACCATTCAAATAACCTGAAAACCTAATTCTTCAGGTAACGTGTGAAAAGCATTCCGGATATGAAAAGCTGTAAAGTACTACTAATACAAAATGTCAGAAACTTCAGGTAAACCAGTAGTCAAAATTCATGCACAGAAGTTCTAGTTATGTAAGATGACTTTCTCCTAGCATATTCCAACTTGTTAATCAAAATGTAGTTCAATGTTAGTTCGTCTCTTCTTTCTAAAATATATTAACATCCACATTATTGTACTAATCACATTGTACTAATTGCTGTTTATACATCTAACTCTTTTTGCAAGCTTTTCATATCATTTCTTACCAGAATCTAACACAATGGTGATGACACGGTATGCATTCAATAAATGTTTTTGAATTCATTAAATTCTTCAAGATACCATAGCTCTTTTATGAGATAGCTTTAGATATGACAGCAATGAGTCACAGACAAAAATAGAGGCCCCTTATTAGGCCCCCAGTATATCACACATATTTCTATACTACTTTAGGGAGCTATGCATTTCCAGGCTTCAATTTCTCTCTTTTAATTTAATACTACTGAGCATAAAACTGTTAAGAAAATACAAAGCTTACAGTCTAAAATATTTTGGAACCCTCTTATATTAGACTATGTAATATATCCTAAATGTTGTAAGACTGACTATAACAATGCTAACTTATTATATGTCAGCTATTGTTCTAAGTGTTTTACATGAAGTAAATAAAGCATTTATTCCTCTCAACAATCTACCTTCATGTTGATTATTATTATCCCATTTTCCAGGGGGGACAAAGAGGTTAGGTGTGTTGCAAAAGGTAACAAACACATTCTATAAAGTGTTCTACTTTATTTTCTCTATCCCTTTTCAAGAAGTTTATCAAACCAACTTTAAGTGAATTACATTTCCAAAAGTTTTAAGCCTTCCCAAATTATTTTTTAATAAATGACAATATATAGAAGTGTCACAAAAGTAGAGGTTTAAATTACTAAGGTTTTGTTAGTACTTTGTTGTTGTACATATGATTTCTCCTTTCATTTTAGAACTCTGATAAGTGATTACTGAACCCAACATTAGTTTCTTTATGAGAAATTGGTGCTGATGTCAGTAACTTTCATTTCTATATCATTCTCCAAGTAACTTTCTTACGGTGATTCTGATAAAGAGCTAACAAAGTTGATATCGTTTTAATAACAAGTAATATCTGAAGAAACTTTAGTATTAAAGAAAAGTCAAAAGAAAGTACAACTCCATACTCTGGGAGAAACAATCTCACACATCACTATGTGGTATCCTACTCCAATAAATTCTAACACATTTTACAACTATGAAATAAATGTGAGTCTGAGGCACTAGAACTACATTATAGCTTTAACTGACCCCGTCTGAAATCACTCAGGCCCCTAAAAGTACGCTCTGCTGCCAACCATGACACAACAGTTAGATGGCACTTACCTCACAGTATGATAAGCAATGGAGTCAGCCAGAAGGTGGCAGAATGGGGCCATTTAGGCTTCACATACATACCAGAAAAATCTTTTATTATCATTACCTTAAATTTTGGCAATATAAGATAAACACAATTTTAGGTTCTTATAGAAATAAAAGTGTAATGTACTAGAACTATGCGATAACATTATTTTATGTATACAAAGCAAACTATAAAATTCTCACATATACTGACACATCAGAAACTAATACCCATTTTCCCTCTCTCATAAATCTTATACAATCCCATGAAAAAATTAAGTCCTCCAAAGTTCCCCCATATAATTCCAAAATATCATTTTAATTCACTAACAATTTAATGGAAAAATACTAGTAAATGTTACATTATATTTAATCATAATTACTATATAACAGCAAGGTAGAATGTTTAATAAAATCTCATATAACTTCTAAGAAAACAGTTGTTCTTATATTGGGTTTGTTTAATGGAGTTTAGACACTATGACTTAATATATGGCAGATTAGCCATATTATTATTCTATTACATTCAACTGCTTACAATGGATCTGTTTATTTCTGCATTCCTGGTACCTATCGTAGGACTTAGAACACATAAACTCTCAATTAAGAAACATTTGCTCAATTGAGTATAAGATTTTGGAGAAAACTGAAGGCCAAAAGCAATTAAGCAGACAGCTAAAACACCAATTTGTATTAGCATGGTTATTTTTATTTTTCTATCACGTGATCAGCCTTCCCAAATGAAAAACAAAACCACCTACAAAAATGAGATTTTAAAGCCAGATCTGCCAACATTAGCCAATTTACATCAAAGGGAGAGGTTGAAGAGTGCTGGAGAGAATTATTTTGGAGGAGTTACGAGCTATGTAACACATTTAGGAAAGAAGGTGTTTCACCCCTTACCTCAAATCAATTGAGGTTCTTCAAGGGAACCACTCAGAGACTTGATATGTACCCTATCAGCTAGGATTTATAAGAGTTAGGAGCTGTTTTGCGGAACTCACCAAATGTACAAAATGTAAAGGTACTAAATGGTAGATAAAGCCACCTCTGCACAGTGGCAGGGTGAAAAGAGTTATGTTGAGAGGGAGCTCAACCTGGAATAGCAGGGAAAATACATTTATGTACTATGGACCCCACAAAAGAGATTGTGGGCAAGGGAATCATAAGTGGCCAGCCAGAGGAGAGGCCTTCTATCACAAAGGGAACTGAAATCTGAGGGCCACAGCAGGTTTACTGTGATTAAATTTCAGGACCTCTCAAGTGCAGGCGACCTTTCTAATATCCTGGGAGAGATTCTAGCTTGTATTCACAAGGACATAAGCTTTTGTAAGACTTGCAAAAGTAAGATATTTTAATTGCAATTGGTTGAGATTGCTGTCTCTTTCTCTCCAACTTCCCCTTCACACTTTCCATTATGTCAGGTGCTAATGGAGTGGCAGCAGGCATTTTAGAGATCTGGATAAGGGAAAGTTAAGGTGGTAATGTGCAGTTTTAGCTACGATTGGAAAGAAGTTTGGGGATTTTTCAACTAAAAAGTAAAAAATGACAGATTTCGTGATTTGAATGTATATATACCTATATGTATGTGAATACATATGTGTAATACATAAATATATATGAGTACCTACTTTTTTATCTTTAAATTTATATATTAAAAAAACAAGATAAATTTAGGAGAAACATAATGAAATATGAAACAGATTATAAAGATGAGACATAAAATCAATAAAAATGTCCCTATGTGGAAAAGTGAATTCAAGTTATTTTGTATAACGTACAAATACACTAAATTATGAAAAAAGGAAAAATTCCAAATAGAAATAATAAATACACACAGTTTCATAATGTAATTAATGAAGAGAATATGCACATGTTAGAAAAGACATTTAAGTCTCTTGTCAATTGACACAAAATAGTAACAATAACAAAGATACATTAAAACTCATGAAGGCTAGTACAAGGACATTAAAGATAAATTATCAGAGAATATTGTTACTTCAAAAATTACCTAAGATCAAGACTTGATAGAAATCTTACAGCTCACATACAAAAGAAACTTCTCAGGGACCATTACATGGTGTTTCTTCAACCATAAAAAACATATCTGGAAACCAGAAGGTGGAGGTGGGAGTGGTAGCTATCACTACCCTATTTCATTGAATCTATGACTATCAGTTATAAAAATCATCATTATATCATGTACCACTAAGAAAAAAAAGAAAAAGAGTACAGAAATTAAACTATGAGGTATTACTTTGTCACTTATAAATTTTTTCTCTATTAAGACAACTATTTTTCATTTATTTAGACATAACTTTTTATATCACTCTTGTATACATATAAAATGAAAAGAACATTTTAAAATTTAAGAAATTCCTAAAATGCCTTCACATTCATAGTCTGACTCTTCCAGATCATTTTTTGACTCACAGTTATTATTGTGTTTTTACACAATTATTGTTCTTTATGATATCAAAAATATTGTTGATACGGTATTTCTTGAAGCACTCTACTACCATTTCCTATATTTTCTTCTTCCAACCTGCTCATACTCATTTTCATGTTTGTGCATGCATAGACAATAACAAGCACATTACAAGAATTGCCTGACTGATGTCATTTAGGAAACATCCTAATTTCGAATATACTAAAATATGAGAAAAAGTATGTATGTTAGAATTAATGAACTATAATACCATAAGTTACCCATTTGAAAATTTTCTACTTCTTGTCTCTGTAACTTTGGACTCTAACAGCTGAGAAATCTTAATAACTTTGGAAGTACTCATCAAGAAATATGAATTTAGAAGTAATCTTCAAGTATGGGAAGTACCTATAACAATTAATCCCTTGAACCAGAAGTTTAGAATGCCATCTGGGTATTCTGGTCACATTTCACTGAAAAAAAAAACAGGCCTAAAAGGAGAATTACTTCTGTTTGGGAGATTAATCCTGGTTATTACTGAGACATAAATTTGTGTTATAGATGGAAGAAAATTATAGTACTATAAGAAACTTCTTGTAATTTGCATATCGAGTGTAAAAACAGAGAAGACTTCAGTAATCCAATATAGGAAACACTACCAAGGTCTCAATGATTCAAGAATGATGGTCTAAACTACTATCCTGAAAAAAAATCCCTTCTACACTTACATGCTGGCAGTGGGAAATTCAAACCAACTTCCAAACAGAACAAGGAGTATAGCAGTTGCCCATAAATGCCAGCTTGCTATGCTATATGTGTGCCATTGTATGTGTGTATATATAAACACATCGATTTCCTTCTCCCTTTTCCCCAGTAATTTTACATAAGGCATAGTCATTATTTTATAATTCAGCACCAGGGCTGCAGAAAGTCAAGGTGATATTATGGCTAAATGATATGAGTGAATATCATCCAGAAATTGATATAGGGACTGATGGATTTTTAGATCTCTCCTTTTGGGTAGAAGTTGAGGGTTTTCATTTATATGAAGGATAGTAGCATTAAGTTAGCTGTAGCATAGTGTAATTGCCATTCTTTGAAAGCATCAGTAGAAGGGTATAAACAGGTGATGAATAGCTAAAAGAGTGGACCATGCTGGATATAGCAAATTGGTTCATTCAATGTCCCTTCCATTCTCCTTCTATAATAGTAGGATGGGCTGGAAAGCTATAAAATATATTTCCTGGATTCCTTGTTCCTAAAGTTTTGGATAAAAATAAAGTTCTCCCACTAGATGCTCTTTTATGATATTTGAATATATATTTCTGATGACAATCAGGGTCATGGGAATAAGGTTTCTCAGAAGTATTTCAGTCACTTCCAGCTCCAGCTTCTGAATAATGAAAAAACTCATATCCATATTGTAAGACAGAGAAGAGATGGCAGAGGCACAGAGACAAACACAGAAAGAAGAAGAAAAATATGTAAATCTAATGACATCATTTGAGGTCCCGGATATTTCAATGCTTAAAGGCTATTTCACCACTTGAACTTTCAAGTTACCTAAAAAAATTATTTCATTTCTGTGTCAATCAGTTTGAATAGGGACTCTGCTTCTTGCAACTGAAAGAAACGTATTAAATACACATTCCAAAAACAAGAGTATTTCTTAGATCATCTTACTTTTGATATACATGTCAAGTACTTTTTGTATACAAATTCATCTTTAAGAGCTGCTAGGTAACAACAAAAGTGACTTTCCACCTTCCTCAACTTAAGAAGTAAATATTATTATAAGTGATCCCTAAAATCTCTCTGTTTTCAAGCAGAGTCCTAGGTTTTCCTACAATAGTCACTGATCCTGTGTTTCAAAGGTCAGTGTCCTTGGTGGGAAGTTGTTGTTTCACTCTTTTCTGCTGTTCTCAGGTCTGCATCGCCAATTTCCCAGGCTTTCTTCTTCACTTTAAGCTTTATATTAGGTAATCAAAGAGAAGGATAGCTGTTTTATATTTGTTTCCTAGATTTTTTTCTTTTGTCACTCTTATTCCCAGCACCCAGAAATACTATTATTGATATTTTAGAATATTTGCTTCAAGTCCATATTTCTGTCTGTAATGTTAAAATGTATTCACTTTGAATATATATCTATTTGAAATTTAGAAAATTACGAATAATGGGATTTTGGTACAAGATGGCTGACTAGAGACATGAGGTACCTGCTCTCTCCAGAAAGAAGAATCAGAATTATTAATTGATTATCATACCATGAATAGAACATCTAGGAGAGAACACTAGAGTGCAATGGAGAACACATAGGGAACATTTGAGGCACAGAAGGAAAAGGAAGCAAGTGGCCCGCGTGGTGAAGATTGGCTTGGGGCCTAGAAGGGCTCAGTATTGCAGGGACAGGGTAAGTGACAGAACTTCAGCAGTTCACATCTCTGCCACAGACTGCTGTGAACTAAACCTCAGTAGAACTCCTCTACCAACAGGAACCCTGAAACTAGCATGGTTGGTGACTTGGAGATTGTGTGTGGGCATTGCATCAGACAAGGAATTCATGCTGGGTCACTCACTCCTACCTAGACATGAACAGCTGTGTCAAGGTGCCATTTTGGGAGCATAGTCATCACGGGAAGTTTTGCAGCACTAAATGCCTATTATCAAAAAAGTAGAAAGATTACAAATTAACATATAACAATATACCTCAAGAAAACAGAAAAGCAAGAACAAATTAAACCCCAAATTAGCTGAAGAAAAGAAATAAGATCAGAGCAGAATTAAATGAAGTAGAGACTCTAAAAACAACATAAAAGACCAAAAAAAGAAAAGGTTGGTTCTTTGAAAAGATTAACAAAATTGATAAACTGTTAGCTACACTAACCAAGAAAGAGAAGATGCAAATAAACAAAATCAGAAATGAAAAAGCAGACATTACAACTGATATCACAAAAATACAAAAGATCATCAGAGACTATTATGAACAACTAAATGCTAACAAACTGGAAAACGTAGAGAAAATGAATAAATTCCTGGAAAAACACAACCTACTAAGATGATATCAGGAAGAAATAGAAAACCTGAACAGTTCAATAACAAGTAGAGAGACTGAACCAGTAATAAAAAGTCTCTCCACAAAGGAAAGACAAGGACTGGATGGATTTACAGCTGAATTCTACCAAATGTACAGTTATCCTACCAAAGGATAACGAATACAAATCTTCCTGCAGCTATTCCAAAAGATCAAAGAGAAAGGAATTCTCCCTAACTCATCCTACAAGGTCAGCATCAATCTGATACCAAAACCTGACAAATAACAACAAAGAAAACTACAGGTCAACATCCCTGCTGCAGAGACACAAAAATCCTCAAAAAAATACTAGCAAACCAAATCCAATAGCACATCAAACAGATAATATGCCATAACCAATTGGAATTCCTTCCAGGAATGCAAGAATGGTTCAGTATATGCAAATCAATAAATGGGAGGCACCACATCCACAGAAACTATCATACTATCTCAATGGATGCAGAAAAGACATTTGAAAAAAAAAAACCACCTCAATATCCCTTCATAATAAAACTCAACAAACTAGGCACAGAAGGAACATATCTCAAAATAATAAAGGCCATACATGCCAAACCCACAGCTAACATCATACTAAGTGGGGAAAAGTTGAAAATCTTTCCAGTTCTAAGAACTAGAACAAGACCAGGATGCCTACTTTAACTACTATTATTCGACATAGTGCAGGAAGTGCTAGCAAGAGGAAACAGGAAAGAGAAAGAAATAAAAGGCATCCAGATCAGAGAATAGGAAGCAAAATTGTCCTTCTTTGCCGATGATATGATCTTATACCTAGAAAAATCAAAGACTTCACCAAAAACTCCCAGATTTGGTGGATGAACTCAGTAGAGTTGCAGGAGACAAAATCAACATACAGAAATCAGTAGCATTTCTATACACCAATAATAATCTAGCTGAGAAAGAAATTAAAAAGTCAATCCTATTTACAATAGCTACAAAAAGGATACCCATGAATAAATTTATCCAAGGTGAAAGATGTCTACATTGAAAACTATAAAACACAAAGGAAAGAAATTGAAGATAAAAAAAAATCCCATGCTCATGAATTAGAATTAGTACTATTAAAAATGATCAGACTTCCCAAAGCATTCTAAAGACTCAGTGTAATCGATATCAAAATACCAACATAATTCTTCACAGAATTAGAAAAACAATCCTAAAATTCATATGCAACCTAAAAGAAGCCCAAATATCCAAAGCAACTCTAAGCAAAAAGAACGAAACTGGAGGCATCACATTACTTGCTTTCAAAGTATATTAGAAGGCTGCAGTAACTCAAACAGCACAGTATTGGTATGAAAAAAGACACATTATGGAACTGAATAGAGAATCCAGAAAAAAAGCCACATATTTACAGCCAATTAATCTTTGACTAACCAGACAAGAGCATACCCTGGGGAAAAGACACTTTCTTCAATAAATGGTCCTGAGAAAACTGAATAGCCACATGCAAAAGAATGAAACTGGACCCCTATCTCTCCCCCACATAGAAATATCAACTCAAAATGGATTATAGACTTACACATAAGACAAGAAATTCTAAAAATACTAGAAGAAAACCTACCAAAAACTCTCCTGGACACTGCTCTAGGTGAAGATTTTTTTTTTTTTTTTTTTGAGACGGAGTTTCACTCTTGTTGCCCAGGCTAGAGTGCAATGGTGCTATCTCAGCTCACTGCAACATCTGCCTCTTGGGGTTAAGTGATTTTCCTGCCTCAGCCTCCCAAAAGCTGGGATTACAGGCATGCGCCACTATGCCCGGCTAATTTTGTATTTTCAGTAGAGATGGGGTTTCTCCACGCTGGTCAGGCTAGTCTCGAGCTAACTGCCTCAGCCTCCTAAAGTGCTGAGATTATAGACGCGAGCCACTACAACTACACCCAGCACAGGCGAGAATTTACAACTAAAACCTCAAAAATACAGGCAACAAAAACACCAATAGACATATGAAACTTAATTACTAAAATGCTTCTGCACAGAAAAAGAAATAATCAATACGGTGAAGAGACAACCTGTCGAATCCAAGAAAATATCTGCAAGCTACTCATCCAAAGGGGACTAATATCCAGAATATACAAGAAACTCAAATAACTTAATAGGAAAAACATAATCCAATTCAAAAGCACATAAATGACATGAGTAGACATTTTGCCAAAGAAGACAGCCAACTGGTTTATGAAAAATCACTAATCATCAGAGATATTCAAATCAAAACCATAACTAGGTATCACCTTACTCCAGTCAGAATGGCTATTATAAGAAGAAAAAAAAAAGCAGCAGATATTGGTAAGGATGTGGAAAAAAGGGAATTATACATTTTTATGAGAATGTAAATTAGTACAGCCACCATGGGAAACGGTTATGGAAAATTATCAAAAACCTAAAATCAGAACTATCATATGATCTAGCAATCCCACTACTGGGTATCTACCCAAAAGAAAAGAAGCCAGTCTATCAAAGAATATCTGCACTCGTGTGTTTATTGCAGCACTATTCACAATAGCAAAGATATGGAATCAACCTAAATGTTCATCAATGTATAAGTGGATAAAGAATATGCGGTATATATGCAAAATGCAATATTACTTGGCCATTAAAAAGTGAAATCTTGTCATTTGCAGCAATATGGCTGGCACTGAAGGTCATTTTTTAAAAGTGAAATAAGCCAGACACAAAAAGACAAATATCACACATTCTCACTTTTATGTGGAAACTAAAATATTTGATCACATGGAGGAAGAGAATGAAAACATAGAGACCAGAGATAGGGGAGGGTGATTGGGGCGGAGGCGGGGGTGAGGCTGAAGAGAATTAAAGGGTACAAGCATACAGTAAGATAGAAGGAATATATTGAATGTTTGATAGCAGAGTCAAGTAAGAAAGCAAAAGTGTATTGTACTTGGCTGATGGACTCTCTAAATACCCTGACATGATCACTATAAATCACATACATTTAACAAAATTCATGTTACTCCATACATTTGGAAAAACAAACAATGAACACTACAAATAACACTAAAGGCCCTCCTGATTACTACCCACATCCTGAGTCTCCCTCTCTGCCCTTAGAAACAACCACTATTCTGAATTTGCTCATAGCCTTCAAATGTCATTTTTATAGTTTTACATAAATGTTACACAGAAAACATATACTGCTTTATTTTTCTCATTTGCCTGGATGGTATCATGGTCTACATATTTGCAAATTACTTTTTTCAAAGGTACTATAGTTTACCAGTTTCTTTATTGGTTAAACTATATAATATTTTGCTTCTTGGTTATTTCCCATTTCCATTGTCACAAATAATTCAATAATGGATGCCATGTTCATGTCTGTTTCTTTCTGTTTCCATTTTGTTTCTCCTAACATGACAGGCCTGTAGCCATTTCTTCCAGCTATCCTTCTTACAAGTGTTGGTCTACTGTTCCAGGTTACAGTAATGTTTATAAAGTCCCTAGCTATTAACCATTTTAACAGTTTTATTGAGATAATTTATGTACCATAAATTTCACCAGTTTTAAATGTATAATTCAGTGATTTTTAATAAGTTGTGAAATGATTGCCATAATTTAATAATGTATCATTTTTCTCATCACTCCAAAAAAGGAGTCTCACTCCTATTTGTAGTCATTTTCCATTCTCACCCCCAGCCCTGAGCAAGCACTAATCTACTTTTTGTATCTACAGATTTGCCTTTCCTTTCATATAAATGAAATCACACAATGTGTGGTCTTTTGTGTCTCACCTCTTTCACTAGCATATTTTTGAGGTTTATCCATGTTGTAGCATGTTTCAATACCTTGTTCCTTTTTATTGTTGAATAGTATTGAATTGTATGGATATACCAAATTCTGTTTATTCACCAATTATTGCCACTGTACCGCTACTAAGAATATACTATGACTATTTAAGTACAAATTATTGTATGGAGTGTTTTTATTCATCTTGGCTATTTTTCTAGAAGTGCACATTGCTGGGTATGGCAATTTGATGATTAACATTTTAAGAAACTGCAAAACTGTTTCCAAAGCAGCTGTACCATTTTATATTTCCATCAGCAATGTCTGAGGGTTCCCATTTCTTTGCATCCTTACCAATATTTGTCTTTTTGTGATACATACTTCCTTTTGAACATGTATAAGTGTTTCTACTCAGAAGATACCTATAAGTGGAATTCCTAGGTCACAGTTTATACCCATTTTCATTTTAACTAATACAATGAAATTGTCTAGGAATGGCTATCCCAATTTACATTCAACATACTTGTCATATGTGATACTATGTGACTTGTTCATCTTTGCTAATCTGGTGAATTAAAAAAAAAGGTACCTCATTTTAAATCACATTTCACTGATCACTGGTGAAACAAAATATTTTCATGTTAATTGATCATCGAAATTTCATCTTTAGTAATTTATCCATTTATATCCTTTGCTATGTTTTCCATTTCATTTTTGGTCTCCTTATGTCGACTTATAAAATGTTCTTTATTCAGAATATTAATCCTTTGTCAGTTTTATTCTTGGAAAATATTTCCTACCAACCTCCTCAAGGAATTTTGAACACTGTATCTCAGAGTTCTCCCATGTAAAAACATTTCTTTGTCACTCAGAGTCTTAGGTTCCTTGATTCCTGTGCCTAAGAGTTTAACTATCCATCCTAAGAGTACTTTCCACTGGTTTCTTGGGAGCCCTATCAGACACATACAAATAAGACTCCTTGCTACTTGCCTTTCTTGGGAGGACACGTGAATTAGGCTCCCCTTTACGACCTGTACTAGTCTGGCTTGTTAGTTGCCAAAATGTAAAATAAAAACTGATGCTAGTTAATTTAAGCAGAAAATGAATTTATTAGAGTACATATGGAGTAAATGAGAAGACTGGAAAACCAGAGTTAGGCAGGAATGAAATGAGGCAAGACATAGTTAAGAAGTACGGTCGGGTACATTGTCTGATGCCTGTAATCCCAGCACTTTGGGAGGCCGAGGCGGGTGGATCACTTGTGGTCATGACTTCGAGACCAGCCTGGCCAACATGGCAAAATCCCATCTCTACTAAAAAAATACAAAACTCAGCCAGGCATTGTGGCACATGCCTGTAATACCAGCTACTTGGGAGGCTGAGGCAGGAGAATCACCAGAACCCAGGAAGTGGAGGTTGCAGTTAGCTAAGATCACACCACTGCACTCCAGCCTGGGAGACAAAGCGAGATTCTGTCTCAAAAAAAAAAAAAACAAAAACAAAAACAAAAAACCTTAGGACACCATCTATTGTGAAATGGACACTTGCCTCCAAGGCTGATGGCAATGTCACCAATGGATATGCATTACTACCTCACTATATTCTCATTCTGTAAAACTAATCATTTAATCTTGTGTCTTTGAGTCAGGCTCACACGACTCACAATATTGGTTTCTTATTAATATAACAAGTAAACTCTGGCCTGAAGGTGAAGTACACAGTTGTAATTATTTCCAGGGACATAATTTGTCTTCTTGACTACTAAACATATGTATTTCGATGGCTATTTTCCCAATCTTATATTATAAATAAATACAAAATAAAAATTGAAAGCAATAGTTGCCACATCATTCTCTGGGGTCAGCAGAGATGTTTTTGCAGTTGTTTTTAAATATTTATAAGTTGTTATGACTATACTGAAGACACAAATCACTCTGAATCTATCTTTTACCTTCCAAGGAACTGTATTCATTTGTTCATCAAGTATTTGTTGAGTGCCTACTATGTGCCAGGCACCATGCTGTATGCTAGATTTCTGTGACGAGCAAAAACAGACACCATAGGTCAGTGGAAGAGAATAAACTGTGAAAAAAAGTGGTATAAGTGTATAAAAAACATACAATATGAGACCCTGGTATAGTGTGGTAAGAAGAGAAAAGGCCTTCCTGAAGACATAATGATTGAAATAAAATGTGAGGGATGTGAAGAAGGATTAACTTCGCAAAGAGGAAGGAGGTAAAGAGTCTTCCAGGAAGGAAAGAGTACTGGTCAAGGCCTTATGAAAGCTAAGTATGGGGGCAAATTTCAGAAATTATAGCTTTATTTTGAAGTTTTAAAGAAAAGTTTTACTTTTTATTTGAAAGTTATTTCAAACCTACATAAAAAGTTACAAAAGTAAAAGTAAAAATAATATGAATACCATTTATTCTTTGTCCAAATTCACCTATTAACATTTAAACCCATCTGCTTCCCTGCACTCCCTCTTTCTCTCACTACTTTTCCCAATTTTTCAACCATTGAGGGTAAGTTACATACATCATGGCTCTAGAGCTCTTAAAAATATTTTTGTATTTATTTTCTAAGAATAAATATATTTTCTCGTAAGTGCAGTTATAAACTGGTTAATTTAGTGTTGGTATAATACTTTATCACTCATAGTCATTTTTAAATATTTTATTTGTATTTTTTAAATCACACATTCTAATTTATTAATTTGTATTTTTTAAAATCACATTCTAATTTATTTGTATTTTTAAAAATCACTCACATTCTAATAATATACTATATAATATTTCTTCCCTTTAAGTATAGGAACCACTTGAGGATTAGGCCTTGCATTTAGTTGTTATGTCTTTTACTCTGCCTTTAATCTAGAAAATTTATACAGCCTTTCTTTATCTTCTATGGCATGGGCATACACGTTTTTAACTTTTAAGTTCAGGGGTACATGTGCAGGTTTTTTATATAGGTAAACTTGTGTCATGGGGGTTTGTTGTACAGATCATAGACATTATAGCTTAAAAAATACACATACTTACTCAGTAGAATCTGATCAAAATGTTGGAAATTATGTATGGGTACTAATTTACCCTTGGTTAATTCCTTTGAGATGTTTCTATAAAATCAAATAATGGAAGGATTACGTACATAAACATTTAATAATCCATACTAATGTAAGATATTACTATAGATAGTCCCAAGCGGGAAACAGACAAAATAATTTTGATTTAGCATTGAACTAACCCCATATTTTTTCCAAACTAATAAAAGAAGTAATTTGTAAGATCCCAGTAAACATTAGCTAGTAGCACAGAAAGACTCATTTTGGTTTAGGGCACAATTCTGAATACAAAAATTTTGGGTGTTAAAGTCAGTAGCAATGCCAGTGTAATCATAGTAATAACAATGTCTTATTGTGCCTTAAAAAGTACTATAAGAAGTGATAGGGGAAAAAAATCAAACAAGATAAAGGGGCCAAATCATGACAATTCTTATATGTCAGGTTAAGAATAGATTTTATCCTATATGCAATGGAGCACCATAAAGATAGTTTTAAGTAGGGAGTTAGATCTGATTTGGAAGATTGATTAGGAAAATTGAAGGCAGGGGAGAATGGCTAAGAAATGGTTGCAGATATCCTCAAAAGGGTTGATAAAGACCTGAACTATGCTAGAATCAGTGAAATCAGAAATGAAGGAACAAATTCCTAAGACACGGTCACCAAGGAGAGGTAGAGGACAAGGAAAATTAAAGGATCTAAGATGACTCCCAAAATTCTGGCTTTCATGACTAAGGAGGTACATCATTTTCACCAAAATAGGAAATATAGATTCAGGGGAAAGATAATTTCCCCAATTTGACTTTCCAGGGTTCACATCCTGCAAAAATTAGATACCCTCAGAGCACAGAAGAGATATGTGTTGTCACAAAGATAGAAAGTAATTAGAAGTGGCAGAACATGAAATAATTAGTGAATAAGTCACTGGGGGAACACTATTGAGAAGGGAAACTACTATAGAGTAAGGGAAAAAACTCACAACAAATTATTGATGACGTTTGCCATCGCAGGAAGGAATAATCAACCTCAGAGGATTTGAGACATAAACAGAAAGTAAAAAAATGGAAGCAGTGAATTAGCCTACTAATTAAAAAGTTTAGTTTTGAAGGGAATTTGAGAATAAGATGATGATATAGCATGGAGGAAGCAAGTTTACATTTTCTTTCCAGAGGAAACTGAACATTATAGAAAAACTCAAGTATACATATATGTATATATGTAAACATACATACATACTGACACATATAGCCTATACACATCTTCCCATATACTTTATGTCATCTCTAGTTTATAATACCTAATACACTGCAAGTGCTATGTAAATAGTTGCTATATTGTTTTTATTCACATAATTTTGTATTGTTGTATTGTTATGTTTTACTGTTTTATTGTTTTAATATTTTTGATCCATGGCTGGTTGGATTCTCTTGGTTGGTGGAATCCAAAGATATGGAGGGCTGTCTGTATAATGTTTTTATGGGAAAAATTTGAATGGACATACATAGATATATAGGTACACACAGACATACACAGGCACTCTGGGGAAGAACAGAACAAAATTAAAAAGCTGAAAGTATGAGTAGGCTTTTAAAGCATGATACCAAAGACAAAAGCCATAAAATATACACTTGACTATATAAAAAGTTAAATTTTTATAAAGTTGAAAGATAAATGGAAAAAGTTTATAACATATATAGCCACAAAAGGATTAATAAAAGGGCTTAAAATATTCATACATACTTCAATAGAAATACGAGCACAGATGAGAATAGGAGATTTATTAAGTATATAAAAATTACCAACATAAAAATTAGCAATAAACATAATGCTCAACTTTCTCCAGAAATAAAAGAAATTGAAATTAAAAATGTAAGAAGCTATCTTTTGCCTAGTAACTGGATGAAGTTGTAAAAATTATAACTAATTTTCATAATGTTTCAGGGAAATACACTTGTTATTTTTCAATCATATGTATGGGAAACACATATCACAAGCCTTTAAGAATGTCTACAAAAGTATTAATGTAGGTATTGTTCATATGTTTTTCAAAGAAACATTGGAAACAACCTAAATGCACAACAATAGAAACTGCTGTCTACAAAAGATAGTACAGATCCATACAATAGAACACTATATAGTCATAAAAATGCTATTGTAACATCCATCAGAATGGCTAAAGCAAAAACGAAAAGAAAAACCATAAGTTGATGAGAATGTAAAACAACGAGAATCCTCATACGATACTAGTAGTAGTGCAAATTCGTACAACCATTTTAGAAAAATATTTGACAGTATCTACTAAAGCTGAATGCCCACTCCTAGATATGTATACTCAATAGAAAAGCATACATATGTTTGCCAAAATACATATACTGGAATGTTTATAGCAGCACCATTCACAGTAGGCCCAAAAAGGAAACATCACATCCCATCAATAGCAAAACATTTAAACTGTGACATATTCACACAATGGAACATTATGCAGCAAAGAAAATGAACAATTTCCAACCATACCTAACAAGAGGAATGAATCCCACAAACTGTCAAGCAAAAAGAAGCCAGGGACAAAAGAGTACATACTGAGTATATGCTGTGTGATTAAATTTATGAACGAGGGAAATATAATCAATCCAGTCAGAGGTAGAGAGAATGGTTACCCTTAGGAAGATAAAAAATTAGTTCCATACACTTATTATTTTAATAAATTTAACACGCTGACTGTCCAACAAATTCCTTATGGAAGACCATTTGATTGCAAAGAAAAATTCATGACACAAAAATGAAAAAAACAAATTATTTCAGAATATGTAATATGAATGGCAGGTTAGAATAATGGTTACTAGGGCAGGTTCTTAAATCAAGACTATCTGGATGTGAATACCAGTTACGTGATCTTGGGCACATTTACTTAACAATGATGGGCTTCAGTTTCCATCTGCAAATGAGGTTAATGAAAGTACACTCCTTATTGGAGGGTCTCCAGGTGGATTAAACAAACAGATTAAAGCACTTACAATAGTGCCTGGTATATAATAAGTACTATATTATTATTATAATTTCAATTTATTAAAACTCACTTTTTTATTAGTATTTTAATTTTATTTTAGGTTTGGGGTACATGTGCAAGTTTATTATATAGGGAAACTTGTGACTCAGCGGTTTGGTGTACAGATTTTTTGATCACCCAGGTATACCCAATAGTTTTTCTTTTCTTCTTTTTCTTCTGAACCTGTCCCTCCTCTTGCCTTCCATCATCAAGTATGTCCTAGTGTCTGTTGTTCCCGTCTTTCTGTCCATTATTTAGCTCCCACTTATAAGTGAGAACATGTGACAGATGGTTTTCTATTCCTGTGTTAGTTTACTAAAGATAATGGCCTCTGGTTCCATCCAAGTTCCTGCAAAGAACATGATCTCATTCTTTTTCATGACTGCATACTATTCCATGGTGTATATGTACCACATTTACTTTATCCAGTCTACCACTGATGAACCTTTAGGTTGACTCCATGTCTATGCTATTGTGAATAGTGTTGCAACGGATAAACAAGCGCATGCATCTTTATGGTAGAATGATTTCTATTCCTCTGCATACATACCCGGTGGGATTGCTGGGTCAAATGGTAAATCTCTTTTTAGTTCTTTGAGGAATTGCCACACTGTTTTCCATAATGGTTGAACTAATTTACACTCCCACCAGCTGTGTAAGTGTTCCCTTTTCTCTGCAAGCTTGACAGCAGGTTATTTTTAGACTTTTTAATAATGGCCATTCTGACTGGTGTGAGATGGTATCTTGCGGTTTTGATTTGCATTTCTCTAATGATTAGTGATATTGAGCATTTTTTTCATGTTTGTTGGCTGCATGCATGTCTTCTTTTGAAAAGTGTCTGTTCATGTCCATTTCCCACCTTTTAATGGAGTTGTTTGCTGTTTGTTCATTTACTTAAGTTCCTTGTAGATTCTGTATATTAGACCCAGACTATCCATTAGTCGGATGTATAGTTTGCAAATATTTTTTGTAGGTTGCTTGTTTATTCTGTCGATAGTTTCTTTTGCTGTGCAAAACTCTTTAATTAGGTCTCATTTGTGAATTTCTGCTATTGTTGAAATTGCTTGTGCCATTTTTGTCATGAAATTGTTGCCTGTTCTTATGTCCAAAATGGCATTTCCTAGGTTATCTTCCAGGGTTTTTATAATTTTAGGTTTTACATTTAGGTCTTTAATTCATTTTGAGTTGATTTTTGTATATGGTATAAGGAAGGGGTCCGGTTTTAGTCTTCTGCATACAGCCAGCCAGTTATCCCAGAACCATTTATTGTATAGGGAGTCCTTTCCCCATTGCTTGTTTAATCAGCTTTGTGAAATACCCGTTTGTTAAAACTGACATAAATATCCATTTTATATATTTTCTAAAAAATATTTTAACTTTTATTTTAGATTCAGGGGGCATATCTGTAGGTTTGTTATATAAGTAAACTTGTGACTTGGGGGTTTGGTGTAGATTATTTTGTCACCCCAGGTATTAAGCATAGTACTTAATAGTTTTTTTTTCCCCTTTTTTCCCTTTCTCTTCTGAACCTCTCCCTCCTCCTGGGTGTGTGGCTTTATTTCTGGGCACTCTATTCTGTTCCATTGGTCCGTGTGTCTGTTTTTGTACCAGTACCATGCTGTTCTGGTTACTGCGGCATTACAGCACAGTTTGAAGTAAGGGAATGTGATTCCTCCAGCTTTATTCTTTTTGCTTAGTATTGCCTTAGCTATTTAGGCTCTTTTTTTGGTTCCATATGAATGTTAGAATAGTTTTTTCCTAGTTCTGTGAAGAATGTAATGGTGGTTTGATAGAAATAACATTGAATCTGTACATTGCTTTGGGTATTTGTACATTGCTATGGTCATTTTAACTATTTGATTGTTTCTATCCAAGAGCATGGAGTGTTCTTCCATTTGTTTGTGTTATCTCTGATTTCTTTGAGCAGTGTTTTGTAACTTTCATTGTAGAGATCTTTCGCCTTCTTGGTTAGCTCTGTATTCCTAGATATTTCATCCTTTTTGTGGGGATTGGGAATGAGATTCTATTCCTGATTTGGCTCTCAGGTTGGGTGCTATTAGTGTATAGGAATGCTACTGACTTTTGTATGTTTATTTGTATCCTGAAACTTCATCAGGGAGCTTCTGGGCAGACTATGGGGTTTTCTAGATATAGAATCATGTTGTCCGCAGACAGGGATAATCTGACTTCCTCTCTTCCTATTTGAATGCCTTTTATTTCTTTCTCCTGTCTGTTCTGGCCAGGACTTCCAATACTATGTTGACTAGGAGGAAACTCACCCATATACTTTTAAAGAGGTTATACAATCATCCCTTGGTATCCATGGGAGATTGGTTCCAGGGCCCCCGTGGACATCAAAACCCATGGATGCTCAAGTTCCTTACATAAAGTGGCATAGTATTTGTATATAACCTATGCACATCTTCCTGTATACTTTAAATAATCTCTAGATTACTTATAATACCTGTTATAGCGTAATGTAAATAGTTATTGTATTGTTTTTATTTCTACTACTTTTTATTGTTTTATTATTTTTATTGTTTTGTTGTTTCAATATTTTTGATTCATGGCTGGTTGAATTCTTCAATGTTTGAATCTGTGGATATAGAAAACCAACAGTATTCAAAAACTGCTAACATGCCGGGTGCAGTGGCTCAGGCCTGTAATCCCAGCACTTTGGGAGGCCAAGGCAGGTGAATCACCTGAAGTCAAGAGTTCGAGACCAGCCTGACCAATATGGCAAAATCCTGTCTCTACTAAAAATGACAAAAATTAGCTAGGCTGTGGTGGCATGCACTTGTGATTCCAACTACTCAAGAGGCTGAGCCAAGAGAATCACTTGAACCCAGGAGGTGAAGGTTGCAGTGAGCCGTGATCGCGCCACTGCACTCCAGACTAGGTGACAGAGGGCAATCCTGTCTCAAAAAATAAATAAATAAATAAATGCTAACAGTGGTTATCTGTAAATGCTGGGATTCTGGCAGAGATTTTTCTTCTTCTTTTCTTACATGTACGCAATGATGAATGAAAAATTTCACCTTCTTAATATTTTTTCTGAAAATTATTTTGTTGAGAAAAAGTTTGATATGTTTACTCTATTGTTAAAAGTAAGTCGTGATGCCTTGATGACAGATTGACTGTTCCATGAAAGAGGAAAGTTTCTCTGCATAGTAAGGGGGTGGAAATGAATTGGATGGTCCAGAAAAAAACATTCAGAAGGGAGGAGTGACCACAGTGGTATTCTGTTCTAAAGAATGGTCAAGAAAGAAGACTTTAGTTAGTACAGCTGAAAAAAAACTTTACAGTCTCACGAGGACTATGTTGTTTATTTACCTTTTAATATTTATACAGACTATCCTGAATTTCACTTAAGAAATTTTCAGTCAGCTGTACTCTGCTAACTGTCTTTTAAGAGAATGACTTTTTTTTTAAGAGAACACTCCAAGGAGAGTCCTGTTTGAGATTTTTAAACTAAAGAATGGTTCCCAGATGTATCTCAGATATCATTACTACAGAATTAAGTCAAAAAGATATGCTCACCCTAACTGCCCAACTAGCAGATGCAAGGTACTAAAGAATAAACCTCCATTCCATGGAAAAGCTGTAGGTGCAAATAAATTTGTTTACAATGGGAAAAGCGTTCCAGAGGGCCCTCTGGAAAGGACTGGGACATAGGCAGTTTGACATGTGATTAAAAACATTGGTTCTACATACAAATGGCCAACAGGTATATGAAAAAATACTCAACATCACTAATCATGAGGGAAATCCAAATCAAAACCACAATATCATATCACCTCAATTTGAATGACTATTGTCAAGAAGAGAAAAAATAATAAATTCTGGTGAGGATGCAGAGAAGGGGAACTCTCATATACTTTTGGTGTGAATGTAAATTAGTACAACCATTGTGGAACAATACAGAAGCTTTCTCAAAAACTAAAGATAGAACATACAATCCAGCAATCCCAATGCTGGGTATTAATGCAAAGGGAAGGAAATCAGTACATTGAAGAGATATCTGCATTCCATGCTTACTGCAGCACTATTCACAATAATCAAGATATGGAATCAACCTAAATGTACATCAACAGATTAATAGAAAGTGTGGTAAATATAAACAATGACTATTTTATAGACATACTATTTAGACATAACAAAGAATGAAATCCTGTCATTTGTGGCAACATGGATGAGCCTAGAGGATGTTATGTTAAGTGAAATAAGTCAGGTACAGAAAGATAAATACCATATGTTCTCACGCATATGAGAGAGCTTTTAAAACTTGAGCTCATACAAGTAGACAGGAGAATTGTGGTTATTAAAAGGAAGAGAGAATTAGATAATTGTGGGTTATTAGAGATTAGAGAGAGGTTAACTGATTTAAAAAAATTACAGCCAGATAGGAAAAGTAATGTCTAGTGTTCTATAGTACTGTATGGTGACTATAATTTACAATAATTTACTATATATTTTCAGCTACAAGAGAGTATTTGAATGTTCCTAATACAAAGAAATGATAAATGTTTATGGTAAGGATATGATAATTACCCTTATTTGATCATTGCATATTATATATGTATTAAAATATTACTCCGTATTCCCATAAATATGTACAATTATTATGTGTCAACTAAAAATAAAAGGGAAGGGGAAAGCACTGGTTCTTACTAGCTCTGTGAGGTTAGGTAGGTGACAAAATTTTTCTATCTTTAAGTTCTCCCATTTGTGTTTCAGTTGTCTGTCATGTAACAAACTTAGTGTTAAAACCACCACCACCTTTTGCTCAAAATTTTCTGGGTCAAGAATTTTGGGCAACACACAGTAGGAATTGTTCATCTCTATACCACATTGTCTGGGGTCTAAGCTGGGTGCCTTAACAGCTACGAGAAGCTGGAACAGCCCAAGTGAAGTCATAGGTCTGCTGGCTCACTTCACACTGTTGGCCGAGTCACTCTCTCATCTATCTTCAGCTGAAGTCTGCACTGACTAAAAGCTCCATGAAATATTTACCTTATCTAGTGTTACCAATCTCTAGCCCCCAACTCCACAACTCATCCCTCTTTTCTTTCTCTCCAAGTGGCTAGCTGGGCTTCGAATAGCATGTTGGTCTCAGAACAGTCAGACTTCTTGCATAGCAGTTGGCTTCCAAGAGTCTAGATAGAGGCTCAACCCTGTAACCAATCTAGCATCACATCCACCATATTATACTGGTTAAAGCAATGAGAAGCACAGCCCAGAATCAATGGAATGAAGAAATTAGCTATGTTTCTAGATGAAAAGGGTGGTTAGAATTTGCCGGCATCTTTACTTTGTCACAGACTATTCCTCCATTTTCAAAATATACTCAACTCCTTCCAAGACCCCCAGAAGCCTCATCCTAACGTCCAGGATGTAACTGAAATCAAAAGCAGGTATAGATGAGGCCCCTCAGATCCAGTTTCCTGATTGCAACTTCTCATACTTAGTTTCGCTTAATCTGAAGACCTGTGACCTAAAGAGACAAGTTATCTGGTCAATACACATTCAATATACAATGGTGAGATAGGATTAGAAATTGCAATGGATACTCCCACTCAAAAGAGGGAAAATAAGAGGTATCTAACACTCCCTCATCAATAGCAATTCTAAAGTCCAGCTGGGCACATGTCACTAATTGCTTGATTAGTCCTGACAGTGCGTCTCCTTGTCTCTAGCTGTACTCTCTGGCTTCTTGGCTGCCTTCTCTGAGTCATTCCTCCACATGAAATGGCCTATACGTAGAGCTCAGTAGCTTTCGGCTTGCTCCCTTTCCATAGGAGGTTAAAGGCCTGAACACTTTTTTCATTATGAATTATCTCTGACCCTTTCAATCAACATTCACACAATTTCTTTAAAACTTTGTGAGTTTCTCATGTATCAAATTTTAATAAATTCCAATAGACAAAAGCCACATCCACATTTCCTTTGGAGAGGACCTTCTCTACCTTGGGCCTCACATAAGACTGCTATGAGACAAGTCCTTAAGAGTTCTAAAAACCCCAACTGTCTAATTGAGTTATGTGAGCCATACACACAAGATTCTTATAAGCCTTTCAGTCTAATTAAAGACCTATGAGGCATCACTTTAAATTATCTGAGGTCATAGAGTATTTTTTAAAAGGTAGTTATTTTATTTGTTAAGAGAATTTTTAAGTCAAGAGATATTAATAAATAATTACCATAAAAATATAACTGCAGGCAGCTTTGAGACACTCCTTCATGAACATAGGAATCTAGAGTTCTCTAAATCTTTATTAAATAACAATTATCTCATTTATTATATAAATCACTGCTCTCTGTATTTAGATAGATTAAATTGCTGTTACAATTTGGCACTAGGAAAGTGGCTTTATACTGTACTCTCACCATGTAAAAAGTGCTAAATTTTATGCTCAAATACAGTAACTAGCTTCAACATAGGTTTACTGGTTCAACCATCTTCTTGCCTTTGATTTTGAGGCTGTTTTTACAATTTTGCTTTAAAGATTGTATGTGCCTTCCATTGCAAAACACCTGAAATCTTTTTTGGCTGTGATAATGGGAGGTGAGGAGGTGACAAGAATGAGTAATAAACAAACAAAAGTTAAAAAGAAAGTAGAAAGTTCCATTTCTGACTTGGGAAAATGAACTACCAATCCCCCAACCTGTTAGAGCTTAAGGGAAAAAATTGCCTACAGGACATTTTTATGTGTCAACTTGGCTAGGGTATAGTCATTAGTTATTCAACACTGATCTAGGTGTTGCTGTGAAGGTATTTTGTAGATGTGATTAAAGTCCACTTCAAGTAAAGAAGATTATCAGATAATTTGGATGGGTCTGATTCAACCAGTTGAAAGCCTTAAAAGCAAAACTGAAGCTTCCTGGAAGAAGAAATTCAGACTGTAAAGTACAGCTTCAACCTATGACTGAGAGGTCCAGCTTGACCTTCATTGCAGATTACCTAGCCAGCCACCACAATCAGTAAGTCAATTTCTTGCAATGTATCTCTTCAGATATATCCTACTGGTTCTGTTTCTCTGATGTAACTGACTGCACACAGCCTTAGAGTAATGAGTTTCTTATCACTGAAAAGATTATAATGAAGGAGAAAACTAAATGAAGTAAAAACTTTACAAATTTTTAGAAAGGTAGTCAATATGGCATGGTGGTTAAGAACACTCTAAAGTCAGACTGCTTAGGTTCAAGTCCTAGCTTGCCTACTTTTTAACTGTGTGGCTTCAGACAAGTTACTTAATCTATGCCTCAATTTCCTCTTGTATAGAATAAGAATAATGGTTTCTACTTCAAAGAGTTGTAAAGATTAAATGAGTTGTTATAGCACTGATAACAGTGCCTGCCATATAGGAAAAGCTATGTAATATTCTAAAAACATGTTAGGTAGGTAGACAGATCTTCTAAGGTCCTTCAGATTTGATGAGTTTCAAGTGCATAATTTTTTTAAAAAAAATTTCATCACTGTGTGAGGAAAATGATATAATGTGTTGCTTATGAGCAGAGGGCCTAGAATCAGACTGATGGAGTTTGTATCATTCCAAATTCTGTCATTTAAGTGTGTGATCTTATCTTCTCTAAGTCTCAGTATTCTTACTACATAGGGTTACTGTGAGAAATAAATGTGAGATATAAGCCACATTTTGTAATTATTAAAGTTTTGCTAAATAACTTTCTAAAATATCCCCTTTCACTTTTATATCTTTTTATTCTTAATGAATAAAAAGGATATGACTATAAATATATTTGATATGGTTTGGCTGTGTCCCTACTTAAATCTTGTCTTAAATTGTAATCCCCATATACCGACATGCTGAGGGAGGGACATGGTGGGAATGATTGGATCATGGGAGAGGTTTCCCCTATGCTGTTCTCCTAGCAGTGAGTAAGTTTTCACGGGATCTGATAGTTTTTGATCTGATGGGATCTGCTAGGTGTTTGACAGTTCTTCCTTCATGTGCTCACAATCTCTCCTGCCACCTTGTGAAGAACATGCCTGCTTTCCCTTCCACCATGACTGTAAGTTTCCTGAGGTCTCACTGGCCATGCAGAACTGAGTCAATTAAACCTTTCTTTTATTAATTATCCAGTCTCATATCTTTATAGCAGTGTAAAAATGGGCAAATACAAAGTTCCCTACAATCTAATATAAAATTACTCCCAGTGGGTTAATTTGTTGTTTCTAGTTGTCCGCAGACTGATAATACAAATAACTTGTTAAAAATGAGCCTAATCTATATAGACCATGCTTAAGAATTCCCCTTAAAAACAATAGCTACTATTTATTGAGCATCTTCTGGGTACGAAGACTAACACATTACATAGGATATCTAAACCTCACAATTAGAAACTATTTCTATCTTGCAAAAGAGAAAAATCTGAAAGTAACTGTGTGAATTATGAAATACTCTCTGACGTCTATTATCACTTCTTTGAGAATATTTTTTATTTTCTGAATGTCAATGTGATCTATATACCAGGTTAATAATTTAAGTGCCCAGGTAAGTAACCTCTGATCCCCTAAGTAGCTAGCTCCTAAATTCTCAAAGGATATTCATTTAATTAAAAAAAGGGCGGGGGTACAATCCAATGACTTCCTCAAGTAGACACATTTATATTCGCTATTAATAAAAGCTATATTTCCACAGAAATAAGGATACATCCTCATTTAACTATTCAAGTATGAATATTTTAAATTCAAAAATAGACACACATTTAAACTGAAATATGTTATTCTAGAAAATATATAAACATGATACCACTATGTCTTTGACTATACATTAATTAAAATCTCATTCCATTAAAATGCACTGAATATATTATCCTTTTACCTGAAAAATAAGTTAAGTTAAAAATTAAATTTTTAAAAAGTACTTTGGTAAAATATTTTGTAGAATATTTAAACAGGCACTGTACCTATATTTCTTACTATACTTAACACTACAAATAAAATTGGACTATTTGTAGTTAATCAAAGATACATATACTCATTGAATAAGTATATCCTCTAACCTTTCTAATACAATATCTAAATTCACTTAATATATACATTCCCACCCTACCCTATCTTAGTCATTGACTCCAATCCATTTCATTCTACCCTTTCCTTCTGAAAACCATGTTCTATCTTTTCAGATCACTCCCTTTTAATATCTCAACTTCGGCAATCTTTAAATCTTACTAGGATCTCTAATCCTTTTCAGGATCCTTGATACCCCAATATTATCTTTTTTCCTCCTTAAAAAGCACAAATTCCAAAGCCAGGCATTATAATCACTTCCTGCATACATTTTCAGCCACTTTGCCCCTCTCTCATTTTGTCTATACTTGCTTGGAAAAACCACAACCCTGGTGAAATCTCTGTATCTACTCTGTGCCTGTACTTGTGCAGCTAAGTAAGGCTAGAGAAAAACAAACTACTCTGACTTTTCATGATTCGAAGTTTATAACCAGAAACCTCAAGTGTATACTTACTGGTTTCTGCCAATCATATTATACTTCCCTAGTCCATCCAATCTCCCATTCTTCAAGATGACTTCTATACCTTCTCTTCTTTACCAAACCTCCAGTACTTTTCCCATAATTCTTCCTCACAACTGACAGTATTGCTTTCTACTTCTCTGAGACATGCAAGCAGACCTAAATGTGACAAAGATAATACATCTTTTAGAAGAAAAAAATAAACTATCTTCATGAACTTGGAGTAGGCAAAGATTTGTTAAAAAAGAAACAAATGGGTTAAGCAAAAAGAAAAAAGTATCCTCAGTATGTTGAGACTAAAACTGTGCTCATCAAAATATATAATTAAGAGAATAAAATACAACCCATAGGGTTGGAGAAATATTTTTATTTATATTAATAAACTATGTGTATGTATAACATTTCTGCAAAATAATAACTCCTATTTTCTTTTCTCAGTAGAAAAATAGGCAAAAGACTTAATTAGGCATTACATCTAAAAAAGGATATCTGAATAACCCAATAAGCACATAAAAAGTTGTTCAACATGATTAATCATCCGGGAAACAAAAATTAAAAGCATAATTATATCCTAATATACACCCACTATGGTGGTTAATTTTATGCATCAACTTGACTAGACTAAGGGATGCCCAGAGAGCTGGTAAAAATTATTTCTGGGTGTGTTTGTGAGGTTTCCATAAGATATTAGCATTTGAATCTATAGGATGAATAAAGAAGACCACCCTTACTAATGTGGATGAGCATTATCCAATGCGTTGAGGGCCTGTATAGAACAAAAATGTGGAGAAAGGGCAAATTTGCTCTTTTTTTTTAAGACTGGAATATCTACCTTCTCCTACTATTGGACATCAGTGGTCCTGGTTCTTGGATCCTCAGACTCAGCCCAGGACTTAACACCATTTCCTTTCCCGACCCGAGTTATCAGGCCATGTACACACTCCAGGATTTAAACTATTGACTTCCCCTGGTCCTCAGGCCTTTGGACTTAGACTAAGTTACAGCACCAGGTTTCCTGATTCCCCAACCTGATCATATGACTTATCAGCCTCCATAATCTTGAGTCAATTTCCATAATAAGTACATATGTATATAAAAGGAGACTTATTATAGAAATAATATATCCCCTTCACACACATCCCTCCTATTGGCTCTGCTTCTCTGGAGAACCCTTATTAATACACACACCAAAATGGCTAAAACAAAACAACACCTGTCAATACGAAGGATGGTGAAGATGTAGAGCAAACGAAACTCTCTTATACTGCTGCTGTGAGTGCAAATTGGTACAACCTCTTTGGAAAACAGTTTGGTAGTATCTACTAAAACAGATACACATACTTCATGACAGTATTCCATTTATATGTATATACCTAACAGAAATGAGTATAGATGTGTATGAAAAGGCACAAAAATGGTCAACAATGTTCACAGAAGTTCTATTCATAATAGTCCCAAACTGGAAAACAACCCAAGTACCATCAAATGTACAATGAAAAACTAAACTGTGTATTCACACAATGGAACACTATACATTAACAAAAAGCAAAGAACCCTACATTCAGTAACAGGACTAAATTTTACAAATAATGTTGAGATTAAAATCCCAGACACAAAACAGTATAATTGTTATTCTCCTTATGTAAAGCTCAAAAACAGATGAAACTAATCTATGGTGACAGAAATCAGAATAGTGGTTACCTTTGAGGGAAGGATGCTTATTGACTTTGAAGTGACATAGAAAGCTTTTTAAAAAAATTATTTTTATTTAGCTTTTTTTAAATATAAATAAAAAATAATTGGTAAAAAAACAAACCAAAACAGAACCAAAAAATGACATGTTAGATGAGTGATCATCTCCAAGCATAACAGCATTTATTAATGAATATAAAAAATGAGTCTTATTATTTTTATTTGCTTTCCCCCAGATTTGACTACATGGATAGTTTTAGAAGCTTGAGTTCCTAAGATATTTCCATAGCTACAATGGCTCCTACAATGTGACTGAGTGAGGTTAAGGTCCTACTTCCATTAGGGAAATACACTTGGCGATTCTGAACAACTAGACCCTTAGAAACTTAAAAAAAACAGGTGCTTTCACTAGGATCCTTCTAACATGGAAAAAAATACAGCCATCGTCCATTAAAACACAATCCAATTTGGGTACTCTTAAGGTTTTCTAAGTTTTCCACCTGAATATAAGACTAGGCCACCATCTTTTCTGGCAACTCAGCCTTACAGCCACTGCCATCTTCCTAACTAGCAGCCCCCCAAGCTGCACACAAACTGGGATTAACAAAACCTAAGACAACATGTGTTTGACCTTCTTCCTAGAAGTCAAAGGGCTCTTCAGGTAGAAAAGGTCAGGAGGTTTTGCATAAAGCTTGCCTTTACACTTACTATTAGTAGAAGGGTTGTGCAATCTACCCATCACACACCTGTATTGAGTGTTTGAGTGTACTTACTCACCACCACACAAGGAAGTTAGAGTAAATTAGCAAGTCACTGTGGACCAAGCCCCTCAAAATAGAGGCAAATTTGGTGAACCAAGGTCATTCACTGCCTGTGGTAATAACTTCAGTTCACCTAAGACCTTTCCTAAAGAACCACATTAATCTCCTGATTCAAGAGGTACTTCTGGCGAGCACAGAGCACAGAAAGAAAGCATAACTTCAGGGTAGGGGGAATGCCACATGGAATTTAGAAGTTGCAGTTTAGCCTATAGCAAAAGATGGCAGCATCACTAATATTTAAAGTCAGAAAGAGCATTGGCTGGACCACACTCCTGGAGCATCTTTACTAATGCAGCTTAACAGCAGCTGCCCACATGTCGTTGCTGGGGAGCCAGGGAAGAACCCATCCTTGGGGAACGAAGTTGCCTTTGGGATGATTGGATGGTACCAGGTACTGATCCCAATCATGCCTGATCTGGATGAGCGCTGGCAGGGAGTGCTCAGCTTGGAGGTAATACTGTTGGGAAGGCTCCAAGAGATGAGCAAGTAGGAACTCATCTGGATCCCCAAACAACTTGGACTCAGTTTCATGTTTCTGAAGTAAAAGTTCATGTTTCTGAAGGAATGCTGTTAATTTGCATATATTGATCCAGTCATAATTAGATGAGAAATTCATTTGTAAAACCTCTTCAATCTATAAGCTTAAAACGTGCACACCTTACATTATGATTCATTACACAGATTTACAAAAAGAAAAAAAATACTATCAAGGGATTTCTGCTTCAATAAAGTGACTTACATTTTAAAAATTGCTAAAAATAACCATACATATTGGTAGGAAAGGGGGTAAGAGTTGTTTGAAAGTAAAAAGCAAAGGAGGCAGCAGGTTTTGAGGAATGCCAAGATCCTGCAAAGATGGAAAATGATTAAGGAGAGATCTATACTCTTTACTGCTTTTGCCCTCAGGGCATTTTCCCAATTCGGAGAAAGGACATGCAAAAGCTAAGGCTCAGATATTCAACATTACACTTGGCTGATGAGGGGGGGGAAAATGGAATTCAGAGACTTTCGGGAACAAGAAACCAGAAATAAAAATCCCAACATTTTGTACTACTTTTTCTTCTTGAAGCATTCAGATGTCTAAGATCCTAAGGCATGACACTGAAGAACAAATACCAAGAAGTATCTCTTTAGGAGATTAGAAACGTAAGCAAATATTTCAGTAATCTCACAGTGAGGAAACAAAAATTGAAGTTCAGGGATAGCATGGAGTAGGGTCCTAATAAACATCGCCAGACTTTTCAGTCAAAACCGCTGAAAGGCTCCATCGATAGGAGTAAGGATAAATAGGAAATAGACAATTCATCTCAACTGTTGACTGGATCAACACAATCTGACCCAACTCTTATCAGCCAAAATAAGTCCTCTCTAAAGAAATATAACATGATACAAAATAGTCTGAATTCTCCATTGCCAACATTCCATTAAAGATTTCCAAGCATGCCAAAAGATAAGACCAAATAACCAAAATTAAGAGAACAAACATATTATAGAAAAACACACTGGTAATAAAAATTATAAATTCAGACCACAGAACTTTAATATTGCTATGATTAATTTGTACAAGAAAATAAATCAGTAGAAAATTTTATAAGTATAAACTGAAAAATCAACTGAATTTTTTATGAGATTAAAAATAATTTTTATAGAGATTAAAAATATAATAATTGAAATTACATATCAGAAATTTGACATATACATATAATTTTTATCCCAGAAGAAGAGGAAAGAAAAAGATGGGATAGAGGCAACATATTAAGATATGCTAGTTGAAAATTATCTTAAATGAATGAAATATGTTGAGCCACGGTTCTAAAAAGTTGCAAACACAAAGTGTTTCAAATCACCGAAGCATATTGTGAAACTGCTGAAAACTAAGGCAAAGAGAAAATCTCAAAGTAACCAAAGAAAAAAGAGATATACTACCTTCAAAAAGCAACACTGAGACTAACAGGTGATTTCTCAACAAAACAATGGAAAACAACATGATGAAACATCTTTAGAGTGTTGAAAGAAAGTAATTCTCAACCCAAAATTCTATACTTATAAAATATTCCCTAAAAAGTAAAAAATACAAAAATCCAGATAAATAAAAACTGACATAATTCATCACTAGGACACCTTTACATAAGGCTTACTTATGGCACAAGTAACTTAGACCAGAGAATTCATGAAAGAGTAAGTGAAAAAAAAAAAGAGCAAATTAAAGGTAAAATACAAATAAATATTGATGGCCCTGAACAATAATAATAACGCATGATGGGGTGTTAAATACAGTCATGTGTCACTTAATGCCAGGGATATATTCTGAGAAATGTATCATTAGGCGATTTCGTCATTGAATGAACATAATAGAGCACACTTACACAAATCTAGACAGTTACTACATACCTAGGCTCTATGGATAGCCTATTGCTCCTAGGCTACAAACCTATACAGCATGTTACTGTACTGCATTCTGTAGGCAGTTATCATACAATGGTATTTGTGTATCTAAGCATACGAAAAGTACATTAAAAATAAAGTAGTATAATTTTTGGAACCATGATTGTATATTTGCTTTTGACTGAAATGTTGTTATGCAGTACATGACTGTAATTAGTAAGAATAACACTGAATCATACCAGAAGTAAAATAAGTCCTCTCTACAGAAATGTAACATGATACAGAATAACTTGAATTCAGTGTGAATTAAACTTGTCTGTGTGTGTATGTGTGTGTTTGTGTGTCTGTGTGTGTGTGAGAGAGAGAGAGAGAGAGAGAGTAGATGTAGGCAACAAAAGCAGAATAGACAGTCTCTTCAAAAGTCACTAGAATATTTATAAGTGACTACTGTATATGGCGATATGGTGAGCCATAAAGCAAGTCTCAACAAACTTCAAAAAACTGAAATCTTTCCAAACATGTTCTTTGAACACAGTGAAACTAAGCTGAAAACCCCAAATATCTAAAAATGAACCAAGGTAGCCATTCAAAGAAAAAACAAAGGAATAATGATAAAGAGAAAACATATTAAGACATTGCAGCAAACCAAATTCACTATTACATTTAAAAAAAAAAGATATGAAAAGGATAATACATTGCAACCAGACTGGGTTTATTTCAGGTATGCAATATTAATTTAACATTCAAAACTCATAGATGCAGAAATAATATTTGATAAAATTAAATACCCATTCTCAAAGGAAAAATAATTAGCAAACCAGGAATAGAAGAAATCTTCCTTAAACAGATAACAGGTATCTTAAAATTTTTCTGCCTGGTTCGAAAATATTGAAAGCTTTTCAGTGACACCAGGAATATGACAAGAGTGGCTGTTATCATGATTTCTACGTATTACTGTACTGCAAGTCCTCATCAGTGCAGTAAGGCAAGAAAAAATGTATAAGGACTAAAAGGAAAAAAATCACACTGTCAGAATTAAGCAAAAAAGTGATTTGATTGTGTATATATAAAATCTAAATGTGTTTATAAATAACTTACAGTTAATAAAATTAGCAAGATTACTAGATAGGTCAGCATAAAATTTCTAACCCTATGCTTATATACTCACAATGAAAAATTAGAAGATAAAACTTTGACAAAGATAACCTTTATAGTAACATAAAAAAGCATGTAAAACTAAAATAAATGTAATTTTAAAATGATATTTAAAATTTAAACAGCATATTACAAAGCATGACTAAAAAAAGTTACAGAATATTACAAATAATTACTAAAAGAAGTTAAAGAAGAGCTAAATAAATGGAGAGATACTTTTCATGGACTTAAAAATTCAATATCATAGAGATGAAAATTCTTCTCAAACTACTAATTAGATTCAAACTACTTCTCAAACTACTAATTAGATTCAATGTAATCTTAATTAGGATTCCTACAAGGTTAGTGTATATAACTATGTATGTGGAAATTGACAAGCTGACTTAAAATTCTTAAAGGAAATTCAAAAATAAAGAATATTTAAAATTATTGTGAAGGATGAAGTTTTAGGATTTATACTACCGACTGTGATGACTTCTATTATAAAGTTACATGAATTCACACAGTTTTGTACTGGCACTAAAACAGACAACACCAATGGAACAGAAAAGAAGTAAACCAAATGTATTCAGCCTTTGATAACAAAAATGTCATTACAATGCTTTGGGGAAGGGACGATTTCTTTTTCTTTTTAAAATGATGATATGTCAAATACTCATATTAAAAAATGACTCCTACCTCACGACATATATACACACACACACATGCACACACAGAGAGAGAGAGAGAGACAGAGACGCACACACTTGACTCCAGATAGACTGTAGTTCTAAATATGAAAGGTAAAACAAAGCTTCTAAACCTAATATAGGAAAATATCTGTAACTCTAGGGTAGTGAGAACTTCTTAAAGAAGACCAAAGAAGGCCAAATAAAACAAAAATCATAAAGGAAATTATTTGTAAATTATTTTTAAATTTGAAAATATTAAACAGTATGAAGGAAACATTGATAAGAAAGTGAAAAGGCAAGCTATGAAATGGAAGAAGACATCTGTAGTACATGTGTCTAGGGAAAAAAATCCTATACCCATGTTAAATAACTCTACAAATCAATTTTTTTGAAAAAGACAACAGAACACCCCAAAAAAGGGATGGGGAACTACCTGAAAAAAAATTATATAAAAAAAGGATATCCAAATGACCAATACAGACATGAAAAAGTAATCAACACTATCAGTCATCAGGGATGTACATATTATAACCAGGATATGTTCACCAGAATAAGTGTAACTAGAAATATGAAAAACATCAAGTTTGGAAAAGATGTGGAGTGACTAAAACCCTACGCACTGCTGGTTAGAAATAGGTTCAACCAATCTGAAAATTTATTTGGTGGTATTTACCAGAACCACATGATCTGTGACCCAGAAATCCAGTAATTAATTCAATATCATTCTCTCTTATGCACACACAAAGACACACATCCATGTATATATGCATGTATGCATATCAGTATATATATAATACATTCATCAAATACATATTCATCAAAACATACATGTATTTACCAAAAATCATGTACAAGTGTGTTCAAAGCATTATTCTTAAGAGTCCCAAACTGGAAACAACCCAAATTTACATCAATCATAGAAAAAATAGGTTTTGCTATATTTTTATACAGTGATATATATCTGTGAAAATTAATAAACCACTGCTATGACAAAAACATGAATTAGTGTCACAAATACATGAGTGAAAGAAGGCAGTCACAAAGGAAAACATGATGCAGTATGCCACATTTTAAGTCTAGTAATAATTGGGTAGAGGCAGGAAGGAAGCTTCCGGGGTTTCAATAATATTCTATCTCTTGGTATGGGTGATAATTCACACAGGTGTTAACTTTATCAAATTCATCAACCTATAAATTAGGATTTGAATACTTTTGTAATGTATGTTATACTTCAAATTTTACTTGATAATAGTACTACTGTAACACAGTTTTCACAATTCCACTACACAGAATATTATAAAGTAGATCAAAACAAAAACCAATCGTAGCAGAAACCAAAAAAGTTACAGTTCCCATTGTTATTGTCACAGAAATCACTGGGAAAAAACATTTGAAGATTTTTGGGTCACTGATGCCTTTGAGTACAATAAAGATTAAAGATAAGAAGTCATTAATGTGTTTGCTTCTCATGCTAAACCTGTGTGAGTAACAGAACAAGAAGGTTGTGGTGGCTTATGCCTGTAATCCCAGCACTTTGGAAGGCTGAGGTGGGTGGATCACTGGAACCCAGGAGTTCAAGACCAACTCGGCCAACATGGCAAAACCCCATCTCTCCTAAAAATACAAAACTTAGCCAGGCATGGCAGCACATGCCTATAGTACCAGCTACTCAGGAGGGTGAGGTGGGAGGATCATCTGAGCCCAAGAGGCAGAAGTTGCAGGGAGTCATGATTGTACCACTGCACTCCAGCCTGGGCAACAGAGTGAGACCCTGTTTCAAAAGAACAGCAAAAAACAAAAAACAAGAAAGTTAAATCTAATCATAAAAAAACAAAAAATTGTTAGGTCAAAGATTCTAAAGGTATTTAGAGAATAGGTTCTTATATTTTAAGCCAGGTTGTGCATGTAACTCAGTTTGACCTTTTTTATGTGGTTACATACCTCATATAACTTCATGTTAATACTTAAACATTAACATGCAGATCACAACATTCAACCAAGTTGTATTTTAAAAGCTGAGCTACATTAAATTTAAGTTCTGTGTATCTTGATTGTAAGTAATTATAACATAGCAAGAACAGAAAAAGAACACTTTTCTCTTTTTTCTTTCTTCTCATCTCAGGTTTTATCTAAGACACATTAAAGTTACCTGCCTGGCCACCAAAGTCAACTGATTTGACCACACATATACTGTAAATCTTAGGCCAGTTCACTTTAGTACATGAGAGATGAGAAAGGGAAAGAGAAAGTAGGGTCAAGAGAAAACTGAAAGTGAATGGGAAAGAGGTACACATTTTTTAAATAAATGAGAAGACATATTATTATAGATATAAAAGACAAGAATACATAAGACTCCGGGGGAAAACAGGAGGGGCTGGGATCCAAAGTAATAGTGGAGGGACTGGCTTTGCAGAAAAAGATGTGAAATGTGGTCCCAAAATTTTTCTGACTCCTTACACCAAAGGGAAAAATCTAATTTATCTTCCCTTGATACACTCATTTAAGTAACTCACTTAATGAACAGAATGCGGCTGAAGTGATACTGCTTGACTTCGGAGGTTAGGTCATAAAAGGTGATACAGCTTCTACCCGGCTCTCTCCCTCCTTCTTGAAACTTAGTCACCATGTTATGAGGCCCAAGCCACATGTAGAGGTCATGTGTAGGTGCTCTAGTTGACAGTCCCAGGTAAGGTTCAAATTACCTGTACCAACACGTTCTCTCAAGTTTGTGGCTCACATACAACAATGGCCGGCTGATACTATATGGTCATCTACTTAAGAAGAATACAGTATAGAAATGGAATATTTATTTTACTAACTAGGACTCTAATAAGATAACAAGAACAGTCTCTTTAATTTTCTAAGGACAAAGTCCAGATCAAGAAAACAGCTTTGTCACAGACTTAAAGGTTTAGATTCCACAGTTGTCTTACAACAAAACAAGTTTCAGATGTCTCTGAAAAGTTAACATATGAATAGAAGACAACAGTAAATATAACATTAAACTATGGCCACAGAGCCTGGGACTTCATACCTTGTTACACCAGGCCACATAAAAGATCATACATTGGATTTTCTAAGGCACAACTAATTTCAATTATGCTAGTGTATCAATTCAACTAGCACATTTCTCTCTTATAAGAATCCCAAATTTGATTCGGAAAACCTTCTGCATAGATACACAGCATTACTGAATCTAATTCACATTACAAAAAAACACATCCTATAATCCACTTCCTACAACCTTCTCATAATTATGCTTTTACTTGTCTAAATCTTTTACCAGACTATCAGCTACATGAAGACAACTCTTTACTCCCTATTTCATTGGTTAGGAGATAAAAATAAACTAAATGAATAATTTTAGCACATTAAAATAAAGAAATCCACCAAAAGCAATTTAAGTTATATCACCCTATCAGGGGGAAACAATTTATTTGCATTATAGTAGTAAATCTTAGTATTATCAAAAAAAAGACCTATCTTATGAATACTGATGATTCTTTTAGAAAGTGCTGATGGCTGGAGAGATTATAAAACCTATAAAAAGAGTAAAAAAACAAGCCTTGGTGGTACACACCTGTAGTCCCAGCTACTCAGGAAGATTGCCTGAGCCCAGGAGTTTGAGTCCAGCCTGGGCAACACAGTGAAATTCTGTTTCAAAATAAATAAATAAAAATTTAAAAAATTAAGAGAAAAAAAGCATTAAAATTTTCTAGCTTTTTAAATTGCTAAAAATACCACCTAAATTTGTAAACACATATGTTTCACCTTTAAACATAAATAACTAATCAGTTAAATACCTTTATTGTCTAAGCCAAGTTTATATCAAGATTTTACTGTAATTCATTTTACTTGTTCTACAACTAGCTTTTATAAGTTTGGAGGAATAGTTCATGAGTTCTCCTGTTTCTTGATTTTATACACTTTAGTGATGCAACCCTAATTTTTCTAGATTAAACAAACAAATATATATATATATATATATATATATATATATATATAGTTTATTCACACATAATATAGACCTCCCATGCTCTTACTCCTATTAGCTGCCCCGATCTAAACTTTCTCTGGTTCTGCTATACACAAAACACCACAACTACACATAGCACACTAATAGTTTCACGTAAGAGCAGAATGTTTCATGTTTTATTTCTAACACTCTACCCTGATGGTGAACATTTTGATGGTTCCTTTACCTGCAGTACAACATGAAAATATCTTCAAAGATCAGCACAGTGATTCATAAATTTGTCTTTTTAGGTGCAGACCCTTGCTTTATTGGTCTTATTTGTTCAGTTAAGCCCCCTGCTCAGACCAGTGGGCCAGCTAAGGAGCGAAGGAGGTGCCTGGAGCCTTCCAGAGTCAAGGCTCTCCAGGGCTCTTCGGCCCATCACTCATTTGCTGCCCCCTACCTGGGAGGCTAGCTGGGAGGGGGGCTCTTTGAGGGGTGGGGATGGGTGACTACAGGGGATTTCAGGGTGGTACCCAGGGTCTGCTCTTCACAGGAGGTGGAAGGGATAACTAACTTCATTACAGACCTACAAAAATGATAAAATTATATATTACTCTCACTAATTTGGGCTTCTTTTTTCTTTTTCTTTTTACAAAGAGCAGCAGGAAAGAGAAATGCAGGTGGCAGACAAGCCATGCACGAGGCTTCAGACTGGAAGGACCAGGATGAGGACCAAGGTGTGACTGCCTGACCAGGAGCACTGTGGGCTGGCCCAGGCTCTCTCCACGCATCCTGGAAGAACTGCCACAGGCCCTGGAGGGAGGGGACAAAGGCATGTGGGAGGCAGCAGGAAGGGCCCGCATGGAAGGGCTAAGTTCTATTGGGGTCCCACTCGGGGAAGAGAACCAGAACTCGTCCCTGCTTGTCAGCCAATCAGCTTTTTCAGGAAGGTCTCCAGCTGATCCTCATCCTTGATGCCCACAAACTTGTCCACCATGTCCCCATTCTTCATGGCCAACACAGTGAGCACTGCCAACACCTGACTCAATATCAAGATCCATGTGGTCATCAATATCCACCTTGGCCATCACCACTTTCCCATGCTGCTTGGCCACCATCTTCTCTATCCTCAGCCCCAAGATCTTGCAGGGTCCACACCACTGTGCGTGGAAATCCAGAACCACTGGCGTCTCACTGTTGACCACTTCATCTGGAAAGTCAGGTCCATCCTGGATATTAAAGGTCGTTGAGGAGATCCTGGTGGTGTATATTGTCTGGGCTGGGTTGGGGTGTTACAGTCAGGCCAGCAGGACTGCATTGTGGGGTCTGCAGGGTTTCAGAAGTGACGGGTTGCCACCGATCCTGAGAGGGCTTCCTGGAGACGTCCGAGGCCAGGAACCTCCTCAGAAGTCGCTGAGCCATCTCCTTCCAGAGCAAGCGGAGGGATGCACAGCCCAGCCCTCCCTGCCTGTCAAGGACACTCTTGTCGGAGACTATCATTCTTAAATTATAGATAAAAAGTTTTCCCTAAATATATTACCATATATTTATTTGCTCAATGGAGGATCATTTGCCACTTCTCTGCCCACACATTTTGTGAGCACCGTCTATGATTTATTCCCAAATCTTGCTGCTTCCTAAGTGGATTTTTTTTTTCTCTTAATAGAAGCATTGGATTATAAAGCTGGAAGAAGAGATCACAGTGTCATTATCTAATTCATCCCTCTCAATTTTATACCATCACTTGGAGATACATTTGTCCAAAGTGAGGTATTAGCATTTATTAGAAAAAAAGGATTTAGATTTTTCTTACTCTCAGTTTATGATTTTACTACTAAATTACATCTGAACTTTTAAATATCTATTTTTAAAGGACTCTAGGGGAATAAAACTGACAATTTACTTAGGACGTAACAGATATTGGTACTATATTTTACATGTTCTTTCCATTACCCTGCATAACTACAAAACTCAATAGCTTAGAGGACGCACACTTAAATTATAAGAGTAATATTTTATTATTTTAAGTTATTTTGTTTCTTTAAAAGTTACATTGTTCTTATCAGTACTTTGGCTTTCTCTTTTCAAAACAAAAAGGCTGAACTTTCAGTATATAGAATTCTTAATTTACTTAAGTTATGCCAGATGTTTAGTTTCTATAGTTTGCAAACAGTTGTCTTAGAAAAGAGGAGTAAAATGAGGATAAAATGTGGAAAAGGTCCCTTGACCAGATGAGGTCATTTGCCCCCCAAGGCTGGGAGATAAAAGACAATCCACACGTGTGATAACCAATCAGCTATCTTTTATCAGAAATGCCATGGGTATCCCAAGTTCAATATGTCCCCACCCCTCTCCCCAATATAATCCTGCCCTCTGTATTCATTTTCTGACTCTATTACTGGTGTTACAACCCATCTACCAAGACATTGAAGCTAAAAACTTAATGTGTCATCCCCAATCCTCCTTTTCCTCATTTCACACATGCCATCAGTAAAATACGTTTTGCTCGATTTTTCAAATTTCTTCCATTTCAGATCCTTTTCTCCATCCCTACCTCTACTACCTTGGTTCAGAGCCTCAAAATCCCTCACCTAAATTATCATATGAGTCTTATAATTGATCTTGCCTCTACTACACTTGCTCCATGATGATTTATCTTTATATCACCACCAAAGTAACCTCTTTTAAACTCAAATTGTATCATGTTTCTCTCTTATTTCCAAGTGTACAATATCTCCTTCGTGTCTAAAAGATAAAATTCAAACTCTCTCCATTATGTGGCCCTCTGTCCATTTCTTCAGTCTCATCTATCATTATACAATGTCCCCTCTTCCTATCACCAAC
Organism: Ateles fusciceps; assembly: GCA_036589455.1. Lineage (NCBI taxonomy): Eukaryota > Metazoa > Chordata > Mammalia > Primates > Atelidae > Ateles > Ateles fusciceps. The sequence continues at coordinate 1,728,611 of JAZHEH010002780.1, forward strand.
CCCACATTCCACCATTTAGTCATAATGGGTAACTTCCTTATCCTGAATATGCTATATGGTTTCACTCCTCGGCATCTTCACTTAACAATGTTCTGTCTACTCATAACACCCTTCCTCCTAAAATCCATCTGATGAACATTTGTAATTTTCAATGCTCAAGGCTCAACTTCTTTTTGAAGTCCTTTTTGAACTTCATCCTCCCCATCCCAGTGGAAATGACCATTCTTTCCCTTGGTTCTCCCACTGAACTTAACGAAAGGATTCCTGACAGGTTTCATGTATTTGTTGACATGTCTATCTTCCCCTTCTGGAATATGGGCACCCTAAGCAGGTACTGTGTCCTATTCAATCTTTATTCCTATAATCTTGTGCAGAGTCTGTCACATTTTAGGAGCTCAATTATGTGTACTGAATAAAGGAATGAATGAAGCAATGAAAAAAGAACTATACAGAACATTCTTGAAGGAATACATTTACAAGTAAGATTACTCAAAATATGATACTGACCTAAGTATATTTACCTTTCATAAATTTCACATTTTTATATTTAACACAATGTTTTTCATTAAAAATTTAAGATTTATTAATCTGAGGAAATTTGATCACCTATGTATACAGACATTTATCACCTAGATATACAATTTTATAAATTGTACTAATTTTTAAAAATTAATTTAATGGAATATCAAAATGAATTATGGTCAACTATTAATTATCTGACAGGATCTTAATAGCTATCCTGGCTTACCTAGGACCTTCTCACATGCTGCTTCTGTCACTCAGCCATGGCTTACTTTTCTAAGCTGGCTTTCATGCCTGTAATTATCCTGCTGCTGGCAATGAAAAAGCAACAATCTGTCTACAGCCTAAGTGAAGGACATTGAGGAGGAGAATGGAAAAATGGTTCCTGAACATGAGATAATTTGATACAGTAGACAATCTGTACCAACAGAATCAGAATCACAGAATCATGGAACTAGATGAGATCATATGTATTTATCATCAAAACTGCATAACTGATTGTTTTGACTTTATTTGTCTTACACCCAAGAAAGACTTCCCAAGTACTTCTGCATTCTACTGAATTGGAACAAATATCTGCTACTAATTTTCCTTTGATAATTGAAAGGTGCAAAGACATAAGATATAAGAAATCACTAAATCTGTTGTTCATCAACATTTAAATCTATAAAAATTTTTCCAATAAGAGAATATTCACTGAGATTATTAAAAACCACAAAATTTTAATTCTAGTACAGCCCCAGAAAGAATTTAACTTTGTAGTTAATAAATTATACACAAATTATTGAACTATAATAATTTGTTCAGTAAGTTTATAAATGCTTATTCTGAAGAAATGCTGAAGAAACAGGTTAATTCTTAAATGAGAAAAGATAAATCCAACATTCCTTTCATCTACACACACTTGTAAGGATCCACAAATAACCAAGATGACAGAAAGATGGGTTGGCATTTTTATTAAATGCAAAAACAGCTATGTTCTAAACCTGTGTTGCCCAATATACCAAACACTAATTACCCACGTGTAAGTTGAAGATACAGTTTCTCAGTGGTACTAGTCACATTTCCAGTGCTCACTAGACATGTGGCTAGTTGCTACAGTGAACAGCACAGGAAGAGAACACTTCCATTATCACAGAAAGTTTGACTGGACAGTGCTACTTTAAATCATGGTGAAATGCAAATTTGCTGATACTTTTTAAACGGTAATACAAGTTCAAATAATAATTTTTTGATTGACTATTTGGCAAGAAGAAAAGTATACATTTACAAATGGGAAGAAATAAATATAAGGACTGTAGTAATGAAGCCTTTAAGTATGAATCTGAAAAGATAATTTAATGATGACGAAACTGAATCCAGAGAATGGTACAAGAAAAAAATAATCTTTTTCATTTAAGATTTTAATATACCAAACAAAGTCATGTTTAAAAACTGAAATGTGCTATAATTGATAATAAACTGAAATAAAGTCTAAGCTATTCTGTGTGTCTTAGCATTGGCTAGTCTATTGGATATAGAGACTTTTCAGCAAAGTGGTTAGAATTTCATAAATGTTGCTTCTTGACTTATTAGCTTTGCAACCTTAAGTAAGTCACGTAGGCTCTCAGAGCCTTCGTTTCCTATCTGTAAATAAAGAAAGAATTCAAGTACTTCAAGTTTAAAAAGACTAAGTAAAAGTTCATACATGCAAAGTATTAGAGAACCTGGCATATATTAGTCCTCAAAAAAATGTTAGTCGTTAAGAAACTTGCATTTTGGTTGAACCTAGTTTACTGGTGACTTTCTTTGGTTAATTCCTATTGACTTTCAAATGCATAGAACAGAGAGATACTCTGGAAAACATTCAAAGACCATATGTGAACACTAGGTCACATGATGACTTTATGACCTGCAGTCATGAAAGAATCTACATCCAAATCTCTACCAACACTTTTCACCCATGGGCCTCAACATTTTTGCAATGAATGTATAACACAAAGCCCCATAGGGAACCTGGTGGTATAGTATTTTTTAAAATGAATTAAAAACCCTTCCCAAGTTAAAAGAAGTGGCATATGTTTTTTGTCTTGGTGACTGAGGCTGGAGTAAAAGATAAAAGACTGGATAAGCAAAACAAACTTAACTGACAAGAGTTTAAAACTTTAAAACTGAGAAGTTTATCATAACATATTTCTAAAAGTTTATGCTTCTGTGTATTAGCTGATGTTTAGATAACTACGCTCAAATTTTAAAAGGGATATATCTTCAACAGTAATTTTAAAAACACAGAACAGTTAGATATATAATAGTACCAGTTATTCTTTCATTAAGTTTTGAGATACATCAATACAATTTCCTAATTCACTATAGCAGAACAACAGGTACCCAACTTAATGTTGTCTCCAAAACCTGTGGAGATGAAGATGGAATCTCACCTAGCTTTTAGGTCTTACCCGAGAAAATGTTTATTCTAATAGAGGGACAAGTTTCGGTAGAGTACAACACAGGCACCAGACAGTCAAAGCTAACCAAGACCCTTCTAAATTATCTTTATGCCTAACTTCATTCTTCTGGAATATTTTTAGAACTGAGCTCCGGAATCACCTGTCTTTCTGAAGCTTGGTGCTAACTGAATCTGAAATCTTAACTGACTTGACATTTTTAATCAACTTTCAAATCAAACATTTTCATACAGCAATTTTCAGAGTTCTAATTCCACTTTCCATAATGTCAGCACTTGTATTTTGCCTTTCAGGTAACTCTTATATATACATATTTTCTTTCCCATTAGACAGTAACATTTTTTAGCTTTTATTTATAGTCTCTAATTGAAAGTAAAACATTTAGTGAAAATTTTGAAAATAAATGTATTAATTGATTATTTAGGGATGCTGAATGGAGATCAGGCATCAGACTCTATTCCTTACTCTATTATTACTAACAATATGATCTCAACTCCAGCTTCTGCAGAGGTCAGGATCTTTGAAAGGGAATGATTGTACAGGCTGATCTCTCATGTCACATATTTCTAAGTTTTGAAAAACATTTTGAAAATAATTCTTTAAAAAAAATACACAGAACAGTTAGGTATGTAATGATAAGAGTTCTTTCATTAAGTTTTAAAATGTAGCAATACAATTTCTATGCTCACTACAGAACAGCAACATATACCTGATAACATTGTTCCAAATGAAGTTACAAACATTAATCAACACATGACATTTCAAACAATTTTCCCCATAACACATAACTTGCTATTTTCTTTTGCCACTTCACAACAGTATTTTAAACTATTATAATAACCTTCAGTTTCCATAAATACAGTCACACAAAAAGCTGACTAACATACTTAAGAACTAGACTGTCATTAACATTTAAAACATAGGAAAGAATTTATTCATAGAAATAATTTAAATATGCTCAAATACACATTTAAAGTTTCCATTTTGTTTTCAGTAAATATTCTGAGGTTATCTCACAGCTATGAGTTGCAAATTAATACTGTCTAAGGGTATTAAGTTACCAAAACAATTCTTTAGGGAGAATTGTTTTGGTAACTTAATAAAAAATATATAGGTCACAGAAGAGTCTACTATCATTATCAAAAATATAAACATTATACAGGTCAAGACTTGCTAATGAAAACTACTAATATGACCAATCTCCAAGCACCCTCTTTGTAACACAATTAACACGTTTTAAGTTAATAAGAGCTTTAAATTAACACGAAAAATGACAACATGATCAGGTACAAATAATTCTTTACACTTTTTGCATTCTTTATCCTTTCTGTACGGGGTAGGTACCATATTTGTGCAATTTTAAAAAGATGACATAGGCTGGGCACGGTGGCTCAGGCCTGTAATTCTAGAACTTTGGGAGCTCGAGGTGGGTGGATCACCTAAGGTCAGGGGTTCCAGACCAGCCTGGCTAACGTGGTGAAACCCCGTCTCTACTAAAAATATAAAAATCAGTCGAGCATGGTGGCGGGCGCCTGTAATCCCAGCTACTCGGGAGGCTGAGGCAGGCGAATCGCTTGAACTGGGAAGCGGAGGTTGCAGTGAGCTGAAATTGCGCCATTGCACTCCAGCCTGGGCGACAAGAGCGAAACTCCGTCTCAAAAAACAAACAAACAAACAAACAAACATAAATTCTACCTCTACCGTGGCTTTTTAAAATCTCCATATGGCATACTGTGTTCTTAAATAGTTTATATAATAGTTTATCAAACTTTTCTGGAGCTCCTGAAAATTAAAACTAAAACCTTATTGATGAAACATAAACCATATTATCTGATCTCACTCTTTATGTTAAACAAAATGAATGACTAAATCCTTCTAAATGAATTCTACTTTATTAATACAGAAAAAAAGCTATTTTCTTCATGCTGAATTATAAAGCCTAATTCTTATGTTACAACCATAAAAACATTACAAGTAAGATTTACACAAACTAAAATCACCAGGTCCACTTTAAGTGCTAAGATGTCATTTACTCCTGGTGACATAACAAATACCATTTGTTATTTGGCCATTCTGAATTATAAAAATATATGAACTTTACAAAGGCAAACCAATTCTTCTTGCACAACCATTCTGATTGACACATATATACATATATATGCATGTGTATACATGCATACACACACACAGACACACACACACAGACACCATATAGCCATACAGAAATTCCATTTTCATGATTTTCTATTGTTTTATGTGAAGTGTGGAGTACCCGCACCTTCAGCTCTCAGAAGAAATTAACCGTGTTCTGGAAGCACTTCAACTCCAAATGACCTTTAAGTTTTAAAGGCACGGTGGAAGATCCTTGAATGTCCAGAGAAAACGCAAACCTGTCTGGCTTTTTTCTCTAATGGATAAAGTTGCTGTTTGGTCTCATTATGTTTTCCATTCCTAATCTGAAGAGATGAAGGAGATCTAAGACAGGGTTGTCCACTCAGGATTAGCCTCACTTGCATAGAGCCAGACTAGCAGCCCCCGCGTTGTGATAAGGTTGGGTTGGACCCAAGTGATGGAGGGGAGAAGAGCCAACCTTACCCACAGTACTACCTGTAGCTCCAAAAGAGTCGCCGTGGGGGGAAAGGAGGGGTGGGATGGCACTAGGGACCTTCTTTCCTCGGACCATATTTGGGGAAGTGTTCCAGAATGTGTGCAAGTCCTCCTCGCTAGAGTGAGAAAGGGAATTCCAGGGAACGCTCTTCCCAAGCTCCCCCCATCCGGCCCTTCGCGCTCAACCCTCAACGCGGAGCTGGAGGTCCAGATGGAGGAGGAAAGCAGCTGGTCCCCGCGACCCCCAAGAATGGCTCCCGGCGGCCGCTGCTAGGCCTGGCCAGTGCCCGCGGCCTCAGGGTCTGCGACCCGGAGGGGCGCCCGGTGCCCCGCGACGGCCCACCCAGCGGATACCCAGACCCGGCCTTCGACTTACCGCTCTCCACCTCGCTGCCTTTCTTGGCGGTCGCCGCGTTCCCCATGTCTGGGGCGAAGGCAAGAAGGGGTCAGGGAGGGGAAGGGGGGGGCTGGGGCTGTGCCCGCCGCTCCACAGTCTGAGGCAACTCCCGCTTCTGTACCCGTTGGAGCGGTGAGTGCGCCTGGCGCTGGCGCCCTGAGTCCGGGCGGGAAGACCGGGCCGGGTCTGAGAAAAGGGCTTAAGCGAACTCTTCGGCGGCGACGGCGGCGGCGGCAGCAGTGGCAGCAGTGGCGGCGGCGGGCAGACACTCCCCCTTCGCGCGGCCCGCCCTCTCTGCGCGCCCCCGGGCAGCCGCGAGCCCGGGTCAGGATCTGGCCCCGCTCTATCTTCGCGGGCGGGCGCGCGCACCGGAAGTGACGTAGGCCCGGGACCCCGGGGGCGGGCGGTGGACCCCAGCTGGCAGAGCCTGGGGCGGGGGTCTGAGGTGGCGCAGACTGCCTCCTCCGCCGCTGTCTCCCGGGCTGGCGCTCGGGTGCCCATCTCTGACATAGTGGGAGGTGGAGTGGGAACCGCTAGCTTTGCAGAACGCAGAGTCCTTCCTCATCCTGGCGTTCTGGTGCCTTGGAGTGGAGTCGCGGGAAACTATGCAGCGGCTTGTGTGGTTTTCCTTCTGTCCTGCCACGCGGTGGCTCCTCACTCAAAGGCTGCCGTCTCCCCCACAGTTCCAGGACCGAGAGGAGCAGCATCGTCGGGTTGGACATCGCGCGCGAGGGTGGCCTCTAAGTCTGCATCTGCCAGGCATCGGCTGCGGGAAGAGCCTGGTCCCAGGCATGGTCGTGGTTCGAGCCTCTCATTCCCTCGGACATTGAGGTATTCGCTGAGCCCATCACGTTGTCCTCAGGATTAGTAGGCTCCAATCACAAGCCCTATGATGTTTTCAGACTTCCCAAGTGGAGATAAAGTTTTACTATTTCTGCAGAACTTTTGCTGATGTATGACATTGTATTTAGCAACTTCTGTGTAGATCTGAAAATAAATACATTCCCAATACGGTTTTATTAATATAAATCTTAGAGTACTTGATTTTGCTGTTAGCTTTACCTAGGTAAATTATGTGGCACTCTAGCATGTTTGTTGTTGCATGTTCCATTGCACCTTGCCCTGTGTTTTCCATCTATTCCAAATTCAAAATAGAAAGACTGTAATTTCCCAATTTATTCTATGTTCCCAAGGCATCAGGCATCGTAGGTGTTTTATGAATACCTGTTGACTTGAAATTTCTCAGACTTTTAAAAAAATTTTCATTACTGACAAAAAATGGAGCGATAAGTAGAAGATTCTTAGTAAACTTAATATTATTGCCAATTCTGTTAAATTAATAATGTATACTGTATTCTAGCTTTTATGCAAATAGTAACTCATTTGCTTCTCATAAGAACACTATGAGACGTGGTTTTACTGTAATTTTAGTTACGAACAAATTAAGGCACAGAGAAGTGACTTACCCTAGGTTACACAGCTGTTACCTGGTGGAAGCAGTATTTGAACCCAGGCAATTGGGCTCCAAAGTCTGACCGTTTGTCTATAATGTTGAACAGAAACTTCTGGATGTTGTAAATTCCTTTCTCTCCATTTGAAATCCCATTGACTTGAATAGAGTGAGTTTACTTCCTAGGGAAATTTATTATATTGTTTTCTGGGTTTCAATTAATTCAAATAAAGATCGGGAAGCAAGGATTTGGACTACATGATGTGAGGATTTGTGTCAGCATGCAACAATATCACAATAATGTCATCTCCAATCATATTTGGTTTTGTATTGTAGATGTAATATTTTGCCCCACATACAAAAAATTCAATAAATAGTGTGCACTAAACCACATATATATCAAATTAAAGACTTTTGATATTCCCTCTATTCTAGAGGGAATCTTTCTAGAAATTATTTTGTTTACCTTGACTTAGTTTCCTGTAGTGTGAAGTAACAAGTATTAAATCATATAGTCTATGAAAAACACCTAGGATAACTTTTGTTATATGATAGGCACTGAGTAACTATAACTCTGTCCCCCCACTCCTCAACAACATTCTATTTTCTCAAGTTTATGTTTCAACAACAATCATTCAACAAATTCGATTAAAAGAAATAGAATAATAATGAGTTTTTACTATATGCAAAATATTATGAAAGGGACAAAAATGAGCAAAATCAGTTCTCTGTCCTCAAGAAGGTTTTATGTATGGCAAGATGAATATATAAATCAGTAATTGCGTAAAATGAGATAAATTTGTATTACAGCATAAATGTAAACAATTACTCAGGAAACATAAAGGTAAATGCCATTAAATCATAGATAATTTAACATTGAATTTTGATGTTTAACAGGTGGGGAAGAACATCAAGAACAGCTTGAGCAGAGACCAGATGTTGTGGAAGAATGTAGTAAGAGTCGCAACTTTCCCACTGGAATGTAAGTTATATGTGAAGGAATTTTGATTTCGTCATCACTATATCTACTATATCCAGAATCATGCCTCGCATATAGTAGGTACTCAATAAATATTTGCTGAATGAGTGAATAAATGAATAAATAGTAGGTTCAGATAAGATTGTATTTATTTGGGGAAATTTTAAATGCCATTTAAGAAATATAGGCTTTATTATGCAATGGAGAACTTGAAGATTTTAAAGAGAGAAGTAATATAATCCCACATTTTATTAAGAAGGTAACTTTAATAGTAATGTGATGGATATGTTGGAGAAACAATAGATTAGCAGCAAGATGACTATTGTAGTAAAAGAATGAGAGGAAGTCATTCAATAGTGTATCAGCAGTGGAAGAAAATAGAAAGGATGCATGTCAGATATTTGAATGTTAAGATCTATAGAATTTGTTAAGTGTTAAGACTTTAGCATAATACAAATGATAGAGGCCCAGTTCAAACTAGCATAAGAAAAAATAAGCAGAACTTACTAGGTCACAGAACCAGGAAATTTAGGTTGGATATGGTTTTAGAATTAGATAGATCCAAGGCTATATATCTCTATATATTTATCCTTATTCTGTTCATATATTTGACTGTATTCTGTCAAACAGGCTCTCTCCACATGACAAGTTTACATCTTCCCAGCTTCCCAATCTAAATAGTAATGCCTTCTCTTTCCCAACATCCATATATTATAAAGTTAGATAGAATATCCCTTATCCAAAAACCTTAGGACCGAACGTGTTTTCAGATTTGGATTCTGGATTATTTGCATATGCATAATGAGACATCTTGAGGATGGGATCCAAGTCCAAACACAAAATTCATTTACATTTCATGTACTCCTTATACACAGTCTGAAGGTAATTTTACGCAATATTTTAAATTATTTTATAGATGATACAAAATTTTTACTGCATTTCAACTTCAACTTGTCATGTGAGGTCAAGTATGGGATTTTCCACTCATGGCATCATACTGGTGCTCAAAAAGTTTGGCTTTTGGAGCATTTTGGATTTTTGGGTTAGGAATCCAACCTGTATGTTATACATATTGGTTCTGCATGGGTCACATTCACATTCTTATGAGGAAAGGAGGCCATGGTTGACATGAAACGAGAGAAGTGTAATTTGCTAGAAGACACTGTCAGATGGAGTAGACAAAAATAATAGATGCCCAATATAGTGAAAATGAAGACTTAGAGCTCTCAATCAATCTTCTATCCTTAGTGAGTGGATAATGAGATCAGGAATAAAGGGGAAAAAACTTGTTTTTAAATTAGTGAGAGATGTGTAACGTGGGTCATACTGAGTTCGAGTTGGTAGTGGGACTTCTCTACGGGGATTATGAACAGCAGGGAAATATAAAGTTAGATCAATACATGAGTTGTGGGGCACATATTCTCAGGACCTCTTGAGGGCTGTGTCAAGGGTCATGGTCACTCAAATTTGGCTCAGAATAAATTTCTTCAAAATATTTTACAATTTTACTCTTTTCATCAGCAATAGTTTGGCACCCAAACATGTTGGGCCTCAGAGAAGTCTCAGGGCCCCAAAGGAGTTGCCCAAACTCAGTGCTAACATACCAGTAGGGGTCCACTGAAGCTTCCCTGACTTTAAGTTTCTCCTCTGGTGGATCTGGTGAGTCCTCCTGAGTGCTGCACCTCCCTTTGGTTGAGGGTCCTTGATTTATTGAGTTTTTTTTTTCCTCCTAGGAAGTTTTTTAAGTATCCTAATTTTGATTCAGATCCTAATTTAATCCTTGCATTCTAAAGGGTCATTTCTATTGCTTTTATTCCAAAATTAATCTCAATTTGGCTTGTTGGTTCGGGTAAATGTAATGGCATAAATGCTTGTAAACAAACATGTTATATAATTTAGGATCTAATGTTATTAATAAATATTAATTATCTGGGTGATTTTTAATTACAAGTTTATAGGAAAAAAATGTTTAATGTTCTTATTAAAAGGTAAATATATTTGTCTAATTGAAAGCTTATTTAAGGGTTATATATAAAACAAGGTAAAAGGAACCAAAAAATAAGAAATGTAAAAAAGGCTGAAGTTATGAAGAGGTAATTTTGGTAGAAAAGGAAAAAAGGAAAGTAATTTTATACAAAAAAGAATCTTGTTTGGTAAATTTTTGTCCTAAAATAAAATGACTGGTTTGTTCAAGAAAAAGGGATATTTAGGACAAAACAGAAAGTCTAATCATGTTGTAATGTTCTATGAAGTTGTAATAATAAGGTTAGTAAAAATTATTTTTTTAAAAGGGGTTGTATTATTCAGTTGGTTCAGCAAAAGAAATAATCAGCATAGTTAACAGACAACCCACAGTGTGGGAAAAAGTCTTCACAATCTATACATCCAACAAAGGACTAATAACCAGAATCTATAAAGCACTCAAACAAATCAGCAAGAAAAAAACAACCCCATCAAAGAGTGGGCTAAGGACACGAATAAACAATTCTCAAAAGAATATATACAAATGGCCGACAAGCATATGGAAAAATGCTCAGCATCACTAATTATCAGGGAAATGCAAATCAAAACCACAATGCAATACCACCTTACTTCTCCTGCAAGAATGGCCATAATCAAACAATAAAAAAATAGTAGATGTTGGCATGGATATGGTGAAAAGGGAACACTTTAACACTATTAGCAGGAATGTAAATAGGACAACCACTATGGAAAACAGTGTAGAGAACTAAAAGTAGATCTTCTGTTTGATCCAGCAGTCCCACTGCTAGGTATTCACCCAGAGTAAAAGAAGTCGTTATATGAAAAGGATACTTGTAAATGCATGTTTATAGCAGCACAATTTGTAATTGAAAAAATATGGAATCAGCCCAGATGCCCATCGATCAAGAAGTGGATAAAGAAAAGTTAAATATATATATATGTATTTAGAATAATATATATAGTCTTAGAATAATAGTCTCCAGTTTCATCCAGATTGCTGCAAATGTCATCGTTTCATACCTTTTAATGAATTAATAGTATTACATGTGATATGTATATATATATATATATTGCAACAATCTGGATGAAATTGGAGACTATTATTCTAAGTGAATTAACTCAGAAATAGAAAACCAAACATGATATGTTCTCATTCATAAGTGGGAGCTAAGCCATGAGAACACAAATGCATAAGAATGATACATTGGACTTTGGGGAGCAGGGGAAAGGGTGGGAGAGAGTGAGGGATAAAAGACTACACACTGGGTACAATGTACACTGCTCGGTTGATGAATGCACCAAAATCTCAGAAATCACCACTGAAGAACTTATTCATGTAACCAAACACCACCTGCTCCCTGCAAACCTATTGAAATAAAAAAATTAAAAAGATACATGAGTTGTGAATTTGGTATAAGATGAGAGTCAGAGCCATAACTATGAATGAAATAGAAAATGTAGAGAAAAAAAGGCAGCTAAGAATAAATAGCTATAGAGGAGAGAAGAAAAGTTGTCTGGTGTAGTAGGAGCCTGCAGTGGTCAGACAAGTTGAAAAAGAACAAGAAAATACAGTCATAAAAAGAAAGAGGAATATTATTTTTATTAATTTGATTGACTGCACACTAGAAATGGACTCCAACTAATATAAGCAAAACAAATTTATTGGAAGAATATATAGCTGCATGTAGGAAGGAATGGAAAACTAAAGAATCAGGCTTGGCACACTCAGGAAACAGGTAGCTCCAAAGAGTTGAAATAGCAGTTACTACCTGACAATTTCCCCTGATATAGCCAATGGAATGAAAACAAAAACAAAGGCTATTCAGTTTTGTTCCTTTTCTTACAATTCACTTTCTAAGGATACAATTCAATTGGCCTACCTTGGGTTACATTTCTGCTTCTTACCCAGAGCAAGGCAAATGATTAGCAGTCCCATGAAACTTATCAGTGCTAGAGCACAAATTTTCTGTTACCAAAGAAGATGGAACAGAAGTTGAACACTTAGGAAAAAAAACATAAACAAAGAAAAAACACACAAAACAATGTCCACTATAGAGGATTTGTTTAACAGTATTAGTAAAGACAAATATTTCTTGTCAGTAGAGCTGTTTGGAGTATCCCTTTCCCCCTCCAAAACTATGTGCTGAAGTTTATTATAAAGTCATAGACATTTTTTATTAAATATACTAGAAATATTCTGTTACCTGATGTGGTAGGCAGAATAATGTCACTCCCAAAGATGTCCATGTCCTAATTCCTACAGTTTGTGAATATGGCACCTTGAATGAAAAAGAGAAATTAAGATTTTTCTAATTAGTTGATGCAAAAATAGGGTGATTATCCCTGGACTATACCTGTGGGCCTAGTGTAATCAAAGGATCCTTAATAGTGGAAGAGAGAGGCAGAAGAGGAGGTCAGAGTGATGAGATGTGAAAAGGACTCAATGCCATTGCTGGCTTTGAAGATGGAGGAAGGGGGCCAAGAGCTGTGGAATACGGGCAGCCTCTAGGAGCTAGAAAGAGCAGAGAAATCAATTCTCCTGTAGTCTCCAGAAAGGAAAACAACCCTTCTCACATCTTGATTTTAACCCAGCGAGACCTGTGTTAAGCTTCTCACCTACTGAACTATACGATAATTTTGGGTTGTTTTAAGCCACAAACTTCATAGTAATTTGTTACAGCAGTAATAGAAAATGAATACTCTCCACTGCATTTTGAAAACAGCAAAAACAGGGAGTTTGGTTAAGTGGATTTGTTAAATTATCTGAGAACAAACCAGGACTGAAACCTAGTCTCTAGAGTCCCAACCCAGTGTTTCAGTGAACTTCACACAGATGTGTTAGAAGTTCTTACCCGTATAATCATGGTTATTTGGAAACAGAAAGGATAAAGAAGGAAATGTAAGTTTAATTTTCTTTTTAAAGTATTATGTTAAATAATTTTCAGGGTCTAATTAAAGAGAATGAATTTAAATATAATTTTTTAATTTTTCTGACCTATAAGTTGAAGTGAATATTTAAATACTGTCTGTGGGATGTGGCAGAACCATTGTAGAACATTAAAGTGATTTTTATGTTTTTATTTCTAAACATTTTATTATGTACTACTTATAACCACAATTATTCTCTCAGAAATAATAACTCTTGCTAAATAAAAGGCATTTAAAAAAAAAAATCAGTAACTATGCAAGTGTAAGAGTAGCTAGAGAGAGCTGAATTGCTCTGTTTAATTAAAGGAGAATTCCAAATTTAGAGTAATCTAGAAAGAAGGGAGTAAAGAAGAGACATAGAAAGGGAAAAATTCGCAAGTTTGCAGGAGACAAGGGTAGCTATTGCAGGTAAAAGATCTAACGTGAATCTGAGTTGTTTCCTGTGTATCACTTAAAGTAGCCCCAAAATCTTCAAGTTTTGCTACAAGCAACAGCCCATCTTTGTGGTTACTCTGAAGGAATGATAAAGTATAAAGGGCATTTTTGCCTTTGACTTAAAATTATAGAGAAATGAAGAGCCGTAAGATATTATCCAGCAAAGGCCAAAAACTTTTGACAGAGGAAATCAGAAAACCAGAGTGTCTCAGAAAATATATGACCTATATATTAAAATATAAACCTATCACAGGTGTGTATAAAATGAGAAAGGTTTTGGATACAAAATCCATGTGATTGGGATTTGAATCAACTTTTTGTAGAGCTATGTAGCTGAATGGCCCCAGCTGACCTCTGGGCTACAAAATCACAACCAACAGCACCAACAACTGTAATTCTAACTAAAATGTATGAAAGCTCATCTATCTACCAGGCTTTGCACTAAAACCCTTTAACTATATTACTTCATATAATTCACACAATTGACTGTTCTGTGAATTATATGAAGTAATATATTTAAAATAGTGTTATATTCCCATTTCACAAGATAAAGATCAGACAGAGACAGGTAATATAACTTGTCCAAATTTTTATACCTAGGAAATCAAGAACCATATAGATTTCATTTCAATCCAGGTCTGTCTCATTCCAAAACCATCACCAGTAAAACCAGTGTTTCCAAAAGTCTAGTTTAAACCATCTGCATTATTACCATTAGAGAGTGCTCGTTGTAAAAATGCAGGTTTCTAGACTCTAACTAAGCCTATTAAATCAAAATATTTCATGTGGACCAAAATAATCTGCCTTTTTTATTATAGTTATTAACAATGTAATATATATTTCAAAATAGCTAGAAAGAAGATTTGAAATGTTTTCAACACAAAGAAATGATAAATGTTTGAGGTGATGGTTATCCCAATTACCCTGAATTGATCATTATACATTGTAAGCATGCATCAAAATATCATGTGTACCCCATAAACATGTACAATTATTATGTATCAATTAAAAATCTGCCTTTTAACAAAGTGTGTTCCTGTGTATGTGTGTGTTTAATCCTTATATATTTGAGTGTGATTCTTAGGCACACTTAAGTTTGAGAACCACTACACTATTCTCTTGCATCCGAAGTTTCAACTGCTCTAGATCAACAGTCCCAACACACGGTTGGTCAGACATCACTTAAGAGTACTTAGGATAGTACTGGACTTCTTGAATTAGTACTGAAAGTTTATCTGGTATATTTTCCCCATACATTTACAGTATGAGGAGTCAGTGAGAAAAGAGTTGAAGGAGGAAAACTCACAATGATTGAGTCTTACTTTGGATCACATACCATGCAGAGCACTGATATTAACTCACTTAATCCAAAATAGTGATTCATGCTGTCCCCAATCCCACTTCCAGACAACATATAGCTCCAGATCTTCAGATTTCTTTTGTGTGAGTAATTGCATTAACCTTGTATTTAGTCCCTATCCCCTAACTCCTATCTTTCTCCCATTCTTTGTAGTAAAATATTCTTGAATTGTGAAGTGGAGAATATCTTAAAAAAAAGGAGTATACAGATATAAATAAATATAAATGCACAAATTTAATAAAAAACAAAATGCTTGTACTCATATCCAGGCCAGAAATAGAACATTACTATCCCTCAGATGCACCATATGTGACTCTCCCTGATTCATTGTTCCCATCCAAAGATAAATAATACCCTGATTTAATTAATCATCCTTTTACTTTATAGTTGCTGTGGGTTTGTTTTTTGTGTTGTTTTTGTCGTTGTTTTGCTACGTAAGCATGTAGCTCTAAAAAATATACTCTTCAGTTTTGCCTGTTTTTGAAATTTATAAGAATTTGTAAGAATTAGGTAATTTGCTTCTTTCACTCAGCATTGCTTTTGAGGTATAATCATGTTGAGTGTGGTACTGTAGTTCATTCATTTTTACATGTCTATAATACCACAAATATACAATTGTATGACTACACCATAAATTATGTATCTATTAGACTGCTAATGGATATTTAGACTGTTTCTAGAATATTTTTTATTTGAACAATGTTTCCATAAGCATTCTTGCTTATAAGCATACACACTCAACAATGTATTTTGATACATATCTAATAGTGAAATTGAGAGTGTGTAGAGTTTGAGCATGCTTAATGTTCCCAGGTAATAGCAAACTATTTTTAAAACTAGTTGTATCAATTTATATACACACCAGTAATTGCTAATAAGTATTTCCTACTATTCCACATTCTCACATATACTTTCTTGTCTACTTTTCCCATTTAACCAATTTGAAAAGTGGTTTTAATTTACATGCTGAAAAAATTTGTATACAATTTCGTATGTTTGAGAGCCACTTATGTGACATTTCTCTCCATTACTTTTACCCACTTCTGTATTGAGTTGTAAACATTTTTCTTATTGATTCTTAGGGGCTCTGCATATTTACTACATCCTAACTTTTTGTAGCCTATGTATGTGGCAATTATCTTCTCCCCCATTCATGGTATATTAATCAGTGTTCTCTAAGAGAAACAGAACCAGTAGGATATATGGAAGGGGGTTTATTAAGGGTAATCTGCTCACAGTATCACTAAGGTGAGAGAATCCAGGAGTGGCTCAATCCATGTTCAGGAGCCTCAGAACCAGAGAAACTGACAGTACAGCTTCCTAGTCAGGCACCACAGCCCTGGGAAACCTCTGGTGCAAGTTGCTGAGTCCAAAAGCTGAAAAACTTGGAATCTTGTGTCCAAAGGCAGAAGGAGAAAAAGTATCCTGCTCCAGGAAAGGAGTGTGGGACAAGGAGAGAGGGAGGGAGAGAGACAGACAGAGAGAATCACCAATCACCTCTTTTTTTCCCCTGTTTTGTCTCATCTCTAGGCCCCCAACTGTTTGGATGATGCCTGCCCACATTGAGGGTGGGTCTTCTTCTCTCAGTTCACTAACTCACATGTTAATCTCCTCTGGAAACACCCTCACAGACACATTCAGAAGCATTCCTCAATCCAGTAAAGTTGACACCTGAAATTAACCACCACAAATGGTTAGACTTTTTATTTTCTTTGCAGTGTTACTGATGTATTTAATATTTTATCAGCTTTATTGAAGATAATTGACATATTTCAGTGTGTAATAATTTTTTAAATTTATGTACACATGAAGCCATCACTGTAATTATAATAACGAACATATTCATCACCTTAAAAAGTTTCCTTTTGCTGCTTTGGAATCTTTCCCTCATGCCCCTCTTTGCCCACCCAGTCCTAGTCAATGATATGTCTGCTTGCTGTCATTACAGTTTAGTTTGTATTTCATTTAATTTAAATAACGGGCTCAAGCAGCATGTATTCTTTTTTGGTATGGCTTCTTTCACTCTGCATAATTATTTTTAGATTAATCCATGTTGTTTCATGCATCAAGAGTTCACTGGTTTTAATTGTTGAGTAGTATTTCATTGTATGGCTATGTTTATACATTCACCTGTTGACCAATATTTACATTATTTCCAATTTTGACTATTATAGTAAAGTTACTGTGAATATTAATGTACAAGTCTCTGTATGATTTTATGCTTTCGTTTAACTTGGGTGAATCCTAGGGGTAGAATGGCTGGATTATATGAGATATATATGTTTAATTTTTAAAGAAATTGCCAAACTGTTTTCCTAAGATATTCTAACATTTTACATTTCCAACAGTATGAGGGTTCCAATTGTTCCACACTCTCATCAGTACTTTAGTATAATCAATCTTTTTAATTTTAGATATTCTAACAAATGTGTAATAGTATTCTATTATGGTAATAATGTACATTTAGCTAATGGCTAGTAATATTGAGCATCTTTTTCTATGCCTGCTTACCATACATGTATCTTTTTTTGGTGAAATGTCTGTTCAAACATTTTGCCCATTTTTATTGGGTTCTCTGTTTTCACTATTGCATTTTGAGAATTCTTTATTCTGAATACAGTTCTTTTATCAGATGCGTCATTTGCAAATATATTCGTTCAATCTGTGGTTTGTCTTTCATTCTAATACTAGTTGTCAAAGAACAGAAGTTCTTTTCTTAATTTTAACAAAATTCAATTTATCATTTTTTTCTTTTTTTTAATCATGATTTTGTTGTCATATTTAACAAATTTTTGCCTAGCACTGGGGCACAAACTCCAAGTACTGATGAATTCTACCAAATATTTAAGAAAAATAATACCAAGTCTACACAAAATATTCCTGAAAGTTAAAGATGGGGGTATACATCTTAACTCACTCTATGGGACAAGCATTACTCTGTTACCAAAACCAGACAAACATGTTACAAGAAAAAAATTTACAGGCCAGACTTGGTGGCTCACACCTGTAATCCCAGCACTTTGGGAGGCCGAGGTGGGTGGATCACCTGTTTTGAGGTCAGGAGTTTGACACCAGCCTGGCCAACATGGTGAAACCCCATCTCTACTAAAAATGCACACACACACGCACGGACACACACACACACTAGCTGGGTGTGGTGGCCGGCACCTGTAATCCAGCTACTGGGAAGGCTGAGGCAGGACAATTGCTTGAACCCGGGAGGCAGAGGTTGCAGTGAGCCGAGATTGTGCTGTTGTACTCCAGCCTGGGTCCAAGAGCAAGACTCCATCTCAGTAAAAAAAAAAAAAAGAAGAAAAAAGAAATCTATAAACCAATATCAATTACTAGCATACATGCAAAAATTCTAAATGAAATGCTAACACATCAAATTAAATAATGTATAAAAGGGATAATACATCATTGCCAAGTAGGGTTTATGTCAGAAATGCAAGGTTATCTTAACATTTGAAAAGCAATCAGTGTATTGTAATTTACCATATTAATGGAGTAAAATATTAAAAGCATAATCATCCCAATAGATGCAGAAAATTATTTCACAAAATCCAATGTCATTCCTGATTTTAAAACAACTTTCATCTAGGAATAGAAGGGAACTTCTTCATCCAAATGTGTGACATCTACAAAAACCCCTAGGCTAACAAGTGGTGAAAGATCAAATTCTTTCTTCCTAAGATCAGAAACCTGATAAAAATGATTGCTTTCACTACTTCTATTCAATATTTTACTGGAAGTTTTAGTCTGTGCATTAAAATTTTTAAAGCACAACTTACAATAGCATCAAATATATTAAATACTTAGGAATAAATGTGACAAAAGAGGTTCAAGACCTGTAAACTTAAAACTATAAAATATTGCTGTGAGAAGTTAACATGGTGGCATGGTGGCTTGGTGGGATGAGCCTGTAATCCCAGAACTTTGGGAGGCCAAGGCAGGCGGATCACCTGAGTCAGGAGTTCAAGACCAGCCTGGCCAACATGGTGAAACCCTGTGTCTACTGAAAATACAAAAATTAGTTGGCGTGGTGGCACATGCCTGTAATCCCAGCTATTCAGAAGGCTGAGGCAGGAGAATTGCTTGAACCCTGGAGGTGGAGGTTGCAGTGAGCCGAGATCGCGCCATTGCCCTCCAGCCTGGGTGACAAAGCAAGACTCTGTCTCCACAAAAAAAAAAAAAAAACAAAACAGTTAACGAAGAGCTAAATTAATAAAGTGATAAGCCATGTTCATGCATCACAAGACCAATTTTGTTATTATGTCACTTCTTCCCAAAATTTATCTGTAGATTCGATGCATTCCCAAGCAAAATTACATTACTTTTTTTTTTTTTTTTGTAACATTGACAAGCTAAAATTCACATAGAAATGCAAAGGACTTAGAATAGCTAACTCAACCTTGAAAAAGAAAAATCAAGTTGTAACATATACACTGCCTGATTTAAAGACTTATAATAAAGCTTCAGTAATTAAGATAGTGTGCTTTTGGTGTAAAGACAGACACGTAGCCAGAAATAGACCCATACATATATTTTCAGTTGATTCTTGGCAAAGGTGCAAAAGGTTCAAAGGTACATTTTGAGTGAAGAAAAGAAAACCTTTTAACCAAACTGCTGTAACAGTGGATATACATCTTTTAAAAAGAACTTTGATCCATGCCTCATGCAAAATACAAAAGTTAACTCAAAATGTATCATATTCCTAAATGAAAACCTATAGCTATAAGAGATTTTCTAGTTAGATTTTGTTATTAATTTCTACTATTGTTGCATTGTTGTGAGAGTACCTTTTCTGTGTTATCTCATTCTTTGAATTTGTTTAGACATGCTCTATGACCAATTAAATGGTCAAATTTTATACTTGTCAAAAGTCTGCATGAAAACATGCATTTTCTGCAGTTATTTTACTGTGTTTCATATATGTCTATTAAGTTAAATTTGTTAATCATGTTCAAGCATTGTACAAGTTTAATGATTTTTGGATATTTATTTAATCTAGCAAATACTGATGGAGGGTAATAAAATCTCCCACTAGGATGGTGGATTTGTTGACTTTCTTTATAATTTTCCCAATATTTGCTTTCTATATTTTAAAATAATGTTATTAGAAGCATCATGTGATAGAGTTGACCTCATTCATTGATTTAGCAAACATTTCCTGAGCCTGTATGCTCTGCCAATTCAGTCTAAGAGAAGAGGCAGATAAGCAAACTCTATCTAATTCAGTGTGTGTTTCTAATGCAGAATGTTATAAGTACACATTAGTTTTTTGTGAGAGCACTGAGAGGGAGGGTATTTAACTCTGACTTTGGGAAAACTACTCACTAAAAAGACTGTTAAGCATTGAAGTGGAAATGGAAGTTGGCCCCAGGGCTTGAGGGATGGGAACAAACATGTGAAGCAGAACATATATTTGAGCCTGTTCAGAGGCAGTGAAACGTGAGTGTGGTCAGATCAATCAGGGGAATGCAAATACTCCAATATGGAAGGATTGTTATGGGGAAATGGGAAAAGTTATAGATAGTGAAGTAGAAAATAACTGGATTAAAGGGGGCTTGTAACCTATCCTAATGTGTGTTTATTTTATCCTGACAATGAAAGTGAGCTATTGAAGGATTGTACAGAGGAATGTGTGATTTGTATTCTAAAAATAACTAAGTACCAGGACAAACAACAAAATGTAAAAGCTCAAGACTAAAGACACAGCCAGTTGCCTTCCAAAGTCCATTTTTAATTCCTCCTTACCAACATAAGCACAATTTTGTTTGGGTTTATATTGTTTTTAAAGTGTTGCTTCCGTGGCTTCCTTACAGCTCAGGATGACTATGTGATCAACTTGAGTAAGAAGATACAAGCTAAGGATTTATAAAAAAGTTTTCAATTTACTGATATAGGTACTTCTCTTTCCTAGCTATCTTTCCACCTTTTTTTCTGCCTGGATATAAGGACAAAAACCACCGTCTCCACATAAGAGATCAGAAAGATAGAGAAGCCTAGTTTTTTTATGACATTGTTGAATCTCTGAAATACATAATCCCCTTTTAAGTTTCTGTTGGTTAGGTTTCATGTTATTTTTAGCTGCTGAACAAATTCCTAAATAATATACAGTAAACATTTGTCTTCCATATTTCAAATTCTACATTGATGATAGCACAGAATTTCACACCCTTCTTTAGAAAATCACCCCCTCCTTAGATATCTTTAGATATTCTCCAAAGCCTCTGTTCTGTTCCATTGGTCTATATATCTGTTTTGGTACCAGTACCATGCTGTTTTTGTTACTGTACTTGTAGTATAGTTTGAAGTCACGGAGCGTGATGCCTCCAGCTTTGTTCTTTTTGTTTAGGATTGTCTTGGCTATGCAGGCTCTGTGTTGGTTCCATATGAAATTTAAAGTAATTTTTTCTAATTCTGTGAAGAAAGTCAGTGGTAGCCTGATGGGGATAGCATTGAATCTATAAATTACTTAGGGCAGTATGGCCATTTTCACGATATTGATTCTTCCTATCCATAAGCATAGAATGTTTTTCAATTTGTTCCTTTCTTATTTCCTTGAGTAGTGGCTTGTAGTTCTCCTTGAAGAGCTTCTTCACATACCTTGTAAGTTGTATTCCTAGGTATGTTATTCTCTTGGTAGCAATTGCGAATGGGAGTTCACTCATGATGTGGCTCTCTGTTTGTCTATTATTGGTGTATAGGAATGCTTGTGATTTTTGCACATTGATTTTGTATCCTGAGACTTTGCTGAAGTTGCTTATCAGCATAAGGAGATTTTGGGCTGAGACAGTGCAGTTTTCTAAATATACAGTTATGTCATCTGCAAACAGAGACAATTTGACTTCCTCTCTTCCTATTGAATACCCTTTATTTCTTTCTCTTGCCTGGTTGCCCTGGCCAGAACTTCCAATACTATGTTGAATAGGAGTGGTGAGAGAGGGCATCTTTGTCTTGTGCCGGTTTTCAATGGTAACGTAGAAAACAACTAAATTAAAGGGGGCTTGTAACCTATCCTAATGTGTTTTTATTTTATCCTGACAGTGAAAGGGAGCTATTGAAGCATGATGTGATAGAGTTGGAATTTGGATGGATAGAGCTATTTATGACAACCCAAAATACTTCCAGCCTTTGCCCATTCAGCATGATATTGACTGTGGGGTTGTCATAAATAGCTCTTATTATTTTGAGATACATTCCATCAGTACCTAATTTATTGAGCGTTTAACATGAAGGTGTATTGAATTTTATCAAATTTTTATCTGTTGAGATAATCATGTGGTTTTTGTAATTGGTTCTGTTTATGTGATAGATTACGTTTATTGGTTTGCATATGTTGAACCAGCCTTGCATCCCAGGGATGAAGCTGACTTGATCATGGTGAATAAGCTTTTTGATGTGCAGCTGGATTCGGTTTGCCAGTATTCTACTGAGGATTTTTGCACTAATGTTCATCAGGGATATTGGCCTGAAATTTTCTTTTTTTGTTGTATCTCAGCAAGGTTTTGGTATCAGGATTATGCCAAAGCATCATATGTGTTAGATAAGATTCATTCAGCCTCATAAAATGAGTTAGGAAGGATTCCCACTTTTTCTACTGTTTGGAATAGTTTCAGAACGAATGGTACCAGCTGCTCTTTGTACCTCTGGTAGAATTCGGCTGTGAATCTGTCTGGTCCTGGATTTTTTTGGTTGGTAGGCTATTAATTACTGCCTCAATTTCAGAACTTGCTATTGGTCTATTCAGGGATTTGACTTCTCCCTGGTTTAGTCTTAGGAGGGTGTATGTGTCCACAAATTTGTCCATTTCTTCCAGATTTTCTAGTTTATTTGCGTAGAGGCATTTATAGCATTCTCTGATGGTAGTTTGTATTTCTGTGGGATCAGTGGTGATATCCCCTTAATCATTTTTTATTGTGTCTGTTTGATTCTTCTCGCTCTTCTTTTTTATTAGTCTGGCTAGCGGTCTGTCTGCTTTGTTGATCTTTTCAAAACAAACAGCTCTTGAATTCATTGATTTTTTTGAAGGGTTTTTCATGTCTCTATCTCCTCCAGTTCTGCTCTGATCTTAGTTATTTCCCTACTAAAAATACAAAAATTAGCTGGATATGGTGGCGTGCACGTGTAATCTTAGCTATTTAGGAGGCAGAGGCAGAAGAATTGCTTGAACCTGGGAGTCGGAGGTGGTAGTGAGGTGAGATTGTGCCACTGCACTCCAGCCTGGGTGACAAGAATGAAACTCCATTAAAAAAAATTAATTAACTAAGTAACTACTGCCTTCAAGAGACTCACCTAACACATAAAGACTCACATAAACTTAAGGCAAAAGAGTAAAAAAAGACATTCCATCCAAATGGACACCAAAAGTAAGCAGGAGTAACTATCCTTATACCAAAAGCAACAGCAGTTAAAGACAAACAGGAACATTATATAGTAATAAAAGGGCTTACCCAATAGGAAAATATTACAATCCTAAATATATATGCACCTAACACTGGCACTCCCAAATTTATAAAACAATTACTACGAGACCTAAGAAATGAGACAGACAGCAACACAAGAGTAGTGGAGGACTTCAATACTCTACTAACAGCATTAGACAGGTCCTCAAGACAGAAAGTTAACAAAGAAACAATGGATTTAAACTATACCCTGGAGCAAATGGACTTAACTAATATTTACAGAACATTATGCCCAACAACTGCAGAATATACAATCTACTCATCAGCACATGAAACTTTCTCCAGGATAGACCATATAACAAGCAGCAAAACAAGTCTAAATAATTTAAGAAAATTGAAATTATATTAAGTACTATCTCAGACCAAGTGGATTAAAACTGGGAATACACTTTTATTCTAGGGGATTAAGTGGAATCCATATAACAGGATTGCTTAGTCTTGCTTTGGCTATGCAAGCTTCTTGGTTCCATATGAATTTTAGAATGGCTTTTTCTAGTTCTGTGAAAAATGATGGTGGTATTTTGATGGGAATTGCATTGAATCTGTAGATTGCTTTTGGCAGTACAGTCATTTTCACAATATTAATTTTACCCATCCATGAGCATGGAATGTGTTTCCATTTGTTTGTCTATGATTTCTTTCAAAAATCATAGAAACCTTCAAAAGGAACCTTCAAAACCATGCAAATATATGAAAATTAAATAACCTACTCCTGAATGATCTTTGGTTTACATGTGAAATTAGGAGGGAAATTTAAAAATAGTTTGAACTGAATAATAGTGACCCAACCTATCAAGACCTCTGGGATACAGCAAAGGTGGTGCTAAGAAGAAACTTCACAGCCTTAAATGCCTACATCAAAAAAGTGGAAAGAGCACAAATAGACAATTTAAGATCACACCTCAAACAACAAGAACAAACCAAACCCAGACCCAGCAGAAGAAATGAAATAACCAAGATTAGAGCAAAACTAAATGAAACTAAAACAAAAAAATACAAAAGATAAATTAAACAAAAAGATAAATAAAATTGATAGACCGTTAGCAAGCTTAATCAAGGAAAGAAGATATAAATAAGGTCAATTAGAAACAAAACAAGAGATATTACAACCAACACCACAGAAATACAAAAGATTATTCAAGACTACTCTGAACACCTTTACATGCACCAACTAGAAAACCTAGAGGAAATCGATAAATTCCTGGAAAGATACAACCCTCCTAGCTTAAATCAGGAAACTTTAGAAACTCTAACAGACTAACAACAAGCAGCAAGATTAAAATAGTAATAAAAAAATTACCAACAAAAAAAGTCCAGGACCAGATGGAATCACAGCTGAATTCTACCAGACATTCAAAGAAGAATTGCTACCAATCCTATTGACACTATTACACAAGACAGAGAAAGAGGGAATCCTCCCCTAAATAATTCTATGAAGCCAGTATCACACTAATATCAAAACCAGGAAAGGACATAATGAAAAAAAAAAAAACTACAGACCAATATCCCTGATGAATATAGATGCAAAAATCCTCAACAAAATACTAGCTAACAGAATCCAACAGCATATCAAAAAGATAATCCATCATGATCAAGTGAGTTTCATATCAGGGATGCAAGGTTGGTTTAACATCTGCAAGTCAATAAATGTGACACACCACATAAACAGAATTAAAAACAAAATCACACGATTATCTCAATTGATGCAGAAAAAGCATTAAAATAATACAGCATCCCTGTATGATTAAAACCTTCATCAAAATCAGCATACAAGGAACATAAAAGGCATCTATGATAAACCCACTGCCAACATAATACTGAATAGGGAAAAGTTGGAAGCATTCCCTCTGAGAATTGGAACAAGACAAGAATGCCTAATCTCACCACTTCTATTCAACGTAGTACTAGAAATCCTGGCCAGAGCAATCAGATAAGAGAAAGAAATAAAGGGTATCTAAATTGATAAAAAGGAAGTTAAACTGTCACTATTGGCTGATAATATGATTGTAAACCTAGAAAACCCTAGAGACTCCTCCATGAAGCTCCTAGAACTGATAGATGAATTCAGCAAAATTTCAGGATGCAATGTTAATGTACACAAATCAGTAGTTCTGATATACACCAACAGTGACCAAGCTAAGAATCAAATCAGAGAAGTCAACCCCTTTTATAATAGCTGCAAATAAATAAATAAATAAAATACTTAGAAATAAAAGCTAACCAAGGAGGTGAAAGTCCTCTATAAGGAAAACTACAAAACACTGCTGAAATAAATCATAGACAACACAAACAAATGGAAACACATCCCATTCTCATGGATGGGTAGAATTAATATTGTGAAAATGACTGTACTGCCAAAAGCAATCTACAGATTCAATGCAATTCCTATCAAAATACCACCATCATTCTTCACAGAACTAGAAAATGCTATCCTAAAATTCATAGGGAACCAAAAAAAGCTTGCATAGCCAAAGAAACACTAAGCAAAAAGAACAAATCTGGAAGTATCACATCACCTGACTTCAAACTATACTATAAGGCCATAGTCACACTAAAACAGCACGGCACTGGTATAAAAACAGGCACCTACACCAATGGAACAGAATAAAGAACCCAGAAATAAACCCAAATACTTACAGCCAACTGATCTTCAACAAAGCAAAAAAATATATAAAGTGGGGAAAGAAGACCCTATTCAACAAGTGGTTCTGGGATAATTGGCAAGCCACATGCAGGAGAATGAAACTGGATCCTCATCTCTCACATTATACAAAAATCAACTCAAGATGGATCAAAGACTTAAATCTATAAAAATTCTAGAAGATAACATTGGAAAACCCCTTCTAGACATTGGCTTAGGCAAAGATTCCATGACGAGGAACCCAAAATCAAATGCAATAAAAACAAAGATAAATAGGTGGAACTTAATTAAACTAAAGAGCTTTTGCACAGCAAAAGGAATAGTCAGCAGAGTAAAAAGATGACCAACAGAGTGAGAGAAGATCTTCAGAGTCTATACATCCGACAAAGGACTCATATCCAGAATCTACAAAGAACTCAAACAAATTAGCAAGAAAAAAAGCAAACAATCCCATCAAAAAATGGACTAAGGACATGAATAGACAATTATCAAAAGGAGACATACAAATGGCCAACAAGTGTATGCAAAAATGTTCAACCTCACTAATTATCAGGGAAATACAAATCAAAATCACAATGTGATACCACCTTATTCCTGAAAGAATGGCCATAATCAAAAAATCAAAAAATAATAGATGTTGACGTGGATGCAGTGAAAAGTGAACACTTCTATACTGCTGGTGGGAATGTAAACTAGTACAACCACCATGGAAAACAGTGAGGAGATTCCTTAAAGGACTAAAAGTAGAACTGCCATTTGATCCAGCAATCCCACTACTGGGTATCTACTCAGAGGAAAAGAAGTCATTATACGGAAAAGATACATGCACATGCATCTTTATAGCAGAACAATTTGCAATTGCAAAAATGGGGAACTAGCCCAAATGCCCATCGATCAATGAGTTGATAAAGAAACTGTGGCATATATGTATGATAGAATACTACTCAGTCATTAAAAGGAATGAAATAATGGCTTTTGCAGCAACATGAATGGAAGTGGAGACTATTACTCAAGTAAAATAACTCAGGAATGGAAAACCAAACATCATATGTTCTCACTCATAAGTAGCAGCTAAGCTACAAGGATGCAAAGGCATAAGAATGATACAGTGGACTTGGGGACTTGCAGGGAACAGGTAGGAAGGTAGTGAGGGATAAAAGGCTACAAATTGGGTTCAGTGTATACTGACCAGTGTATACTGCTCAGGTGATGGGTGCATCAAAATCTCACAAATCACCACTAAAGAACTTACTAATGTAACCAAATACCACCTGCTCCCCCTAAAACCTATGGAAATTTTTTAAAAAATTTGGCATGGTCTAAATAGTGTCTGTAATACTGAGACAGGAGCTTCAGGGTGTATTGCTGGACTTAGCAGCAGAAAACTGTTTCTGAGAATTTTATTTATAGGTTTAGAAAATAAATGCCTACACAAGATCAACAGCTTGTATATAAGGCATCAGAGATGTGTGGATTTGCACCACCAGCAAAGAAGACTTCCTATGGAACAGCAGCTGTAATTGAAATTAACATCTGATGAATTTTACAATAATTCAGCTGTCTTCTGCATGCATTATGCTATTCCTGTGCTTAAAACATTTCAATGTCTCCCTTAGCCTACAGGAAAAAACCCCAAATACTTAGCCTCACATATAAGAAATACCTAACATTATTTTCTTATCTTTTCCCTCAAGAGTTTAAAGGGTTTTATCCTGTTTAGTGAATTTACTCTATTTTGAAAATATATTTTTGCATATGGGGTAATATACTTTTGATGTGAGTAGCAAATTTTTTCAGCAACATTTATTGAATATTTCATCATTTTGCCAAGGATTTGTTATTCTACCCTTGTCACATACCAAGATTCCATGTATTCATAATTTGTTTCTAAGTGTTTCATTTGGTTCCATACATCTGTACTTTGATTCTTATTATTTGATGACTGGCAGCTTGTGCTGTTTGCTTCTCAATCCTTTACTTTCCCATCCAATTTATAATCAGCTTCTTAAATTCTGTGAAAAGCATGTTGAAATTTGAATTGCGATTCTATTATACTCTTAAATTACTTTGGAGAAGAATTGATATTTATGAAATATTGAATATCTTCATTCATGAGCATGAAATCTTTCTTTATCCATTTGGGCAGTGTATTAGTCAGTTCTCACACTGCTGTAAGGAACTACCTGAGACAGGATAATTTATGAAGAAAAGATAATTTATGAAGAAAAACCAGTTCCACAGGCTGTACAGGAGGCATGGCTGAGGAGGCCTCAGGAAACTTACAGTCATGGCAGAGGCAAAGGAAAAGCAAGCAAGTCTTCACATGGTGCCAGGAGAGAGAAAAACAGAGCAAGGGGGAGGTTCTACACACTTTCAAACAACTAGATGTCCTGAGAAGTCTATCATCAGGCAGCATTAGGGGATGGTGCTAAACCAGGCCCCACCTCCAACACTGGGAATTACAATTCAACATGAGATTTGGGCGGGTACACAGAAGCAAATCATATCAGGTCCTTAATAAAATTTAATAACTTTCTCCATAAATTTTTCCACTTTTTGGTAAATTTTTTTTAGTACTATGTAGGTTTTTGTAGCTATCATAGGAGTATTACAAAGGAGAAAGAACATTTCTGTTCTTTCTTGGTAAACCATGAATGTTTAAAATAACACTCAAGTAAGTCTAAAGTTAAAGTCTGTATTGCTTCCTGAAAAATGTAATAATCTTAGAATACTTGAAGTCCTGCTACATGTATGCTACCGTGTTGTTAGGAAATCTAATGCTTGTTTAGTTTGCCCACAGGTTTATTACTCTGTTAACCAGCATTTTTTTGCTTCTATGTTTGGTATAAGTTGAGAATTCAAATATTTTTCCATGACTCTTTTGCTATCCATGGCCTTGAGCAGAATGCAGCATTCGATGCTTTTTGTTTTGTCTTCTTTTTCCCTTAGTATTTGAGAAGCCCCCGAAGACAGCAGCACATAGTTTTCTCAAGCTATATGTAGTTATCTCAACTTATGTCTCAAACATGATATTCATGGGACATGGATTTTCCTCTTTATGCAAACATTAAAATTCTAGCTCCCTGCTTTTAATAATTACGTTCAGTCCTGGTAATCTTATAAGAAATTGTTCACCATTCCAACTCTGAATTCCTGCTAATTTCTGGCACTTTGAATTTTTCTTTTTCTCCTTTGATTTCACCAACAAGTTAAAAACAATATTTTATATTTTATGCAGTGTTTCTACTTGTTTGAAGCAGGTACATGGTGTATATTCTACATGAGGTCAGTCCATCCTATTTATCAGATTTCTATGATTTGAAATTAATTTTTCTTTCTTTGAGATTATTTTGCCTGCATCTGAATTCTTCATTTAGTGGACTAATATTCATCACAGCAGGGGCAAATCAGATACCGTTTACAACAAAAGATTTTGTAGAAATATTAAGTGGAATTTCTTAAACACTCAGCAGGCATCACAGTATGAAACTAAAGAGCTTTTGATTTGCAAAGCTTAGGCCTTGAGAGAAAAGTTGTTTTGTTTTAATTTCTAAAAAGACTTGCTTTGGACCACCAAAACCAGAGACTCCAGGACTTAGAGCATAGATAGTATTAAAGATAAACATTGAATAGGGAAGAATAAGAAGGTGCCATTAGCCCCTCTGGAAAAAAAAATACAGAAAATAGATGATAATTAAAAGTCAGTGTATTTACCAAGCAGACATTATAGAGGAGTCAAGGAAACCCTGTAATAAAAGTTACAGGTAGAACACCTGAAACAAGGAACCAGATGGAGGATTCAACTAAGACTCAAATAATCAGCAAGCCCACGAGAATGAAGGTGATGCCCGGGATAATCACCCAGTCCCACTTACTCCCAGACACCAAAGAACAAGCTACATCTTCACTGGGAGAAGCAAGAAAGGACCAGTATATTTTTAAAGCGAGAAGCCCCCAAGGCCCCCTCCCTTTATGGAGGCTGAGAAGTCCCATGACCTGCTGTTTGCAAACCACTCTTCTACTATGGTGGTGATGGCTAATATATATTGAGTATTTGTTATGTGGGATAACCTGATCTAAGCATTTCACATGCTTTATGTCATTTAATTCTCCTAGCAACCTATAACGTCTATTTTAAAGATGAGACAATGAGGTACAGAAAATTTAAGGTCACATGACTATAATTTGGTAGATTCAGGATTTTTCTGCTGTATCCAGACACTATTGAAGAGAGAAAAGTGAGAAGAAAATTCTTTAGCAGGATGGAGAGACTGATGGGGTTTGAACATGAAAATGAGTCAATTCACATCCTGAAGTGAGTGAGAAATTACCCCCAATTTTTGTATTAGAGTTCTCTAGAGAAACAAAACCAATGGTGTGTGTGTGTGTGTGTGTGTGTGTGTGTGTGTGTGTGTGTGTGTGTGTATGTATGTAATAGGTTCACGTGATTATGGAGGACAAGTCCCATGATCTGCTATTTGAAAGCTAGGAACCCCAGAAAGTCAGTGCTATAGTTGCAGTTCTAGTCTGAAGGCCTGAGAACTAGGAGAGCTAATGATATAAGTCCAAGTCTAAAGGCAGAAGACCAATGTTCCAGCTCAAGTAGGGTGGCAGTGAGAGCAAATTCTCTTTACTCCTCCTTTTGTTCTATTTAGACCTCCAATGGATTAGACAAGATCCACCCAAATTGGGGAGGGCAATCTGCTTTACCCAGTCTATTGATTTAAATGCTAATATCACCCAGAAACACCCTCTCACAGACACACTCAGAACAATGTTTAACCACATACTTGTTTAACCACATACCTGGGCACCCTAAATCCAGGTCAAATTGACTTAAAAATTAACCACCACTGCCAGGTACAGTGGCTCATGTCTGTAATCCCAGCACTTTGGGAGGCTGAGGTAGGCGTATCACGAGGTCTGGAGTTCAAGACCAGCCTGACCAACATGGTGAAACCCTGTATCTACAAAAAAATAGAAAAAAAAATTAGCCGAGTATTGTGGCAGGCGCCTGTAATCTCAGCTACTCAGGAGGCTGAGGCAGAAGAATTGTTTGAACCTGGGAGGCAGAGGTTGCAGTGAGCTGAGATCATGCTGCTTCACTCTAGCCTGGGCAGCAGAGTGAGACTCTATCTCAAATAATAATAATAATAATAAATAAAATTAACCACCACAATTTAACACGCATACATATCTCTTTAAATCATACTTTATGTCCAAATAAAGATAATAAGAAGGTCAGAATTCCACCTAAAATGATATAACTATCCTGAGTGCAATTGAAAATGCACTGACCCCCTTCCCCAGCAGGGGGAGGTCAAATCCTTGAGTGATGTTTGCTCTTCTCCTTGGTATCCCATAACTTAAACGCTATGATGTAAAATTAAGAAAACTGAAATATTAAGATAGTAAGTCAATACATCTACATTACATGAGAAAAGAATAAGAGGTAGAGGAAAACAAAGTTATGCACACACACACATATTCATACAAAAATGAGGAATACTCATGACAACTATATGTGGTCATAGTTTTGACATATATAAGTACCATCTTCCACTACTCATTCTTGGCCAGTGCACCTCAGGTAGTTATGGTTCTTTACCTGAGTGATCCAAATCTTCATTCCAGCAGGGTCCACACCATTCATAGTTCTGCCACAATTGGGCTGTGGTAGTTTTCCATTGACATGAATCACAGAACATAATAATGCTAAGAGATGCTCTGAGATATTTCCTGTGTCCCAGATATGCTCTTCCTTACCTTCTTTGTAGATTAGCAGCACAATTTCCCATTGGTAGTTAGAATCAATCACCCCAGACAGCCAAGATAATCCTTTCTTTGCCTGTTGATTCAGAGACATGAAGAGTCCAAAATATCCAGGTGACAGTCTTACCTTCAAGCTCAGTGGAATCATTGTTGTGTCTCTTGTTAAAAGCATTTCTGTCTTTGGAAAAAAGACCACTAGGCTAGCAGAGCATAAGATTACAAGAACAGAACACTAAAATTCTGCTAGCGAGTCATTAGGGGTAACAGAGAACGGTGCCACTTTGATTACCACTCCTTGATTCCTGGACCTTAAATCCTGGCTATGGGAGAAGCAGCAACATATACTGGACACTAATTCAGAGTATATACAACCTTCTGGAGAACATTGGCTCATCCCTGGAAGGTACTGCCACGTAGCTAGTGCTGGAACTGAGTCTTCAAAAGGCTGTTTCACTATTCTATCATACCAGCTGTTCAGGATGGTGGGCAATATGGTTAAGACCAGTGAATTATATGAGTATGGATCCATTATTGAACTACTTTTTCTGTGAAGTAAGATCTTTGATGAGAAGAAATTCTGTGTGCAATACCATGATGGTGAATAGGTCATTCTATAAGTCCATAGATGACTGAATGGATGGATGGGAGAAGTATTGCATGCAGGAAAGACAAATCTGTATCCAGAGTACATGTCTATTTCAGTAAGAACAAACTACTGCCTCTTCTATGATGAAAGTGGTCCAGTGGAATCAACCTGCACCAGGTAGTTGGTTGATTACCCTGGGGAATGGTGCCATATCAGAGACTCAGTGTTGGTACCAGATGCTGGCATATTGGGTGTTCAGCAGTGGCTGCAGCCAAATAGTCTTGGTGGGTGGAAGCCCATGTTGCTGAGTCCATGCATGACCTCCATCTGTGCCACAATAGCTATTTTGTTCATGAGTCCATTGTGCAATGACAGTAGTGGCTGGAGAAAGAGGCTGACATGCCATCTTCTTCACTGCTGAGTAACACTTAGATTAGCATTCACATGGACACAAATGTTGATATGGTTTGGCTTTGTGTCCCCAGCAAAATCCCATCTTAAATTGTAATAATCCCTACTTGTAATGGGAGGGATTTAGTGGGGAGGTAATTAAATTATGGGGGGCACGTTTTTCCTGTGCTGTTCTTGTGATAGTGAATAAATTTCACAAGATCTCATGGTTTTATAAAGGGGAGTTCGCCTGCATACACTCTCTTGACTGCTGCCATGTAAGATGTGACTTTGTTCCTCATTTGCTTTCCGCCATGATAGTAAGGCCTCCCCCGACTATGTAGAACTGTGAGTCCATTAAACTTCTTTCCTTTATAAATTACCCAGTCTTGGGTATGTCTTAATTAGCAGTGTATGAACAGACTAATATAGTAAGTTGGTTCTGGTAAAGTGGGTGCTGCTGTAAAGACACCCAAAAATATGGAAGTGACTTTGGAACTGGGTAACAAGCAGATGCTGGAATAGTTTGGAGGGCTCAGAAGAAGACAGAAAAATGTGGAAAACTTTGGAACTTCCTAGAG
The DNA here is from genome assembly GCA_036589455.1 of Ateles fusciceps. Lineage (NCBI taxonomy): Eukaryota > Metazoa > Chordata > Mammalia > Primates > Atelidae > Ateles > Ateles fusciceps. Next base: position 1,762,154 of record JAZHEH010002780.1, read on the forward strand.
ATCTGTGGAACTGATTTAGTATCTGGTGGAAGAAATTTCTAAGTGGCAAAGCATTCAAGAGGAAGCAGAGCATAAAAGTTTGAAAAATGTGCAGCCTGATGATGCAATAGAAAAGGAAAAACTCATTTTCTGGGGGAGAAATTCAAGCCAGCTGCAGAAATTTGCATGTTAATCCCCAAGACAATGTGGAGGATATTTCCAGGGCATGCCAGAGGTCTTCATGGCAGCTCCTCCCATCACAGGCCCAGAGACCTAGGAAGGAAAAGTGGATTTTTGGGCCTGGCCCAGGGCTTCCCTGCTGTGTCAGCTCCAGCCATGGCTAAAAGGGGGCAAGTTACAGCTCATGCCATGGCTTCAGATAGTGCAAGCCCCAATCTTTGGCAGCTTCCAGGTGGTGTTGAGCCTGTGGGTATACAGAAGTCAAGAATTGAGGTTTGAGAAACTCTACCTAGATTTCAGAGGATGTATGGAAATGCCTGGATGTTCATCCAGGCAGAAGTTTACTGCAAGGGCAGGGCCCTCATGGAGAACCTCTGCTAGGGCAGTGCAGAAAGGAAATATAGGGTTAGAGCCCCCACTCAGAATCCCCACTGGGGATTGATCCTAGTGGAGCTGTGAGAAGAGGATCACTGTCCTCCAGACCTCATAATGGTACATCCACTGACAGCTTGCACTGTGCACCTAGAAAAGCTGCAGGCACTCAATGCCAGCCCATGAAAGCAGCCACGAGTTGGAGGTGTACCCTGCAAAGCCAGAGGCAGAGCTGCAGAAGGCCATGGGAACCCTTATACCAGCATGACCTGAATGTGAGACATGGAGTCAAAGGAGATCATTTTGGAACTTCAAGACTTAATGACTACCCTACTGGATTTCAGACTTGCATGACACCTATGGCCCCTTTGTTTTGGCCAATTTCTCCTATTTGGGACAAATATATTTACTCAATGCCTATACCCCCATTGTATCTGGAAGTAACTAACTTGCTTTTGATTTTACAGACTGATAGGCAGAAAGGACTTGCCTTGTCTCAGATGAGATTTTGGACTGTGGACTTTTGAGTTAATGCTGAAATGAGTTAAGACTTTGGGGGACTGTTGGGAAGGCATGATTGTATTTTGAAATGTGAAAAGCACATGAGATTTGGGAAGGGCCAAATGATATGGTTTGGCTCTGTGTCCCAGTCGAAATCTTACCTTGAATTGTAATAATCCTCACCTGCCATGGTAGGGAACTGGTGGGAGGTAATTGAATCATGGGGTTGCGTTTTCCCATACTGTTCTCATGATAATAACAACTTTCACAGGATCTGATGGTTTTATAAGGGAGCATTCCCCCTGCACACACTGTCTTGCCTGCTGCCATGTAAGATGTGACTTTGTTCCTCATTAGTCTTCTGCCATGATTGTGAGGCTTTCCCAGTCATGTGGAACTGGTAGTCAATTAAACCTCTTTCATTTACAAATTACCTAGTCTCAAGTATGTCTTTATTAGCAGCATGAGAACAGAATAATACAAATATCTTTATGTTTTTTTGCCCATTCAGAGAAGTCTACCCATATACCTCTTTCTCAAATTTTGTCAGCAACTGTCCAGTCACGTTTCTTCAAATTTTCTGCCTATTCAACCAAATCATTGGCAAAAGCCCATGTATCAGTATATAATCACATGTCTGGCCATCTCTCCTTCCAAGCAAAGTGAAAACAAGGTACACTGCTTGATCTTCTGCCCACCAGGAAGACTTCCTTTCACCACTGCCCTTCAGGTATGTACCAGAAAGGAGCTGTAGTGTTGTCGCTGTCCACTTTGGAGTGGTGCCTGCATATCTTAAGGAACCATCTCTTAATCAGGTTCATACCTTTTCTGTGTCATCGAGTCATAAGGACCTCCCTGTGAGGTCATAGTCCAGGTTGCGAGAGAGAAGGCAGTGTAGCAGGAGTGGAGACCATGGGTATTTAGGCCACTTCTTCATATAACTTACTCATTCCTTTGAGGCTATCTTGGGCCACTTCACGTATATACGACTTCCATTTGATGGTGGAGTACTTCTGTGTATGCCCAGCTTTATGGCTTGGTGTTAACTCAATTCATGATGGACAGTTCAGGTTCCACAGTAATTTGGTGACCCATAGTTAAGCGTTAGTCTCTACTAAGGCCTAGTAACAGGCCAAGAGCTGTTTCTCAAAAGTAAATTAGTTATTTGTGGAGGATGGCAGGACTTTCCTCAAAAATCCTAAGGGTCTGCCTTGAAATCTGCCTACTGTGATCTACTGAAGGGTCCAAACTACATCATTATCTGACACTTCAAGCACCATTGGATCTGCTGGATCATATCACCCACCTCAGAGGCTTGCACAGCAACCTGGACCTATTTTGATCTTTTGTGTTAGGACCCACTCAAAATAAGCAACTTTTCAGGTCACATGGCAAATGGGCCAGAGTAACACACTGAAATGAGGAACATGCTTATATTAGTCAGGGTTCTCTAGGGGGGAACAGAATTAATGGAATAGACATATATATGTAAAGGGGAGTTTTTTAAGTATTAACTCACATGATCACAAGGTCCCACAATAGGCTGTCTGCAGGCTGAGGGGGAAGAAGAGCCAGTCCTAATTCCAAAACTGAGGAACTTGGGAATCCAATGTTTGAGGGCAGGAAGCATCCAGCACAGGAGAAAGATGTAGGCTGGGAGGCTCAGGCAGTCTCTCTTTTCACATTTTTCTGCCTGCTTATATTCTAGCTGTGCTAGCAGCTGATTAGATTGTGCCAACCCAGATTAAGGGTGAGTCTGTCTTTCCCAGCCCACTGACTCAAATGTTAATCTCCTTTGGCTACACTCTCACAGACACACCCAGGATCAATACTTTGTATCCTTCAATCCAATCATGTTGACACTCAGTATTAACCAACACAATGTTGTCTCTAAAATCCAAAGAGGCCCACTAGGCATTGTACCCCTTTTTTGGTTATAGGAGGGGCTAGATATAAGAAATTATTCTTCATTTTGAAGAGATGTCTTCACATGTCCCACACTACCAGAGCCCCCAAAATTAGAAGTTCCCTGAATATTTGTCAGATTATTTCACACTTGCTAGCAAATAAATATCTTACCATTCGTTCTAGAGGAGTTGCCACTTCTTGCTCACTAAGTCCAATCAGCATAATGCCATCAATGTAATGGATCAATGTGATACCTTGTGGAAGGGAAGAGCAATCAACATCCCTGCAAATTAAATTATGCATAGGGCTGGAGAGGTGAGAAATCCCTGAGGTAGGGCAGTGAAGGTGTGTTACTGGTCTTGCCAGCTGAAAGAAAATTGCTTCTGCTAGGTCTTAATGACAAGAATAGAGAAAAAGGCATTTGCCAGATGAATAACTGCATACCAGGTACCAGGAGATGTGTTAATTCATTCATGCTATAATAACCACATCTGGTATTCAGCTGGTGCAAAAGTAACTGTGGTTTTTGCCATTACTTTTAATTGTGATTTTCGCCATTACTTTTATTTTTATTTTATTTTATTTATTTTATTTTTGAGACAGAGTCTTGCTCTGTTGCCCAGGCTGCACAATCTCGGCTCACTACAACCTCTGCCTCCCAGGTTCAAGTGATTCTCCTGCCTTAACCTCCCCATAGCTAGGATTACAGGCATGTGCCACCATGCCTGGCAAATTTTTTTTTTCTTTGAGATGGAGTCTTGCTCTGTTGCAAGTCCAATGGCGTGATCTCGGCTCACTGCAACCGCTGTCTCCCAGGTTCAAGCAATTCTCCTGCCTCAGCCTTCTGAGTAGCTAGAATTACAGGTGTGCCACCACGCCAGGCTAATTTTTCTATTTTTAGTAGAGACAGGGTTTCACCATGTTGGCCAGACTGGTCTTGAACTCCTGACCTCAGGTGATCCACCCGCCTCGGCATCCCAAAATGCTGGGATTACAGGTGTGAGCCACCATGGCCAGCCGCCATTACTTTTAATGGCAAAAGCCACAATTACTTTTGCACCAACTTAATACAACAATTGCAACTGCAGTCATTATCTGGTTAACCTTACAACAATTCACTATCATTCTCCAAGTTCCACTTATCTCCTGCACAGGCCAAATAAGTTAGTTGAATGAAGATGTCAGGGGAATCACCACTCCTGTATCCTTCAAGTGCTTGATCATGGCAATAATCTCTGCAATCACTCCAGCGATATGGTGTTGCTTTTTGTTTACTATTTTCCCTGGTAGAGGCGGTTCTAGTGGCTTCCATCTGGCCTTTCCCACTGTAATAGTCCTCACTTCACATGGCTGGGAACCTATGTGTTATAATACTGGAGGTGCTTTTCTCTGCAGAGTGTAAATGGGGAGATGACAAGCAAGTTAAATTCACTTACATAGAAATAATGATGACTTAACTGCTTGTCTGTATTGTAACTATAATTTTCAGACTGCTATACATTAAGTCTCTGGCATGTAAAAAGTAGTCTATAAATGTTTACAATTAAGTTAAACCCCCACTCCCTGTATATAAATTGCTTTGGTTCCCTATCCAAAAGTCTTATTCCAAAACTTTAGGTTTCTGCTTTTTTCCAGTGGTCTCTACTGACCCTGGAGTTTTTCAGTGATGCCTGTCCTGAATCAGTTTTGTGTTACTGATTGCTTGCCTTAGGATGCACATGTTTGGTCCTTGCTGCTACTTCTTGATACTCTCTAGGTCCTTGTATTAGTCTACTGGGCTGCCATAATAAAAACCATAGACTGCATAGCTAATGCAACATAAATCGATTTTCTCACATTTCTGAAGTCTAGAAGTCCAAGATTAAGGTTCTGTCTTGAACCTTGATCTTAGACATCTACCAATTTGGTTTCTAGTAAGTGTTCTCTTCCTGACTTGCAAAAAGGTTTCCCTTCTTGCTTTCTCACTACATCCTCACGTGGTCTAGTATGTGCACACAGAGGAGCTATATATATATAGTGTATATGTATACACACACACACACGCACACCCCTATATATAAAAAATGTGAAAGGAAAATAATTATTGGGGCCCAAGCACTAAGCTAAAGGGAAAAGTCAAGCTGGGAACTGCTTAGGGCAAACCTGCCTCTCATTCTATTCAAAGTCACCCCTCTGTTCACTGAGATAAATGCATATCTGGCTGCTTCATTTGGAGAGGCTAATCAGAAACTCAAAATAATGCAACCATTTGTCTCTTATCTATCTATGACCTGGAAGCCCCCCTCCCCAGCTTCAGGTTGTTCCGCCTTTGCCTCAAGTTTTTCCACCTTTCCAGACTGAATCTATGTACATCTTATACATATTATTTATGTCTCACATCTCCCAAAATTGTATAAAACCAAGCTGTGCTCCTACTACCTTAGGCACATGTCATCAGGACCTCCTGAGGCTGTGTCATGGGTGCATGTCTTCAACCTTGGTGAAATAAACTTTCTAAATTAACTGACACATGTCTAGATAGATCTAGGTCGATCTATTGATCTATCTATCTATCTAGAGCACATAAGATCTCTGCTGTCTCTTATAAGAACACTAATCCTATTGGATCAGGGCCCTACCTGTGTGGCCTCGTTTGATCTTACTTCCTTAGAGGCCCCACAACAACACTGAGAGTTGGGGTTTCAACATGTTAATTTGGGGGGGGAAACATAAAAATTTATTCTGCAACAGTTCTAATCCCTGCCGTTGCTCTATTGTCTCTTGGGTTAATCCCTTTGCTCTGGGGAGTTCCTAAATAAATTTGCTTGGCTATGGCCACTTCTTTTCTATGCTAACCATTTAAGTCATTCAAAATATTCCTCTCCATCTTTTCCTACCTTTCAGTGTGTATAATACTAGTAATCAAATAAATAATAAATGGTAAGTTTTATTTAATTCCACTTAATATTTTGTCAGCTGCTATCAGAACATGGCATGTTTCTGTGGAAAGATCTAAAAGAAATATTTAATTTATTTGCATAGATTTTAAAAACACATTTTTTTCAAAGTTACTGTAACCAAATATTAGGGTAATGAGGTGGGGGGCTTGCCTAGCCTTTTGCCTTCCTCTGGAAACCGAGTATTAAGAAAGTCACTAGTAGTCCTACTTACTTTAACTTATGTGCCTTTACTCCTTTCTTTTCCATCCCTCACACTCCCACGCTCCGTGTGTAAGGTCGATAGCCTCTCTGGGAGCCGGATGAACAACACCCACACCTCTCCATGTCGGATACCCAGCATCTGGCTTCTCCATGTGGGCTCTCCTCACCCACACCCACTTCTGCGTTCTGCTCCCGGATCTATACTCAGCACTAAACTATGCATTCTCAGCACTAAACTATGCATTCGAACCCCCCCAAAATTTAAAAAATCCTGCCAAGCCTTACCCAATGGCAGCTCACCCCATACGTCCTTAGCCAGCCCACCTTATGCCTTATTTCCCCAATATCCAATCGGTTGCCTCTAACCCCTATAAAACCCCACGCCCAAGAGGAGTCAAGCGCGACTTCTCTGGCCCCCCCTTTCTGGACCACAGAACCTCGCCCAGGAGCTTAATAAATTGGTATTTAATTTTCCTAGGCTGGTCTCAGTTTCCTCATTTTAAACTCAGCAATAACCTTTACACCATGTACTGTACTGTCTACACACACACACTCACTTTGAAGTAAATATCACAGATATGAGAACTGAGTCTTAATTAAAATAAATATTTTTGATAGGGCAACTTGCTTATGCTATAAGAGGAGGAAACAACAAAACTGGGAACAGGACGATGACAGTGCTGGAGGCAGAAGCAGCTGATCCAGGCCCTCAAGAGGTGGAGCAGAGATTGGCAGCAGAAGCAGCAGCAGAAGCAGCAATAGTGGAAAATCAGAGGACAGGAATCACCAGCACCCTGCCAAGGGATCCACAGGACTTGAGGGTAGGTCCTTGGCTGTTTGAGAGAAATTACCACTAAAGAATGTTATCCTTTAGTGGATAACACTTAGTGAGTAAGCTATTTTTGTTATATTCATGACTTGAGAGTTTTAAGATATTGATATTTTGGCCCAAACCATAAATCTTTAGTAAGAGTTTGCTATACACAAACTGGAGGCTGAGAGCTCTAGGTCTGAATTCCAACTCTTCCTTGTATTGTCTGTGCCACCTTGGGAATGTTATTTAACCCCTGTAAGCCCCATTTGCTCATATAGAAAATGAAGACAGGGACCAGGTGCAGTGTCTCATGCTTGTAATCCTAGCACTTTGGGAGGCCAAGGTGGGCAGATTGCTTGAGCCCAGAAGTTTGAGACCAGCCTGAGGAACATGGCAAAATCCTGTCTCTATAAAAAATAAAAAAAATTAGCCAGGCATGGTGTTGCGAGCCTGTAGTCCTGGCTACTCAGAAGGCTGAGGTGGGAGGATCAATTAAGCCTAGGAGGTTGAAAGTGCAGTGAGCCATGATCATGTCACTGCACTCCAGCATGGGTGACAGAGTGAGACCCTGTAGCATAAAAAGAAAAAATGAGGACAATAATGGTACCTAGTTCATAGGTTGTGATAAGCGTTAAACCAGATAGTGTATGTACAGTGATTAGTAGAGTGGCATGTAGTAAGAACTCAGTAAGTGTTAGCCATATCTTTTTAAAGTGCAGGGAATAAAATTTTAAATTTGATGCTTTCCTTAATGGTGATGTTTATCGATATATAAGTAAATAACTATGATGCAGTATGGTAAGTGGGTTTAATAGAGTGTCTAAAAGTGCTATAGGAAAACAAAACAGAAAAAGTAATTATGTAGGGAAATTGGGAAATGCAATAGGAAGTAGATGACTTTTTTAGTTAGGATGCAAGGAGGTGTATACCTCTCTAAGAATATGTTGATGAAGGTTATTTAGAAAGAGAAGTAAGAGGTGAGAAGCCCAGATAATGGCTGAGGTTATGAAATGATCACTTAATGTTAGCAAAAGCCATTGAAATGGTTTTGTGGCATATGCAAATATTCTCATACATATCCAGTAGTATAGTCTTATTCATATTTACAACTCTGTTTTCTGTTTCTGTTTCCCTTTCTAAAATTTAAATTTTACTTGAGAAGAAAAACCTCTCCCCTGTAATGTGATGTAATTGTCAAAAAAGTTGATATGGTTTTAATTTGAATTAGCAGAAATACAGAGTCCAGAAAAAGGGAAATGATAGGCTGTCTATACTCTGCACCAGGTATCAAAGCATACTTCTATTACTCTGATTGGTTCTGAGTACACACATTAAAAGGGACGATGTGAACTGCAGGTGCTTTTGGATGAAAGCAACCATTATGGTCATGAGGAATTTAAATCATGACCTATGACACATATTCAAATGCTCCAGAAATGATTAGCCCAGAGGTGACCAGACAAAGGGAGAAAGGGAGAGACGCATATGGCTATAGACTTAGAACTGACCATATGAAATTAAGGGAAGAACAAATTTTACTAAATGTAAGCAAGAGTTTTCTAACAAGTCAAGCTGCCTCAAATGATATGACTTGCCTTGGGAAGGAGTGAGTTTCTCACCACCAGAGTTGTTTAAGCAGACATTCGTCATGAAAATCGTGTAGAATATGCAAGTGCTCTATAGGGAACTGGGCAGATGACATTAAGGTCCCTTTCAAACCTGAGACTTCAGAGAGTCAATGTTCCCTCTCTGAATTTTGAAGATATGTGCCAAGACTTCATTATGGTGCATGTGAAAGCCAACCAAAGATGCTTAAATCATTACAGATGAGAATGTGTAAATAATAATCTACATAGTGAAATATGGAGAGGGGAGAATATCAAAGCCTCAATTGCATCAGTCTGTTTTTGCTAGGTATGCTGGAGTTACAAACAATTCCAAAAGCTTGGTGGCCTAACAAGATAGAAACAAAGGTCTCTTTCTTACTCTCATTCCATGTTACCTTCAAAGGGAGTAAAATTCTGGACCACATCTCATTCTCTTGGAGTTAGGCTGAAAAGGAAACCTGTACGTAGCCATTGCTGCAATTGTGAAATTGTAAGATCATATGAGGGCTCATAAAACTTCTGCTGAAAGTTGGCATCACCACTCCTACTCTATTTCTGGTCACAGCAAGTCATGTAGCTAAGCCTGCCATTAATAAGGCACAAAGGACGACCCTAAAGGGGAGGACAGCAATTATTTTGATTACCTTTAATGTATTATATCAATTATCAGTCGTGGTTTGACATTTGACAATTCCACACAGTGAAGTAAATGACTTCTAAGGAGCAAGAAAAAACTTTTTGTATAGTGCTTATTTTGGAAATGCTTCTTCCTACCAAAAGTCAGAGCAGTCTAAAAAACCAACTACTCACTTCACTGCAGAAAGAGGAAATAGAACTCCCCAGTCACTCATAGCAGGGTATATTTGCAGTTACAGAAAAAAGGCATCTCCATATATTTCATCATTGCCTGTGAAAAAACTTACAGAAACACAAAGTATACATGGCTACCTAAATATAGTTGATAAAGACTTTGTGCTTTAAATTTTTGGGTAATTAATCACAGAGATAGAGAATTCTTTGTAAGTCCATGACCAGAGCTGCTTGGTGATGGGAAACGTGACCCTTTTCCTTACTGGGGCTGTACAGCTGGGTAGAGGAGTTGGTGGTGGGATTGATGAGAGTAAGAGCTAAGCAAGAGCAAATTTCCAAGGGTCTTTTATATCAGACTAAGAATCTGGACTTAATTTAGAGGCCATGGAGAGCTAGTGAAGGCTTTAAGCATAAAAGAGGCAAGATTAGATTTGTGTTATTAAAACAAAACCACTTGGACAATAATATAGAGGATGGAATAGAAGTGGGACAAAATCTAAGGCAAGATTAGGTAATTATTAGAATTGGAGAAATCTTGGAAAAAAATGAAAAGCTCTTGAACTAACTCAGGAGCAATAGTAATACAGAAATGAGAACAAATTGAAAACTATTGTATAGATTAAAAGGATAGGACTTGGTGCCTGACTGGGAGAGAAAGTCGAATGACGAGTACTCCACCGATTGCCTGATTTGGGGCTTCATGCAGCTGGGCAAGTATAGAGATGCAGACTTAAGTTTAAGCCCTGGTTGCTACTTCCTAGATTTGTGACCCTGGACAAGTTATTTTTACTTGGTGAGCCTCTATTTCCTCATCTGCAAAATTGAGCTGATAATAATACTCCCATCATAGGACTGGTGGGGGAAGTTACATACTGTCATCAGGGACAGATTTTAGAGACCCTCTAAGGTTCTTAAGAAACTTGGGGGATACATTAAAGATAGGCCAGTATGCCATCCACTGTGATTTATTAACATTGTCTTTCTGAGATGGATAGGCCACATGAGGAACAAAGCACGGATGGCTGTAGTGTTTCTTCAAAACAGATATTCTGCAAAATGCTTCTACAAGAAAGTTAAAAACCTTTTCTTTCGTCTTGTCTCCGTGTCAGTTCTGGTTTGCAACATTGGGTGGCTCTTATTCTCTTTTTAGTTTGATATCTTTGAGTTTGAGCCTTCATCCAACTCCAGGTTCAGTAGCCCAGGTACTCAGAATTAGGCTAGATTTTGCACATCCACTTGGAAGGAATGATGGCACATTTTGGGATTAAGGATCAACAAGTAGTTTTGTTAATAGACAAGAAAATTGCATAGAAATTTGGTAGTAAAATTTTAAAATTTTGGATTGGCTATGACTATAAGCTCTGATATGATACTTTAGTTGGGAATCACAGAATGCTTATGAAATTTCATTAATAACATCCTAATACTAATTGCCCACATAACTGAAAGGAGTGAATAAGTGGTTGCTATTATTTTTATTAGCTATTATTATTATGGATTGATAGCCAACTGAAGTATTGCCAGACTATTAAGATTTCTTGATTTATATAAAAATCAAAAGAGAAAAGTCAAACTGGAAAATATGTTTGTTTCCATTCACTCTGGATACATAAAATTAGAGATATACATTTACATAAATATATTATTGGTATGTGTTCCAAAATTGTTTGAGATTCCTGTGATTCTGATATGTTTTAGGATAATATTAGTACTAATTATAATTATTATGTAACATTGTTGTATACCACAGAAGTAAACAAATATCCTTGTAAATTTTGTCCTTAGCCACGGCTGTTGTAAGACTTTTGTCATCCACAATTGTTATTTTACTTTGATTGTTTTAGAGAGTGGTTTATAATCAGCTACAGAACTCTGAGGACTCTTAAATACAGATTTCCAATAACTTTAGAGATTGTGTCATTGGAATAGAGACAAAACCTTCATGGAGGACTTTGATGGAGAGCTGATGTATTTGTAAGGATTGTTGATCCAACATTGAACAAAACAGGAGATAATTCATGAACTGAACTAACAGAAGACTGAAATAATATTTTATGATTTCTTTGTTGAAAACATTTGCTGATTGTTTTTATTTTCTTTTTTTAATAGTCAAGAAAACATTCTCTTTTTAAAGCTATTTACAGCTTTTAACAATTGTGTAAAGTCTACTCCTATGAGCAAAAGTTGAAACATAATTCCTTTCTCTCAACTTAATTCCTCCCAAATTTGGAAACTATTTTTGTGAGTATTCCTAATTTATGACAATATAGTTATTTGCATAAAATCAATAAGAATCTGTTATATGTATAATATGATATAATTATATATTATATGTAATTATATATGATTATATTGTATATAATTATATATATACTTATGATATAATTATTTATTATTATATACTGGTTATTTTACCGAGCTTTGACTGGAATGACATTTTCAGACTGTCTTGAGAAAATGAGGCTGACCTGTAGAGCTGATAGAAGCACTTTAGAAAAATTGGCCCCATACCTTGTCCTTTACAGGGTCCTGATCCATGTTAAGTAAAGAATCTCACATTCTGACAGGCCCAGGAACTCTAAGTTTTCTTGGGACCTCAAAAAGAAGGGATTTCACACAATTCACAAGTGTCTGCAGACACAGATAAATCCTTGGCTTGGCTTGAGGCTTTTAAAAATGTCAATCTAAAGTCCCTTGTGAAAATGTTTCCAGCAAAATCCATTTAAAAAAGAGAGAGAGAGAGCCTATGTGGCAAATGATTGTTAGTGCTGCATTTTATGCAAATAATCATGCCAAGAATAATAGGACTGAAATTTATTTTATGAATAAATTGGTCCTACTATGATTTTGTTTTTAATAAAATTTGGGAATTGAAGAGAGAAAATTTATGTTTCAAATAAACTATAGTACACCTGTGATATGGTTTGGCTCTGTGTTCCCACTCAAATCTCTTCTTGAATTGTACTCCCATAATTCCCACATGTTATGGAGGGAGCTGGTGGGAGATAATTTGAATCGTGGGGTGGTTTCCCCCATACTGTTCTCGTGGTAGTGAACAAGTCTCAGGAGATCCAATGGTTTTATCAGGGGTTTCTGCTTGTGCATCTTCATTATTTTCTCTTGCTACCACCATGTAAGAAGTGCTTTTTGCTTCCTGCCATGATTCTGAAACCTTCACAGCCATGTGGAACTGTAAATCCAATTAAACCTCTTTTTCTTCCCAGTCTCGGGTATGTCTTTATCAGGAGTACGAAAATGGACTAATACAACCTGTTATTAGATTCTAACCTTGGGCAGTGTTTTTTTATTTTTATTATTTTGTACAATTTGGACTGAATCCTAAATTTTTTCCTGGCCGCAAGTCTCCAAAACTTGTTTTGTTTCCATTTTTTCCTTCTTTATTTTTCTCCCCCTACCCCTGACATTTTTCCTGATTTGAAACACAGAAGCTAGACAACTTAAACTTTGGAAGAAAAAAACAGTAACCTATTCATATATGTAAGCCACTTTCATACCTACCTACTGATGTATTTAGAGTAATATGGCTTTTTTCTGTTTTCCAGGACTTTTCGTTGTTGTTGTTTGTTTTGTTGTTTTCTTTCTGTTTTCCTCTCCTGTTTTTTTCTTTGTGGGACGTGAGACTTCACAATCTGCTGAAAACTAACTTTCCTAACAACGTGGGACTTATCTGTCTTGAAATAAACTGTCCTAGCCACAAGAGATCAGAGAAAACCCAAGACCAGAGACTCATTTTCTTCTAAATTTTTTTCTCAAAAAGATTTTAAAAAGAAAAGGGGAAGACATGTGAAAGGAAAATAAAACTTGGGACCCTAATTCACTATATCAAAAGGAAAAAATTAAGCTAAAAGCTGAGTCATGCAAGAAGCTGCCTTTCTTTTTGTTCCTAATCAGATAGCTACAGATAAGAGGTTAAATATCTCTACAGTTAGCTAGCTACCCTATGTTCACCTTGTATGTTCATCTTATGTAAAGTGCTGATTTACTGAGCACCACATGAATGCATAATTGACTACGCCCCTAGCTGTTTCTGTTCTCTTGCAATATGTGGATTTCCGTACACTTCCTCTTTCCTCTACAGCCCACCTCTCCACTTTAAATACTGAATCCCTCAAAATCATCTGTAAAGAAATGCACAGACCTATCTCCAAGGCACACCCTTAACCTTGACAAAATAAATTTGTAAATTGATTGAGACCTGTCTCTGATGCTTTTTGGTTTACACTCCAGGCAGTTATGTGAGAGAGCATAAATTTCTATTTTTTTTAAGCACTGAATTTTTTAGTCTCTTCATTACAGCAGGTCAGCCTAATACATGAAATAAAATGCCTGGTACAATGCCAGACAACTGTATTAACAAAAGACCATGAGATCTACAGAGGAAAAAAGAAGAGCTTTATTTTCTACATACAAAAAAAAAAAATCTTCAGATTGAGGAGGCACAGCCTCCTGTACAAGTGAGAGTGCACTTTCTGAAGAACAAAGGGAGGGTTTGGCTTAAATAGGGAAAATTCTTGTCTGAGTTCTCGATCAGGTTCACTTATGCAAGTGAAGGATTCAAACTGGTTCAATTCTGATTGATCGAAATAGCCAAGCCCTGACTGAGCAGTTTCCAAGCCCAAAACAGGAGTCTCTGTCAAATGTTTCTTTCAACTGCTGGGGTCAGGAGAGTTCCTGTGGCAGTTTATCTTGGCAGGACAAGAACTGGTTTGGCTCAATTGTAGAAAGAGATGTCCTGTGACACTTTTATAACGTGTTTCCGAGAGCATAGAGTTTGTAACCACTCCTTGACCCACCCATGGCCACCTGATTCTATTTGAACTTTTAGCAAATTAGCCACAGGGAGCCCATTTTGTCTGTTAGCCTGGTGCATATTTTAATAACTGCAAGAGTAAATAACAAAATTTTAAAAGATATACGAATGATAAAATATGTCATTAAAGAAAAAGTCTAAGACATGATTATAATTAAGTTTGAATTCTCTGGATACAGAAACCATTACAATTCTATAACATGCATGTCTACTTTTGAGTTTCATAGATTCAGACACTTTTCACTTTTTGAGGGAATACATTGTGAGTAGAAGTAGGGGATTCTCAAATACACTTTTAAAAATGCACACTCTCTGTGAGTGTTGTGGATTTCTCTGCCCTCGGAACACAGACAGCAGAGTGTTTGTGTTGGTACAAGCACCAGTGGGGCTCCTATTTAGTTGCCAGACAAACCATGGAGTCTGCTCCCACATCATTTGTCCTGGTTGTGAATGAAAGGCTTCAACGTGTATAACATAATGTAAGGACGGTCACACTGCTAAAGAAACAGGAAAGGTAAATGCAAAACAATGGACAGAAAAAGAAATTGTCTATTTACAAAGAAAGCCATGTTTCTTTTGTTGATTTATTCCTAACACTCCCACCAAGCACCTGGTCCTTTCTACACTATCCTTTGATGTTGAATATATCAGACACACCTAAGGTCTCAGCCAATATTATTCTGATTTTTTTCATCTTCCAAGTTCTCTAAATGTACACACTATGTTAATTTTCCTGAAACTCTACTGCTCAGGTTTCCCCCCTAGTACACACAACCACAAAAACTTTGAATTTATATTTCTAGAAATGGAAAGCTGTCAACTAATTAAATGACATGTGGACTTCAAAAGTTCACTAACTTCACTAAACAGAAGTCAGGCTTTTGATTCCAGGTCTGTTATGCTTAACTGTGTGACTTTGTTTTAGTTACGTAATTGTTTGGGTCCTAATCTATAAAATGAGAGACTTGAACTGCATAGCTTCCTAAATGGACATATTCTGTGACTCTACAAATATGTGTTTTATAAGAAGGATGTTATCCATAGGAAGTCAAATTTCTTGTTCAAGTCATGAAGAGTATACCTTTCAAAATGCAGAATTTGTTTCAGAGGTGTAAGAATCAAGTTTTCATGTATGTTAAAGTGGAAATTCTGAAATTATGAGACTTTAAAAACATTTTAAGAACTTTTATTAAGTGACTACTAACCACTGAGCCTGAGAGATAGAATGGGGAGCAAGGCAGACATGGTTCTGTCCCCCTCAGAAGTGAGGGGGAGGCAAATATCAAAAAAGCAATTTATATATGTTATGGGTGTCTTGAGAAAGAAGTACAGAAGGCTCTGACAGTGTACAGTTAGGATAGTCTGTGTAAGCTAGAGCGTAGGCATGAAGACGGGGAGGTAAATGTTGAGGATGACTTTTAGGAAATACAGGACCATTTTTCTTGTGCAGAAGTAAAGAGGCCACATAGACCTTGGCTTGACTCTGAGCCCTGCCACACACTGTGTCATTTTGGGTCATCCCTCTAAACCAGTTTTTTAAAACTGTAAAATGGGGGAAGATAATAGTACTTACCTCATAAGATTGTTAAGAGGACTGAATGAGATAGTGCTGTGTCTAGAGCAACAATAATACCTACTATCATGATTATTGCTACTACTAAGTAGTGTTATGTGTCTCTGGACCTAGTCAAGCATTGATTCCAGTCTCTCAGCTGTCCTCAGGAATGCTGCAATTGGTAGTAAAGTCCTGATTTGCAGCAAAAAATTTTAAATTTGCAAACTAACAAGCAATCTGCAGTTTATCTGTGTGGGCTTCATAAAGCTTTCCTAGGCTCTTCCTTCTGTGCCACCCCTGCCCCCTCCACCAGGTGGGAGGTGGAGGGGGGGGAAATAGGAAAGGAAGGGGAAGGTGGAAGGAGTGTCACCTCTCCTGGGGTGCTGCAGCACGTGTTCAAGAGCCCAGTGTAATGCACTTGGGCCCATGACCACCCAGTTACCATTCCAGCAGAATGTGGACTTGACTGACAGACTTTGTAGGCACGATGTAACCTTTATACTAATATGATATGCTTAATTTCAGACAGTGATAGAAACATAAGCTGGTGAAAGAGGACAAACTTAAAAAGGAATCACAAAATCAACTCCTCGAGGGCCACACAACAATTAGATGAAAAGAAGGGTTTACTCACCCAAGTCAACCAGCTCAGCCTACTCTCCCAGCTGATTCTATGCCTCTATAGGCAGATATCCCAGTTTGTAAGACTGGAGTGTCTGCAGCCATGCTTCCATTGTTTCTTCATGATGTTTGTGCCTCCTCGACAACCTATTCTTACTTACTTTTAATCTGGTTCAGCCACCTGAAATTTCTGTCTTTCAGTGTTGGTTCATGGAGCATAATACGATGTAATATGATAATAATACTCATACAGCAGAGGGAGACGCTATGATCCATTCCATAATTAGTGTTTTAATATTCAAAACGGCAGACTCGTTGAGACCACCACTGTTCCAAGTCCAGAATCTGAACTGATTAGAAACTGATGACAATTATCATTTCTACACATCAATCTTCTCATTGGAAAAAGAAGTAGGTAATTATAATATAAATTTTCTTAATTTATATCATATTAATGATTCTCCAAAGATTCATTAGATAGCATCCTCCCCCACAGAAAACCTCAACCATGTGACAGAGAACTCTTTAAGATAATACATTTTATTTTAATGTAATATATTAAATACATACAATTTAAAATTTAAAGTATTAATACATTTGAATTTATTATAAAGATGATAGTAAAATATTTGGTTGGTGAAAAAGTAATCTTGGTTTTTGCCGTTAAAAGTAATGCAAAAATTGCAATTACTTTTGCACCAACTTAATAAAATAAAAATAAATGTGATGAATTTTATTCTGCTTTCATAGGAAAGCCCAGTATAAATAATAGCACACACTTTTTGGCTAATTTCAGCCAATCTCTTTCTAAACTTCTAAATGATATATGTATATGAGGGGATAAAAATAAAATGGCTGCTTACCATTGTCAGAAAAGGAATACTAGAAAATACAGTAGAACTGCAGCAGATATTAATCAACTCCAAGATGAATTAAAAAACTGTTCAGAGGCTGGGCACAGTGATTTACACCTGTAATCCCAGTACTTTGGGAGACTGAGTCGGGTGGATCACAAGGTCAGTAAATCAAAACCATCCAACATAGTGAAACCCCGTCTCTACTAAAAATACAAAAATTAGTGGGGTGTGGCAGTGTGTGCCTGTAGTTCCAGCTACTCGGGAGGCTGAGGCAGGAGAATCGCTTGAACCCAGGGGGCAGAGGCTGCAGTGAGCTGAGATCGCGCCACTGCACTCTAGCCTGAACGACAGAGTGAGACTCCATCTAAAAAAAAAAAAATTGTTCTGAAAAAAAGGGAAAATGACAAAAACTTCTTAAGTTATGGTACATGGTGAAAATAGAAGGCTTTGTTTTCCTACTTAATGTTCCCTACAGCAAACCAGAGGTGACTGTATCATTTGTTTATTAACATAAGAGGCCAGACAGACAGTAAGAAAAACTTGAATTGGGGAATTTTTGCCTTTTCTGAGCTAGACATTTAAAAAATTTTGTATAGTTCTAGTAATCTCCTACTGTGAAGTTACATGCACAGTATTTTAATCAGGTACTCAGGATTTATTTTAATCAGCTATGGTAAGACACAAAGACACAGAAATGATGGTCATGAAGAAACAAGTTTTCACTCACAGTTACCTAGAAATAGGAGAAACAGCTGTCTCACCACACAGGGCTATATGGGGAAGTACCATGGTTGGTTAGTAAGTTTAGGATTGGCTAGTTTAAACAATTTCCACAGTCTCTAGGGCATAGGGCTGTCCCTAGTTTTCTGGTACGTGAATCTGGGTTGACTAGGGTAGGTGAATAGCGGCACTGGGCGTAAGATGCTATAAAGGAGGGAGGTGAGGATTGCTTGGTTACTACATGAGAGATGTGCGGGCAGGTGAGCTGTGTGCCATCTAGGAATTAGCTATCCCTGAGAGGAGTTGCCCTTCTAGGGTCAGCAGGGCCCCAGATGTCAAAACATCAAACAGAAAAGCTAGAAAACATGGTTATTACATGAAAGTATGTCATACTTCATAACTGACTCTATGAAAAGATGCAGCCATAATTTGTATTGAAAATATCCAAAGCTTTGAAAAACATTAAAGTCCTCATTAGTATGCAGAATTTAGAGTTCGTTATAACTGCAAATTTATTTTCTTTAGCACCATTGGCAGTACTTCCTATACAAGTGCAAATACTGCAAAACTTGTTATTTATATTCTTTTTATCTCACTGTTACATTCATAGATTTTTATAACGGTATGTTTGGCTAAACGCAAATTATTTTAAAAACCAACCGTTCTATACATTTAAAAAATACTCTATTAGGCGGGGTGCGGTGGCTCACGCACTGTAATCCCAACACTTTGGGAGGCCCAGGTGGGTGAATCACCTGAGATCAGGAGTTGGAGATCAGCCTGGCCAGCATGGCAAAACCCCATCTCTACTAAAAATACAAAAAAATTAGCCAGGTATGGTGTCGGGGGCCTGTGATTCCAGCTGCTCAGGAGGCTGAGGCAAGAGCATCGGTTGAACCCGGGAGTCGGAGGTTGCAGTGAGCTGAGATTGCACCACTGCGCTCCAGCCTGGGCAACAGAGTGGGACTCCCTCTCAAAACAAACAAACAAAACAACAACAAAAACCCCAAAAAACGCTATTAACAAAAAGGGACATATATTCTCATATTAAATTTTCAGTTTGGCAAAAAAAAAAATTAGCTCAAAAACCTGGTACAAATAAAAGAATATTATGATTGCTCATTATTTTTAAAAGTCTATATTTCCAGGTTTTTAAGATGACCATTCAGATAAGACTCATTGGCAATCAGATATGTCTAGTCTAGGGATAGCGGATAGGTCTCCTTTGTTGGATCTCTCTTCTTCCCAACCCCTTAAATTTGAAATTCCCTGAGGCTTAGTCTTTGAAAATTTTCTGTTTCTATATACATCCATTCTTATAGTTCCCTCAGCTAGATTCATGGCTTCAAATTCATCTGTATGTTTTTAATTCTTGATTTTATTTTTCCAGCCCAGATATCTCTCTGAAACTCCAGTCTCATACATTCAACTTTCTACTTGACAGCTCTACTTGATGTCCAATAAATGACTTAAGCTTAACGTGTCTAAAATGCAATTGCTCGTTTCTCCCACCCCCAACAACCTTATCTGGTGGGCTTCTAGAGCTCAGTTAACAAAATTGGATACTTCTAATTAGGATGAATTGGAAGCTTTCTTAATTCCTCTCTTTTCATATCCTATATCTAACCCATTAGCAAATTCTTCTTAGAAGGCCCTGGCCAATGTTCACAACTCAGTCCTTTCTTTCTTTTTAATTTTTATTTTAAGTTCGAGGGTACACGTGCAGGTTTGTTATTTAGGTAAACTTGCATCACGGAGGTTTGTTGTACAGATTATTTCATCACCCAGGTACTAAGCCTACTATTCAGTAGTTATTTTTTCTAATCCTCTCTCTCCTCCCACTCTCCACCCTCAAGTAGGCCCCAGTGTCTGTTGTTTCCTCTTTGTCCATGAATTCTCGTCATTTAGCTTCTGCTTCATGAGAACACATGGTATTTGCTTTTCTGCTCCTGCTTTAGTTTGCTAAGGATAATGGCCTCCAGCTCCATCTATGTTCTTGTAAAAAACATGATCTTATTCTTTTTTATGGCTGCATAGTATTCCATGGTGTATATACATATCACATTTGCTTTATCCAATCTGTCATTGTTGGGCATTTAAGTTATGGAGAAAAGGGAACACTTATACACTGTTGGTGGGAGTGTAAATCAATTCAACCCTTGTGGAAAGCAGTGTGGTGATTCCTTAAGTAGCCAGAAACAGAACTACCATTCAACTCAGCAACCCTATTACTGGGTATATATCCAAAGGTATATGAATCATTCTACCACAAAGACACATGAATGTGAATGTTCATTGCAGTACTATTGACAATAGCAAAGCCCATTTCTTTCTGGTGCACATTTTGGGCCTTAAAATTTGTTTTAAATCTCAAATAGCTAAATACTGTTTTAGTTAGAGCTCACAGTTTGTTTAGCAACATAATTTCCTCAAAAATGTAGAAAGCTGTTGATTTATTTCTCTGCTGAAATTCTCATTGGTTCTTGCATGTTGTACACTTTACATGTTTGATCTGTTAGCACATTATTCATAATTATTTTAAAGATTTCATCTGTTAGTTAATAATACCTGGGTCATCTCTAAACTTGGTTCTGTGTATTACTTTACATCCTCATAGCAGGTTGTTTTTTATTTCTTTTTAGTTTTGTAATTTTTTGTTTTTGAGACAGAGTCTTGCTCTGTCACTCAGGCTGGAGTGCAGTGTAAGGTCACGGCTCACTGCAGCCTCAACCACCCACGCTCAAGTGATCCTCCAACTTCAGCCTCCACAGTAGCTGGGACCACAGGCATGTGCTACCACACCTGGCTATTTTTTTATTATTTTTGTAGAGCCGGGGTCTCCCTAGGTTGCCCAGGCTGGTCTCTAACTCCTGGGTTCAAGCCGTCTTCCCGCCTTGACCTCTCAAAGTGCTGGCATTATAGGCATGAGTCATGGTGCCCAGCCTCAGTGTTGTAATTTTTGATTGAATTTTGGGCCATTATGCATACTGCAGTGGAGAGGAAGGTAAACAGTATTAACTTCTGGATATGCTCTTCTGTCAGGCTGTTTGTGTGGAGTTGGGTCAGCCTAGTTAGGTGTTGAGTTCGCTTTGGGTATTGTCCTTCATTTGTTGCTTTCAGTGCACCACAGGCTTCATTCCTTTAGTTGTTGGGCTTCTACTACCTTGTACTCCTTGGGATAGAAAACAGGGTGCTGAAGGGTTTCTTTCATTGTTTTTGCTACTCCCTTAGCTTTCAGTCGTTTCTGCACACCTGTGCTGCAGAGGGAATCTCTCCCCCACACTCTTGCTCCCCATTCCTCAATGGTATAATGCTGTTTCAGGGAGGGGCTTCCTGTTGTCCTGTTCCAGCTTCATTCTTAGTCAGGCCTTTTGCAGCTGGACCTTCAGAGTGGCACTTTCTCACTATTCTTGCACATCCTCCAAGTGGCAATGAAACTGTCTTGATCTGAAGTTGGTTTTGTGCAGGAGTACCCTGCTTCTCCCCTAATGCCAGCAGACTTCTGATTAGTAGGGGTGTGAGACACAGGGCCCAAGATGGTTTCTTGCCTCTCCCCCAAGAGGGAGATGCATTTTGCTTCTGCTTTTTTCATGTGAAATGGGTCTTTGCTTGTAGGAAAGAAGGTTAGCTTCTCCTTTCCCAGTGATTTAAGGTGTCTGCTTCATAGAAGAAAAGGAATCAAAAGCAAGTCAGGCCTTGTGCCCATCCCATAACAGTTACCAATCACTTCATCACACCTGAGCTGGTGAGTTGAGCCAGAACCTCAGTCTTTTGTGAGTACCCTGTGGTGGGCTGTGAAAAAAAGTCCAAGAGCAAAGTCTCTCTTTGTTTCTGAGATGCTCAATTATCCAAAACTCACATGCTGTCCTACATATGGCTTAATTTTGTTTTAAATTTATTTTAGATCATTTTTTTTGTTACCCACTTATATGATGACCACCAGTTTTTCCCATACTTTGCCAGAGGTCTAAAGACTCATGTGCTCTGTCTCCTTTTGAAGGAATCTGTCTCACTTTGGAATTCAGTTTACTCAATTCAGCCGCCTAGTGATTGCAGCTTTCTAAAATGCTCCCTGGCAGGTTATGCTTTAATAGATTAATCAGCTTTTTCTTGTTTATAGGTTTAGAGTGATAATCCTTATCACACTAACTTTGTATCAAATATCTTAAAAGGAAACTGAAATCGTTCATTCTTCAGTTTTAAGTAATAGAACTCAGTTCTGGATAACTTAAGAAAAAAAGACTCATATTGATATTGGGGCACTAACTGAACCTACAGGTAAGCTAAAGAAAGAGGTTCAGGCCAGGAGCAGTGGCTCACACTTGTAATCTCAGCATTATGAGAGGCTAAGATAGGAGGATCCCTTGAGGCCAGGAGTTTAAGAACAGCCTGGTCAACATAGCAAGATCCCATCTCTGTAAAAACATTAAAAAAACAATTAGCTAGACGTGGTGGCATGTGCCTATAGTCTTAGCTACTTGGGAAGCTGAGGTGGGAGGATCGCTTGAGCCCAGGTGTTTGAAGTTACAGTGAACTGTGATTGTGCCACTGCACTCCAGTCTGGGCAATACAGTGAGACCCTGTCTCTAAAAAAGAAAGAAACAAACAATAAACAGAAAAAAATTCAAAATTACACAAGAACAAGGGTACTTTCAAGGGTTTAGGCAACAAACATTACTTAACTATCTTGTTAGGGTACCTCGACTAAAAGGAATGAACTCCAACTGTCATAGATACTCCAGATTTAAAGTATTGGGAGTATTTCTGATAACCAGCTTAGTCCTCACACCTATCCCTTGGTTTTAGGAAGACACTATGCTTCAGGAAGACACAATGGAGAATAGGTAACACAGCAAGATAGTTGTTACATCACTGGAGTAATGTGAATGGATTCTGGGTAGGTAAGACAAAATGATTTTGCAATAGGCCTACAGATTTCATTCATTCATTCACTCAACAAATATTTATTTGATATTTGTTATGTGCAAAACAATGTTATTGTTGAAATTACAGGCCAAAAAAACACCAAATAAAGAATGTCTCTGAATTAAATTATTAATTTTTGTGCTTTATTTCTTAGTTTTATTCTTGAATATTTAGGTAATAATGAGCATGTAAAATGCTAATCCTTTGTGTTGGCAGTGAGTAATAAGGGAAGGTAGAAAATAATACTAGGATAACTATTTTTACACACTGAAAATGCAAAATCATCATGTGGATTATTATATAATACTTTAAGAAAAGAGCTGTTTTTGGAAAACAAATGCTCTGTGTATTATAAAAATACTTTTTTTTTCTTTTTATAATTAGATGAATTTCAATGATTGTTCTTTATCCCCTGAGAATAGTATGAGATCCATATTAGTCTTGGCAGTGACTTAAGGCAAAAGAGCAAGGTCAAAGAGTACAGAATTCCATTTGATAGGATTATTTATTGTGAGTCAGGATTTCATTCCTTGTGCTTCTAAGGAAATTATCTTGGAATCTGAGCGTGAACCAAAACGTTAGCAAGTTTAATGTATTATTTTCTTGGCAAATGGAATGATTTCCTAAGGAATTGGCCTGGGGATGAAATATTGTATGTCTGGGATATTTGAGTACCCGAATGTGATGAACTATACTGGTTTCTCTTCCTTAATGAGGAAGAGAAGCCAGAAATCAGAATGAACTGAATTTAGACAAACTGAGTTTTGAATCTCACTTTCCTTTGTAAACAGAGGAAGTTGTTTGATACATTGAAAATTTCACTTTCCTTATCTATAAGATGGATGTATTGCCTTCTAATGAGAATAAAATGAAGTATTTTGTACAGAGTACTGTGCTTACTGAAAGCTCAGTAAAAAATAACTGTCATTATTAGCTCTTTTACTGTAATAATCTACCAAGCCTGTAGCTTCTGTGGGTGATTTAGGTTTAATTGCTTACATTTTTTTTATGAAGATAAATTTGAGGTACTGAGTCTTGTTATTAACACATTGACTTACTACAATTATCAACTAGAAATTTTAGTCTCACTCTTAAAATAATCAGACTTGCAAATTACAATTAAGGTATCCATTGCTGGGAGCAACAAACAAAAAACTTAAGCCACATCCCTGAAAGAATGAAGAAGTGGGGACTGCAATGGATAAGAAGAGCCATGTACCTGTAATCCCAGCACTTTGGGAGGCTGAGGCGGGCAGATCAGGAGGTCAAGAGATTGAGAACATCCTGGCCAACGTGGTGAAACCCCATCTTTACTAAAAAAATACAAAAATTAGCTGGGCATGGTGGCGTGTGCCTGTAGTCCCAGCTACTTGGGAGGCTGAGGCAGGAGAATTGCTTGAACCCGGGAGGCGGAGGTTGCAGTGAGCCGAGATTGCATCATTGCACTCTAGCCTGGCACCTGGCAACAGAGCAAGACCTGTGTCAAAACAAACAAACAAACAAACAAACAAACAAACGAGCCATATTCCTTCTTCAGATTGTATCAGCTGAGTATGGAAGTCATGCGGAAGACCAGAAATCACTTTTTGCCTGAAGGGCTAACAAGTGTGTAGTCTTCAAATTGCACCATAAAATCATAGAACCATAATTAGTAGAACAAATATTTAAGGGTTTGTCTTTTTCATGTGCTTTGTTTGTGATTTACTTTGAGTCGTTCCTTCCATAAATAACATGGCTTATGAGCTAGATGACTTAGTTTAATCCTTGGTCCAATCATTGATTTCTTATGGGACCCAGTTTCCTTCACAGCCAGATTTTGATTATAAAATTGTGTTTCCTCAAACTTCAGCTGCTGGGGGGTGAATGGAGACACAATAACTACAAGTAGTTAAACTTGGTTCTTTCTGTATCTTCTGAGATACCTTGAGTTCCGCTTAGCATGTTCTAGTTATTTCAGGGAGATGAATGGGGCTGGTGGGGGACCTGCTTAGCTAAGGATGTTCGGTCACCATGGGGCAGCATAAGTTTCCCCCTCTGCTTTAGATCCCAGGAAATCCAAGTCTGCTGCTGCCTTCTGTGTCGCTTCTCCCCTAGTTTGCTGGTACTGCTAATGTCAGTGATAAGTTACCGCTCACAGAAATGGGAGCAGCTGAAATTAGTAAAACAAATAAATAGCAACAACCCAAAAATTAAACAAAAAGGCTCACCCATCTTTGTCACGGAGTTCCCAGGTGTTTTGTGCTTTCTGTGTCTTACTGAGTTTGCAATAAAATAGGCTCTTTAGTGTTGCAGGACTAACAACTTCCCAGGACTTAAACATGGGAGCTGGGCTGGAGGACAGTGTGAGCAATAGATATCAAACTCAATTAACATCATCCCTTCCTTCTGGCACAAAGTCAAGGTTATTGTAACAAATTTGTGTGCCTGCCCTTTTCTCCCTTAGGATGAGTTCTTTTCTTTTTTTAAATTGTACTTTAGGTTCTGGGGTACATGTGCTGATCATGCAGGATTGTTGCATAGGTACATACTTGGCAAGGTGGTTTGCTTCCATCATCACCCCCATCACCTGTAACTGGCATTTCTCCCCCAAGTTATCCCTCCCAGCCTCCCCACCTCCCGTTGTCCCTTCCTTAGCCCCCGCCACTGACCCCAGTGTGTAATGCTCCCCCTCCCTGTGTCTGTGTGTTCTCACCCACCTCTGAGTGAGAAGATGCAGTGTTTGGTTTTCTGTTCTTGTGTCAGTTTGCTGAGAATGATGGTTTCCAGATTCATCTATGTCCCTACAAAGGACATGCACAGGATGAGTTCTTTTTACCGGGAAACTCCTCAGACCCTTATTCAGATATATTCTTGGCAGACATTAGTCTTCCAGACAAGCCCTAACTGATCTTCAAAGCATAGATTACCTAGAGCCCTGTAAATCTTAGCTTCATTGTTGTTTATGTATCTTTTTTATAACATGAAAATAGGTGTTAGAACATGCAACATGCAGTAATAACTAATACGGACAGTCTGGCTTTATGTAGGTAGTAAAATAGATGATGCAGATTAGATGCGTATTTCTGCCCTTACATCTCAGCATTCATCAAGTAAGAACCATAGAACCATGATCCAGGGAAAATATGGAAGATCTTGAATTTATTGAGACTAAATCTTCGTGGCCTGATGGAGTGAGAGACTCAAATAAAAGTTAATTTGAGTTATAGAAAAATACGGTTAGACCTAAGGGAGATCAGGTCATACGTTGACACAAACACAGCTCCCTTCATCCTCAGCTTTAATGTGTCTGCCTCTCAGGAGTCTAGTGACAGCTAGCTTCCATGTGCAACTGGGTAGAAGTGAGGTCTCTGGCTCTGTGGGGGATTCTAGCAGAGGGTACTAGCCCAGTGCTCCGTCTCCCAAAGGATGGGCAAATAACAACGTAAGGGACTTAGTGAGGACAAAGAGCACTGGAGCCTGGGGAATGCTGGGTGGTTAGAGATCTGTGGATCTTTGGACAAAAGACAATGTTGACTCAGATCTCCATACCTTCACTAAGGCAAGAAAGAAATGTGCAGGAAGACTGGATCTTCCTGTTTCTCAGGCTCTGAAGGTACCAGGAGACTTAAGAGTAGGACAGTTTCCTTCAAGACCTGGAGCAGGGTCTGGTGGCCTCTCTGCTTTCAACTGTAAGCCCCTGTACGTAGAGAGGTCTTTATCTTTCACTGTCGGTGAGATTCCTGTCATTAAGCATCTGAGCTCCAACGAACTGATATAGAAAAATAACCTATCCAACAGCTCAGAGAAGAGCACACATCAGAGCAAACAAAGCACTGTTAGAGTTAGAGGAGACAGTGACAACTTGAATAACCATTAAAGAGTAGCATAAAAAATTCTTTCTGGAACTGAAAATATGGCTTCCCAAATAAAAAATTCACAAAAAGATCTGAAGGACAGGATACTCTCTTTAGAAATCTCAACTAAAGGTCTGAAACATCAAGGTCTGAGACATACTTCAAAGCTTAAGGCAAAAGAGAATGAACCTCAAAAAGAAATAAAAGTATGTTTTGAATTTCAAAAGGCAATAATTTAAAATAACCAGAAGAAAATTTCCTAGTTTAAGACCTAAGTGTGGTGAAATTCTTCTTCCTTTCTCTCTTTTTAGAGACAGGGTCTCACTATATTGCTCAGGCTGGTCTTGAACTCCTGGCTTCAAGTGGTCCTCCCCCTTACGCCTCCCAAAATGTTGGTATACAGGTGTTAGCTACCACACCTGGGCCTTGTGGTAAAATTCTTGAATGTTAAAGATATAGGGAAAAACCTGCAAGTTTCAAGCAGTAAGAACAAATTATCTACAATAAAAAAGTATTAGATTTGCATCACATTTTGCATTTGTAATAATGGAAGCTAGAAACAAAAATTAACTAGTATCCATAGTTTAAGAATTGGACCCTAACCAAAGGATTCAGTACCTGGACAGGATGTGATTCAACTCTCAACACAAATAAAAATATTCATAGATATGCAAGAAAGAGTTTATTACTTAGTATTTTATCACAGGAAAATCCATAAGAAAAGGCCTGAACCAAACAGTAGATAGACCAGAATAGAAATCTTTAGAGATGGAAGATGATGAAGAGAGAAGTAGAAGTGGAGGATAGGAAAGAATGTTGAAAAAGGAAGTTAAGTGAAAATATTCTACAAGCCTTGTCTTACTCAAATGCAGGCAAGAGAGGAAATATAGGACCTGTGCTATGGCTTGGCTTTGTGTCCCTACCCAAATCTCATCTTGAATTATAGTTCCCATAATCCCCATAAGTCATGGGAGGGACCCTGTGGGAGGTAAATGAATCATGGGGGTGCTTATCTCCATGCTGTTCTCATGATAGTGAGTGAGTTCTCAGGAGATCTGATGGTTTATAAGGGACTTCCCCCCAGCTTCCCTTGGCACTTTTCCATGTGACTGCCATGTGAAGAAGGCCATGTTTGCTTCCCACTCTGCAATGATTGTAAGTTTCCTGAGGCCTCCCCAGCCATGCAGAGCTGTGCATCAATTAAAACTCTTCCCTTTATAAATTACACAGTCTCAGGCAGTTCTGTATAGCAGGATAAAAATGTATACTGTATAGCAGTATGAAAATGAACTAATATAACGAATAGGAAAATAATATCTTTCTTCATATGATCTGGTAATACTATTTTATTATAAGAGCAAGGGAAGGGAAGATAACCATTTACGAAAAGAAAAAATTCCAGCAAGCATGCATATAAATGATTAGAAAGGGGAATTAATGAAACTTGATCACACTGGCAACCATAAAAAAATGTAAAGGGGAAACAATATAAGTAAGTACAAAATAAGACAGGAAGAATAAAGTTACACATATCAGGCATTTCACAAATGTGATTGGACTGAAACTCTCTTATTAAAAAAAGATTTTATTTAAAAAAGTAGATTTATGTTTTTTGAAAAATGCACACTTAAAATACAGTAATAAAAAAGTTTGAAGATAATAGAAGAACCAAACCAAACAATGGGAAAGCACAGACAGACATGAACAGAGGCAATTTTAATAGCAAACAATGCAGAATAGAAGGTTAAAGCACTAAGTAATATAAGGAAAGATATTATGAAATTGATTAAATGTTCTGTTTTTAGCAAACAAAATAAAAAACCTAAATAAACAAGCAAAACTTTAGGACTGCAAGGGGACATTTTATTTCAATTAACAAAAGGAAAGTAAAGAACATGATAAAAATAATTGTTCTGGATTTTTCAGTGTATCTCTCCCGGAAATGAAATAACTTCGACAAAAAAAGAAAAGCTATGGAGACGACATAGAGTAAGTGAATTATACAATTATTAACCATAACTTGTTAAACATTGCCATAGTCCATTTAGGCTGCTATAACAAAATACTGTAGACACAGTTCTGGGGCTGCAAAGTTCAAGATCAAGGTGCCAGCAGATGTGGAGTCTGGTGAGGGCCTGCTTTCTGGTTCACAGATGATGTTTTCTTGCTAGTGTCCTCACATGGTGGAATGGGCAGGGCAGCTTGCTGGGGCCTCTTTTATAAGGCACTAATTTCATTCATGAGGGCTCTGCCCTCATGACCTAATCATCTTCTAACGCCCCCACCTTCTAATAATATCACAGTGATAATTAGGTTTCAACATAAGAATTTTTGGGGGAACATAAACATTCAGTCTATGGCACTTTTTTTTGAGATAGGGTCTCACTATGTCACCCAGACTGAGTGCAGTGGTGTGACCACCATTCACTGTAAAATCGAACTTCTGGGGTCAAGTGATACTTCCACTGCAGCCTCCCAAGTAGCTGGGACTACAGGTGTGCCAATTTTTTTGTAGAAACAGGGTCTCACTTTGTTGGTTAGGTTGGTTTTGAACTCCTGGCCTCAAGAGATGCTACTGCCTTGGCCTCTCAAAGTGATGAGATTACAGACATGAGCACATATTAATATAAAATATTTTATTTCTTGAATACACACACAAATACCTATATACAAACACCCCCACCCACATAGATACACACACACACACACACACGTATATACACACACATATAAATATATTTCATATTTCCCTAAAACTTTCACAAAACAAATCATGTGTTTAGCTGAAAGGAAAACCAAAATGAAAGAAGTAGAAAGCTTACAGATTACATTTTCTCACCACAGTTCACTAAAATAAATTGAAAATAAAGAGCACACAATAAGACAAATCTTATATGACAGAGGAAATTAAAGAATAAAGAAATATCCAGAAACATTGACAAATCAAACACTATAAAAATAATGGGGCACAGCGAAAACTGAACTCAGGAAAATGTGTTGCCTTCAATTATAGAAGCAGAAAGGTGAGTTAAAGGAATTAAGTAATGAGTTCACTTAAGAACAAAAACAATAGCAAAAACAAAACAAAAGAAACTGAAGAGGATATTAACAATGAAATTATTAAAATAGATAAAATAGTAGAAAAGAATGATAAATTCAAAGATTGCTTCTTTAAAATGACAAACGTGTGAGCCTGCTAAGAAAAAGATAGTAAGATCAAAATTAGACACAATTAATTGTGTGAAAGCAGGAAAGACATTAAAACAATTCTAAGTAAATACTAAAGATGGTACTAGCAATACATTAGAAAAATAAAACCTAGAAGAAGTGAATACTTTCCTAGGAAAATATACATGATCACAACTGACACAGAAGAAGTGAAAAACTTGAAAAGAGCAATTATTACTGAAGAGATTGGAGAAGTGATTAATGATCTGCTATTGAAAAAGGCCGCAGGCAGATGAATTCACAGCTGAATTTTTAATCTAACTATTAAAGAACAGATAATTCCAATATTATTTAAACTATTGTAAGTCTTAGAAATGGAAAGCTCTCCAGTTAATTTTATGAAGCCAGAATAACTTGAATACCAAAGTCTAAGAAGGAGTACAACAATAATTAAAAGTACGGGGTCGATTTCATTTCTGAATATAGTTGCCAAGTGTGTAAATAACATATTACAGAATACAACAGAGGAATGAATTACAAGAATAACATGGAGTGAAAAAATAGGCTTTATTAGAGAAATGAAAAGGTGGTTCAATATCAGGAAGTCTAGCTACATATTGATTACATTAAAAATTAAAGGGAAAAAACTCAACCATTTTCAATAAGTTGTGAAAAGGCATCAGATAAAAGTCAAGTGACTCTAAGCAAAAGGGAATCAGAAAAAAATTTCTTATGTAATCAAGGAAAGCCCACTAGTGAACATCATTCTAAATCACAAAAATTAAATCTTTCACTTAAAATCTGGAATCAGGCATCACTTAAGTGATTATGGAATCACTTACATTAGTGATTCGAACAAATATGAAAAAAATAACTGGTATAAATGATAAAAAAATATATATATCTTTTTTGAGACAGAATCTCACTCTATTGCCCGGGGAGGAGTGCAATGGCATGTTCAAGGCTCACTGCAGCCTTGAACTTCTGGACTAAGGGATCCTCCCACATTGGCCTCCCAAGCAGCTGGGACTACAGACAGGTGCCACAACATTCAGCTTATTTTTAATGTTTTGTAGAGCCAGATCTCCTTATGATGCCCAGGCTGGTCTGCTGGTCTCAAATTCCTGGGGTCAAGTGATCCTTTCACATTGGCCTTCCAAAGTGTTGGACTTACAGGCATAAGCCATTGTGCCCAGTCAGAAACAAAGTTTTTGATGTTGCTGATATGCCTGTTTTCTTTTCTTTTCTTTTTTTTTTTTTGACAGAGTCTCACTCCATTGCCAGGCGCCAGGCTGGAGTGCAGTGGCATGATCTTGGCTCACTGCAACCTCCACCTCCCGGGTTCAAGCAATTCTCCTGCCTCAGCCTCCCAAGTAGCTGGGACTACAGGTGCACGCCACCACGCCCAGCTAATTTTTGTATTTTTAGTAGAGACGGGGTTTCACCATGTTGGCCAGGATGGTCTAGATCTCTTGACCTCGTGATCTGCCTGCCTCGGCCTCCCAAAGTGCTGGGATTACAGGCGTGAGCCACCACGCCTGGCCTGATATTCCTGTTTTCTTAGAAAATCCAAGGAACTCATGGAAAGAAAAGTAATAAGAGAATTTGTTGCACTGCATGAATACAAAATAAATTACAGAAAGCATCATCTTCTCTCTGTTCTGGTAAAAGCCCCTAGAAAAGGAAATGGGAAGAACAGTTCATTCAGAAGGCAAGGGCTATAAAAAAATTTGGTATATATTTGGTAAGAAAATTACAGAACATATATAAGCAAAATTAGAAAAATATGATTGGGAAATGAAAATAAAATATAAATTGGAAAAGCTTATCATCTTCTTGGATGAAATGACTTACTGTCACGTCAATTCTCCAAAATTTAATACATAAGTCTAATGCACTACTAATTACTTTTTGTCTTACATAAAATGCCGTATAATAATTGAAAAGGGCCTAAAGTCCCATATCTATATATAAAAGTAATCGTGAATGAGTATAATTGTAAATTGGGGGGCTTTTTGAAGATTTGCTGAGAATAATAAAAACAACACTGAAAAAAATTCTAAACCCTTTAATAAATACATTTTACATGATAAATGTAAAATTGCATAAAGTAGATTTTAAATACCAGTCTCTCATTTCTTTCTCAATAAAATATGGGATTAAGGGGTTAAGTTTAGGAGGCTGAACTTTTTTTTGTAAGCCCCATATGGTTTTTGTCCACTTTGGTCTGGTCAAACTTGACTGTACATTAGAACCACCTACAGACTAGTTTCCAGAGTCTCATACAAGGGTTCCTGCAACCATAACTTTGTAGCAAGAATTTTAGGCATCACTGGTCAACTTTATGCTACAAGGTTCATTTTTTACAGAAACCTAGAAAAGGGTATCCAATGTTTCCATTGGGAGGACTGTCATTTAAATCTTCTTTGTGAGAAATGACTCATTTCCTCTGAGAAATGAGAGTTGAAAACAGGTTTTAAAAAAATAAATAAAGAATATATTTTCTACTGCAGAGAGAACATGCAATGTTCTCTCTACAGCAGGAGACAGTAAAAGTATGCTGAGATTAATATCATCTATTGGTTTGAGTTTGAAATTCAACTTTGTCTCTTTCCAGTTGTGCTATCTTTGACAAATTAATACAACCTTGTAATTCTGTTTCTTTATTTATAAAATGTGATAATAGTACTTACTTCACAGAATACTAGTTACTCACTGAAACACACTAATGATTTAATAAGTGTTAGCTAAACGAAAACAGAAACAACACAATTAAACACTCTCTTTGGCAAGAGTAAGTTGAGAGGTTAATGTCACCACATGGTTTGGTAAGAGACCAACACATAGCAGGTACTTGAATATCTTGCATCAAGGTTTAACATTTTGTGGCTTACACTGCAGTTTTATCAAAGGCATTAAGTATTCTCTTTTCTCTAGCTCTCTTCTTATTAGTATTATTTAAAAAGTAATATCATTGGAATGCTCCCAGATCGTGCCAGTTTGTGAATACAAATAAATTCATGTTAATATCAGTGCCTAAATAAGGTTTAACAATCATCTTAAGTTTAATAATCATTCCCTTGACCCTGCACTGCCTCCCTAGGATCCATCATTTAGGGGAAGAAATCCTCAGCTGTGTCTTTCAGGTGCTCCTGCTTTACTGCTCTGGGCTCCTACTTAAGTTACCTTGACCCTGTATTAGCCACCAGTGTCCTTTATGAGAATATGCTCGTACTGGGCAGATCAGTTCCTATTGCTGGCAAGGCCGTATGAAGTCTGTTGCAGGTTGGGTGAGAGAATAGGTCTCTTGCCAGCTCTGTGCTGTCCTTTGTCACCAGGCCTAAAGTAGTACTTCCTAGAACTTAAATTTCACAAATGACTTTGTGAAGATGATTATTTAGCTTCTGGCCCTAACGTCTTTCCCCAGCAGGCGCAAAACCATTTGAGGACTCTGAGGAAAGCGAAGAATGCAGGCATCACACCATTCTCTCCACTTGTTTTGACAATTACCCGAGGCTGCCAGCACAAAAATTCCCCTTTCTTCATCCAGAAACGTGTTCCAAGAATGTCAACTTATAGAAATAGATGGCTGCAGATGTCACTGGCCCATCAGGATCATAAATCATAAGGTTCTAAATCCCTTTCTATATTCCTATCATCTAGCATCTCACATAAAGCACTAATTCAGAAGGCGCCTCATCTATATGTGTTCTGTTCCTGCTGTTCCCTTTGAAAAGGAAACTGCACAAGGAGAGAAGAATCACACATTTCTGAGCCTGAGGCCAGTCTGGCCCGCTGGGGGACCCAGTGCTCCAGCTCCTTGGCAACATGGAGCTTTGGGGATTTCTGCTGTGCTGGTGCTGACGTATGAACCTTTACAACAACCATTAACATTATAACAATGCCATATCATATGGAAACACTTTAATTTTATTCCTGATTTCTTAAAAAGCTTTCTTGAGGTGATGTTAAGTGTTGCTAATACATCTGTTACTTAAAAAAAATTTTGATAAGGTATATGAGGATCCATTATAATAGGTTCATTGAAACATTCTTGCCCTTTCCTGGGAATGGAAGAATGATAACATGTATTATAGCAATAGTGTATGCGTAGTGCAAAGTGTAATATAGTGAAAATGATGATGTAAAGATGATTAACAAGGCGGCAGTGGAGAGTTCCTCTTCACGCTCATATGACCCTGATAGTGTATTGTGACGCTGATATTTGGCTAGTTCTGGATAAAGTCCAGCTTCTTTTTGATCACTTTTTTTACCTGAAGGTGATGCCTACCCTAGATACCTAACTTCCCTTTCTCCACGCTAAAACATATTTTCACAAAGGGAGGTTAAATAGACCCACATTTAAGTTGGAATCATAGATGTGACATTGTTTAATGTACACCATTCCCAGAGGTATTCTAGGGGGAAAGGAACAAGTCAAAAACCCCAGGTGGCAATGTCTGCTCTGCCGCTTATTATCGTGAGACTTTAACCCAGCATGACAAACCTTGATCCCAGTTTCTCACATATTACAAATCTCACCGGAGTTTTAGAATAAAGGAAGAAATGAAAATGAGATCACTCTCAGTACAATGGTCTATAGAAAGTGCTCAATTTATGTTGATTTACTCAACAAAGGACAAAACTTTAATCCAGAGGAAATCACTTTAAATTGCAAAATTTTAGATTATTTGGGATGCATTTGGAGGGCCTTTTTTTTTTTGCTACCTTTAATCACATTTTATAGGTAGTTGCCAGTTCTGTTTTTTTTTTTTTTTTCCTACAGATAAAACTGTACACTTGTCCTGATCTTCACCATGGTCTGAAATGAACCTCTGTGAGCCCAGGGTGACAGAGGCAGGGACCACAAAAGTCTAAGGAATTCATGTGTTGGGATTTCTTCCAGTTCTATACAATTCATTTTATGTGAGGACATGATTGCCTTTCCGTGTTCAAGACACTCATCTCTAAAATGGTGAACAGTGAACCTCAAATACTCTTTAATTTCTGCAATGATCTTTGTAAATCTTTATCTTGAAATGGCTTCCTAAATCTACATTTTTTTTTCCAGCTGCCGTGGTTCAAAATTTGCTTAGCAGGAACTCTAGGTCAGAACTGTCCCTCACCTCCTTGGATCTACAAAGCACTTACGGGATGGGGGCCCCACATGATTTTATTTCCTAACTTTCGAGCTGTTTATTCTTTGTTTCACAAAGGTGCTTAAACGATCTGAAGACCCTCTTCAAAGATTCAAGAAGCACCACTGTTTTGTGGGAAGATGTGCGTGGTCAGAGAGGCAGGAGGAGGATCCCGGCGCTTCGGGCCGGGAGGTAGAGGGAGGTGGCAGGAGGCGCTCAGGCCAGCGCCTTTCGCATCTTTGAGGAGGGGCGCCGCCCAGGCGCTAGCGTTGCTAAGTCCTCTGTTTGCAGCGTTCTGAAGGCGCCTCGAGCAGGACCAAGGCAAACGGGGAGCGGGGGTGGTGCGGGAAAGCTCGAGCAGTGTCTTCAGTAAATCTCCAGAAGCGGCAGCGGCCCCTCGGGTTGGTCCCTCTTATCCCCAAGCACTCCTGACTCCGAGGGGGCAGAGGATTCCCCCGCGTCCTTGGTTCCTCCCAACCGTCGTCGGCCCCCGGTGCCCGCGCCTCGGCACGTCGTGCACCCCCGGCCGCGGCAGGCGAATGGTCTGGCCCATCGGTAGCTGCCACCCGCTCGGACAGCTACAGCTGTTCCCTGCGCTCCGTGTCGAGCGCCGGAGTCGGGAGCCGTGGCTGCCACGGGCGGTGGGCGGGCGGAGGAGAGCTCCGGACCACCAGCGCAGGCTGCCGAGCCCAGGCGGCCGCCCGCGGGGAAGCCTCGAGGCGCAGGAGCAGCCGGGGGAGGCGCGAGGACTCGGGCTGGGGTTTCCTCACCCTGGTGAGTACCTGCTGCCGCCATCCTCCCCCGACCCCCTTCTACGTCCCCACGCCCCAAAGGCTCCACCCAGGCCCCCATCCCGGGCCCCCATCCCGGGACCGTCACTACTCTGGGGACACTGTCCCCGCTGGGGAGCGGCGGAACGGGGAGCTGCTGCGTTCCTGCAAATGATTCAGCACCATTCGTGCCCCGAGAGGTTTGGGCAGGATGGGGGAGGGGAGAGGGCGGAGGGGACGGGGTCAGTTGCCGTGATCTCACCTCAATTTTTAGGCACCAGATGGAAGACTCGGGCAGGCGGGGTCGGGTGGGGTGAACGTGGAGGCTCTCTGCTGGTTTATTCCGTAATTCCGTCGTTTTCCCATGTCTTGGTATAAACCTCCCTGAGTATGCGGGGCATACTTGAAAGAGTGTCACATTAATGCCTTTTTCGCACATGCGAGCGAAGTCTAGGGCCCTTGTTGATACCTCTCACTTTCTACACATCTTGCTCCATTGGATGCCTGACTCATGCCATCATCCAGTTTTATCACATCGCAGCATGCCCTCGACTGATGTGAAAGATACCCTGTGAAAGTTGCCTTGTATTCTGTGTGGGTTTGATTGATACTGGCATAGAAAAAAAAAGATTTAGGGGAGGTAGGAAATAATACCTTCAGAGCCTAGGCACTTACTTTTATATATCGTATTTTATTAAGTCATCATAATAACCCAGAACCAAATGTGGAAACTGAGGAGTAGGGAAGTTAAATTACATTCTCAAGGTCACAGGACAGGAATTTGAATACAGGTTTTCCTGACTCTGTATAGTTCATGGACTTTCCACTGTATTAATGAAGTGTGTCCAAGTATACATATATATGCTCTATCAGATATTAAACATAGAATTAATTAATTGAGGAGTAATCTCAAACAGCAGCAACAACCTGTAAACTTTCTGCATATGGAATTATTGCTCTTTCAATATGAAAGTAAGATGCTTTGAATCATGTGAAAAATATATTTTCTTAGAAAGCGTATGGCAAAAAATAATATGTGAACAACACTACAGAGTGAGGTCATAACAGGAGATGTTCAGCACATTTTTGGCAGTGACATGTGGATGCTCAAGTGTTGGAGAAATTGATTTAAAAAGTAGGAAGAACTCTGGAAATCTTTTTCTTAAGTGTTAGGGAGACATTTACAGTAATAATAGTTACTTAGTTCATGAGGTGTGCGACTGAACTGCACCCCACAATAGGGTGACAGATGCACTCATACTAAGATAATGTTACTTGATTCATCACCACTCTGTGATTTTGCATAACAGGTGATAACTCCGTTTTACAGACTAAGGAACAAAATTCAGAGAAGGTTCACGATCACTCAGTAAGTGGTGGAATTTGGACAAGCCTTGACTCTTAGTCAGTTTAGAAATATGCATGTTGTAGTAAAATGTAGTTTTTATATAGGGAAAACTGAATTAGTTTGTTGCTACCCTGCCCTTCAGAGACAACAATTATATTGATCTTGTATGGTCCTTCTGTAAAAATAATGGATGCTAGGTCTTTCTTTGCCTGTTGGTGGGTCTTTTGACTTGCTTTCATTAGGGACTTGCGGATTTCTCTTAAGAAGTACATCTCTTGTTTATGTCTCAGAAGGTATGTTGCTATAGTACAGATGCTCATTATCTCTAAATACTCAACATAGTATTTGATGATAGGCAGGAATAGATTCTGTCATTAGTTTATCATTTAGTCCATCATTTCTAAATTATTGAACTATTTGCATTGGAGAATTCTTTTTCAAGTTAATGAGGATGTTGATAAAATCCACTGCCTAAATAAGGACATAAAATGGAGGCACAGATTTATATTTATTGTTCAAACAGGACTATGCGAAGTGGGGTCTCGTGAAAAGTCTTGAGTTTGATTCCTAAAAGGTCATTTGATTTTGTTCTTTACATGGCTATAACCTATATTCTGAACCTTGGCAAGACATCTTGCAATCCAATCTGTTTAATCCTAAGGGGGACAGCAGAACTGGTTTGAATGAATAAGCAAAAATACAATATCACTGCTGTAAAAAAAAAAAAAAGGAAAGTGCACGGCCTGGTGATGGATGGATGGTCAGCAGCAATGTTTTAAAACAGAGGCAGCACATTTTACTTAGATGACATCACTGAGAGTATGAATATAATACCAACTTGGCTTTAGAACTGCTCTCTCTCTCCTTCTCTCTGTTTGTCCAATGACTATAGTCTGTAAACCATCTAAATTCCTCACTTCAAGAAACTTAAAGTCTAGCAGGAGGAATATTTACTTACACATGAGTAATTAACAAATAACTTAGAATTGGCTTAATACCAGAAAAAGGTGATGCAGACTTAACTGCTATAGCAATACCTTAAGAGAAAGGAGAAATAGTAGAGCCTTGGATGATCAAAGGATCAGAAAAACCTTCATGGGTTGAAGTGAATTAAATCAGTCTCAGAGTTGGGAAGGTTTCTGATAGGCAAAGAGAATGCCACACAAAGATTCAGATAAGAAGTGTTCATACGCTGTTTGGATAGATGGTGAAAGATCATGAAGAAACTTGAATGTCAGGCAGTGAGATCTGTTTCTGATCTGTTAATTGTTTCTCTTTCTTACATTTTCCATATCCTTTGCCCTAAGTCCTCTTTCAGGAAATGGTCTGTTTCCTGGGTACTAAAAGGATTAGTTGTCAACTAAACCTAGAAAAGATTTTCTGTGCAAGTACAATTTTTCCTCTTCCAAAGGAATTTGCCTTTAGCTCCGGCCCCCGTTAGAGAATTATGAACAATTTAGAAACTACAAGAATACAAAAAGGAAAAAAACACCCTCATAATCTCACTGACTAAAGACAATCACTATTCATTTTTGACATGTTTCTTTCCACTTTTTTCATGTGTAGTTTTACTTATGCTATCTATATTACTTTCATATTATTTTTAAATTTAAAATTCTATAACTTTAGTTTTCATTTAATTACAATTAGGCTTAATACTAGTTTTAAAATGCCTAGTAGGCTTAAAAATGCCTACATAATTTTCCGTTTGGTAGATGTATTACCATTTCCTGATCATTCCTCATTGTCACTATTGATGGCATCATAATAAACAATAATTGGTGATAATAGCACTGTGATGAACTTCTGTGCATATGGTCTTTTTTTTTTTTTGTATTTTGTATCCTTAACATAGAGTCTCAGAAATAAAATTTCTGGGTTAAAGGGTATGAGGTCTTGGAGTTGCACTATTTTAAGCAAGTTTTGAAACTACTGGGTTCTTATGTTAGGTCATTCTTTCACTGATATAAATAAATACCTGAGACTAGGTAACTTATAAGAAAAGAGGTTTAATTGGCTCACAGTTCTGCAGGCTGTATAGGAAGCATATCAGCATCTGCTTCTGGGGAGGCCTTAGGAAGCCTCCCATCATGTTGAAGGGGAAGGGGGAGCAGGCATGTCACATAGCAGAAAGCAGGAGAAAGAGAG
Source organism: Ateles fusciceps (assembly GCA_036589455.1). Lineage (NCBI taxonomy): Eukaryota > Metazoa > Chordata > Mammalia > Primates > Atelidae > Ateles > Ateles fusciceps. Next base: position 1,801,380 of record JAZHEH010002780.1, read on the forward strand.
AGAGAGTGAGGGCGTGGTGCCACACACCTTAAATGACCAGATCTCATGAGAACTCAGAGTGAGTGCTCACTTATCACCAAAGGGATGGGCTAAGCTGTTCATGATGGATATGTCCCCATGATTCAGGTATCTCCCACCAGGTCCCATCTCCAACCCTGGGGATTAAAATTCAGCATGAGATTTGGATAGGGACCTATATCCAAACTATATCATTTCCCCATGTTCCATTTGGAACACTTACATGTTGATTATAGAATATTTGCATATTAATAATTAATAACACCCAATCTTGTCTGTGGCTCCTCAGATTATACTCTTTCAAGCAACTTCTTTTGATTAGAAAGACTGATTAAATCATGGGGACTGGGAGAAAGGCAGGCAGTTGGTGTTACTGAGGAGAGAAGATGTTAATTTGGAGAAGAGGCTTGGTAAGAGTGAGCAAGAGTTTATAGTCAGAGAAGGAGAATATGTGATAGACTATTTTCTGGTTCCAGTGTTGTTTTTGTGGACTTCAACTATAAACCTCTGCACTCCCTCACCCACAACACACACCGTGTCTATCTCCTTCAAATTTCAGCTTCTTCCATTCTCCTGTATCAGATTCCCAGGTCTCCAGCTTCAGTGTCCTGATATTGCAAGGCACAGCCATGAGCTCACTTTTGCACTCTAATTTGGGGAATTCACAAAGAAGAGAGAAGGAATTTGGGAACTCTGCTTAGGTCTGAGCAATAGTCCTGGGCAAAAGGTATAAGGTGTAAGGGAAGCACACTTGACAGACATTAAAGACCCCTCATGCCTCCCCCTGTACATTTGCCAGAGATGACCTTTGAGAACAGTGATTGGGAGATGCATAACGTTCCCAACATCTCTTCTCAGCATTCAGATGCGTCCTTCCCTTTGTATCCAGTATCCCTCCACCAGAGGAAATTCCCCTCATGGAGGAGAGAAACTGTGCCTCAGTTTCCTCTATCCATTGAAGGGATACATGGTACTACCTTCTTGCAATGAGAAAGGCAGGGGCCCAGTGTTGGACAGGTACTTTGGCTGGGCTCCTGACTTCCTCCTCCAGATTCCTCCATGAGCTTCCTTTCTGTCCTGCCTCCACTCTCTTTCAAGGCTGGGAATCCATTGAGGTCACAAGGCTGGGAATCCACTGGGGTAGGCAGGCCTTTAAGCATCTCTGAGAGCCAGTGGAAGCAGAGCCTAGGCAGATGAATGTGCCTGAGGGCACAACTAGGGAACAGAGAGGCAGGTTCTTATAATATGCCATCAGTCTTGAAAGACTTGAAACAATGAAAACAAAAGCATCACATTACAAACCAAAAAAAAGGATTCCCCACCCCATTTTTCAGGTCCTGAAAGAGGATTTCTGATAGAAGCTGAACATTGACATAGGCAGAGTATTTTAGGTAGAATTTGTCCTGTGCTTAGTTGAAACCTATTATTAAAAAGTTTGTAAGCTCTTAGAAGGTGGTAAATCTATCTCCATTTCTGAGGCATTATCTGTCAAAATTGAAGTGAGCTTAGCAAACATTTTCCCTGGAGTTAAGTTAAAGTAGAAAAGTTAAATAAGCTTGATTTTTCTCTACTAATCTTTGTTTTTGTTATTTCCCATTTGATATTTATCTGTTTACACACTTCTGCCCATAGCACACACAGTAGTTGACAGATCCAAGGTATTGGAATTGTTTTGGCTCTGGGAAGGTGAATGCTAAGTAAATTTTCCCCCTTTTTCTTTCACCTTTTACTTGCATGCAACTAATTGGCTTATGTTTCCTTTGAAGCTTTAGAGTTAAGTAGTCCAACATTCTCTGGGTCTTCTCTGTGGCTGACCCAAAGGTCTCTGATCCTTTCTTTTGAAATTGATGAGATTGTTGGTCCACTGGGCATGTTGAACCATCCACATTGTTTGCTTTTTCTAAATTGTGCTGTAGCGCCTGAGCTTTCTAACTTCTGTGTTATATTTGTCTTTCTGCTTAGTTATGTGTCATGACAGTATATTTGACAAAGGATTATTTAGAACATTTTTATCTCTCTTACCCACTATTTTGCAGAATGTGAGCTGGTGCCATGTCCAGTTCAACAATATGGCAGTAGCTGTTTTTATAAACATTTTCCTCCCTCTTCCATTAGTATATATGTAGTCGAGTTGATTTTTTAAAATAAATGGAGCATTTTTAGATTAGGAAGGTGGCTCAGCAGTAATCTAGGTAGCAGCTTCAAGATCATTTCAATGCTATTTGTTGGATTGGAATCTTCAGGATGCTTAGGTATACCTCTTGTTTAAGGTGGGTCTATTTTTGTTTTGTAAGTGAAATGACTCCACTTAAACTTTATTTTGTAAAATCTGCTTTAATTGATGTGGTCCTAATACTAGGGCATAATGTGAAGTGTTGGCACAAAAAGTTAGCATCTATGGGTTTAATTTGAATTATTGCATTTGATGGGAAATTTTCATGTGTATTTTGTCATCACTATGATTTAAAAATCTATTTTTCAAGGTACTTAACAAATAAAATCTATGACCATGTGTGATATTCATAGTGATTGCTGAAAAATCAGGACGGTAACTTTAGTACACAACTTAGTCTACATTTAGAATCAGTCAGTCTGCAGTTAACTAACAAATACATGCTAGTTGTTTTATGGAGAGAAAAGCTAGAAACTGAACATTTCCAAAAAAAAAAAAAAAGAACCTGAATACTTTTTATAAACAGTTTAATATTTATGAAACCACGTGGGGGGCATTTTCATTTAGCTTTAGGTTTGATCGTATCCAAGATGATAATTTTTAAAGCATCCCTTGAATCTAGAATTTTACAGATTGGCAGATATTATTCCCACCATTTTTACAATGTGAAAAATGGAGCTAGAGAGAAAAAACCAGGCAGAATTAGCATGCAGGATCATAATGAGATTTGAAATTGGTCTATAGCTGCCTGTTTTAGATACTAGTTTTGACAATAGATGCTAGTATTTGCTGTCATATGTAAATAAGAGGACAACTTTTATTGGATTATTAGTCTTTTTGGTTTTTTCCTTTTAGAGTATTTGAGGAAAAAGTGTCTTCTCAAGTTAACTGAATTTTTAAAAAACTAATCTGTGATGCCTATTTCCAGTTTATACCAGCTTCCCCCTTAGTTAATACACATACATTTCAACCCATTATTTTTTTGGAAAGTATAAACAAGTTGTTTCTGGAATTTGCCACAATAATGATATGGAAATAGACAAATAATAAGGAAAATTTGAAAGGGAGGGATCTGCTTCTCAAAATTAAGGGAACTATATATACAAATGTGCAAAAAGCCTTTTCACTTGTCAAAAATCGGTGCCAAATGAGTGTTTTTGGCAGAAAGAAACATTTACTGCTACATATGTTATGGGGTTGACATTTCAGAGTAAGAGGCATTTTCTTTTTTAAACATTTATCTTGAGTATATAATATGCATCAATACCTATTTTCATCCTTGATTTAGGATTAAAAGTGAATATGGTTTTTGATTCTAGTAGGGCCTATACTTCCATATTGTGCTTAAGAGTGTATCTATGAAATTTGTTTTTAGAACCTACAAGGACTTAGAATAATATAAACATAGGATATGTGAAAGTCCTCAAGTGTAGCTTCTACTGGGAATAAAATTAAGCAGATATACTCAGCAATTATTGAATTAGATCTCCAAGTAAAATTACCTAATAATATAGTTGAAGAGTGTGAAAATCTTATTATTTATATAATTATTTGGGTGATTGTGGGCATTCTACAAAAGCACATTTTTCTTTCAGTAAATATTTTGTAGCATTATTTTTAATATATATGCGTTTTTTCTTTTTTCGAGACAAGGTCTCCCTCTGTCACCTAGGCTGGAGTGCAGCGGTATAACAATGGTTCACTGCAGTCTTAACTTCCTGGGCTCAAGCAATCCTCCCATCTCAGCCCCCTGAGTAGTTGGGACTACAGGTGTACCACCATGCCTAGCTAAGTTTTGTATTTTTCATAAAGACAGGGTTTTGCCATATTGCCCAAAATGGTCTCAAACTCCTGAGCTCAAGTGATTACCAGCTTCAGCATCCCAAAATGCAGGGACCATAGGTGTGAACCACCATGGCTGGCCATATAATTTTTTTACTGTGATAAAAACACATAATATTTACCATCTTAACCATTTTTAAATGTACAGCGCAGTAGTATATAGTTCACAGTGTTGTGAAACAGACCTTCAGAACTTTTTCATCTTGTAAACCTGAAACTCAATACTCATTAAACAACTCCCCTTTTCACCTACCTCCCCCTAGCCTCACCCTCTGCCCTCGGTAATCACTATTCTATTTTGTGTTTCTATGAATTTGACCAGTTTAGATACGTCATACAAGTGGAATCATATATACTTGTCTTTTGTAACTGGCTTATTTCACTTAACATAATGTCCTCAAGGTTCATTCATGTTGTAGGATATGTCAGAATTTCCTTACTTTTTAAAGCTGAATACTATTCCATTATAAGTATATACCACATTTGTTTATCCATTCATCACCCATGCACAGTTGTGTTGCTTCCACCTGTTGGCTGTTGTGAACACTGCTTCTATGAACATGGGCATGCAAATACCTCTTTAAGACAATGCTGTTAATTTTTTTCGGATTATACCTTGAAATGAAATTGCTAGATCATATGGTAGTTCTATTTTTAATTTTTGAGGAACCTCCATATTGTACCATTTTACTATCACACCAACAGTGCACAAGTGTTACAATTTCTCCTCAACCTTGCCACTTACTTTGTGATATTTTGATTGTAGCTGTCTTAATGGGTGTAATGTGATATTCATTACAGATTTGATTTGTATTTATCTTTAAAAAAAATTTTTTTTTTAGAGACGAAGTCTCTGTCGCCAGGCTGGAGTGCAGTGGTGCGATCTTGGCTCACTGAACCTCAGATTCCCTGGTTTAAGCGATTCTTCTGCCTCAGACTCTGGAGAAGCTGGTATTACAGGCACGCGTCACATCGCCCAGCTAATTTTTGTATTTTAGTAGAGACAGGGTTTCAGCATATTGGCCAGGCTGGTCTCATACTCCTGACCTCATGATCCACCTACCTCGGCCTCCCAAAGTGCTGGAATTACAGGTCTGAGCCACTGCACCCGGCCTGTATTTCTCTAATGATTAGTAACATTGGGCATATTTTCATTTGCTTCTTGGTCATTTGTATATCCTCTTTCAGTTCAAGACATTAGTGCATTTTTAAATAGGGTTATTGAAAGTCCTAGCCAGAGCAATTAGGCAAGAGAAAAAAAAAGACATCCAAATAAGAAATCAAATTATCTCTCCTCATTGATATGATCCAATACCTAGAAAACCCTAAAGACTCTGCCAGAAAGCCCGTTGGAACTATTAAAAAAGCTTTCATACAGTTTCAGGATAAAAGACCAATGCATAAAAACCAGTGACATTTCTATACAGCAATAACATTCAAGCTAAGAGCCAAATCAAGAATGCAATACCATTATAGTAGCCACAAAAAAATCCCCAGCAACAACAATAGCAACAGCAATCAAAGCCTAAGAATACATCTAATCAAGGAGGTGAAAGATCTCTAGAGACAACTATAAAACACTACTGAAAGAAATCAGAGACTACACACCAAAAAAAAAAAAAAAAAGAAAGAAAAAAAATCCATGATTGATATAATTAATATTGTTAAAATGGCCATCTGCCCAAAACAGTCTACATATTCAAGGCTATTCCCGTCAAGCTACCAAAGTCATTCTTCACAGAACTAAAAAAAAAAAAATTCGAAAATTTGTAGGGAATCAGAAAAGACCCTGCATAGCTAAAGCAATTCTAAGCTAAAGCTGGAGGCATCACAATACCTGACTTTATAGACTGTATACTATAAGGTTGTAGTAAGCACAATAGTGTAGTACTGGTACAAAGACAGACACATAGACCAGTGAAACAGAAATAAAGCCACACAGTGACTGCCATCTCATCTTTGACAACGTTGACAAAACTAATATGGAAAAGACTCCCTGTTTCCCTATTCAATAAAAGATGTTGGGATTAATGGCTAGCCATATGCAGAAGAATGAACCTGGACACTTACCCCTCACCATATACAAAAACTAGCTTTTAAAGGATTTAAATATAAGACCTCAATCTATAAAAATCCTGTAAGAAAACCTAGGAAATACCCGTCCCAACATTGCCTTTATAAAGAATTTATGGCTAAGTCCCCAAAAGCAATTGCAGCAAAAAAATTCATAAGTGGGACCTAATCAAACTAAAGAGCTTCTGTACAGCAAAATAAACTATCAACAAAGCAGACAGACAACCTACAGAATGGGAGAAATTGTCTGCAAACTATGTTTCTGACAAAGATCTAATATCCAGAATCTAAAGAACTTCAACTGTTGAACAAACAAAAAAACAAAGAACATCATTAAAAAGTGGGGAAAAGGCTGGGTATGGTGGCTCACGCCTGTAATTCCAGCACTTTGGGAGGCCAAGGATGGTGGATCATGAGGTCAGGATATCAAGACCATCCTTGCCAACATGGTGAAAACCTCATCTCTACAAAAAATACAAACATTAGCTGGTTGTGGTGGCATGTGCCTGTAGTCCGAGCTACTTGGGAGGCTGAGGCAGGAGAATCTAACCCGGGAGTCAGAGGTTGCAGTGAGCCAAGATCACGCCACTGCACTCCAGCCTGGCAATAGAGTGAGACTCTGTTTAAAAAAAAAAAAAAAAGTGGGTTAAAGTCATGAAGAGACATTTCTCAAAAGAAGACGGACAAGTGGCCAAGAATATGAAAAAGTGCTCAACATCACTAATCATCGGAGAAAAGCAAATGAAAACCACAGGGAGACACCATCTCACATCAGTCAGAATGGCCAATATTAGAAAGTCAAAAAACAACAGGTGCCAGCGAGGCTGCAGAGAATTATACACTGCTGGTCAGAATATAAATTAGTTTAGCCACTGTGGAAAGCAGTTTGAAGATTTCTCAAAGAACTTAAAACAGGACTACCATTCGACCCAGCAATCTCATTACTGGATATATGTCCAAAAGAAAATAAGTTGTACTACCAATAAGACACATGCACTTGTATAATATGCTCATTGCGGCACTATTCACAATAGCAAAGACATGAAATCAGCCTAGGTGCCAATCAATGGACTGGATAAAGAAAATGTGGTACATATATACCATGGAAAGCCATGCAGCCACAAAAATGAATGAGATTATGCCCTTTGCAGCAACATGGATGCAGCTGGAGGCCATTATCCTAAGCAAATTAATGCAGGAACAGGAAGCCAAATACTACATGTTCTCACTTATAAGTGGTAGCTAAACATTGGATACTCATGGACATAAAGATGGCAACAGTAGACTCTGGAGATTACTGTAGGGAGGTAGGGGAATGTGGCTGGAAAGCTACCTGTTGGGTACTATGCTCACTGCCTGGGGGATGGAATCAATTATACCTCAAACCTCAGCATCATGCAGTACACCCAGGTAAGAAACCTGCACATGTACGCCCTGAATCTAAAATAAAAATTGAACTTATAGAATAAATAACTAAATTGGGTTATTTGATTTTTTGTTGTTGAGCTGTAGGAGTTCTTTATATATTCTAGGTATCAACTCCTTATCAGATAATATGTTTGGCAAATATTTTCTCATTTTGTACATTGCCTTTTCACTCTGTTGATTGTGCCCCTTGGTGCACAAAATGTTTTAAGGTTGATGTAGTCTCATTTGTTTATTTTTACTTTTGTTGCCTATGTAGCATTGGTTATTAGCAATTTTAAAGAAATACTATTAGAATTGTTTCAAATTGCTGTTTACTAATTCCTTTCCTTCTTATTTAAAGTCCACAGTATTATTCTTGAGACTATGTAATGATGATACATGACACAATTATTTTACAAATTAAAATTAATTTCAGTAGAATTTGTCTCTGTGGAAGAGCTGCTTTAAAAAAATCTATCCAATGTAGAATTTTGTTACTGTAACTTAAACAGATATTAATAGAAACTGTGTTAAACCTATACATCAATTTAGATGGAATTGCTATCATCACTGCATTGCTTCTTTGAATCCATGGACATGGCATGTCCCCAGGTATTTAGGTCTTCATTGATTTCTTTCATTAGCATTTTATAATTTTTTTCTTTTTTTTTTTGTTTTTTTTTGTTTTTTCTGTGTAAACCTTCTTGCACAATTGCAATTTTAATTATATAAATCTTGTACATATTTTCTTATATTTGTACCTGTGTTTTAAATTTTCTTGGGAGCAACTTAAATGATACTGAGTTTTAAATTTTCGTTTCCATTTCTTCATTGTCAAGATGTAGAAATGAATTGATTTTTGTAGGTGGATCTTGTGTTCTTCATTTTTTTGTTCTGAGAATTATAGACTTTTTGAGGGTGTTTTTTTTTAAATGTAGACAATTGTGTCATCAGAAAATAGAGACAGTTTTATTTATTTATTTCCAATCTGTATGTCTTTATTTTTCTTGCTTTATTGCAATGGGCTGGAACTTCCAGTACTAAGTTAAATAAAAGTGGTGAGAGTGAACATCCTTGCCTTTTTTTTTTTTTTTTGAGATAGAATCTCGCTCTATTGCCCAGGCTAGAGTGCAGTGGCACGATCTCGGCTCATTGCAATCTCTACCTCCCAAATTCAAGCAATTATCCTGTCTCAGCCTCCTGAGTAGCTGGGACACAGGTGCATGCCACCACACCTGGTTAATTTTTGTATTTTAGTAGAGACGGGGTTTTGCCATATTGGTCAGGCTGGTCTCAAACTCCTGACCTCAGGTGATCCACCTGCTTCAGGCTCCCAAAGAGCTGGGATTATAGGCATGAGACACCATGCCTGGCCACCTTCTTAATCATAGAGGGAAATCAGTCTTTCACTATTAAATATATGGCTAATTGTGTAGGTTTTTTGTACATGCTCTTTATGGGGTCAAGAAAGTTTCCCTCTGTCCTTAGTGTACTGGGACATTTTATCCTGAATGAATGTTTAATTACATAAAATGCTTTTTTAGTATCAATTGATATGGATGTATGATTTTTCTTCCTTAGCTTATTGATATGGTAGATTACATTGATTTATTTTGAATACTGAATCAGCCTTGCATACATGAAATAAATCTTACTTTGTCATGATAGCACATACTTATGCATATATACACACGCAGGCACACACACAGTATATACACATATATTGTTAGATCCAGTTTGCAGAATTTTAAGGATTTTTGCATCTAAGTCAATGAGATATATTGGTTTGTAGTTTTCTTTTTTGATGCTTTCTTTGGCTTTGGTTGTCAAAAGTACTGTTGGTCTCATAAAACGAGTTGGAAAGTGTTTCCTCTTCTATTTTCTTAAAGTGTTTGTTTAAAATCGGTGTTAATTCTTCATAGAGTATTTGGAAGAATCCCGTAATAAAACCATCTTGGTCTGGACATTTCATTTTCAGGGTTTTTAATGACAAAATCAAAATTATTTCTTTAGTAATTATAGAACTATTTAGGTGATCTGTTTTATCTTGCCTAAGATTGGTCATTTTTGTGTGTGTGTGTGTGTGTCTGTGTGTGTGTATTTTTAAAGAATTGATTAGTTTCCTCTAAGTTGTTGAATTCATAATAGTAAAGTTATTCATAATTTCCCCTTATTATCCTTTTATTGTCTTTAGGTTCTGTTGAGATAGTCTCTCTCTCTCTTTTAAGAGACAGGTCTCGCTGTGTTGCCCAGGTTGGTCTTGAACTCCTGGGCTCAAGCAATCCTCCATCTTTGTTTCATTCTTGATATTAGTGACTTGCATCTTATCTTTGAAAAAATCTATGATAGTTAATATTAGGTGTCAACTTGATTGGATTGAAGAATGCCTAGATAGCTGGTAAAGTATTGTTTCTAGGTGTGTCTCTGAGGGTGCTGCCAGAAGAGATTGACATTTGAGTTAGTGGACTGGGAGAAGAAGACCGACCCTCCTTGTGCCAGCCTGGCTAGAACAAAGCAGATGGAAGAAGATGCGATAAGCTTAGCTTGCTGAGTCTTCTGGCTGCCTTCTTTCTCCAGCGCTGGATGCTTCCTTCTGCTTCTCCTGCTCTTGGACCTCAGATTCCAGGTTCTTTGGCCTTTGGACTCTGGGACTTGAACCAGGGGCTTGACAGGGGCTCTTGGGTCTTTGGCCACAGACTGAATGCTGCACTGTCGGTTTCCCTGGTTTGAGACTTTTGAACTTGGACTGAGTCACTACCAGCTTTTCTCTTTCCCAGCTTGCAGGTGGCCTATTGTGGGACTTAGCCTTGTAATCGTGTGAGCAAATTCTCCCTAATAAATTCCCTTATATATGTAATCATATATCCTACTGATTCTGTTCCTCTGGAGAACCCTGACTCATACAAAATCCTTGTCAGTTTTGCAAGAGGTTTATCAATTTTATACATTCTTTTAGAAGACTTTTTTTTTTGATACGGGGGTACATGTGCAGGTTTGTTACCTGGGTGTACTGCATGATGCTGAGGTTTGGGATATAGGTAGTCCCATAACCCATGTAGTGAGCATAGTACTCAATAGGTAGCTTTTCAGCCCACATATCCTTCCTTCCCTCCCCTCTCTAGTAGTCCCCAGTGTCTACTGTTGCCATCTTTATGTCCCTGAGTATCCAATTTTTAGCTGCCACTTCCAAGTGAGAACATGCAGTATTTGGCTTCCTGTTCCTGCATTAACTTGCTTAGGATAATGGCCTCCAGCTGCATCCATGTTGCTGCAAAGGACATAATCTCATTCTTTTTTGTGGCTGCATAGCATTCCATAGTGTATATGTACCACATTTTCTTTATCCAATCCACCATTGATTGGCACCTAGGTTGATTTCTTGTCTTTGCTATTGTGAGTAGTGCTGCAAGTATACAAGTGCATGTGTCTTATTGGTAGGACAACTTACTTTCTTTTGGATATATATCCAGTAATGAGATTGCTGGGTCAAATGGTAGTCCTGTTTTAAGTTCTTTGAGAAATCTTCAAACTGCTTTCCTCGGTGGCTGCATTAATTTACATTTCCATCAGGAGTGCATAAGTGTTCTCTTTTCTCTGCAGCCTTGCTGGCATTTGCTGGTTGACTTTTTGTTAGTTGCCATTCTAACTGATGTGAGATGGTATCTCATTGTGGTTTTGATTTGCATTTCTCTGATGATTAGTGATGCTGAGCATTTTTTCATATGTTTTTTTTGCCACTTGTCCATCTTCTTTTGAGAAGTATCTGTTCGTATCTTTTGCCCATTTTTTTTCTTTTTTGAGACAGGGTCTCACTCTGTCACCCAGGTTGGAGTGTAGTGGCACAATCTTGGCTGATTACAGCCTCGACCTCCTGGGCTGAAGCAATCCTCCTTCCTCAGCTTCCTGAGTAGGTAGGACTAAAGGTACGCAACACCACACTTGGCTAATGTTGCCTATTTTTTGTAGAGATGAAGTCTCACTATGTTGCCCAGGTTGATCTCAAGCTCTGGGCTCAAGGTGTCCTCCTGCCTCAGCCTTCCAAAGTGCTGTGATTACCGGTGTGAGCCACTGCACTCAGCCTTTTGCCCATTTTTTTTTTTTTAAACAAAGTTATTTGTTTTTTGCTTTTTCAGCTATTTAAGTTCCTTTCAGATTCTGGATATTATATCTTTGTCAGATACATAGTTTGTAAATATTTTCTGCCATTCTGTATGTTGTCTGTTTACTCTGTTGAAAGTTTCTTTTGCTGTAGAAAAAAGCTCTTTAGTTTGATGAGATCCCACTTGTCAATTTTGTTATTGTTTCAATTACATTTGGGGACTTAGCCATAAATTCCTTGTCAAAGCCAGTGTTTGCAAGGAAGGGTATTTCTTAGGTTTTCTTTTAGGATTTTTATAGTTTGAGGGGTTACATTTAAATCTTTAATCGATCTTGAGTTTATTTTTGCTTGTGGTGAGAGGTAGATGTCCAGTTTATTGCTTCTGCATGTGGCCAACCAGTTATTCCAGTGCCTTTTATTGAATAGGGAGTCTTTTTCTTATTTCTTATTTATTTTATTTTATCTTTTTTTTGAGACAGGGTTTTGCTCTGTTGCCCAGACTGGAGTGCAGTGGCGTGATCTCGGCTCACTACAGCCTCCGCCTCCTAGGTTCAAGTGATTCTCGTGCCTCAGCCTCTCGAGTAGCTGGGACTACAAGCATGTGCCACATGCCCAGCTATGTTTTGTATTTTTAGTAGACGGGTTTCACCATGTTGCCCAGGCTGGTCATGAACCCCTGACCTCAAGTGATCCACCCGCTTTAGCCTCCCAGAGTGTTGGGATTAAAGATGTAAGCCACCATGACTGGCCTCTTATGGCTTATTTTTGTCAAATTTGTCAAAGATCAGACAGGTATTGCTATGTGGCTTTATTTCTGTGTTCTCTGTTCTGTTCCATTGGTCTATGTGTCTGTTTTTCCGTGCTATTTTGTTTACTGTAGCCTTGTACAGCTTGAAGTCTGGTAATGTGATGCCTCCGGCTTTGTTCTTTTTGCTTAGGATTGTTTGGGCTATCAGGGCTCTTTTTTGGTTCTATAGAAATTTTCAAATACTTTTTTCTACTTCTGTGAAAAATGACATTGTTATTTTGATAGGAATAGCATTGAATGTATAAGTTGCTTTGGGCAGTGTGACCATTTAAATGATTCTGATTCTTTCAATCCATGAGCATGCAATATTTTTCCATTTTTGTGTTATCTCTGATTTCTTTCAGTGGTGTTTTATAGTTCTCCCTGTAGAGATCTTTCAGTTATTTTGCTAGATATATTTGTACATATTTGATTTGCTTTTTTGTGTGTGTAGCTATTATAAATGGGATTGTGTTGTTGATTTGCTGTCAGAACAGTATTGGTGTATAGAAATGCTACTGAAGACTCATTTTTTTTGTTTCATTTATTTTCTCTATTTTTTTCCTGTTTTCAATTTCGTTGATTTATTATTTTATTTACATATATATTTTTTCTGTCTGCTTTGGACTTTTTTCTCCCTCTTGTGATTTCTTGAAATAGGAACTTGGATTTAATTGGTGAGTATTTCACTTTTCTAATGTAAGCATTTAGGTGTCTAAATTTCCCTCTCAGCCTGGCTTTAGCTGTATTTGACAGATTCTGTTATGTTTAGTTTTCATTTTTACTCAGTTCTATGTGGTTTAAAAAATATGATTCATAGACTATTTAGAAATGTATTGTTTAATTCCAAGCATTTGAAGATTTTGCTGCTGTTTCTGTTATTGTTTTCTAGTTTAATTCAATTTAGTCAGATAATATACTCTGTATGATTTAAATTCTTTTAAATATGCTAAGACATGTTTTATGAGCCGTGATACAGAGCATCTTGGTGAATGCTCTGTGGGCACTTGAGAAATTATTGAATAGAAAGTCTAATGTCAGTCATAGCCTACTGGTTGATGGTATTGTTCAGTTTTCCTATATCCTTACTGATTTTTAATCTAGTAATTCTATTAATTGCTGAGAATGGGGTATTGAAATCCCCAACTACTTTTGTTGATTTTTTAACTTTTCAGATCCATTAGTTTTTGCCTTGTGTATTTTGAAGGCCTCTTGTTTGGTGGATATACATTTATTATTGTTATATCTTCTTGGTGGATTGAGCTTTTTATAATTTTGCAGTAGCTCTCCTTGGCTGTAGTGATTTTCTTTGCTTTGAAGTTTATTTTATCTGATATTGGTATAGCCACTTTTGCTTTTTAAAAGTAAATACTTGCATGGTAGATCTCTTTCCATATTTTTATTTTCAATCTACCTATGTCATTATGTGTGAAAAAAAAGTTTTTGTAGATTATTATATAGTTGGGTTGCATTTTTAAATTTACTGTGCCAATCTCTCTTTTAATTGATGTGTTTGTACCATTTATGTGTGAAGTAATTATTGATATATCAAGTCTGCTTTTTTCCTCTTTTTAATTTCCTTTCTTTCTTATTTCTCTGTTTCTTTTGCTTGCCTTTCTGTGGATTACTTGGATATTTTTTAGAGTTGCATTTTGATTTATTTGTAAGCTTTTTAAAACATGTAACTTTGTATGGTTTGCTTAGTGGTTGGCCTAGGTATTACTATTTTTCTTAGTGATTGTCTTAGGTATTACTTTGTACACACATTGTTTATCATAGCCTACTTTTTATATTTTTGAATTAAGTATAGAAAACTTTACTTCCATTTAGGTTCTTTTACCCTCTCTCCTTTTAAAATATAACTGTTCTAAGTATTTCCTATACATACTTTGAGTACCAGAAGATGGTTTCTTTTTCCATAGAATATTATAGAAGAATTGTATGTTAGTGATTGTCTGTCATGTATACTTGCATTTTCCCCAATTCTGTTATTATTCTTTCTTTTATGAAGATCTCTGATTTCTTCTATTACCATTTTCTTTGTGTTAGGAGAACTTCCTGAAGCCATTCTTTCATGGGACATCTGTTAGTATCAAATTCTCTTAGTTTTCCTTTGTCCAGAATGTCCTTTTTCACCTTTCATTCCTGAGTGATAGTTTTGCCGGATACAGGAAATGGGATTAACAGTTATTTTCAAATCAGCACTTGAAAGAGACAAGCCTGGCCAAGATGACAAGATCCTGTTTCTACAAAAAAAAAAAAAAAAAAAAAAAATTAAAAAATGAGCCAGGAGTGGTGGTGTGCTCCTGTATTCCCAGCTCCTTGGGAGGTTGAGGTGGCAGGATCCCAGGAGTTCAAGGTGGCAGTGAGCTATGATTGTGCCTCTGTGCTACAGCCACATTTGGAAAATGTGGCTCCAAATGCCTGTCTCAGCTAGCAGTCTTACACACAAATACAATAGCCAAGACTACCACCTGCACTTTTATTAGAGGGAAGTTTAATTTTTTTTTCTTCCGACCAAAATTTTTCTTCTAGAATGTTCTTTTAAATATCAGTGAAGTCTGTTAAGGGAAAGAGAAGACAAAATTGTTGGGATTTGTAAATTCTCACTAAAAGATGAATTACATATTTTTTTAGTTGAACAGAAGTGTAAAATTAGTTTGTAGTAATTGCACAAGCATTACAGAAGATTGGCTTGATTCCTTAGTGGTCTTTTAAAGTCAGCTATCAGAAGAACATGATATATTTGGTTTTAAAAAAAATCTTTTGAGTCTTTATTAGAGTTGATTTTGTTTTCATTAGTAATCCCTCAAAAATTAGTCAAGCAGAGTCAAGCAAGTCCTGTAAGCCTCATACATTTTGCACACCATTGAAAGCCTTCTAGGGATTACCCCAAGAGTACTTAGGTTCACTGTGGTGTTTATGAAGCCCCTTTGCAAAATTATGACCATAAGAGAAATCTGATGTAGTTGACTCCATTTCGCTTCTAACTTCCAAGCTGTCTTTAGTCATTCCTAGGTGTAGGCCAAGCTAATTTTGGATGGAATTTAGTTTATAGTTTAACCTTAAAGCAAGGATGGTAATAGTTCTTTCTCAAATTAAACCACTTTTTTAAAATGAATGAAAGACCACGACGTTAGGATTATGAGAGAGGCCTGCATTGTGCTAAAATGTAGGTGTAGTTAAACAACAACCAGGCATTGTTCTCTGGATGTTATAAGATTTATGACTTACCCAATTATTCCTCTAACATCCCTATTGTAGAACCTAAGATTGGCCTTTGAGATGCTTTTCAGACTTTTGCATTTCTGACTGTTGGGTGACTCCACTTGGACCCTCAGCTCCTGACTCAACTGGTCCTGGGGCCCCCACCCAGAGGCAGACTCAGCACACAAAAAACATTTTCCACACCCCTATGATTTCGTCCCCAGTCAATCAACATTCCCCATTCCCTAGCCCCTTGCCTACTAAACTATTCTTGAAAAACTCTAATCTCTGAGGCTTCAGAGAGACTGATTTGAGTGATAGCTCTGTTTTCTGTGTGGCTGGCTTCCTGTTAATTAAACTCCTTACTTCAATACCATGGTCTTTGTGAGCTGGTTTTGTTTGTGTACTGCTGGGTGATTACATTTGCAGGCTGCTGAAGTTAAGCATGGTCTTCTCTCTGCTTCTGAGAGCTCACAAGAGAAGGGCCTAGATCCTTCCTGTCCAAACTAATTCAGTGGGAGGAGTCATGGTCATAAGCTTTTCAGGCCATTAGATGCTTTTAATATGTGTTGAATTAATGAATAAATTAATCAGTTCAGAGTCAAGTTTATTTATCCTAGGCTCCATAACTATTTTGAAATTGTAAGCAACTAATTTGATAAAAACAGTCAAATGTCTTTTATATTAGACATTTCCATTTTAATCATTGCTAGATTAGAATTTCAGGGTTTTAAATAAATCCTCTGCTATTATTCTCATTTACTTCTCCTTTTCCAAGTGCCAAAGTACCTCTTCTTTTATTGAAAGCCTTCTGGTATAATTCTGACTTAAATGAATTCTCAATAAATGAGTTATAAAAATCAGTTATAAAGATATTAAAATATTAATAGATTTTTTCCAACTATTTTAAGTCATCCTTTCACGGTTGAGATTTGTAGTTTCTCATAGGAAAACTAGATGACTATGATGTTTGACAAAGATCATTCTTTTCAATATGTTAAATCTCCAGTATGTCATTCTAGAGGATGATTAAAATGAATAATTCTTCTTTCTTTTTTTAAGTGACTATAATTTTTTTCTTTTTCTTTTTTTTTTCTATTCGCCAGATATTCCAGAATTAAGTGACTATAATTTATCTGTCTCATTTGAGCTTTAGATAGGGTTCTGGTTAAGGGTCCTTGGTAAGGCTGTTTCCTCTAATTAGTAGTTTCTCGTCTGTTTGTGAGTAGCTAGCTAAAAGGATTGAGAAGCTGAGAAAGGAAAGCGTCATCAGTTCATATATTCCCTGGGGCACATTTGTAACTCAGTCTCCCTTTCTAACTGGTGTCTATGTCATTTTTATCCTGATGGTCCACTTAAGCAGCTGCCTCAGATTCCGTAATGGATGAAGAATTGTTATTTTAACTCTATGATGTTTAAAATAACAGTTCTCATTTTTTTTATTTCATTTATTTTCTCTATTTTTTTCCTTGTTTCAATTTCATTATTATTTTATTTATATAATGGTTAATGTATAAAAAGTAGGCTATGATAAACAATGTATATATAAACAATGTATGTATTTGGTAGGTTAGATAGATGATATATAAAACCTAATGTTTATTCCATAAATATACATACCTACTATGTACCCACAAAAATTAAAAATTAAAAGAAATTCTTATTAGAAAAACTTAATGGACTAAAATGAGGAAAATAGGAAATCCATTGTTTTGTTATAGGCTAGAGGGAATTATACTCAAAGTACAAACTAAATAGGTGAAATAGTCACATAACTCTTGTTAATAACATGAAACAAATAAGGAAAACATTGTTCTATTCTGAAACTATACCTACATTGTCTGATCTTGCAGTCACAGTATGACTTTCAAATTACTGCTTTTACACTACCCCCACTACACCCCTTTTTCTGGCCAAAAAGAGCTAAATTTACATTAAAATTTAAAAAGTAGCATGCTATGAGTTTTTTCCACCTCCAGTCCTTCTGTTTGTGTTTCAAGGGGAAATACTTGGCATATGACCAATTCTTTACCTTGTTTGGACATCTTCAGAATCGTGGATGCTGCAGGCTGTCTCTTCCTGAGATGAATTAGTGATGTTACCTGCCAGCAAACTCATGGCTGGCTTTTGACTCTAATAGCTGGTCTCATAGTGTTAAGTCAGGCCACATATAGTAAAACATCATAATGTCATTTGATTGAGGCCCAAAATTTGAAACCAAAAAAATGGTATGTGACATTTTTCCCTCTACATTTTAAGATTGCATAAATTTGTAACTAGAAATTTTGAAGGTTAACTTTCCAGAAAGACTGGCAGAATTGTTTCACATGGATTCCTAAAATAGATTTTTATGGAGCAGTGTATATGCTGTCTGGAATTCTCCAAAGTTTAGTTCTCATTTCTATCCTATTATAATTTTAAATTACTTTCTTCTAATGCTAAGTAAATTTCAGTCTGTGTTATTTAAATTCATGTATTGTGTACATACTAACTGGTGTTTACTAGATGCAGTCGATGATACCTATCAGTTGTCTTATTTATTCGGATCAGTGTGATAATGCAGAACTTCTGCCTCATCGGTAATATAAGGTATTAAAGAGAGAGAGATATATATACACACGTATTTATTTTAAAAGAAAGTTTTTAAATAAACAAAAGTCCTAGTATTTCAATAAAGTTAAGAAATAGGAAAGACAAGATAAAATGGCTGTATATAGAAGAACATAGGTAATAAAAAGAGTTTGATGGAGTTAAGTCAATGTTAAGAGAAAATTGGTGGTGGTTTCCTTTTGATTAACATTTTTGTAAAAATTTTCTTCCATTACCATTCATGAAATGGAAACAAACCACAACTGATTTAGTGTATTTTATTTCAGTGTTCAATAATGTCTGTGGAATTAAGAGCAAGTAGAGAAATAGGAAATGGAACAGTCTATTTAATATTAAAATGGGTAAGAGAATAGGCTGGTATAAAACAACATCAGTTTAATCCAGTAAAGCTGCTTTCAAAGTTTGTCTTCTGTTTCCTTTGATGTAATCTTTGCAGAGAAGAGTATTGTTGGGACTAGGCACGGATCACCTAGCTATTGCAGTAACTCTACTGCGAATTTGCAACTATTTAAAAAGATGGGCCGGGCGCGGTAGCTCATACCTGTAATCCCAGCAGTTTGGGAGGCCGAGGCAGGCGGATCATGAAGTCAAGAGATCGAGACCATCCTGGCCAACATGGTGAAACCCCGTCTCTACTAAAAAATACAAAAAATAGCTGGGCGTAGTGGCACGCTCCTGTAGTCCCAGCTACTCCCGAGGCTGAGGCAGGAGAATTGCTTGAACCCGGGAGGCAGAGGTTGCCGTGAGCAGAGATCACGCCACTGCACTCCAGCCTGGCACCTGGCCACAGAGCGAGACTCTGTCTCAAAAAAAAAAAAAAAAAAAAAAAAAAGATGGACGATACAGTTCATTCTTAATTATATTTCATATCACAAAAGTTTCATGAATACTGAAGAGCTGCTGTACCCACTGAAAAAAACTAGACTCCATTTGTATCAAACTCTGTGTCTTGTTTGTATTGCTCACAATGAGAGACACTGCTCTTTCCAATAAAAAATTTGAAGCGGCTGGGCACAGTGGCTCACGCCTGTAATCCCAGCACTTTGGGAGGCCGAGGCAGGTGGATCACCTGAGGTTGGGAGTTCGAGACCACACTGACCAACATGGAGAAACCCAGTCTCTACTAAAAATACAAAATTAGCCAGGTGTGATGGCGCAGGCCTGTAATCCCAGCTACTTTGGAGGCTGAGGCAGAAGAATCGCTTGAACCTGGGAGGCGAAGGTTGTGGTGAGCCGAGATCACGCCATTGCACTCCAGCCTGGGCAACAGAGTGAAACTTCATCTCAAAAAAAAGAAGCAAACACTTTTAAATATACGATATAACGAGTTATAAGATTGGTAATGTACTGAAAGAGAGTTAATTCTACCTTGTAGATGGAAGGGAGGGGACAGCTAGGCTTGGTTGATGCTGGCTACAGAAGGGAGACATTCCAAGATAAGAGAAAAGCACAGGTAAGTATATGTAAGTTAGAAAATGAATGACATTTCTGGATTGTCTTTTTATCTTGTGATTTTTATCTCATTTGAATATCTTTCAGACTTATTTTGGTTGCAACCTGTGAAATACAATTTACTCCTTGACATAGTACACACACACACACACACACACACACACACACACACACAGACAAAATTTCAAGACACAGTACTTAGAGGTACGTTTCTTACTACATGCTGTGCAGTCTGGCCCTGCAATATTCTCATGTATTTTATTCTGTTATTTCAATTAAGATGCTTATTGAGACTCACCACATTGATATCATGATCCTCTATAGGTATGGTCTGTATTTAAAAATGAAACAGAAACAAACAAAAATCTATAGTAGAGCTTAGAATATATGCGGAGGCCCCTTTCATATCCAATATGATTTACAAAGTAACTATTTGGCTCTTTCTCAACAGGTTTCAAGATGGTTGGAAACAGACTGATGACTTTGGTATATTTGCCATTCAAAAAGCAGCATGCTATGGCGCAAAGGTTTTGAGAGTCAAACAGGCCTAAGTCTTTGACAAGTTACCAAACCTCTTTGAGTTTCAGTTTTGTCATCTGTAAAATGGAACTAATAAAGCAATCTGTGAGGACTAAATGAAATAACACATCTGTTTAAACATTGGGTCTCAAACTTGACTGTAAATTTAAATCGCTTAAGGAGCTTTAACAAATCCCTATGCCAAGGCTGCACTCCAGACCAATTAGCTTAGAAAGTTTGGGGCTGGGAGCCAGGTATCAGTATTTCTTACAGCTTCTTTATGCAGTCTATATTGAAATGCCTGATTGTAAGGCCTATAGTGCAATGTATGTAACATGGTAGATATTTGATACATGTCTTGAACCCTTGAGTAAATATCAACTGATGTATCTTTAGCATTTTTATAATGCTTACTATGTCATAGGCACTGTGCAGATGTAGAAAATGTGTGCTTTGTTATTCTGTCAAGTAATGGATTAGCATATGGCTGAGATAAAAGAGAGCACTGCTTATTAGTGGGGAAAATAATTATTTTTTATCATCAGGAGCTAAGTTATATATGTAATTATTTCCGTGAATTATGGAATTGGCTTTCAGGACAGAGATTGAAAACTTAAAAGATTTTTAAATTGAAAATGTAAACCTTAGATAATGACTTATGGGTAGGTATAATAGGTCAATTTGACAAAGATAAATACTTCAAATATGTAACAATACTAATTTTGGTAGGGGTATATTGATATTATGTAGTAGACCATGTCTGATACATTTTCTGTATAGTACAAAAAAGTGAACATTTATCAAAAAATGGCATCTGCCATATTATAATTCACTTGACCCTGAAAACTGTTAGGCTTAATGGCATGATGACAAGAACTTATGTATTTATTAACAAGATCCATAATTTTCATTGTATTAAGTAGATACATTTAGTAGTCTGCTAGTATATTTTTTGTTAATTGTTGTTCTTTTGGATTTGGGTCTTAGAAAATTTATTTATTGTGATTATTTTTCAACATGATTTTTTTCATTATAATGGCTTTATAAAGAACGTTTAAATGAAAGATTTATTTTAATATATAATCTATTCATTTTCTTTGCATTTAAATAAGAATTTACTAATTTTTATTGTAGTCTTTGGTTTGCTTCCTAGTTTTCAATGACAGCTTCTCTAATGGCACCGAAAAAGCATTCATTTATTTTCATAGATATATGTGTTCCTAATACTTAGTGTACATTCAAATAACATTTTCCCTGTGTCCATGAAATGAATTTATAAATTGTTACATCAACTTTGCTTAGGTGAAATGCATGTTTATTTACTTTTTCCTTTGTGTTTTTTCTTTTGACCTATTCAATTATTAAAACATTTGTGGGATACCTAGACTCTTAAATGTAAGAGTTAATAAGACATTTGAAGTAAAACATATATAGAGTGAACTGCAAAAATCTTCAGGATCCAGCCTGTTTAGGCATACACTTGTATAAGTATCACCCAGGTCAAGATAGAGAACATTTCCAGCACCCTTGTAGGCTCCCCTCATGACTTTTCCCAAATAATTACTCCTCATCCTGCCCGAGGTAACCTTTATTCTGACTTCCGTCATTTTAGATTTAGTCTTGCCTGCTTTTTAGCCTCATATAAATGAAGTCATACAGAATGTGTTTAAGATCCATATGAGTAAAACTACAAAAACTCTGATGAACAGAATCAAAGAAGAACTAAATAAATGGAGATGTATTCCAAATTCAGTGATAGGAGGGCTCAACATTATTAAGATCTCCATTATTCTTAACTTGATCTGTAAATTCATTGGAATCCCCAAATTTCAGTAATTTATTTTGTGGATATTGACAAACTAATTCTAGAATTTTTATGGAAAGGCAAGAGACCCAGAAGAGCCAACACAATATTGAAGGAAAAGAACAAAGTTGGAGGACTGACATTACTCAGCTTTAAGACATAATATAAAACTACAACAATTGAGACAGTATGCTATTGGCAGAAGAACAGACAAATAGATCAATAGGACAAAATAGAGAGCTTGCAAATAGAACTACATATAGTGAGCCGATCTTTGACAACGATACAAAGGCAATACAATGGACCAAACATATCTTTTCAACAAATGGTGCTGGAACAACTGGACATCACATGCAAAACGATGAATCTATACACAGACTTTACACTCTTCACAAAAACTAACTCAGACCAAAGAGCTAAATGCACCATGCAAAAGTATAAAACTCCTAGAAAATAATGTAGGGGAAAACTTAGATGATCATGGGTATGGCAATGATTTTTTAACTGTAACACCAAAGTCATGATCCATGAAAGAAATAATTGATAAGTTGGTTTGTTAAAATAAAAAACTTATATTCTGTAAAAAACAGTGTCAAGAGAATGAGAAGACAAGCCATATACTGGGAGAAAATATTTGTAAAAGACACATCTGACAGAGGACAGTTATCCAGAATATACAAAGAACTCCTAAAACTACAATAAGAAAAAAAAAAACTCAAACAATGGGCCAAAGACCTTAACAGATTTCTCACTAAAAAAGGTATATAGAGATGCAATACGCATGTAAAAAGATCCCCACATCTTATGTCATTAGGGAAGTGCAAATTAAAGCAATGAGTGCCACTACGTACCTCTTGGAATGCCCAAAATCCAAAACACTCACACAACACCAAATGCTGATGAGAGAATATGGAGAAACAAGAGCTCTCACTCATTGCTGTCAGGAATGAAAAATGGCACAGATACTTTGGAAGACAGTTTAGCAGTTGGTGCCATGTGATCCAGCTATCACATTCCTTGGTATTTACCCAGAGGAGTTGAAAACTTAGTCTACACAAAACCTGCACATGGATGTTTATAGCAGCTTTATTCATAATTGCCAAAACCTGAAGCAACCAAAATGTAGATGAATGGGTAAATACACTGTGGTATATCCAGACAATGGAATATTATCCAGCACTGAAAAGAAATGAGCTATTAAGTAATAGAAAGACATGGAACCTTAAATGCATATTACTATGTGAAAGAAGCCAATTTGATAAGGCTATATATTATATTATTCCAATTATATGACATGCTAGAAAAAAACAAAACTGTGGAGTTAGAAAAAGATCAGTGGTTGCCAGGGGTTGGGAGGGCATTGGGTGGGATGATTAAACAGAGCACAGAGAATTTTTACAGCATGGAAAATAATCTTTTGAATATTATAATGATGGATACATTGGTCCAAACCCCTAGCATATACAGACACTGAATGAACCCTAATGTAAACCCTGTGTAACCTATATTAGTGATTATGATATATCAATGTAGGTTTGTCAGTTAAAAATGTATCACTCTGGTAGTGGATGTTGATAATGGGGGGAGGGCATGTGTGTGTGTGGTGGGGGAGGGGGTGCAGGGGAAATCTCTGTACCTTCCTCTTAATTTTGCTGTGAACTTACAACTGCTCTTAAAAATTAAGTATTTAAATAAATAAATATGAAAAATCTTTTGTCATAGGCTCTGAAGAGAGTTAGGATCTAGAGGTAGATGATCTAAATGAATCCCTTCCCAATATTCTTTGTCTTACATTCTGTTACTGAGATGGCTAGGACTGTTTTTACAGGACGGGGAGACTGAAGTGGGAAGTTTATTACTAGAGATAACAGAGGCATTAAAACATTAGAAGCAAGGAGAACCAAGACTTATGTGCCAAGAACTAGAATGACCTGCAAAACTACTGGGTTCAAAAGTGATCAGTGATGGAGTACAGAACCAAGAGTCTAGCAAACCCCAGCAAGTATAGTAAACAGTGAGTGAAAGATTCCAGCAATGGGAAACTGAGGGGCATCCTGGGGATATGAACTGTGTATGACCATTCTCCATGAACTCTACAAAAATCACTCCAAAAATCCTAATATGGAATACCTACTATACAAGTACAACAAACGGACAATGTAATCAACTATAGTGTACTTGCTGTGCCATATCAAAGCACTTAATTACATCCACCAAACAGATTTTAATTCCTAAATCCTCCACACAGAAATTGGATCCCAGGCCTTGCTAAGAATCAGTACTAATACTTCATATGTTTTTACATAATAGTTGGAGTGTGGCAGGGTGTGTTGGTTGAATGTAAAGGTCACATCTCAACAGATAAATGATAGTTGAAGTCTTGGGCACACATAATATAACTTAGGGATAAGTGTTGAGTACATGCCTTCAATGTCCTGCCCATATCCCTTGTATCTTACTACTTCATTATACTATATTTCCAACAGATACTGTATGTCAGTATCTGCATTTCTTTGCTTGAAGGCTTTCAAGAACTTTTCTGGGAACCTTGAATCTGGAGGCCCCCTGCTTTTCCAGGCTTCCTCCCTGCACTCCCTTCCCTGTCCCAGAAGACAGGAATTGCAATGGAATTAATACTCATCCCCCACCCCCACAGCAGCCTTCAACTGCTGGTTGACCCTGGTTGGGTTAACTCTGAAGCTATGTGTTTTACACTGGTTCCTAGACTTTCCTAGGGGATTAAGCTCTTGCCATCCACCATTAAGCTGTCATTATTATACATCCTTTATTGGCTGCTTTTCCTACACTGTCTTGCTTCCCTGCTCCCCTACCAGTGTTTCCTGCACTTCACCAAATAAACTACTTTTATTTGAATCCTTATATCAAGGTTTGTTTCTGGGGGCCTCAAACTAACACAGACCTCTTGGCTAACACCCTCAATTGAAAGGTAGACAGGAGAAAAACTACATCTTATTTCCTTAATTAGCAATTATCTTTTAATTTTCAAATACTTGTTGAACTTTGTAATTGGACATGCTGTTGATATCTCAAACCTGATGTGCCCAAATTGAAAGCAGAACTTGAAAACCAAGCTGCTTCCATACTGACTAGGAAAAAAGGATTTTAGGATTTTGCCTGTGTGCTTTCTTTCTGTTCCTTTCTAAAGGGAAAACATTTTAAATGAATTCCGTATGTACTGTATGTCTAATTTTCTCTCACTTGGGTGTGAATAGCACTTCATACAAATATAACCTGTACTGTAACTTCACTGCTAGCTATTTTCACATAATGATCTCAGTTTTGGCTTGAATTCCTGGAATCTGGAATCAGTTAGTTTACATTTTTATTTACTCTGGAAGTGTTAACCTCAGAGGTAGGTTAGCAAATATTCTAAGTACTAAAATAAACACTAAATGTAATTCACAATCATAATCCTTGTGTACTACTTAGGAATCAAGCTCTTTTGGAAGTAGCCAATTTTATAGATTATTTTAAGATTTATCGACACAGTATAGTAAAATTTATCCTGGTGTATAATTCATAATTGATTCTTTTCATCATTGCTTTAAAATATCCTGAACTTTCAAAAAACAAACTGTAACATGTAAAGCAGGTAGACAGTGCATATAATACCCAATTTAGGCATATTTGTTTAGGTTTAGTAAATTAAAGCATATCTTCAACCTTATCATTCATTAATGCATGGTAAAATACATATCATTTCAGTTGTTATGAATCATTCTTTCCTTGTTCAAATAATTACATCTTCCCATACCAGTAAAAGCTCTTCATTTTCAATTTTAATGACTATTTAATTATCCATTGTTTGGCTATATCATAATTTGTGTAGTTTCTTTATTGGATACATTTAGGTTGTTTCAGTTACAGGTATTATTAATAATGGCTTGATCACAAATGTGCTTCAGCATTTTAGATGACTTTATCAGGATTGATTCCTAAATTTAATTACCAAATCAAGAGTGTAAACACATTGTATAATTTAGGCTTTTGCTATACTTTCTAGTTGTCTTCCAGAGTGTCCCCTTTAGTGATGGTTTAGAGAGACAACAATTATAGGCCACCTTCAAAGAAGTAGACTAATAAATTGCTTTGAGTTTGACTTGAGTAATTTATTGTACTTAGTTTTCTAATTTAATAGTGCTAAAGTCAATGAGTTGTTCTTAAAGTGATGATTTATATATGCAAAAGTGATGTTTAATTTTGTGATATATGAGATTTTAGTTGTAAATAACATTCCAAGTTTTGTAATGTAGCACTGATTGGAATCAATATAATTTAGAGAGTAAACTGAGAAACTTGCCATTGTCCATCATGAGTAGCCTATTCTAGTGTGCCTGCATTCTCTCTAGAAATCTGAATATTTTTTACCAAATTACCCTATTACCTACATGGTCGGTCACTTTACCATGTAGGTAATAGAAAAAAACTTGAAAAAAGTAATGTAACTGCAAAATACTGACATTGGATATCATCAAATGGTGTTCTTGACACATTGCTAATAATATCTATGTTTACTTTGAGAAAATAACTATGAATAAAATTGAATAGATTTTTTTGCAACTATTATTTACAACTATTAATTTCATTTAAGAAATATTTATGGAGTGCCTACTATGTTTAGAAGGCATTTCTGTATTCAAGGGATAATTACATTTTTGTGTATATTTTTCTTACTTCCCGTTGTGATAAGAATGTTCTCATTCTGAGAACATTTAATTTATTCCCATTTTATATTGAAATAAATTTATCTTTAATTCCTTATTCTTGTCATTAAGAATAAATTGTCAAAAATTTTGAATAAAATATAAAATTAAGTAAAGGACAGGGAGAGTTCCCCTGAACAACTTTAATGCTTGTTATTGATATCCTTACAACATACCACCACCTGCGTTGAAGGAAAATTCCATTTGACAATTATATAGATTTACATCATGAAGTCAGCTTCTCATTTTTCCTTGACAATATAAGATGAGGACTGCATGTAGAATAATAATGAAGAACTCATGAATTGAGAAAGATACCTCAGTTTCCTAGTCTCAATGCTAAAAGAGATGAGAAGAACAAGAAAGCCACTGAGTACTACCTCCACCAGCACAACAAGCTTGTAGATTACTTTGTTCTCATTTTGCAGCGGTTGATCTCGACTCGATGGAGTCCAGAGGGGAAGATGGCACATCCTCCCTGCCTGGTATCCTGTCTTGAAGGGCAGAGGAAGCATCAGCTGGAATGGCTGTGGTCTGGAGTTTTGAATCTTTCTGCAGCTGCCCTTGCTTAATCAGCCGACTCAGCTACACTGCTTTTGAGGGAGTCCCTTGAGAGGCCAGGGCACACAGTTTCTAGGGCTGGGGCTATTGTTCACAGACAGAGCCTTAAAGCAATGATTCCCAAAGTTTGTGGCTTGCTAGAATTACCTGGAGAACTTTTTAAATAAAATCCTGATGCCCAGGTTCATCTATATCATTAAATGAAAATGCCCAAGGGTGGGAGCCAGAGTCAGTAATTTGGGAATCTCTGCTTTGAGTGTGCAAGACAGACCTTCATGCCTAGGAGTGGAACCACTGCACACTTCAAAGAAACAGATGATGTGAACCTATGGATTAGAGGGGGAAAAAAAAGAAAGAAAAAAAGAAAAAAAAAATGGAATGAAAAACAGCTTTCCAGGCCAATATCCTAGGTGACTTTGAGTCTTCCAATACATATTTTTTTCTGTTACTATTTGTAATTAAACTTCTTCAGCTTGGAATTTAGCTATTTTAGTTTCATCTAACTAGAACCCAGGTGAGAGTCAGAAGGTAAATATGCTTCTGGTTAGCCAAAGTAATGTCCCCACTCGGAACATGAATTTAGATATAATCTGTTTGCCTTTGTATCTCATGCTACAGTTCTTATCTTCTTGGTGGGTGAGTGATGGAGGTTATGAATAAGAACAGAAAAAATGGCAGGCACCTTTGTTTTGTGATTGAGATGCAGAGCTGGTACTCATGACTCCAATTTTTTTTTTTTTGTCCAATAATATTATGGCCCAAGAACACAACAGGCAGCTGTGATATTGGCCATCCACTGTTATTTGCCACTGAGTTTGTTACTGCTTTTTACAGGTCCATTGGTATGGTGCTTCCACACTTTGGTCCATATTAAGTCAGTCTCCTCCGACAGCAAAGTTGCTGGTTTTCATGCCTTGCCAGCTCTGATAGAACTATTGCACCAATGGAGTTGGAGGGTGGTGGTGTGTTGTAATGGCTCCAGGTTAAAATGCCATCCCTACTGTTCTTACCCCAGGTTCAATAGTTTTTCTTGACTAAAAGTGTCTTCCTTTCTTGTATGCCTTTGGTCATTTTCCAGAGTCATAAAATGATTGTTCTT
Organism: Ateles fusciceps; assembly: GCA_036589455.1. Classification (NCBI taxonomy): domain Eukaryota; kingdom Metazoa; phylum Chordata; class Mammalia; order Primates; family Atelidae; genus Ateles; species Ateles fusciceps. The sequence continues at coordinate 1,829,755 of JAZHEH010002780.1, forward strand.
AACTTTTTTTTTTTTTTTTTTTTGCTGTTTTATCATTGTTTTTTGAAAAGAATTGCTGAACTCACTCCAGTGTTTTGGAAATTTTGCCATTTTGGATCCAGTTTTAATTGGAATGTTAAACGTTATATTTTGAATGAGGCTTAAGTTAGCAAACCTATCTAAAATTATGAAAAACTAAATTATACTATTTTTCTGGGGCCAAAGGTTTTAGAATTTTGGAGTGAAAAGGTGTCTTAGTTCCACTTTCTCTTTTTTCAGATTAATAATTTGGAACCTTAGTGTCTTGTGTGGTTACCATGCAGATTGTTGATGTTAGTACTGGATTTGGAAATAGCTCATTTCTGAGTCAGTCACTGCATCCCCTGCCCCAGTGCAGCTGCAGACACTGTGTCCTCCTTCTTCAGGTTCAGCCCTTTCCCCGCAAGCTAATCCTGCCCAGGTCAAAGCACATGAAAATTATCATCCCTGCCCAAAGATGAGGTCTGAATGAATTGTGCTGCCTTGAACCAGAAGTCGGGGGTGGGATCTAGTAATCTTATTCTCCAGGAGATGCACATTCAAGTTTGAGAACTGTTGGCATAGTTGGCAAAAGGTGGTTGCTGTTGTCCTTAGTTCTGTACACTAGATATTTTGATAGCCAATTAACTGCATTTTTAAAAATCACATTTAAGATCATGTTTGTTATAAGACACACCATTACTTTTTTTACTTAAAAAAAAAACCTCTGCAAATTTGACTATGCAACAGTGCCTTCTTAATCATACAATTTTATTTATACATGTTGAAAGAACCCTTGAAAGGTAGTTTAAAAAAAATATTGCATCACTTTCACGCATACAAAAGAGGGAAAATTTAAGTAAAATAAATTTATTAAGGCATTCTGTAAACTTTTGCACATTGGAGGATAAACTCTTCTGAATCCCCCTCTTGATTCAGCCCTCATTGTCTATGTTTTTCCTCACAACATCATTCTCTGGCCATCAAGAGCTGATGTCACATTTCTTAAAAGAGTGTTTCACTATTACTTGGGTTTTTTCTTTCAGCTTCTGACATGAATTCTGCAAATTTTGATGTGTATGTACAGCAGTGATAACCATGTCAGGACTGACAAATTGACAGTGATTATAAGATACATCACAATTTTAGAAGTTTTTAAATGTTAAAAAATAAAACAGTGTGGATTAGGACCAAAGAAATATGATGGTGATTATGGAAAGTCTCTATTTTCTACTCATTTCCTTACTTCTATTCTAGAGATAAATACTGTAGATTATTCTTTGTACAACTGTCCTTATCCATTTCCTTTTCATAATAATCTGGCATCCTTAGTTTAAGCCATGGTTATATTTAGGTTGGTATATCATTTCCTCTAGAACCTTCTTGCCTCATAGAGTATTTTAAATCAGGTTTATAATTTCATGAAATGTAGCTGATCCTATGGGATAAAGAATGTATTAGTCAGGGTTATTCATAGAAATGGAATCAAGTATATATATGGAGAGAGGTTGAATGCGGAGAGAGGCAGAGAGAGACAGAGGTAGGGAGGTACGGAGGAAGAGAGGAATTGGCTCATACAATTGTAGAGGTTGGCAAGTCCAAAATCTGCAGAGTAGTCTAGTAGGCTGGAGACCCAGCGAAGAGCTGATGTTGTGGCTTGCACCTAAAGACAGAGGCAGACTTCCTTTTTTCTTGGGGAATTCAGTCTGCAGTCTCTTAACTGATTGGATGAGGCCTACCCACATTATTTATGGAGGGTCATCTGCTTTTGTCAAAGTTTACTGATTTAAATGCCAGTTTCACCTACAAAGTGCCTTCAAAGCAATGTCCACACTAGTGTTTGAACAAATATCTAAGTACTGTGGTCGAACCAAGTTGACACATAAAATTAATCATCACAATGAATTTACCTTTATTCATAATCTTAATCATGTGATAGCAAATCTTGATTTGCCATAGACATCATTTTGAGCTTCCTGAATGATTTTAGCATTCTCATCAATTACTACTTACTTAATAGCAGGTGGAAAGTTTCAGTTGTCAGAACCTAAGCTCTTTGAGGATGTAGTCAAGATGTAGAAGTCAGATCTACTGATGAGAAAGAAGAGTTTGAAATATTTAATTATTCAAATAAATAATCATTGGGGACTTACAAATGCAGAGCACAATACCTGTGCTGTAGAGATGCAGAATGTATGCACTGTATATTCCCTTGAAGAAGCTTATATTTTAGTTGTTTGAAGAAGATATTCAAATGAAGTATTTAAACAATCAAATAACAGCAAAAACCAATAATATAGGTAGGGAGAATATTTAAAATTGCATACCGAGTATCATAATAATACCAAGTATTACTCTATTTTCACACTGCTATAAAGATACTACCCAAGAATGGGTAATTTATAAACAAAGAAGGTTTAATTGACTCACAGTTCCACATGGCTGAGGTGGCCTCAGGAAACTTACAATTATGGTGAAAGAGGAAGCAGACACCTTCTTTGCAAGGTGGCAGAAGAGACTGAGAAAAATGGAGGAACTTCCAAACACATATAAAACCATCAGATTTTGTGAGAACTCAGTATCACAGGAACAGTGTGGGGAGAACTGCCCCCATAGTACAGTCACATGGGTTACCTTTCACCGGTTCCCTCCCTTGACACGTGGAGATTATGGGCATTAAAATTTGAGATGAGATTTGGGGTGGGGACACAGAACCAAACCATATCAGTATTGTAAGATTAATCTTTTTAATGTTCTTAATGTAAGCAAGTCTATTTTAAAAAAATAGATTGGGGGAGAGATAGATGAACCTCATTCAAAATAATCTATTAGTATAAGTTCCAGCAATGTGGCATGCTCACCAAAGCCAGTTCAAGGCAGAAATAGATAACAATTTTGTGGTGTACTGATTAAGATTGTTCTAAAGAATGCACATTTTTTTCTAGTAAGACTTGTATTAAAGGGATAATTCTGAATACTAGGTTGCATTAAAAAATAGTAAATTTAAATCCCATAAGGCACAACTGAAAATCAGCTTTGTTGATTTAGTATAATATTCAGTTTTTAAAACTGATATGCACACTGTAGGTATATGGTTACATGTATAATTTTATAGATACCTAGGGTCAACTGTCATTCTTGAATATATCTATCATTGAAGTGATCAGTGTCAGTATGTTTTGGATGAATTATTACTTTTCAGGTAGTTTTGGAGCTGTGAAGCTCTAAAAGCTGTGAAGCTCTGAACTTCTCTGAAAGAAAAGCTCTGAACTTCCGTGAGAGAAAAATGTATATGTTGAATCCAGGAGGCATACTTTTTTCTTGCTAAAATGCTGAATAAGATGATGAGCATTAAAAACATGTTCACTGCCTCAACAATGTATATAATAAAATAATAAAGCAATAAACTTTAAACACATTGGTGATACATTTCTACAGTGTTTGTGAGAAGGGAAGGTAGAGGTCAAGAGCAGAAAGAATGAGTGAAAAACAAATTTCTACTATTTGAGAGTATGTATAGGGATTATATTCTTGTGCACTGGTTAACTTCAGGCACCAGTTCTATTCTGCATTCCATGATTGTTTGTTAGAATGAAAGACAAAAATAGTTCTTTTCCTCTGCATTTCTATAAAAGGACTGATTTCATGGCAAAGATTGTGGTGCCAGAGAGATACACTGTTTTTAAAGATTTGGAGTGGGGTTTGGAAAAGATTCTTATTTTAAAATGAGCTAAACTTATTAAAATATAGTTGAATTAGTTTTCTTTGCAGAAGGCCTGTCACGTAAAGTCAATTAGCATTTTATTTCTTTCCAAAGGTGATTTTGTAAGTTAACTTTGCACCTAGTTTAATAATCTAAAACTAAAATAGCCTTATTATTCCTTCCCTCCTTAAAATCTTTTGGTTATACACACAACTGAGGGAAGGTATACAGAACGTTTTATGAACTAGGCCTGTATGTGTGCCTTTTTCCATATGGATTTTCTAAACTTGCATGATTCTTGGACCATAGCTTAATTTTTCTGGGATTTAACTTAATTTAGATGGTTTTGAAAACTGACAAATTTTGCCTGATTGTAGAAATTAGTACAATTGTAGTTTTATTATTTTAAATTAAAAAACCTTCTAGAGAACTGTATTCCCCTTATATGATAGCTCAGTAGTTTAGCTTCCAGGCTTTGTGTTTGAGATTGAAGAATATGTCAATTAAAAGATACGTTAAAATCTGCTGCCTAGCAGCCAGTTATCTCATGGAGGAAACATGTAAGGAAAGCTCTTATTTCACATGAATTGTGGCATTTTATGCAAGGAGATTTTGATGTAATGTTCTTTATTTTAAAATAAAAAATGGAATCTAATTTCAGTACTTGTTTTGGATAGGAACCTGGTTTAACCAAAAAACCTGATTTTTTTTTTTAAGTTTGTGTTACTGAAAAGTTTAGGAATCTGTTATCCCTCTCTCTTTCTGCTCTGCCTCCTTTATGTTGACTTCATCCACAGGCTGTTTGTAGAGGCAGGATGGGGGACCAGCAACTACAGGTAGTGTATCCTCTCAGATTCAGATCCAGCTTACAAAAGAACCTGTCCTCTTTCAGATTCTGAAAATGAGTACTGGGCCTGATTCTTACTGGCATTAGTTGGATCCTGTGTTCATTTCTGAACCAATTCTGTGGTCAAGAGGAAGGGATCCCATGACTGTTTAGTCCTAACTCATGTAGGCATCCTTTGAGCTTGGATTGGCATCAGCTCCACCCGAAACATATGTTTTGAGAATGGGGAAGTAGTACTTCACTAGAGGAAATTCAGATCCCAGTTACAAGAAAATAAGTAAAAGTAGGCTATGGCAAAAATGATAACTGTCCAAAGTCATTGTGCCATTGACTTTGTGTTTAGGCTATGCATCTTTTTTAGAAACCAACATAATACTTTTTATTAGAGTAGTGTTTGCTATCCATTAGGAGATGAGTTTAGCTGTTGGTAACAAACTTCAAATAACATTGGCTTAAACAAGATGGAGGTTTACTTTCTCTGGAGGTAGGTAGTCCAAGACAGATGGAGCATAACCAGTGTCACATTGGATTGCTGCAATTCCCGCCGTCACACTTGCATTCCAGGTTGGAAGGAAGAAAAGCAAATGAGTATCTACTGATTGTCTACTTCCCTTTAGAGGTGTTTTACTGGGAAGTCCTGCTCAACAACTTCCGCTTACACTTCATTGGCCAGGCCAAGTACACATGTAAGGAAGTCTGGAAAATATAGTTATTTAGTTAGGCACAATGATACCCCTAATGATAACAATGCAATAGGTGTTTTATTAGTAAGGAAAAACTAGTGCATAGCTATTAGGTAAGGAGCTAGTTGACTTCATTACTTGTTAAATTATTAACTAATATAGATGGCATAGGAGGTATATTTAACAATTCAATGAATTTTATATATTTAAGATTTAAGACATAAAAGTAGATGGAAATATAAATAGTAAACGAATATAAACCATAAAATTGGCAGTAAGGTGTGCATTGAATAAGTATCAAACTAGGAGGTCAAAGGAAAAGTTAATGATTCTGATGTATGTATCTCTAGATGTTTGGCTGTATAGTGATACCCTATATAGTGATATGGAACATAAGAGGAATATCAAGTTTTCAGGGGAAGTTAAAGAGTTAAGTTTTGGACACTGAAACTATAAATGCTGGCATCAAATGACATTCGGGTGATGTCATTTGTTCAACAGCTAAGCAGCTGCACATTTTGATATCTATTGTGCATTTTCTGGCAAAGAATGAACTGGCTATTTTAGAAATTCTCTGCTTCCCTTATTACCTCTCTTTTAAACCTTGTAATCCAAGTTATTGAAATCTTGGGAGACTTAAGTCCAACAGACCCTCAGTTTTCAACTCCATAGCTCAGAACAAGAGGTCTTTGTGTAGTCAAGCACAGGTTGGGTGTTTTGAGGAGATGAAGTTCAATTCTCTTAGATTTGGTATAGTTCTTTGCAGGGTCAAGAAATGGGAGAGGTAAATGGATTGACAACAGTAAGTGAGATATGGAAAAGTTAACTGATTACATCACATATTATTCCTAGGGACCAAGTAAGACTTTTTTCTTAGGCTACTGGAGAACTATTTAAAACGGAAATATTATACTGTAGGAGAAGTGTGCCCAGAGGGGCTTTTGCCTCTACTTAAGCACTTGATGAACACATTATGAAATAACCTTGTCTTCTGTCACTTTAATAACTGAGTTATAGCTGTTACTTGCTTTGAACTTTATTCAATTCACCATTTATTGAGTGAGCTTTTCAGCTTTTTCATTATCCTAGGTACGGGAAATACAAATATTAATAAGGGAAAAATGCCTTGAAGATATGCTTTGTTATCATTATCCATTTATCAGTCCCTGCTTTTTCATGTCATAGTAGGCTAAATTCCAAAGACAAGACAGTCCACAGAGCTTAGGAGACATTTTTTATGGGTGTTGTAACTTAAACATAAACATTGAACACATACTATACATTTGCCTTTTTCCATATGGCTTTTCCCAACTTTGCATAATTCTTGGACCATGGCTTAATTTTTGTGGCATTAAATTTAATTTAGAGGGGTTTGAAATCAGACAAATTTATCTGATTCTAGAAATTAACACAGTTGAAATTTTATTACTTTAAATTAAAAAAACCTTCTAGAGAACTGTATTTCCCTGATATGGTAACTCAGCAGTTTAACTCCTATGTTCAGGTTTCTGTGGAACAGGCTACAGCCAATCTGAAAAATAAATAAGTAGTAAGTACATTAGTGGGAGCTACTGTCACTCAAGGTCAAGATTAATTGTTACTAGAATGAATAAATAGTTCTTGTGTTTATTCTTACATAATGTCATACTTGGCTCCTATCAGGTTTTTAGAAGTGGTTGATCAAATGGTACTTTCAGGTCTAGAACACAGGACAGATCCAGTTTTGGGTAATCGACCCAGCCAGAGAAAGGGAGATAAAAGTTCAAGGAGTAAGTAGCTTCTCTAAATACCCTTTCAATCTGTACACACAATGAGTGGTGGCAATGTTATGAGAGTTGTTTGGGTGATGTCATTTGTATACCAGTCATGCAGCTGTGTATTTTGAAACCTATTGTCCTTTCTTGGCAGAAAGGACAGAAATAGGAGCAGTTAAGCTTTGGAAGGGACCTTTCAGTGTTTAATTAAAGCCATTTTACCTGTAAAAGTGAGGATTCTCTTTTATCTCCTATCACTAATTCTGTTGTCTTATTTTCTGTTTATTTACATCCATCCTTATTGCAAATACAAAGCTGAAATAATCCTGCCCCTCAAATTGGCTCTTCTGTCTGCAAGCCTTCTCTTGATGAATTGTACCATCTTCTACCCAATTCTTTAAGCCAGTAATCTGCAAATCATCCAGAATTATTTTTCCTTATCAGTCACCAAGTCCTGCTGCTATTCTGCAATAGCAGTATTCTTTCTCCTTATGTCTGTTGCTTTTATCTGTCATCAAGCTCTTATCATCTGTCTCTTGGACTTTTGTAATATCCTCTTAAGATTCTCTGTCTCCACTCCTGCCCCCACAATAACTGCCAGTGTCATCTATCAAAAATAAATCTGGATTATATTACTCTTCTTAGAGTCCTTCAGTGACTCCACGTTGCTTATGTGTCAGGATCAGACCTCACTTTCGGCAGTATGATTTATATCACAATACTTACGAAAAGACACATAATGATTCAAGTAAAAGTATTATGGTTATTTCATTTCTACTTCTTATTTCAAATGCCTAAACCATGATAATTGTGTATTTATTCTTCATATTAAGAATTACATTCTTCGTATAAGAACACAGGTGCTCACTCTCTGTAGAACTGCCTATTGCATCCTCCTTCCTCTCAAGAGGCATCAGACTTGGTGTTTATCATTCCTATGTATTTTTTTACATGCTTATTTCATATGTATTAATTTATAAGAAATATATATTTTTGTATAATTTAAAACTGTATTTAAATGGTATACTGTATATATTCGTCAGCTGTTTTGAATCTTCATTGTGTGATTCAACATGTATCACTGATGTATAGTATTTTCATTGTTGTAAGTATATTGTGATATCTTCACTCCCTTGCTGATGTTGATTTGCATTCCTCCTTTCCCTTCCCTCTACAATTTTTTGACTATCCATACATGGAGGATGTATTGTCAATCTTTGTGGTTGTTGTTAATCCTCATAAGTTTAAAGATATTTAGTGGATTGCTTTTATACAAAATGAGTGTGTTGGTTAGTGAGCATTGGTAGCTGGTTTGGAGTCGAATGAGGGGTGTAAACTGTCTTTCTAGATTAGCAAACTTCATCTCACTTACCAGGGCTGTCGGCAGTAGCAAGTGAGATGTTTTGTAGCAAATTTCTTCTTTTCTAGATGCTCTCCAAAGCAGATTATGAAAAAAAGTGAGAGTCCTGCTGAGTAAATGCTTTCTCCTCCAGTCATTCCTTGGCCAGGTGATTTCTAAGTCACCCACATTGCTCTGCTTTAAAAGACCAGTGAAAGGGAATAGACTCCAGCAGCGGTGTTCTCCCACTTTCCTGGATCTGCCCTGACCACCAGGCTGTTGGCCTTCTAGTGTAGTGGTTCTCACAGCTTTAGCCTGCATCAGATTCACTTGGAGGACTTGTTAATTGATGGGTCTCACCTCCAGATTTCTGATTCAGAAGTTCTGGGGTTGGGCCTGAGTATATGCATTTCTAAGAAGTTTGCAGATAATACTGATGCTCAAGTTCAGCATTTCCCAGCCTATTTTATTTTTCAACTCATGGAACCCTTTAGGCATCAATATACAGTTCCACAATCACCTACATGAATTTTTCAATTGTGTTATAATTTCCTAATTTTTACTGTTTTAAAGAAGGGCATTGAGTTAAAAATTTGTATCAGCATAATATTAAACATTGTGGTCATCCAGAGCCTTGGTACTCAAAGTGTGGTCTATGGACCAGCATTCCTAGGAGCTTGTCAGAAATGCAGACTCTCAGGCTCTACCATAGACCTAACGAGTCAGAATCTGAACTTTAACAGTAGTCCTAGGTGTGCACATTACGGTTTAAGAAGTGCTAGTCTAGAACTGGTGTTAAATCCAATTTGAATAATATTCAAAACAGATAAGCATTTTAATTTCTGATGTTTAAAAAGTGACATGTTTCATTTACTTTTATTCTCTTCATGTAAGAAAAAGTGTGATTTTTTTGATGATAAAAATAATAAATTTGATTTGGGAACCAAGTGCTGAAATTTAATGAAATTAACAATAATACAAAAATGGACAAAATTTCATTCATGACCTGATATTTGGAAATACTACTTTTTGCACATAAAAATCAACTGCCCTATTTTTATAATTTTTAAGAAGTAATAGATTTCTGACTGCTAATTTTAATGACCTCTCTGCAAATAATGTTATGTGTGTGGAGAGTATTTTTGCCTTAAAGTAAAAGCTTACTTGGATATATTTTTTGTTACATTTGTTAGTTTTCTATTACATTTGTTAGATATTTATATTTAGAAGAAATATCTTTCATCAGATAATTACAATTTAGGGATCTGCGGAATATTATCTTGAGGATTATTTGCAAAATTGTTATTTTAAAATTTTCTTGTAACTTGCTTTTCCATATCATTTTTCATTATATCTCTTCTCTTTAAACAATTATCTATGAGGATAGTAATAATCTTTTACAGTTTATTGTTTTTTTTGAGACAAAGTGTCATTATGTCACCCAGGCTGGAGTGCAGTGGCACAATCTTGGCTCACTGTAACCTCCACTTCTGGGTTCAAGTGATTCTTTTGCCTCAGCCTCCTGAGTAGCTGGGACTACAGGCACACACCACCACACTCGGCTAATTTTTTATTTTTAGTAGAGACGAGGTTTCACCATGTTGGCCAGGCTGGTCTCGAACTCCTGACCTCAGGTGATCCGCCCGCCTCAGCCTCCCAAAGTGTTGAGATTACAGGCATGAACCACCACATCTGGCTTCTTTAACTGTTTTGAAGGTCAGAGTTGTATATGTAAAAACCTCAAAAAGTGTCTAGCTCATAGGATGTTTTACCTAAGTGATGATATCAACCCCAGGATAGAGTTTAATTATCTACTATGTGAAGCCAGGGGTAGACTCAGTGTCTTAGTCTGCTCAGGCTGCTATAGTAAAATATCATAGACTAGGTGGCTTAAACAATACGTATTTATTTCTCACAGTTCTAGAGGCTGAGAAGTCTAAGATAAAGGTACATGACAATTAGGTTCCTGGTAAGGGCTATCTTCCTGGCTTTCAGAGGACTGCCTTCTCACTGCCTTGGGCCCCAGGTTTTAAAGTAGATCCAATCAAACAAAATCAAGCATTTTTGTGAAATCTTCAATGTGTTATATTTAAAGGCTGAATTTTGAAGGTAGCACAAAAATGGGAAGGAATATGGGCTTCTTTCCCATACTCCTTTTGATAGAAGAGACAAACCACTTCACCCTATTAGATGTGTGACCTTGTTGAAGTTTCTTAACCTTGGAGCCTGCATTTTCCCATATATAAAATTGAAATAAAAGGTGCTGGGCATTTGTGGATGGACTAAATAAGTTATGTAGAAGTAGGTAAATAATGTTATGTAGAAGTAGGTACTGGTTTATAGTGGTTCTTTTCTCCTTCCTCGTGTCACCACAAAACAGCTCTTATTTTTTATTTAATGTTATTTTTCATATTTTTAACTTAATGCTATTTTTGGATCCTCTTGACTTTTTATTTGATTATTTTAGCCATCTTTGGGTGAGCTAAAAATTGATGTACAAAGAGCTCATATATTTACTGGGGTGTGGATTTTGGGGTTGCTGGAGAAGGTCTGAGTTTCCTTTGTGTTTCCTTCTTTTACATGAAAGAAGTTTTGTCTTTACCTTTTGCCATAAAAAATAACAGCAATGTTATCTTAATTGATTGCCATTTTAGACATTAAAGCTGGAAAGAATAAATCCTTGACTTTTGCAGCCTAAGACGTTGTATCTGCTAAGTAGAAAAGTGAAGGGTAGGAATTTGATTTGACTCCTTGTTCAGTGCTTTTTCTACCATATTATACTTTCGTTTAAATGAAATAAAAATATTTTCACCTAAATGGAAAACAAAGTTTGATGATTTTGGTTATCAACACGATAATGTTGATAACAAAATTTTATCACATATATTTTACTTTTTTGAATAGATAATACATACACAGAGTACTAAAGGTGTATATACAAGTAAGTTTCCCTTAGCCCCACCGCTAGCCACAGCAGGCCACAGCTGCTCAGTGCATATGTTCCATATATTCCTCTGTTGGTTTGCTCAAGTGGCAGTGTAATATGTAAACTTCTACGTACTTTGCTTTCTCCTCTTAAAAATGTGGGCTAGGCGTGGTGGCTCATGCCTGTAATCCCAGCTCTTTGGGAGGCTGAGGGGAAAGGATAACTTGAGCCCAGGAGTTCAAGACCAGCCTGGTAAGCATAGTGAGACCCCGTCTCTAAACTACTACTACTAATAATAATAATGATAAAAGCCAGTTGTGGTGGTATACAGCTGTAGTCCCAGCAGGAGGATTATGGACCCCAAGAGTTCAAGATGATATGATTGTCTCTAAAAAACTAAAACTAAAAAATAAATTTAAAAAATGCATAATTTTTTTTTAAGACAGAATCTTGCTCTGCTGTCCAGGCTGTAGTGCAGTGGTGTGAACACAGCTTACTGCAGCCTTGACCTCTCTAGCTCGAGCTATCGTTCCTTCTTAACCACCTAGGTATCTGGGACTACAGGCAGGCACCACCATGCCTGGCTAAGTTTTTAATGTTTGTAGAGATGTTGCCTAGGCTGGACTCGAACTCCTGATCTCAAGTGATCCTCTTGCCTCAGCCTCCCAAAGTATTGGGATTTTTTATAGGCATGAGCCATGGTGCCTGGCCAATTAACTGATTTATTAACTCACTTTCTTAGCCTGTGTGTGCTGCTTTAACAAAATGCCACAAATTGAACAACTTATAAATAATAGAAATTTATTTCTCAAATTTCTGAAGGCTGGGAAGTCCAGATCAAGGTGCTGGCAGGTTCATTGTCAGTGAGGGCTGCTGTTTCTGCTTCTAACATGGTACTTTGTTGCTGCACCTTCTGGAAGAGATGGATGCTATGTTCTCACATGGCGGAAGGGATGGAAAGGTTGAATGCTGTGTGAAGGCTTGATTATAAAGTCCATCTCATTCATGAGGAAGAAGCCCTCAGGATCCAATCACCTTCTAAAGGTCCTAAGTCATCATACTATTTCATTGGGGACTATGTTTCAACATGAATTTTGGAGGGACGCAAATATTCAAACCATAGCGCTCATTAACAAGTGCTTATTCAACACTATGGTCAGGCACTATTCTAGGACTTGGGAAAGGAGGAATGAACAAGATGGGAGAAAAACCATCTTCTTGGCAGATGATTATGATAGGGGTACAAATAAGGTCTCAGATCAGAAGAAGGAGAAATGACTTCTTCAGATATAATCAGAGAAAGCTTTCTGGAAAAAGTGGTATTTTATGTGGATTTTAAGTGTGGTAGAAGCTCAACGGAAGAATAGGGACAAAAGGGTACTCTAGCACAAATATACTAGAATTATTTTGGTTTTGTATCTATTTTGTGTGTCTATTGGTGGTTGGCAGTTCTATGTTTAAGGTTAACATTTGCTTGAATTTTGGAAAATTAATTCCTTTTGTAAGTAAATTCTGTTTCTTTGTCTTAAAAATCATTTTGTACTCACCTTCAAATTTTTTTTTCTCGGTTTTTTTTTTTTTAACTAGACAGGAAAACAGGATTTTTGTAGGTAATTTTTACCCATTTGACCTTTTAAAAAAAGTTATGAGTTTTCTTTTACTTTTTCTCTTATAATTTCATGTGTAGCTGTTATTTGTTTCAGTGTCATTGTGTGCTTACAGTAGAGGTTCTCAACCTTTGCTGCTCTGGAATCATGGAGAGTTTTAAAAAAGCTGATGGTTGGGCCCCACTTGGTTCTGGGGTATGGCCTGGGCAGCAGGATTTTCAAAAGCTCCTCATTCAGGTAATTCTGCTTTGCAGCCAAGGTTGAGAAGCCATTGGCTTAAAGTATTTCAGAGGTAACTGAAACATGTTTTCTGCTTTTGGAAAGCAGGTAACTATGGTTTCAGCTGAGTGGTGGGACAAATCTGTCATCTCAAATCTCTTGCTTAGAATAAAGCTAATTAGAATTGCCATGGTAGAATGAAGTCCTTGAGTTTGTTAAAGCAGTTTGACTAAAGCATAAATGAAATTAAGTAAAGTGCATATACGGATAGTATAATTTTAAGAACTTTATATTCCCATATGCCTTGGAGAAGGGATGAAAGTTCTTGTTTTCAACTCTGTACAGATCAGTCATTTGGCTTATTATTTAAGTCAAAAGTTAACAAATTTGTTTTTAGAACCTAGTATAGTTAGGCAAACATTGTTTTCAAAGTCTTGTTGACTTTGTCACCTACTTTTAATGGAATAAGTATTCTGTTACTGTAAAGGGGATCTTTGTTTACTCCAGTAACTAGATGTTGGACAAAAAACTTGTAAACTCAAATAGTTACCTCCCGGAGGTTTCAGAGAGCCTCCAGAAAGAAACTGAATTAAATGTTATACTACTCCTTTTTTCTTTTCTGAGAAGTGATCTAGTATGTTTCCAGCTTGTCATTGAGAGTTGAGATCAGTTTAGAGATGTCTTACTGTGAATTTACCATTGAAAGTATTGCGAATTCCCGGAATATGGGCATATCTTGCAGTATGTACTGCCATAGGGCTGCAAACTTCTCATATGTCTATATATTATGTTAGCATGGGGTCTGAAAATAGTGGATCTTAATGAATAGAATAATTAGAATTGGGTTTAAAGTCTAGGTTTTCTATTTCTAAGCTCTGTTACCTTGATTTATTTGACTTATCTAGCCTTGGTTTCTATATCTGGAAAATGGGCAGAAATGATACCTAAATTCAAAGTTTGCTAATGAGATAAAATATTTTAAATGCTTAATAGAATGCCTACCTACAGTTAGTCTGTAATAAGTAACAGCTCCCTAGTTTCGATATTGAATTATACTAGAGAATCATTTTAGTAAAAACGATACCTGAGAACAAATAAAACCCTACATATTAATAAATAATGAAACATTATTAATAATGAATATTTGGGGTGATATAGGAGTCACATTTTAGGTAACTGAATGTTTGGATGTTTCTGAATTTCTGATAAATTTGAAAATCTGATTAAGGTGTTGATATTTTACGTTTGCTTATCGTAATAGGTTTTATAATTTTTCATTGTGTTTATAGACATTTACAAGAACTGAAAGATTCTTACAATATGAAGGAGAAATTAGAAAGTTGATAGTACAGACTGAGCAGTATAGTATCATTACGGCATAAATGCCTATGTTCATATATTTACAATGAAAATATAAGCAAAGTGTACTATAGGCCATGTTGAGATGTAGCCAGATCAAATTAGTTCATTCATCATTGCATTCCTCTGTGTGCCCAATGAAATCATCATAATAATGACCCCACCCATTTTCTGTCCTTCAAAACTGTTCTCATTTTTTAAGGCACAATTCAAGATGTGGTTTACTTTATTAAGTCATCCCTCCTACTCCCTTATAAAGGAATCACTTCTCTGCATTCTGTCAACATGTGACCTCTACCCTGCCTGGCACTTTTCACTGTCTCATATTAAAAGCAGTATTTCAGGCATTGGGTTGAAGGTTGCATGAGTTTCTAAATAAGGGACTCTGGTATTGACATTAGAAGGATCTTCATTTTAATCTCTGTGTTGAAATTTTCATTGTAAAGATACACAAAATAATTTGTCCTTTCTAAGCTCAACTTACTTATCTGTAAGATGGGGATAAAAGCTTCTACTTCTACCTTACAGATTTGTTGAAAGATTAAATGATATAATATAAATGCCTAAGATAGTAAGTGTTCAATAAATGGTAGTGAATATTGTTATTGCTGTTATTGTGTATAATATATTATTTATTGCATATGACATATGACTTAATAAAACTTCTTCACCTACACTATGCATTCTTTCAGGATAGGAAACCATCACTTGGCGTTTTAGATAAGGTTTAATAAACTAATTAACAATCATTTGTTGATGGAACATACTAACTTTCAGCTTGATTTTTAAAAAGCATAGTTTTCACATATATGAAAAAAATTTCAAAAAGGTTGTTTTCTAAATGACCTTGTTTTAAAATCACTGCAGGTATCGTATTATCCCATAAATTTGGTATCCTGAAATCTGAGGATTCTACCAAGATAATATGATAGGAACTTTCAGTGATTTGGGGCTATATCCTACTTAGACTAATGTGGAATTTCCAGATTTCCTGAGAGTTTGGTACAGCAGCACATACTGTTTGCTAATCAGCACAGGCAATAATGCCGTCTCTGCCTCAAGAAGGAGGTAAGGAAATTGACTTAACTATGTTAAAAAAAATGCTAATTTAAAAAAGTATTAAAAATTAATCAGGGGCTTTTAAAGTACCAGGATTTATAATTTCACCTTGGGGTGTGTGTGTGTGTGTGTGTGTGTGTGTGTGTGTGTGTGTGGCGGGGGGGGCGTGGTATTTGTGTTCTCTGGTACATATTTTTGTTATTTCAGTGCCATCTGATTATTTTACATTTTTTTAAAAAGTTATTCAGGGACCCTCTCCCCCTGGATTTGAATACAGAATTACCTTATCAAAGCACAATGAAAAGGAAAGTCAGAAAGAAGAAAAAGAAGGGAACTATTACAGCAAATGTTGCTGGGACAAAGTTTGAAATTGGTAGGTTTCCTTAGAATCAATCATGGAATTCTCATAATTGCTGGAAAAACTGATTTGGTGTTAAAAGCAATGTAGAAATCCAGAGAGATAACTATCTTTTATGTAACGGATTTTTAAATGCCTTCTATAAAATTTGTAATATGTTAGAAGGATTCATGCGGTAGAGGATAATATCCTTACAAATATTTCAACTGATTTCTAAAATTCCAGTCTAAATACAAATATGATTACACAGCTTAGCTGAAAAAAGGGACTTGGCATTGTATTTTTCTTTGAAGCTTAATTTTGTCATCTCTCCAAGGTTTGAATTTCATAATAAAATAGGTTTATATATGACTGACCTGACAAATTTGAATTTATGAATGTAAGGAAAAAATGGATCTTTTCCAATATTCAAATATAACCTGAATGTTCCCAGCCTTATGGATTTGTATATACATAAATACCCAAATTTAAGTAGCACATTGTATTCCTTCCAAACATAACTGCCAGGAGTTCCATTTATCTCACCAAGGTCTTCCCAGGTATCTTTGAGATGCTGCAGGCAGTGTCTTTCATATACTTAGGAACGGGTGTGCTCCTGACATGCTAGGAAGTCTTCTAGTCTGTGTTGCCATTGCTCTTGCTCTCTACATGAGCTCTAGGTGGCATAGCAGGTACTGACTCCTCAGGATGCCAAAGCTGCATGGTGGTCTGTGACAGATGAGAGAGAATGTCCCTTTCCCCAACTCTTGTGATTGTACACTGTCACCTGGGACTACACCACTCTGTTAAGACTTAGGATTCTGTTGGAAGCCAAAAATTATCCTAAGTGTTCTGCTTATCTTTATTTCACACTTGAAATTCAATGGAAGAAAAATGCCAATATATTAATTGTAAGATCTAGATCAGAGAGAAACACATGAATAGTTTGTACTAAAAAGGAACCCTTCCTCTGAGCATAAACGTTTCCAGTAGGATTAGAGGATTGGGAGCAGTGAAGGACCAAATCCAAATCTCTCCTGTAATTTTTGCTTTATTATTTCACGTTCTAAGTAAACACAGGTGAGTTGATTTTAAGTACTAAACATAATTTGAACTACGGAGGTGGAAAGTGTGATATAGGTCTGATGATCGGGATATTTTTACCTTTGTTCTTTTGTACCTAGCCCAAGGTCACAAAAAAGCTATAAAAAGTACATTTTCCTGAGTAGAGGTATTGTCTCAGCTGTGTGTGTTTTCCTTGTGCCATACATAATCACTAAACCCTTTGGCAGTTTTTGTGTACCTGTTAAATCTGAGAAGATCGAAAGGAAGGATTTTGGGTGCAACAGAAAAACAGTTCTCAGTTACTACTGAGTATAATTTGGCCCTAGATAAAACTGTTGTAACAAAAAATAAGGTTATGCTGTAACTAATAGATATTTTCCAAATGAAATACTGTGAACTAAAATTTATCTAGAGAAATGTTTCTGCATTGAGTATATTTCAGAAGTATTTTAATTTTGCTTTAACTTAATGGTTTACTTGCAGTTCGTTTAGTAATAGATGAAATGGGATTTATGAAAACTCCAGATGAGGATGAAACAAGTAATCTTATATGGTGTGATTCTGCTGTTCAGCAGGAGAAAATTTCAGAGCTGCAAAATTATCAGGTAGGAAATTAATCATGACCAGTTATTCATATGAGGAAAGTGTTATAGATTCCACCATAATTTTTTTAGATAGTTTCTTAGTCTGTTGCCATATTAAATTCCAGTTCTAACTCACCTGAATAGCCTGTTTTGTTGCTATCCAGTTGTATTGACTCTTTGCATGAAGCCTGAATCTTTTTCAAACTTAACTGTTAACCTCTTTCTATCTTTAGGGAAGAATCAATAGAGGAAACCTCTTCCTAAGATGGTGCCTTACATTGCACTTAAAGATGTAGAATAGATTGCATAGGGAGACCAGGATGCAGAAATACCTTGTGATGTCAGCTGTATGTAATCTGGCTTCATTTATTTTTAGAACATAGTACAAACTTATATTCAGAAGAAAATAGACATCAAACTAAAAAGGCAAATACAAGGAATTTTAGAGAATTGACAGTTTGTATAGACCTTCTTCATTTATTAGTTTAGAAGGTAATATAAAATTGATAGTAAGCAACAAATAAGTCATTTTTACAGTGCGTATTTCTGTGAATACAGGGAATCTAGAATAACAAAAGTAATTTGGATATTGAATTACCACTGTTCAAATTAGAAAATTATAACTTTACTCTCTATGTAAATACTCTTTTGAGATTACTTTAAAATTTTGCAGTTTTATTTTCTTATTATCATATTCTTTAATTCTACAATTCACTGTAGGTCATTAAATGTTAAATCTTTTAGATTAATAATTGGAAGTTTATTAAAATATAAAACTCCAAAGGATGGATATAATTGTATTATCATATGCATGAATATCATTAATTCACTAAGAATGTTAATATTTATCTTTTTATTTTCCAGAGGATCAACCATTTTCCAGGAATGGGGGAGATCTGTAGGAAGGATTTCTTAGCAAGAAATATGACCAAGTAATGTTTATTTTCTTGTAATGGAGAAGACCTGTTCAAAATTTATATTGTAAATACTGTAGTGCTATCTTTCACAAGGTTACATTGATTTGAGATGATATTTAGATGAGAGTGATAGAATTTTAGAGCTGTAAAGATCTTAGAAGGTCTCTGGTTCTAGTTTTCCACTTTGCAGAGGAGGTAAATGAGGGTCAGAGAAATGAATATCTTGCACAAATTGAAGCAAATTGTTAATAGCAGAGGTGGATCAGAATCAGTCTCCAGAATCTCAGGCCTCTTTACTGCAACTTGCTGCCTCTTTAGTAAGAGTTTTTCATTTAAATATAAGAGGTTATCTGTATCTGTCATTTAGGAGATACTTGTTTATTTTCAGTTAAATTTTGCAGGAACTAATTTGTTGCATCATATGCCACGTGTGTGTGTGTGTGTGTGTGTGTGTGTGTGTGTTCATATTGGTTATTGAGCATTTAATATGCCCCAGGGATTGTACTAGGTACATGTATGAACACACTTACTCAAAGACACATGTATATGTGCTCACCTAGGAATATACATGCACAGATATTTATCTGTGCAATCAATAGAGTAACAATCTACTTTCATGGGAAAGCTGTTAATAAGTACTTTATGCAATTTATATTCCTGTTGGCTAGGTTTTTTGGCTTTTTTTTTAGTTTAAGAAAGTTGAGTGGTAAACGGAGACAATTTTTTTAAAAAGAGGACTCTCTATTCACAGAGATTTAGTAAACTTTCTGACTCTAAAACATGGTAGTATAAAAGGTAATCAAAAACTCTTCCCTATGTGTGACCCAGAGACTCAAAATCATTTGTAAAGAAGCAATGTCCATGGCACTGGCCTGAGCGATTACCTACTCCCTACCCCCCATCCCTGAGGCAGAGTTAATGACTCCTTCTACATGTTACCTTGCCTTACATGCCTTTAGTGTACCTATCACACTGTTTAATATTAATAGCCTATCTATACAATCCTTGGGGGGCAGAGATAATACTAATTTATCTTACTATCCCCAATGCCTAGCACATAGTGTGTACTATAAAAAAATGTTTGATATGCTAATATGTAAATTAGTACATATTAGGGCAAAGTTTTTTATTTTTTATTTTTATTTTTTAACTGATGTATCCATGGTCCAGAATAGTGTCTAACACTTAGTAGGTGCCCAATAGACATTTGTTGAATGACTGAATCAATGAGGAAGTAAATGAAGGAGTAGAGAAAATTTAAATACTTGTGGCAAATATTAGTATCCCAGAGAAAGAAAATATATACAAGTTTGAATAGAAATTATTTTTCCTTTTATATCTGATTTACAGAATGATCAAATCTCGGCCTCTGGATTATACATTTGTTCCTCGAACATGGATCTTCCCTGCTGAATATACTCAATTCCAAAATTATGTGAAAGAATTGAAGAAAAAACGGAAGCAGAAAACTTTTATAGTGAAACCAGCTAACGGTGCAATGGGTCATGGGTAGGATTGCTTTTATTTGGATTATATAAAAACAAAAAATAATTGGAGGTGGGGAGAATAAATGTGCATAATTACTCATGGTTGAGTACCAATATGAAAAAAATAGTGAAAGAGGTTTTTAACTATTGCATTTTTGGAACCAAATATTTATTGATCTCTATTCTTTTAAACTCTCCTACAGGCTTCAGTAATTCAATTTAAAAATTAAATCAACAGGTTGTGAGGCTTTAATAGGAGATAACAAAATATAAGGGGAAAAAGATATTTTCTGTTTTTTTCCAAAATATTAAACTCACATAATTTTAATAGGCTTGGAGAGTGAAATCAGTTGCTACAGTAGAGCTAAAACTAACTTGGAGAAAGAAATGAAAATGGAGTTATTCTTTTCATAACTAGAAACCTTGAAGCAAAATATGTCTCTTCTTTGCCTTATAAATAAGTTTTTTCTTTATGTAGCCATGGTAATTGGATTAAAAATGAGGTAGAACACATTTTAAACTGAGGTTCCAAGAGCTAGGCATGTTAACTGAGAATAGAATGTACAACTAATAATCTTATTTCCTTTTGCTTACTTATGTTAGTTTTCTGCAATGTACTTTTTCAAAGAAAATGTGGCTAAGGCTGCTTTTAATAAATACCCTTGAGTCGTTTTAATTTTTTAATTTAAAATGCTATAGGAAAAAAGGTACTTGGAAATATAGCTACCAGGTAAATTATTGTTCAAAAATTTTTCTTTTAACTTTTAATCATAACTTCATAATCTAATCATACATTATTTACAAATGTGGTTTGGTAGTTTTAAACTAATGAATAGTATTAATGGGAATTTTGTATCAATTGCTTAATGTTGAGTTGGCTCTATTGTTAGCATTAAAGGAATGTTCCTGGTGGTGAATAATTGATTTTCACATTTTTCTCAATTTTAATGTTAAAAATTTAATACTAAAATGTCTATATTTATATATTTATACTTAATATTAAAACATAAATAAATAATCTTTCAATTTATTTTCATGGCAATATAAAAAAGTAGCTGGAAAAGCAGATAAATGAAAGGGCATTATGTGTTCCCAGGGTTCATCTCATGTAATGCAGCAGGACCTAGGTAAAGAACACCTCTCTCATCTATTGAATTACATCTATTTCCTTGCTAATCTTCTGTCTAGTTATTTTGTCCATTATTGAAAGTAGAGTATTGAAGAACCCAACTGTTATTACTAAAGTATTTCTCCCTTCAATTCTACAAGTGTTTGCTTCATGTATTTTGGAGCTCTGTTATTAGGCACATAAATGTTTCTAATTGTTATAAATTCTTGAGGCATTGACTTTTTAAAATCATTATATAATGTGATTCTTTGTCTCTTGGAACAATTTTGCCACTCCAGGTTACTGTTTTATTGCAATATCTTTTTCATCCTTTCACTTTCATCTATTTGAGTCTTTGCTTCTAAAGGGTATCTCTTGTAGACAGCATATTGGTGGACCACGTTTTTAAAAAATTCATTCTCTGCCTTTTATTGAAGAGTTAATCTATTTACATTTAATGTAATTACTGAAAAGGAAATATTTACTTTGGCTATTTTGCCACTTGATTTATGTATATCTTGTAGCTTTTGTTCCTCAATTCCTCTATACTGTCCTCTTTTGTGTTAAATAGGTACTTTCTTCTGTACTATTTAAATTCCCTTGTCATTTCTTTTACTATATATTGTTGAGTTTAAAAAAAAAAAAAGACTGCACTGGAATTACCATTATTATCTTAATTTATAACAATCCAGTTTATATTAATACCAACTTAGTTTCAATAGTGTATAAAAACTGTTTCTACATAGATTTACTCCCTTTATGTTATTATTGTCATAAATTATATCTCTGCACCTTCTGTGACCATCAGCATAGATTTAAAACTATTGTTTTATGCAGTTAGCTTTAAAATCAATAGGAAAAATGAGGAGTTAAAAATCAAAACTACACAAAGTGAGACTTTTTTTTTTTTTTTTTTGAGATGGCGTTTCACTCTGTTGCCCAGGCTGGAGTGCAGTGGTTCCATCTTGGCTCACTGCAGGCTCTGCCTTCTGGGTTCAAGTGATTCTCTTGCCTCAGCCACCGTAATAGCTGGGATTACAGGTGTATGCCACCATGCCTGGCTAATTTTTGTAGTTTTAGTGGAGACAGGGTTTCACTATGCTGTCCAGGCTGTCTCGAATTCCTGAACTCTGGTGATCCACCCACCCTGGCCTCCCAAAGTGCTGGGATTACAGGTGTGAGCCACTGCACCTGGCTGAGACTTTTATATTTACCTGGGTAGTAACCTTTCTGGTGTTCTTTGACAGTTTGATTATAATGTATCTTGATATGGATCTCTTTGAGTTTATCCTACTTGGAGGTAATTGAGCTTCTTGGATGTATTGATTAATGTTTTTACCAAATTGGGATGTTTTCTGCCAGTATTTCTTCAAATATTCTTTTGATTTTCTTTTCTCTGTCTTCTCTCCTTCTGAGACTCCTATTATGTGTGTTGCTGTACTTGATGGTGTTTCACAGTTTTTGTAGGCTCTGTTCATTTTTCTTCTTTTTTCTTTTTGTTCCTCAGACTAGATGATGTCAGTTGGCTTATCCTCAACTTTTCTGATTCTTTTTATGTATTGTCAAGTATACTATTTATCTCCTTTGGTGACTTTTTTTTAGCTCAGTTATTGTACTTCTCAACTCCAAAATTTGTTTGCTTCCTTTATTTTTCCCTAAATTTCTGTCACTACTGATATTCCCTATTTAGTGAGACACTGTTCTCATAGTTTCTTTCAGTTCTTTGTACTGAAATGATGTTGGGCTTACTGGATAATCAACTATTTAAAATTTGTTGAAAGAGCTAATGGAAAGCCAATGTCTGGGCTTTCTCAGCAACAGTTTCTATTAATTGATAGTTTCCCTGTATATGGGCCATACTTTTTTTTCTTTGCATGCCTCATAATATTTTGTTGAAAACAACATTTTGAGTATTATAGCAATTCTAGAAATCAGACTCTCCTCCTCTACACAATTTTTTGTTGCATCTCATTGTAGTAGTTGTTTACTTAGTTTAGCGACCTTTCTAAAGTGATTTTTTTAAAGTCTGTATTGTATGGCCATTGAAGTTCCTGTTCTGTTAGCTCAGTGGTCAGCTAATAATTGGACAGAGATTTATTTAAACAGAACAAAACAAACAACAAAAAAACTCTCAATCTTTGTAGATGGCTGAGTGTGTGATTGCTGGGACATGCCTTCAACAGGCAAACAAATAATTTACAACTCTACGTTAGCCTTAACTTCCTGCTTGTGCAGAGTCTGATGGTTAGCCAGAGGGGACAGCTTAGGGCCTTCTCAGGTCTTTCTTGAGCATGCTTCTAACCTTGAGCATGCGACTGGTTGTCTAGATTCCCAGGAATATGTCAGACCTTTTCAAAGTTCAAAGATTCTCATTCCTCAGCCCTTCCTCCCAATCTTTTTAGTTAGTCTATTGTCTGCCCAACTGTTGCCCTAGACAACCTAGACAATAGTGACTAATACATTTGCCTTTAAATGTTTCCAACAATTGTTTCTGAAAGTAGCTGCCTCAGCACTGGTAAAGTTCCAAGTTAGGCAAGATAAAAGCAAGCCCTTTGAGGTCCTCCAGGAAGCCACCAGACAGGTCAAAACAGCCAACTATAAGAATAGTCCATTCTACCCCCTCCAGGATCTGTAATGGTGCTGAGCTGGGAGTGGATGATGGGACTAGATTAAGTTAAAATGTTACAAAGCTCTTTGACACAGATCCAGCTAAGTATTTTGTTTGCTGCAAGCCTTTGCTTAGTTTCTGGGGTTATGAAAAGTTGATGCTTATTATTTCTTTTGCTCTTCATAGCTTTTGTGGAGGGACAGATTTTGGAGTCCTTTACTGCACTACTTTCCTCTTGAGTATATCTATAATTGTTTAAACATCTTGCTCTATATCAGATCATTCTTTTAATTTTTTTCTTTAAACACAGGATTTCTTTGATAAGAAATGGTGACAAACTTCCATCTCAGGATCATCTGATTGTTCAAGAGTACATTGAAAAGCCTTTCTTAATGGAAGGTTACAAGTTTGACTTACGAATTTATATTCTGGTTACATCATGTGATCCACTAAAAATATTTCTCTACCATGATGGACTTGTGCGAATGGGTACAGAGAAGTACATTCCACCTAATGAGTCCAATTTGGTAAGTGATGCCAGACAGAACTTATGTTTTCACTCATTTGTTCAATATATAATTTTTAAAGCATCCATTAGGGATACAGATTGTATGAATGAAAGTTCCTCCTCTCAGGTTTTTGTGGTATAGAATTGTGTGCATAAATAAGATTGCCTTTAACTTACAGACAGCTTTGTGAAAATTAAAAAATGAAGGTATCTGCTAATTGGAGGCTAATTGGAAAAAAAGTACCCTCTCTGGATGCTGTGAGCACAGGGCTGGATTTCAAAGCACACATCTGTGTGGAGTGGCCCTGTATGGAAATGACTATATTATAAATAATACTAATATGCAATTGAGAAGTACAGATAAAGTGTTTTGGAGCTGTGTTGGGGCAGTTTGTGTTCAGCTTCTCATGGAGGAGGTGGCATTTGAGCAGGCTTTGTATAACATGTAGGGTGTGAACATGCTGAATGTGGGAGAAAGTATATGAAACATAAAAAGCAAAAGTTAACAGAAAGTAGTTATTAATTTATGTTGCAATGAAAGAGAAGTAAGGCTGTCAATTTACATTGACCAAATGTGAAGCTGAGATGAATTAGCAGTTTCAGTATACATTTTAAAGCCTATTAAATGGAGCTCTTTGTAGATATTTGTCCATTAAGTTTTTTTTTGTGCAGCCACAACATATTTATGAAAGTGATAGCTATAATTTATCATGAAAACCATAACTGTAATTTGTAGTTTATGAAAGTTAAATTATAATTTATTATGCATACTTAAACTTTAGTTAACCTCTAAACTTATTTTTGGATGAAACTAACTATAGTTAAAATTAAAATTAATTGTTGTTTCCCAATTTGTCAGACCTGGTTATTGTTCTCCCCTAATGTTAATGCACACAATTAACTCCATTGAAGTGTGGTCATTTTTCAACATTAAATAATGGCCTATCGTAAATGGTACTATGTTCAATAAATTGAAAAATGTTGTAAACCTGGCCAAGGAAGAATAAGGAAACTGTCAAACTTTTCATAGGAAAAGAAGTTAAAAGAAAGAAACATTACCTATGTAACAAACCTGCATGTTCTGCACATGTACCCCAGAACTTAAAGTATAATAATAATAATAAAGTAAAAAAAAAAAGTCATATTATTAAAGGTTATAAGGTTTGGATATAGCCAATTACCAAGTAATGTTTGAACTCTACTACATTCTGGGCATTGTGCTGGTTTTGGAAAAACAATGACCAGATACAGTGCTTGACCTCACAGAAGCAACAGTCTAATGGGGAGGCAGAATAAAATAAGCAATTATAATATCTGATGGTAAGTGTGATGGTCTAAGAAACTGAGAGTGCTATGCTATGGCAGTGCATAGCAGGGGCCCATAGCAGTTGGAGATGAAGTTTAGAGAGGGAATGTTTTATAAATTGGAATCTGAATAATGAGGAGTTAGCCAGGTTCAGGCATAGGGTGGGGATGGATGGAGCACCAGGCAAAAGAATGGCTCGGAGGTAAGACAGAGAATGTCATGTGCGGAGAAAGCAGACAAGGTCAGTATAGCTGAAGTATGGACTAAGAAGGAGGGCCTGGCTGTTTTGAGATGAGGATGCTGAGTCCTAGAAGCTAGATCTTTCAAGGCTTTGTAGGCCTTGTCTAGGATTTTGGAATTTAACTTAAGATGGAAGGATTGAAAGGTTTTACACAAATGAAAGAAGGAATGGTCCCCTGGTCTGGAATGTGAGAGGAGGGTGGAGATAGATGGGAATGATTAGAGTAGAGAGACAAGAAGTTACATGTATTTTGAATAAATGTGAAGTTGTATTCTAGCCTGACCACATATGGAAGGAAAAAGGACTTGAAATAGTAGCAGTGGGTCTGGACCAAGAATAAGAGCATGCATGGATTTGAGATTTATTTCAGATAACACGGATAACATTGATATAGTATGGTCACAGTGTATGTAACGTGAGAGCAAATTTATGTAAAAGATAAATTTAGAAAAAAAGACTAGAGAAATTAAACCATAGTGCTTATTTGTTATTTCTGAATGGCAGCTTGCTACAGATTTTTTCCTTCTTATTTCAAATTTTTAAAATAGCATTTATTTTATATTGAGCTGTATTATTTCTATAAGAATTAAATGTTCATGAACTACATATAAGGAGATTATAAACAGAATTTCAGACATTGAAATATAAGAAACATTCATTTTTTTGCTACCAGTATAGTGGTTGGCCAATCCTTGAAAAATTTTGTGTACACCAATTTATTATATCAAGCCTACCTGCTGAAAAACAGGATGGGCTATGGTTATATTATTTTCACTCCTTGCAGATTGCTATATGGTTCATAGCTGCTTTTGCTTCTGTTTCTTGCAAATGACTAACTGGCAGTGAACTGCTTAGATGTCTGTTTTTGTCAAGGTAAATGTGAAGCTGTGGAATTTCCAATCCATTTACAAATATACTATTTAAGAAAAATGCAAAGTTCCCTTACTTAATTTTTCATTGGAATAGCTACTGTTATTAGTATTATTAATTTTAATAAATTCTTGCCAAATAAAGACTTTCTTACAAAATTATTTTCCAAACTTCCTTAAAAGTTAAAGAAAATTATATTTTGGAAACTAGGAAATGCTACAGCTTGATTAATTTTATATTTCTTTAAGCACTTTGAATTAGGCAAGCATAAGATCTATGCTGTGTTTTTTAAGTATCATTTAATTTAACGCTTTTCCTGTTTTGTAAGGATAGAGACTGTTATTTATTTTGTTGTTTTTGTATCCATAGTGCCCAGCAGAGATTACTGCAGATAGTAGGTGTTCCTTAAATATTGTTTAACGAATTAAAAAAATAAATTTTCAATTAGTGGTAGGCACATGGATTAATAAACAACATGTACCTCAAATAATCATTTCTGCCTTCTTGTTTCAAAGATTTCAATACCATAAACTTAAGGAACTGCAGTGAAAATAAAATATGACATGAATATAGTTGGTTATTAACAAATCAAAATAATAATCATGTGAATGAAGTATATTTTAATTGTGATACAACATTGCTATCTAAAGTAATCTTTAGGATCATGACGAGGGTAGGAATTAAAGATGGATTTTATGAATGCTTCTGCTAGCTTAATAAAAAGGCGTTAGATGTATATTAATTGACAATTATGAGGAGTTTTACATTTTGAATTTTTTTTCAAGTTTACTTAAGGGAAATAGTATCAACAAATGTAAGGTTATAAAGAGACAAAAATGTAGAGCTCCAATGTGGAGCACAATACCATACTGGACACCTGCACTGTACTATGTGGTGCATTCTGTCTGCTGACTCCAAGTGCACTCTGTCTGGTACTGAGCTAAAGGGGCCTCCCAGTTAGTATGGGTGTGCCAAGTTTGTGTTTGGTGGCCCTGCCTCTTGACTTATGTTACTTGCATTTTTATTTTTATTTTTCTTTGAAAGGACATAGAATGTTCTCTCAGAAAATTCCTTTCCCAAAACAGATTTGGTTGAAAACTATGAGAGCTGAAAACATTAAAAACAAACAAATTAACAAGAACAAACTGAGATCATTTTTCTTGCTTAGCAATATGTAGCTTCAGATTTTAATTACTCTCTATATTTTTATTAATTTGATACTTTTTAATGGTAAATGTATTTTGAATAGTATTGTAAAGTAACCCTGTAGATGGTTACATTCTCAATCCTTTTAAGAGAAATGTGCCATTCCATTTAATTGGGATATTATCTAAATAATCATGAGATTGTTCATCTATATAGTTTAAACTTTACAGCTTTCTTTAATCTTTGAGTGTTTTTTTTCCCTCTGAAATCTCGCAGTTCTAGGATGCCATAGGTGGTAATAACTATGGTTCTTACTTGTTACAGACGCAGTTATACATGCATCTGACAAACTACTCCGTGAACAAGCATAATGAGCGTTTTGAACGGGATGAGACTGAGAACAAAGGCAGCAAACGTTCCATCAAATGGTTTACAGAATTCCTGCAAGCAAATCATCATGATGTTGCTAAGTTTTGGAGTGATATTTCAGTAAGATTATGCCATTCCACAATTATAACTGTCTTTCCTCAGCAGTAATTTGAAGCACCATCAGGCCATGAAAGTTCATTAATCATTGATTGAACTTGGTTTTCTCTAATTGAGATGACTAGAGAGAAAAATCAGATCATTCTACAGAGACACACTGCTTAACAACAAGGATGCATTCTGAGAAATGCATCCTTGGGTGATATTGTCATTGTGCAGACATCACAGATTGTACTTACACAAACCTAGAATAGGAGTAGCCCCACTACACACCTAGACCATGGTATAGCCTGTGGCTCCTAGTCTAAAAACCTGTACAAAACATTACTGTACTAGGCTGGGCACGGTGGCTCACTCCTGTAATCCCAGCACTTTGGGAGGCTGAGATGGGTGGATCGTTTGAGACCAGCCTGGCCAACATGGTGAAACTGCATCTCTACCAAAAATATAAAAAATTAGCTGAATGTGGTGGTGTGCTCCTGTAATCCCAGCTATTCGGGAGGCTGAGGCAGGAGAATTGCTTGAACCCGGGAGGCAGAGGTTGCGGTGAGCTGAGATCGTGCCATTGCACTCCAGCCTGGGCGATAGAGCAAGACTCGGTCTAAAAAGACAACAGAAACAAAAATTATTGCTGTACTGCATAGTGTAGGTGATTGTAAGACAATGGTAAAGATTGTATATCTAAACATAGATCAGGTACAGTGAAAGTACAGTATTATAATCTTATGTGACCACTGTTGAATATGCTATGTACTGTTAATCAAAATGCTCTTTTGTGGCACATGACTCTGTTTATCCTTTTGTTGATTATTTTGTTTGTTGACATTTTTACCTTACTTTCTATATCACAGGCCGTATATCCAAAGGTCCTTAGGTGTCAGGCAAGTAAGAAGGAGTGAAGTGGTCTGGAGAGAAGAAACTAGGTTGTTCTGGAACTGTGATAATTTGAAAATCAGGAGAGGTCTGAAGGAGGTAGCCACCACTCAGCACCAGCTTGTTGGTGCCAATGATATTTTAGGCCCAGTGGGGCGCATTCTTCTAACTTGTTGGTAAATTATGTGTAAATATATAAATGACATAAATGATTTTAAATGTTGGCAATGGACTCAAAAAATTTTAAAATGTTGGGATTCCAACAAAAGTGTTTGTCATCTGAATTTGGTCAGTTAACCAACAATTTGTTAACTTTTGATTATAGCTTCCTGAGAGATGAAATGCATGTAAAGGAGAAATTGGATCACAATAATGCTGCATTTGTTTATTTATGTAATTATTTTCTCAAGGCCAATTTTATGGAAATTCCAAAAACTATTCTAATGACAGTTTGCTATCATAGTGGGTCAGAAGCATCAAAATGGTGAAATTCAGTAATTTTGAACCGTAGTTCATTGATGGAAGATCATACAATCTTCCGTCTGATGATAATTCAATGAATTGGTCTGTTGCTCAGTGGGACCAAGAAAGTTTTATATATCCTCTGGCATTCTTTTTTTTCTGTACACATTTTTAACTGTCATATGGATTTGGCTTTTTGGGGACATCTTTGTGAAAAGGTAGAACCTGTTGGGCTTCTTTGGTGAGGCAGGTATGGAGTGAACCAGAGAGAATAATGAGGGTCATTAGCTTTACATATACTGGTTTTATATGAATTAAGATAAGGTATACAAGCAAGACTAATACTAATGAGAGGATATGGAAATTAACTTTCTGTTAGGACCTTAAGTATAGTTTTTAGATATGACCCAAACATAGCCAATGTGGGTCTATTAAGCTCTGACACATTTCATGGTCTTGTCTATAAGTGGACAAATTTTGCCTCATTCTTGGCTATGTTAGAATATATATTAATCATCTGTAAATAATCAGTTATTCAATAAACATAGCATTTCAAGTACTTTTATTATAATTATTTTGTCAAATAACTGTCTGCATTTATGTAATTATTTGAAAATTGGCTGTCTTTATTAAGAATTGGTATATTTTATATAGATACCTCTTTAAGATGAATCAGTGGGATAGTATAAAAAGAGAATGGCAGGAGGAGGTGAAGAAGGCAATTATGCAGTAAATTTTTATTTTGATGTCTTAGTTTAGAAATTCCCCAAATTTAACTTATAACTTATTTTTAATGACCTCATTTTGGGGAGCAATTTCTCAAAAAGTAACTATCAATATATAAAAAGCAGAATTCATCAGTACCCTTTGTGAAGAACAGAGCCATGTACTTTTGTTCTGGTCAATAACAAATCAGTAGAAAATCAAGCCATGGAGTTTAAAAATGAGTATAATCATTAAAAAAACTATCCTTGCTGCTTTTTGTATACCTAAGGTGTAAATCTACAAATCACATTTCAAAGCAGTGATATTATGTTGAAAATTCTCAAAAACTGTAGTGGAACTTTATGTGTGTTTGTTTATATCATTCCTTATTGTCACATCTACTGGAAATCTTGCCTTTACAATCTAAAAGCATGTTATTTTCTGTGTAGCAAAAACAGATTTGTAATTCAGGGTCTGATTAATAACCAGACCCCACCCCCCTCCCTCAGCCTGTACTGTTTCATACAGATACTTATCAAAGTTTTAACTTTTTCCTCCTCTCAAGTGGTTTCAGTAATATTGGCAAAGATTTACATAAAGTGGCTTTTTGTCTTGTGTTTTATATGCTATGGTGCCATCATGAATTTGTTACCTTGAACAAAATTTTTTGAAAACAGCCTCTCATGGCACTTCTAATACTTACTCCCAAATATGAACTGGGTTGTGGTTCTGGGTAACAGTGAGGTTAACTTCTGTATTCCCTGTTACCACTCATTTAACAAATACTATTCCACCAGGTAGTGGAATATTTGAGACTAACGTGACATATGAGGTGGAACTCTAGAGGAATGATAGAATAACAGTAACTATAATAGGATTCTGGGCACTATGCTGAGGGTTTTACGTGGAATCTCATTTTATTCTTATGTTAACTTTTTGCAGTTTATATTTAAACTGAGGAAAAAATGAGACTCACAAAGCTTAAGCAACGTGACTGAGGTTGCACAGCTAGCAAGTTACAAAGCTGAGAATAAACACAGGAAATCTTACTTTAGAGCCAGGCTCTTAACTGTCTTTTTCTATTGCCTATACCTCTAGAGAGGGAGTTAAAATGACAATGTCTTCTGATTAAAAATGGGTGAGACAGCTTTTCTTTTATAGCTTGTTCTGAAACTTCAGTAAAATAACTTTTAAAAAATTAGAATTAATAACTCACCCCAGTAGTAGTATGTATTTTTTCTCAGAAAATATTGAGAGAGCCAATCTTTTAATTGGCAACACTCTTCCCAGGTAACACTTACACACTACAATATCATCACTGAATAAAGAAACTCAATTCTCATGGATTTTGTCTTCCCAGCCCTTTCAGCCTTTATCTAAGGGGAGTTTCTTATACCGGTGTTTGTGAAATAATTTACTCCCCTTGAAATTTTTCCTCCCTATCACCCTCATCTCGTCTGGATGGGGCTAGCGTATGCTTCTCCCTTACTTGTTTTGACTTATAGAAAGTGCATTTATCAGCTTTATTTTACTTGTTTAAAGATGTTTTTCGATACCTACTGAATGCTGGCCACTATTGTAGGCACTGGGAATGGTGTTATAAATAAGTCAGATAAGGAGCCTTCTCTAATGTAGAAAGAGAATATCAACTGGTTATATGTTGTGTGTAGTGATGCTAAGGAATGAAGGGTGGCTGCTTTTAACTTGGGGGTTGGGAAGGCCTCTCTCAATGTCTAAGAGCCAGACTTGGGAATACAAGGAAAGAGTGTTCCGCAAGAGGGGAACGGCGAATGCAAAGGACGTAAGGTAGGAGAAGTGTCTTACTTGAGGAGCCCAAAGCAAGCATGAGGGTAAGAGTGAAGAATGAAGTCAGAGCAGTAGCAGGGGCTAGATGCCACAGAGCTTTGTAAGCTTGGCCAGGCTGCCAGTTCGTAGGCCTGGTTATATTCACACATGTGAAATGAGACACAAAGGCATTTTCACCTCTTTTATCACAATCTTATAGGAATTGGTGGTAAAGACCCTGATTGTAGCAGAACCTCATGTCCTGCATGCGTATCGAATGTGCAGACCTGGTCAACCTCCAGGAAGTGAAAGTGTCTGCTTTGAAGTCCTGGGATTTGATATTTTGTTGGATAGAAAACTAAAGCCATGGCTGCTGGAGGTAAGGCATTCCTTAAGAAAAAAAAGAGAAGTTCTCATTGTCCTTATGTATTGAAATAAATGTTTTAAAGATGTGTACTTAACACAGTTATCCCATTAACTGACCAGCATGAAGCCTGAATGGAATAACTGGGAAGAAGAGGATAAAAATTCAGGGAATAGAACAGTTCTAAGAGTGAATCAAAGTGTTTGATATTACTAATTTTCCCAAATTAGTATCAAGTGAATTTCTAGGGCAGATATTTGGGATTGAAATGTGGAAGTGCTTTTACTGATTTGTTGCTTACTTGCTCTACTATTTTCTCAGCCTCCTGGCTTCTACCAGGTCATGAGTTCTGGTTGGTGGCTCTCCTCTCTGTGGGTGCCCAGGCTTCAGGATCTTGCCCTCAGTGTATCTCCCCTTCAAACTCTCCAAGAGGCTCCAATTGGTTCATTAATCAGTATTCAGTATCCAATACCCCGGGTGGTAAATTTCTCCTTTAAGGCCATGTTATATACTTGAGGCTCCCCTCAGGGAGACTGTCAACTGTGTGTCTTCAGGTTTGCTGCCAGTCTTTGGTAGGGTGAGAGTTATTATTTTTCTTTGATGATAAAGGGTCATGTAACACATGGAATAGTAAAAAGGAGAAAGTAAGAATTATCTCTGTTGACAATTTTAATATATTTTCCTGCTAGTTATATTTACATTTACATTACCCAGAAGAAACCTTAGAAGTCACATGGTCCAGAAGACCTCATCCAGCACTTCCCTTTAAGCTCCTTGATCTGGGGTTGTGCACCTTCTTGTGGCCGCTGAAATACCATGTTTTGGAAAATCCATCAGGAACATATTGCTATAGAAGATGTAATCAACCACTATCATTTTAAATCATGTATCTCTCTTTTGTTAGTGATTTAGAAGTTAGAAGTTGCATGTATAATATCAGGGTTTGCATAAGCGGATTGAACGAGTGATAAGTGAGATGAAGATACTAAAAATACATTGCAACGAAATGACACTTTTCTAATATGAGGGCCAAAGATTGTGTGTATGTTTATGTGTGTGTGTGCACATGCGCCTGTGTGTGGTCACATCTACTTTAAGCAGTAACATGTATTGTGTCTCCAAGGAAATAAAGTTCTGTCTGTTGGATGTTCAGATTCTGCTCCAGCCTGGGTCTGGTTTGCTTCCTTCTTTCCTTGGATGTGAAAGCATTTGACTATGCACTATGGACCTGTCATCTTGCTAAGGCCTGAAATTTTATTCTTTAGGTTTCTTACTTTTCTGCAGCAATCCTTTCCTGTTCTTAGCTATATTTTCTTCTGCCCCTGTTACTTGTCTTTTGTCATTGATGGAGTGGGGGAAAAAGTGAAGGCACATGCATAAAGGAGGATAGCAGAAAATAATGACTTTATAGATATCTTAGTTACCTTTTTGTTTTGAGACGGAGTCTCACTCTGTCACCCAGGCTGGAGTGTAGTGGTGCAATCTTGGCTCACTGCAACCTCCGCCTCCTGGGTTCAAGTGATTCTCCTGCCTCAGCCTCCTGAGTAGCTGGGATTACAGGTGTGCACCACCGTACCTGGCTAATTTTCGTATTTTTAATAGAGATGGGGTTTCACCATATTGACCAGGCAGGTTTAGAAGAACTCCTGACTTCAGGTGATCTGCCTGCCTCGACCTCCCAATGTGCTGGGATTATAGGCATGAGCCACAGCACCCAGCCCTAAAATCCTACAGCACCCAATGTTCCCAGGCGGTCTCTCATCCAAGTCCCAGCCAGGCCTGACCGTGCTTGGCTTCACGAGATCAGGAGCATTCAGTGGGGTTGGGCTGTAGACACTGGCAGTTACCTTTTTAAAAACAAAAACAAAAACATCTGCTTCCTTGGAACTTTCTGTTAGCTTGCTAAAACAGAATGGACTGAATGGTTGAATTCTGGGTTTTGTTTTAAAATATTCAAAATAACTCTTGTTTGCATGAATGTTTCTTCATTCTTTACTATTTCTTTCATTGTTTCTAGATCAATCAGAACCATTAAAACACTACACAATAACCAAGAGCTGTGGATAATGAACATTTGTTATATTAAAACAGTTGAAAGAGTCTTACTTCAATCTTGCCTTGTATTTTACTCCCTAAATTTTAGTGGGTCTAACAGACGTTGTTAAAAACCTTTTGGCGCCATCAAGTGGAATAAAGTAGAAGGTGCTTCTGAGTATGTGATTTTAGTTAACCAGAATAATTTCAGGGGCTGATTGCTAGTGGCAGAATTGCTCAACTTTTCATACGTAGAAAACATTTTTTAGGAAAAACACGGAAATTGCGTGGAGTATGAATATACCACCAATAGTTTAAGTACCCTTAAATTAAACAAGAACCTACTAAGTTATAGTCATTGTGTAATGTGGTGGGGGATAGAAGACAGAATACTTGCCCTGGTGTAGCTGTTCTTCAGATGTGCATTTTATGGTAATAGTTATAAGAACTAGTAGGTAAAAGTGAAATGACACAAACAATAGCATGATTAATCTCTTTGTGTACCTGTGTGTATTGGAGAGTTAAAAAAATCTTTGCAGAAGACACATTTGAACAAAGTTTGTAGGGCTGCAGAAGGGTGGGGTAATGGCTCGGGGCTGAGAGAGATAAAGTAGGAGTGGGGAAAGGCTCTGGCGCAGAGGGAACAGCACTAATGTGGGAGCACAGAAGTATGGGTACTTTAAGTTGTGGACACAGTGATTGTTTTGATAAAACTAGTTTTAGGACAATTGATAATAGTGTTTACTAATTTAATATATTTTATAATTTTCATTTTTAATGCATTTACAAGCTGTTGAATTTTGAGATGTTAACATCAACTATGTTTCATCTGTTTTAGAATTGGGGTAGGAAATAATAAATCACATTAGAGAGGAGAATTTTGACTGTATGGAACACTGATTTTTAGTTTCTTCTGTCAGTCATTTGTGGTTCTTCTTTTTTTTTTTCTTTATCTTTCTCATAAAACTTAAAAAAAAACAAAACAAAACCAAAAACATCCCTGAATGAAAACCTACACTGAAAAAGTTTTCCTGCCTTTCCACATATTATTAATAGTTTATCTTGTGTGGGTATACCTTTCACAGACCAATTTCTCTTACATTATAGTACAGGGAAGAATTTGAAATAGGTAAGGAGAGAGAGAGAGAGATCTGAGATGGCTTTATACCAAGACCTCAGTACCATCCTGGAGGAGGGATATGCCTGGCACAAGAAATTTGGAGTGGAAACTCTGAGGAATTCTGCAAAGACAGATAACATTCCAGTGTACCACTTACTCATCAGTTCTTTAATGTCTGGTTTATTTTATAACCATGTCACATATAGTGGCAACATTGTTGTCAATTGTATTATAAACTCCAGAGATTTGAATCAGTATGGTTGAAACTTTTTTTTCCTATAAAATATATACTTTAACCTTTCTCTGCACTTGTAAAGGGAAATGCTTAGAGCTTTCATAATAGATAAATAAACACCCTTTCTCAAATTGACCTAGAATAAATGGATGTTATTGCAGTTTTCAAGCTCTTTCCTTCTCCTTGAGATTACATCACAAAGACAGGAATTTTATCTACCACTTTCTAAATCAGAAATCAACAAAGGAATCAAAATATAACATGGCATATCTTTATAAAGGAGTACCATGCATTCATCAAAATGATGGCATGATGAAAGATTTTCATGATACATCATTAAGAGAAAAGCTTAGATTATAAACTAAAGTTTGGTTAGTATAGACATGTATTTGGAAGGTGAAATGAATATTTTAAATATGTATGCATAGAAAATATCTGGAATAATATCTACCAAATGGTTAACAAGACACTAAGTGTTAAGTAGTGGGATTACAGGTAATCTTTTGTTTGTTTTCCTTCTTTATACTGATTTTTCTGCTGTGAACCTGTTGCACATTTCTAATTAAAGATGTTGTATTCCTGGGTAATTTTTTAGTATAATGTAGTATTTCTTCAGGTGCCAGTTGTAGAATGCGTGATTTCAATTGTTTCGTCTCTTGTGGTGATGGATGTGTGTAACTGTGACTAGTAGCATATATATACATATATATATATATATATTTGAGATAGCCTAAGGGATTAGTTGATGGTCAAGAAGCTAAGCTGCTGTGTTGAACTCAGCAGTGTTCTAACCAACTGTTTTAATTGGTTAAGAAATTTTCCTAAACATCTGGTATTCCAGTTATATTTTTATAACAATGACAACAGTAACAAAATTCAACAGACAAAAACAAAAACTCTAGCTCTTTTTTTTTTTCATCTTAATGAATTCCTGAAGATCTGAAGCAGTGAAAAGGGGGCACTGATAGTTTCTATATTTTAAACATATAGATGTATATAATTATTACTGTGTTGGTAACGTGAATATCACTATTTCCTTTTTGTTAGGATAAATCATTTTTAACTTTCCTAAACTGAAACCAACCATGCATGGGGTCATGGAGAGAGTGGAATGAATGAAGGGAAGGCTAGATTTTACTGATGGTAGAGCTCCTGAATTAAGGCAGCAGCAAGGAGGAGATGGTGCTAACAGTCCATCCCTTGTAATTTGTTGACCTATGGTGATGTGGAATGGAGATGTGGCAATAATAACTGGGCCATCTTCCATGTAAAGCTTTGAGGTTGTAGAGTTCCCACATTAAATTAACAAATATGTAATGAGTATTTATTCACCTTCCAGTATTGTTTTCTTTGTAAATTTCAGATTAACCGAGCCCCAAGCTTTGGAACTGATCAGAAAATAGACTACGATGTAAAAAGGGGGAGTGCTGCTAAACGCATTGAAGCTACTGAACATAAGGTAAGGTAAAGTATTTTCTCCATCTTTTGGACATTTTTATCCACATTTGACATAGGTTAATCATTTGTACATAAAATTGGCTTTTCAGAATAGTATTTTTTATTTTTATATTTTGTAATTTTCATTTCTTGATTCCATCCATTTTGTTTTTCATTTCTTGATTCCATCCATTCTTTTTTTTTTTTTTGTGATTCCATCCATTCTTTAAACTCATATGGTTAAAAAAAAAATCTTTCCTCCCTCCTCCTGTGTATTGCTTTCCCTGCTTCCCAGGCAACATTCTGTACCTGCAGTAAATGAGGTTAAATTGCAATGTAAGTATAATTATTTATTATAAAGTACATTATTAAATTGGTAAATAGGAGACCCACTAGATTATCTTCCTCATCTTATAAGAAGAAACTGAAGCACAGAGAGTTCATTCAGGAAATTAAAAAAAAAAAACTCAAACATGGATTTCCTAACTTTCTCTCCAGAGGTCTTCCCACTACATCATGCTGCCTGTGTAAAGAAGAAAGAGAGGCAGTTGTTCAGTGAGAGTAACTTTTCCATTTAGGGAGGCAAGTAAAATTTGAGAGAAGACTTGGCTGGTGTGGATATAGGGCTGATTGCAGTGTACATAATCATGGGATTCAAATATTTGAAATGCTGTTACATGGGAAAAGCTTTTGGATCATTACAAAATGAATATTTTAGATGTTTAACTGAAACGTTTCATGAAATAGTGAGTTACCTGTCATTAGAAGTGTTCAAACAGGGCTTAGAGTATTGGATTAAAGGGCCTCTGAGGTGATTTAAGCTCAGTGATTTTATGATTTCTGTTTATTCTAATTGTCGTTCAAGAATTCTAGCAGAGTTATGGTGTGCTTTCCAGCGATTTTTAAATTTAAGATGTTTCCAAGCATTTCGTAGGTATCTGATTAAGATGTAGCTTTATGTGGGCAGCATCACTAAAAAAAAGAGATGGACATAGAAGCCTGTTCAGAAACTTTCATGTGGTCTTTCTTGCCTGAAGAAAGATGAACTTGTCTAAATTCTACTTGTATTTCAATTATTCTAAAAGAAATGAGTAGAAAAGGAGATGTAGAATGAGAATTTTGTTTTTAGTTTATCCAAGTGCATTAAGTATTTTGGATTAGCAATATGCCTATACATTTTTTTTTTTTTTGCATGAAAGTTTACTATTACTGTTTAAATAAGCCTTATGTTTAGTTTTTTTTTTTTTTTGGCATATCTTTTGACTTTGCTATTGATGGTACCAATTCAGGACATTATGTGTGGGTGTTTTCGGTATTTTTAAAAGTGAGGTAGGGTGTTTTTAAAAATGAGGTATATATAGTTTCAGCAGTCAGAAATTTCTAGACCTAAAACTAAGGGAAAGTTGGAATTCATTTTATTTATCTTTCTTAGTGTTGTTCCACAGAGAATTTAGCACAGTTCTTAACATTTGGAGCATATGCTAATGAGGCTTATGTTTCAGAAGTCCCTTCTCTCTCCAGCTGGGTGGAGAGCTCCATGGGTGCATGTGTTAGACTTGAGTTTCACTGAGCATGTCATAATAACTTAGGCAGGAACTAGGAACAGTAGGAAAATTATTGTCTATTTATTAAATAGGATTAATTTTCATATGGACTGTTTTAATTTTGGACAGAAAGAATTGTTCTGTGAATCCAGAAATCCCCTATTTACATTAATTTTAATCAGACTATTGGGAATGATCTTCTTTTCATTATGTTATCTTTCTGCTCAAGAACCTAAATAGAATTCTGTTTACCAACATGTAGCCTAAGTTTCTAATATAACTTAACCTTAGCTGTTCTATCTTATTTCCTGTTTCTCTCCAACCCAAATTGTTTTAGTTAGGCTGATTGTCTCATTATTTTTCCCACATAGCTTGCCCATTCTTACTGATGATTTATTCTATTCTCTAGTCTGAATGCCTTTCCTTATTGCCTATGACTCAAATCCCATCTTTTATTATGAAGTCTTCCTTTTGATGAAAATTAATCTTTCCTTTCTTGGAGCTCTAGAAGGACTTTTTGCCTGCATAGCATATGGCTTTTCACTGTTTACTCTCTTATCCTCTGTGCTGTTTTACCTGGGCACAGCTGGTTTTTCTTTTCAATTAGATTTAAGCTCCTTGAAATTGAAGAGTACATACTTTTATATTCTTCACAGTGCTTAGTGGAGTGCTTTGTTTATAGTATGACCTCATATATAGTGGTTCATTTTGTAAACATGTGCTTTTAGACTCAAGGAAATTTAGAAGAATGTAAATTGCTCAGGATATTTCATCACAACTGCTGTGAAAACAGAACCTTGGATGGAGGAAGTCAGAACTGATCCTTTTTTTTACTTGGATGGCAGAAAGCAATTTGAATTCAGATTCGAATAATTTTTTAAAACATTAGGCTTGGAGTCTTCAGAGACCAGAAAATATGAAAAGGGTTATATGTAGAAAAGTAAAAGTTCTTTTTTCTATAATAAAAGGAAAATTCTGTGATGGTGTTACTGGGTTAAGAAGAGAATCTTTTCCTCCATAAGTATTCTATTACAATCATTATAATGGAACCTAGAAAAGATACTCACAATCCCATGAGTCCTTGGGCCTGAAATACTTGTTAATTAGATTAAATTGAATTAAATTAAGTCAGATTGCCTGTCTGTCCCTTATTTAGAACTAATTCATGAGCTACAGGCTTGCAGCATTTAATGCCACCCTGCCATTGAACATTTAGCCTCACTGGCCTTCTGTGACACTAAGTGTCTGAGTTTACTTAACTGAGCATTCCTTAGTCTTTGCTTATGATTTCACTTACTTTCTGCTCCCTACCTGTCATTTTCTCACTGTGTTTTTGCCTCATCCCTCTTTTCTCCTGTGTCAATCTTACTACTTTTTGTGGTATTTTTGAGTCCGATATGTATGTAGCAATATGGATTGGGGTGCCTCTCACTAGCTCTGACCCATTCTGGAGCTCTAGTCAAGCATTTGCAGCTCTCTGCTGACCATGTACCATGGATGCCCTGCTCTAATAGGTATTCAATAAACATGTAATGAGTGAGTGAGCAAGTAAATAAGTAAATGAATGAATGGATAGTGTTCTGATAATACTTAAATTTAATATTGCCAAAGTTGAATTATTTTCTCCTTCGATCCATCATGTTCCTCTTGATGGGTTTGTCTTTTTTTTCTCTGCTAACTATCAAATACCTCCCACTCACAAAGGTTAAACCTAATCATTCATATCGTGGATTTTTTTTTTTTTTTTTGATAGAGTCTCTGTCACCCAGGCTGGAGTGTGGTGGCACAATCTCAGCTCACTGCAACCTCTGCCTCCTGGGTTCTCCTGTCTCAGCCTCCCAAGTAGCTGGGATTACAGGTGCCTGCCACCACTCCCAGCTAATTTTTGTATTTTTAGTAGAGACGTGGTTTTACCATGTTGGCCAGGCTGGTCTTGAACTCCTGACCTCAGGTGATCTGCCTGCCTTGGCCTCCCAAAGTGCTGAGATTACAGGCGTGATCCGCGCCTGGCCTACTGGACATTTTTAAAGAGCTTATATAATTTGCTAGAAGTTGGAGATACAAAAATGAATAAAATTTCCTCACCTTAAGTAGCTCAATTGTTAAAAGAGAAATATATATGCTCATAGACAAGTACAATACAATAATGATTACCCAGTTTGGTTTGCTAGTTAATGGCAGAATGATTCACATGAAAGTCCAGGCTAGAAAGCTGGGAGTTATACTTAATTTTATTATGAATCAACTCAATCTTGTCAAATTTCTGACTATCACTTTATTTCTCTGTCTACTCTCCAAGGTTAAAAACTTCTTATCTTTCTCCTGGGCTATTTTATTGGCTTCCTTCCTGTTTCCAGCACTAACCTCCATCCCATTTTGCAGCTTCCATTCTGTTGTTCTGCAAATCATTCAACAACCATTTATTCAGAGTCCACTACCATTGCAATAGGTACTGGGAATCAAGTATCTCCTGTGATTTCTAGGCTTCTGGGTTAGGTGACTTGTCTAATGATGTGCCATTCATTGAGATGAAGATTATAGGTGAGAAAGAGGCTTAGAGAAGTAATGGGGGAAGGTAGAAAGAAAAAGAAAGATGCTTCAGTTTTAAACATGCTAATTTTGAGATGCTTTGAAACAATGTTAAATGGAAAATTTGATATACAGGGCCCCAGGAGATAGAGATATCTATTTGACATTCATGTATGATTGCCCTTGAATCTAAAGGATGAGATCATACAGTTGGACTGTATGTTTTGAGAAGAAGGGCAGGGACAGAACCCTGAGGGATGCCAGTATCAGAATAGAGATTTATAAGCTCTGATATTCTGATCTGGTTGTTTCCACATTGTCAGATAAAGTTTAAACTCCTTTGAATTACGTGCAAAGCATTTTTTGATCTTTGGTTGTATACAAGGCACTTTTTGAGCTGGCCCTTGCATCTCTCTCCAACCTGATCATTTCTTGTTCTTTTTCCTTTGTCATGGAAATGACTTTTCTAAGAACTCTTTTGTGGTACAGTTTCAAATTTCTGTTCCGTTGCACTTGTTCTCATTTAATATTTGTTCACTTTTGTCCTTTTGGTGATTGCCAACTGATTTTTAAAAATTGTGGTAAAATGCATTTAATAAAATTTACCATTTAACCATTTTTTTCTTTTCTCCATCTCTCTTTTTTATTGTACTTTAGATTCTGGGGTACATGTACAGATCATGCAAGATTGTTGCATAGGTACATTCATGGCAAGATAGTTTGCTGCCTCCATCCCCCCATCACCTATACCTGACATTTCTCCCCCATGTTATTCCTCCCCACCCTCCCTCCCACTGTCCCTCCCCTCCCCCTCCCCCAGCAACAGACCCCAGTGTGTGATGCTCCCCTCTCTCTGTCCACGTGTTCTTACTGTTCAACACTTGCCTATGAGTGAGAACATGCGGTGTTTCATTTTCTGTTCTTGTGTCAGTTTGCTGAGAATGATGGTTTCCAGATTCATCCATGTCCCTACAAAGGACACAAACTCTTCATTTTTTATGGCTGCATAGTATTCCGCAGTGTATATGTGCCACATTTTCCTTGTCCAGTCTATGATCAGTGGGCATTTGGGTTGGTTCCAGATCTTTGCTATTGTAAACAGTGCTGTGATGAACATACATGTTCATGTGTCTTTATAATAGAATGATTTATAGTCCTTTGGGTATATACCCAGTAATGGGATTGCAGAGTCAAATGTAATTTCTATTTCTAGATCCATGAGGAATCGCCACACTGTCTTCCACAATGGTTGAACTAATTTACACTCCCACCAACAGTGTAAAAGTGTTCCTATTTCTCCATATCCTCTCCAGCATCTGTTGTCCGCAGATTTTTTAATGATCACCATTCTAACTGGCATGAGATGGTATCTCAGTGTGGTTTTGATTTGCATTTCTGTAATGACAGTGATGATCAGCATTTTTTCATATGTTTGTTGGCTTCATATATGTCTTCTTTTGTAAAGTGTCTGTTCATACCCTTTGCCCA
The DNA here is from genome assembly GCA_036589455.1 of Ateles fusciceps. NCBI lineage: Eukaryota > Metazoa > Chordata > Mammalia > Primates > Atelidae > Ateles > Ateles fusciceps. The sequence continues at coordinate 1,872,487 of JAZHEH010002780.1, forward strand.
CTTTTGGATGGGTTTGTTTGTTTTTTTCTTGTAAATCTGTTTTAGTTCTTTGCAGATTCTGGATATCAGCCCTTTGTCAGATGGGTAGATTGCAAAAATTTTTTCCTATTCTGTTGGTTGCTGGTTCGCTCCAATGATTGTTTCTTTTGCTGTGCAGAGCTCTCAAGTTTAATTAGATCCCATTTGTCTATTTTGGCTTTTATTGCCATTGCTTTTTGTGTTTTAGTCATGAAGTCCTTGTCTATGCCTATGTTCTGGATTGTTTTGCCTAGATTTTTGTCTAGGGTTTTTATAGTGTTAGGTCTTATGTTTAAGTCCTTAATCCATCTGGAGTTAATTTTAGTGTAAGGTGTCAGGAAGGGGTTTCTGCTTTCTGCACATTGCTAGCCAGTTTTCCCAACACTGTTTATTCAACAGGGGATCCTTTCCCCATTGCTTGTTTTTGTCAGGTTTGTCAAAGATTAGTTGGTTGTAGATGTGTGGTGTTGTTCCCGAGGCCTCTGTTCTGTTCCATTTGTCTATGTCTCTGTTTTGGTACCAGTATCATGCTGTTTTGATTACTGTTGCCTTGTAGTATAGTCTGAAGTCTGGCAGTGTGATGCTTCCAGCTTTGTTCTTTTTGCTTAGGATTGTCTTGGCTATGTGGGCTCTTTTTTGGTTCCATATGAAGTTTAAAGTGATTTTTTCCAGTTCTGTGAAGAAGGTCATTGGTAGTTTGATGGGGATAGCTTTGAATCTATAAATTACTTTGGGCAGTATGGCCATTTTCATGATATTGATTCTTCCTAACCATGAGCATGGAATGTTTTTCCATCTGTTTGTGTCTTCTCTTATTTCCTTGAGCAGTGGTTTGTAGTTCTCCTTGAAGAGGTCCTTTACCTCCTTTGTTAGTTGTATTCCTAGGTATTTTATTCTCTTTGAAGCAATTGTGAATGGGAATTCCCTCTTGATTTTGCTCTCTGTTTGTCTATTATTGGTGTATAGGAATGCTTGTGATTTCTGCACATTGATTTTGTATCCTGAGACTTTGCGGAAGTTGCTTATCAGCTTAAGGAGATTTTGGGCTGAGATGTTGGGGTCTTCTAAATATACAATCATGTTGTCTGCAAATAGAGATAATTTGACTTCCTCCTTTCATAATTTGCATACCCTTTCTTTCTTTTTCTTGCCTGAGTGTTCTGGCTATAATTTCCAATACTGTTTTGAATAGGAGTGGTGAGAGAGGGCATCCTTGTCTAATGCCAGATTTCAAAGGGAATGCTTCCAGTTTTTGCCCGTTCAGTATGACATTGGCAGTGGGTTGGTCATAAATAGCTTTTATTATTTTGTGATATGTTCCATTGATACCCAGTTTATTGAGAGTTTTTAGCATAAAGCGCTGTTAAATTTTGTCGAAGGCCTTCTCTGCATCTAATGAGATAATCATGTGGTTTTTGTCTTGGTTCTATTTATGTGATGGATTACGTTTATAGACTTGCGTATATTCAACCAGCCTTGCATCCCTGGGATGAAGCCTACTTGATGGTGAGGGATAAGCTTTATGATGTGCTGTTGCAATTGGTTTGCCAGTATTTTACTGAAGATTTTTGCATCTATGTTCATCATGGATATTGGCCTGAAGTTTTCTTTTTAACCATATTTAAGTGTATAATTCAGTGACATTAAGTACTTCACATTGTTGCGCAACTATTACCACCATCCATCCCCAGAACTCTTTTCATCCTGCAAAGGCAAAACTGTACCCATTAAACACCTACTCCCCATTCCTCCCTCTCCCCCAGTCCCTGGAAACCATCACTATGTTTGTGTCTTTATGAATTTGAGTGTCCTACTCTTCGTATCTCATAAGAGTGGAATCATACGCATTTGTCCCCTTGTTACTGGCTTAAAGTGACTGGCATAATGTTTTCAAGTTCTTCGATGTTGTAGCATGTGTCAGAATTTCCTCCTTTTAAGGCCGAATAACATTCCATTGTATGTGTAGAACACCACATTTTTTGTCAACACGTTCATAAAACCTAGCTCAAGCCTGACATTCTATTTGAAGCCTTTGCTGAGGCAAAATGGTTTACTTACTCCTTTGTGGTATCATCATACCTCCCCCCAACATTTCAAATAGTACTCATCATACCCTATGTATTTGTTTATATGCCATTGCCCTCACTTCCTTTAGTTGGTCAGGTCCTTGAGGGTAATGGCCCTGTCTGGTTCTCTTTGTATACCCAGGGCCATATCTAGAACTAACAAATAGTCAGTACTAAATAAAATTTGGGTTGGATGACAATTGTAGGGGGGAGGGCATTCCATTCAACTACTTGTAGAAAGATAAGGAAGTGAGACATAGCAAAACAAATTCATAGAACTTTTGGTGGCTCCACATTCCTGGAGGATAGAGCATGTGAAGCAAGTGATTAGAGAAATCCCTTGGATGGAATTATAGGGTAAAAAGTAGTGGAAAAGACTCAAGAAAGTGGTATACTAAAATGCTTAGGTCAATATATGGATACAGTTGAAAGAAAAATGCTAATTAAAATGCTAAGTGAATGGTGATCTTTTTGGTCTTTGGTTAAATTTTTATTCTGGTCTGTGATACAAGAACTGAGAGTCATTAGTGCTGATTTATGCCTGTGAATATTCATATAAATGCGAATAGTTTTTAGAATGACAATGTTCCTGAAAGTCTGAATGTGGGAACATTCCTTTATAGAAAAATGTCTCAGGGTAGTCGACTTTTCTTTGTTTTTTAATGTATCTGAAGGAACTTCTGTGTGCTTATTTTTGTTGTTATTCTTTGTGTGTGTTCAAACTGTTTATGTATCAGTATCCTTGTCTATGAGTGCTTTGTTTGGTGTAGATATGTATTTAGATCTATGTTTATTTCTTTTATAGAATACTCATCATAACGTCTTTCTTTATTTTCCCTTCTGTTAGTTTTTCATTCCCATTTTTTGCTTCCTCTATTTTTTTTCCTTATGGATTATTTGGTCTTTGTTCCTCTCTATTCTTCTTTTCATTTCTATTTCCCTTTCCTCTCTTCTTTTCTTTTAAATTGAATGCCATGTAGGAATGATCATTCTAGATAAAATGGAAAAATTTTATCCATTTTAAATGGCTATATGATAATAAATTCCATGATATATGATAGGATGATAAAATGATTGTTCTAGATATAATAAAATGAAAAAATCAGAAGTTAAAGAGTTACCTCACCATGGCATTTCCTTTACCTTTAATTAAGGAAACTCAGAGCCAAATTTGTATTCATCATTGAAAGTGCCAGTGGAATTACTGAAATCAGAAGTCTTGGTGTCATCGCGATTTCATCTCTCTTATTCTTCATATTGAATTAGTCACCAGAGCAGATCCATTCTTCCTCCAAAGTATTATTCTAAACTTACCCTTTTTCTTTAATCCCGTTGCTCCTCCCCCTCTTCCAAGCCCTCATATTTTATGTTTGTTAATGAAATAGCATCTCATCTTAACTTCCTGCTTTTTTATCATCTATTTCTAAGCCACTGTATATACTGCCAAGAGCATAATCTTTAATGCATACAGACATAATTATGCCCTTCTCTTTTAAAAATACACGTTCTCCTTCATTGTTTACACTTAAATTTGAGGCTCAATAACTTAGTTTTCAAGCCCATGTGAGAAGCTGAGTTTCTTGTATTCACCCAGAGCTCCAGTAATCCTGAATGACTTACAGGTTTCTGGATGTGTTTATTTATTTCTCAAATTACTCCTTTTACTTGACCACCTGTTGACCTCTTGCCACTCAAGCCTGAATGTTGTCATGAAAGAGAATGGATCAGTTTCCTAACATTCCTGCAAGGTCAAGTTGTGAAGATGGTACATACTTGAGGCAAAAGAACACTCTTATCATTTAGGGCCTTGGACATATATTCTTAATGCAGTCTCCTTATGAATTAACTGAGGCAATATGTAAATGTAAGCACTTCTCTTACCTCTGCACTAGAAGCTAGCTAAATGGACTTCTTGTCTCCTTTCCTTTGGTTTACACTCTTATCTCGGCCCTACCAGCCTAATGACAATAGAAGCATGGAAATGTAAACTTAAGAATAGAAATCTTTGTTTTGTTTTTGTTTTTTTTTCCCCTAAAGGAGAGGGCAGAATTGGCCTTGCTTTTCCTTTTTTTCTTGAAGTACACCCTCTTCCTTCTAGGTCTTTCAGCAATGGTATGGTAGAGTTTAAGTTGGAGGGATTGGGGAGAAAATCCTCAGGCTTGTATTATTTCACTAGCTACATGACAGGGAAGAGAGAGAAAGTGGTTTAGAGGAAATAATCCCACAACAGGACTTTTCTTTGAAAATCAGAGCGTTATAAGTACATTTTTATAATTGAGTAAAACATGGGAAGGACTTTGCAGACGTTTTCAAATAAGTGATGATTGTTAGGCTGGGATTTCGGTCAGAAATGAAAACGTATTGAAGAGTGATCAGTATAAATGGAATCGGTGGAAGAAAGAGAAGAGAACCATTGCTTATTAAGTACCTGTTAATGTTACCACAAATTAATCTTTATAAGAACTCATGGAGGAAAGATTATTGCTAACATTTTAGATGGGGAAACCATCTCCAAACTAGGCAGTTAATTGACCAGTCCAAGTTTGTATATTGGTAAATGGTTGGGGTGAAATGTGAAACTAGGTCTCTCTGATCTTCTAAAACATACACTGTTACCATTATGTCTCTTTATCTTCAGAACTTCTGTTTACCATATCTATTACCAGAGTGCCATATTTGAGGTATGGTTAGATGAATATAATGTAAGTGAATATATAAATTTAATAAGCATTGATTTGTAGCTTCACTGTGTTTCCTGTTCTGCAAATTCTCCTCATAGGGATAAGATAAGAACTTGTTTGAATTCTAGAATATAGACTTATATTTTATATTTTAGGACTAGTGACAAAAGGAGAAACTTGGCCAAACAAAAAGCTGAGGCTCAGAGGAGGCTCTATGGTCAAAATTCAATTAAAAGGCTCTTACCAGGCTCCTCAGACTGGGAACAGCAAAGACACCAGTTGGAGAGGCGGAAAGAAGAGTTGGTATGAAAGTTTTAAGAAAGTACCCACAATTTAAATTGCACGATTCACTTGTCAGGTTTTATTTGTAAAATTTTTCTCATTTCCAGAAAGAGAGACTTGCTCAAGTACGAAAGCAGATCTCACGAGAAGAACATGAAAATCGACATATGGGTAACTATAGGTAACTGTGCTGCTATTTTTGTACAGATTGAAAAAATGAAGTATCAAAGCAATGATTCTTCATGTTTTAATATTGTGTGCTTATTTTAAGCATTGTTCTTTCATTCCAGTCAAGTGCTTTTTGCTTACCATTTTTCAAGAAGAAAAGATAGTCAGCAAGGAAATGGTTCAGCCTTGACAGCGCTCCTGCTAGCCAGCCTCTGGGTGGTTGTAGGAGGTCTTTTTAACCTGCTGTTATCCTGTGACTTTATTTAGTTATAATGTGGTATTTTAAAAAAACGTCAGAATTCAGGTCTCTTGGTATTATTCCTGCCAATCCGTAGTGCTTACTGTACTTTTTCAGGAACCAGGCAAATAATGAAAATGTTTGAAGAAGTTAGATATGAGACAGTGGAGAGGGATGTGGGGATGCGCTAAACTGGAACTCTTCCATAATATCACCCTTGACAGGATCAACCCCCCTCCCCCCCACCCCAACTCACTGTGTTCTTGGAAAGATTGCCCACTTTCCAACTTTTGACATTGCCTGAGCAGGATAAAGGGATGTGTGAGGGTGTTCTTGCACTCATGGTAAGACGTTCTTTCATGGCCTTAACACCACCAACAGTAGTAATGAGAACACATTCCACCCACTCTGCCTCTACCCACTTCTCTCTACTAGAGAGGCAGATTTTATCACTGCAAAGAGATCATCAGAACCAATGCCGACATTTTTGTATGCTTCAGTAACCACACTAAGAATAAAACTTCTGCAGTATCCCTTATTATCTGAACACTCTCCTGTAAAGTTCAATATTTCTTCAATTTGCCCAGTCACCATCTTCTCCAACCATTTCCCCCAAACTAAACCCTTATACTGTACCTTCTGGAACTGCATTTTTTAATGCTAATTCTCTAGATAAACTTTACTTGTGGATTTTTGCCACTATTAATTATTATAGAATGAAAACCTTCATAAAGTTTTAAAAATACTCTTGTGCAATCATTAAAGTTTTGAAAGAATTTCATTAAATAGTGTCCAGTCAGCAAATACTCCCATTAGAAATTACTAAGTGAAACTATGAGGCCAATTATCAGTTTTATGTTTGGAGGTTTAATATTTAATATTATTTTGCACTGGTCGGTATAGAAATGCTTATACCTGGCAATGTGACTAGTATAGAATAGGAGGTCAGGGATTATCTGTGTAGTTTATCTTAGCTATTGAGCTATGACAGCTTCATTTTAAAAAATTGGCTTATCTGATTTTGCTATAGACGAATTTATCCTCCTGAAGATAAAACACTACTTGAAAAGTATGAAAATTTGTTAGCTGTTGCCTTTCAGACCTTCCTTTCAGGAAGAGCAGCTTCATTCCAGCGAGAGCTGAATAATCCTTTGAAAAGGATGAAGGTAAGCTAATGTTTATATAGAGAAAAAAGAATAAAGCTGAACAAAATGTCTTTACAGACAAGCCACCTTTCCAACATATGAAAACATTTTACTTTTAAGATATGCTTTCCTCAAGCTTTTCATTTTAACACTTAGTAACATTTCATGATGAACCAACTTATTTCATAAATAAGGTATCTACCAAGACAAATTATGTTGTAATATCACTATAATAACATGTCTTATTACATAGATATATATATGTAACTGATAAACCCATGGAATTAACCTAGTGGTTTGTAGCATTCTTGTTTTTCGATTATAACAAACATTATGTAGTACTTTTTTCTTGATACTTGATAGGTCTGGCATATGAGAGGAAGTAAATGAAACACACACACACACACACACACACACATAGACACACACACAGTCTAATCTGTACACCTTAGTAAAAGGTCTATCAGTTTTCTATTACAGCATGACAGACCACTTCATTTATTTGCTCATTACTCTGCAATCTTGGCTGGGCACAGCTGAGTGGTTCTTCTGCTGGTCTTCCTTGGAGTGAATCATATAGTAGCATATATTTGAATGTCCAAATTGGGCTAGAAATCCAGGGTAGCTGCACTCACATGTCTGGTGTGTCAGATAAGATAGTTGGAACATCTGGGAGCTGGCTGGTATCTCTTTCTCACTATATAGTCTCTCAGCAGGGTAGTCAGACCTCTCAATATAGTAGCTCATAATTCTAAAAGGGAGGATTTCAAGAAGATTCTTTTTATCCTAGTAGGTGTATTTTAGACCTGATCTCTGCCTACCTATGTCCAGACTTGACAAGTGATCCCAGAGAAGAGAGTGGCCACTCATCTCTACTCTAGGAAGAACTTGTTCCTCTTTGCAATTTAGTTTTTTTACATTACTTCCTACAGCTTTCTAGTGTTTTAGAAAATATGATTGTTTAGTTTATCTGGCTTTTTCTGGCTGTTACGATAAAAGTATTATCTGTAATATTTCTCCTAAACAGAAGCAGAACTCCTTGAGTTTCTTTTTAACTATATTGTACTGCTATCCGTGGAATTCTTTGTAGGATGATTATTTAATAAACAATGTATAATAAGAATCTTCTGGTATTTCAATAGCTAAATTTTCTTAGATTGGGACAAAGAGTAACTTATTTTACACATTTCTACTGCATAGTGAGATTTCGAGTTTCTTCAAAAACCTTTTCTAGAACACTTTCTTAAATAACTGAGTGATACAGTTGATTATACCTGTTTCAGTGTAGCTATTATGCTCACATTTTTCTGGCTTGCTCAATATCCACTGGGGTATATGTTTTTACAAAATTTCCTTTTCATTCAGAGTATGATTCTAGAAGAACACAAGAAAAGTTGTAGGGCACTTGTGGCTTTGTGCCACCTTTGATGGCTAGAGAATGAAAACCTTTTTAAAGTTCTAAAAATACTTTTGTGCAATCAGTAAAATTTTGAAAGCATTTTATTAAATAGTGCCCAGTCAGCAAATACTCACATTAGAATGTTTCTAAGTGAAACTACTAGTCCAATAATCAGTTTTCTGTCTAGAGGTTTAATATTATTTTGCACTAATCTGTATAGAAATGATCGATAAACTTGTAATCTGGAAATTAGCATGAACTTTCCAGAAATTTTAGTGTCCGGTGCACTAATTTATTGAAGTATTATACTCTAAAATTTTAATACTATACTGTACTATAAATATACATTTGTTTATGATAATACAGAATAGATTTTGGCTATGCATTAATTGTAATGCCAGATTTTAGTGAAAGTTTCAAGAGAATTTTCCGTGACTCTTTAATATTTCTTCTTTGATCTCAGCAATCTTCACTAGATAATTTCAGGAATTCTTGCTCTGCATTATTTTGTGGAGATAAATCAACTTGGAAAAATTCTAGAGTCCATTAGTAATTGTAATTTTAATTAGAATATTTTTTGAAGGAGGAAGATATTTTGGATCTTCTGGAGCAATGTGAAATTGATGATGAAAAGTTGATGGGAAAAACTACCAAGGCTCGAGGACCAAAGGTGCAGTATATGTCTACCTTCTTTAGTTATCAAAGTAGATGCTACTAGTCCTTGATACTTCTCACTATACGAATGACTGGTGCTGCTTTAAAGGAACCATAGGGACTGCATGCCCAGTGCAGGTAGAGTTGGAAAGAAGATGATACCTTACACTCAGGAGTTTTGTTTTGTTAGTTTCATTTGTCATTTTGATTATTTTCCTGATGTCAGTGAAAATACTGTGAGTCAGGGCCAAAAGGGACCCAGAGCTAGTACTCTTATTCTAAACTAAGTATTAAGTTTGCCTCATACTCACACCTCTAGATAGATAATTATCAAATAAATGGGTAGCATTATAAATAAGGCAAATTATGAATCTAGAGACCCTTACTAGGAGCCTCATCTTTTGTTGACCTAGCAATGTTGATTTTATTTTAATTAAAATAGGTAAGTACATGTTCTTTTTCTTTTCTTTTCTTTTTTTTTTTTAGATACAGGTCTCACTCTGTCACCCAGGTTAGAGTCCAGTGTTGTGTTCATACCTCACTGCAGCCTCACACTTCTGGGCTCAAGTGATCCTCCTGCCTCAGCCTTTCTGAGTAGCTGGGACTACAGGCATATACCACCATGCCTGGATAATTAAAAAAAAAATTTCTTTTTTTTTTTTTTTTGTAGAGGTGGTGTTTTGCTGTGTTGCCAAGGCTGGTCTTGAACTCCTGGTTTCTGGCGATTCTCCTGCCTCTGTCTACCAAGTGCTAAGATTATAGGTGTGAACCACTGCATCCAGTGTTGTTCTTCTGATATATGTCAAAGTTCTTGCTAGTAGAGTAGGAAAGAGTTTGATTTGAACAACCTTGGAATTTTTTAAAATTTTATTCCATTTATATTTCAGAATTACTATACTATCTCTGTGTCCTTAGACACATCATGTTCTTTCATATTTTCATGCTTCTGAAATGCCTTCCTACTAAAAAAAAAAAATCATTGACTTGCTGTTTGATTAGAGGCTGTTTCCTATTTTAGCTGAACCGCTGCTGGCTGTGTGAAACCTTCCCTCATTTCCCCAGTTAGGCCTAGACCTTCCCTTCCCTCTTTCTCCTGCTGTTTCATAAATAACCCTTTTATAGAGCAGTTGTGACAAGTAATTATTTGCACGTTTGCCTAAGTATGAGGTTGTAAGTTCCTTGAGGGGTAGCAAGTAGATTTTCATCTTTGCATCTCTAGAACCTATCCAGTGTCTGACACACAGTAAGTTTTCAAAATCTATTAGTTCATTTTGTTAAATATATCCATAAGAACCTCATTGGCTAGTAGAAGAGCAGACAGGTAAATAAAAAAACGGGATAATGTGGCAAGTACTGTAATAAAGGGAGTGTAAAGTGCTACAGCAGCATAGAGAAGAAAGGGATTGGTAGCATGTGGATAGCTTCAGAAAGGCAGTACTATTTGAACTGGATCTTGACAAATGAGTAGCGCTCTAAGCATTACGAGAGGTGGAAGAACATTTAGGGTAGACAGAACACTAAAGGCAAAGACATGAAGTTATGATACTGTATAGGATGTTGTAGAAACATGAAAAGTTTGGTATGACTCAAGTGGAAGGTTCTTGGACAGTGAAATGATACAGGTGAGCCTGGTGAGAGATACTTACCTGGTGGAGATCTTGGATGTCAGAGACTGTTCTGAATTATGTGCTCTATATTGAGGCATTGTGGAATATGTTATTGATACTTCGTTTGGAAGAATGTATTTTAGAGTATCTGTAAAAGTGAATACTTACATGAGTCATGGCATCATTTGGGGAAACACTGGAAGTGCCTAAGCTTTCTGTATTAATTATTGCTATTCAGCAAACCAGACATGAGATATCCTGGAAGCACAGTGTTTCTGGCAGAATGGCAAATGCAGAAGCCTTGAGACAGCTTTATATTGTCTTATATTTTCCTGTGTTTCATTTATATAAGACTTGTCATCCAAACAAAACTATAACCTCTTGGGAGGAAGAATTCACTTTGTCTAATTTTTTCAACCCCTTTCATTCTAGGCAAGTTGTGGGAATTAACAATGTATTTGTTGAAATGAAATGAACTAGATATTTCCTGTAGTTGTTAAAGCCAGCTATATTTCAAAGTTGTTGACTTCTGCATAATCAGTCTGAACTAGAAGCATTTTTATAACTTTTAACTTTATGTTGTTTACCAAGGGTCTAAAGTGAGCCAAACTTCAAAGCAACCGTTCATTTTCAGAGAGATGATATCATACACCAGACATTAATTTCCAGTGTCTTTACTGGTAGAATAGTTGGAGATAATAAAAATTAAATAAAACTGGTACTTGTAATAGGAGAAATAACAACTTTTCATCGTTTTGAGAATCTAAGAAACATCAACTAGCTACATAAAAATACCACATAAAGTATTAGGTTGGTGCAAAAGTAATTGCAGTAAAATAATAGCAATGTTCTTTTTATTCAGTTGGGTGACAGGCACATGGTTGTTTATTCTTTATACATTTATAAATTTTCAACATATGGCCTACTTCATAATAAAATTGGACATAAAAAATAAGTGGTATGGTTGTGCCGTAACTCAATGCCAGTTTACAAATTCCAGTTTGTAGTAAAGACACTGTGTAGAGTTCATGTTGCCGTGCCTTCTGGTTAATTATTGCTTAAACAGTGTATTGGTCAAAAAGTCCCAAGTGCATATAAGACACAAAGGTTCAGCTATATGTTTCCCCTTGTGATTCTTTATAGGGTCGAATAACTCATCATGTAGTCAAGCTCTTTAAGAAAACTTAAAGCTGTTTGCTACATGTAGGAAGGCACTACTAGCAAGCCTGATTGTGCCGCTGTTTCTTCTGGGTATGCTAAACTTCTGAGGAAACAATCTTCCTCTAGAATTCATGTTCCCTAAGACTGTCAAAATGTTTGAAGATTATGTTACTGGTAAATGTTTTTATGCATATCTCTTTGAACATTGCCAGTACTTAGTAAATATTAGACCATCAGAAGGAGCACATACTTTTAACGCAAGTTGGTAACTTAGTGAATTAAACTGCTTTGCTGCTTTGTTTATTTTTCATCCTTTGTAAAGGCTATAAATTTAAGAAGATCATGGTTTTTGGCTTACTATATATTCCAGGCACTTCATGAAATGCTATTTCTCCCTTTATCTTTTATTCTACACTGTTACACGAGAGGGTATGCCTACTTTCAGTGAAATCCCATGCTATCCAAGGATTTCATTATAGTGTATGCTAACATCAAGACATTTTTGTTTGATTTAACAGAGAACAAGCAACTAGTATACAACTGAAGGAGCCTCTCCCATCAGGAATAGGAGGCATATGGTGTGTGTAATAAATAGTTTCTTAAAATGACTGAGTTATAAAACTGTCTTGTTCTTGGTTATGCACATTCTTTCTGAAGCGAAGCTGTCCCATGTCCCTTTTCTTCCATTCCTCCTGCTGGCATCATTGGAAACACATTGATTGGGAGGACTAGAAACAAGTGATTCCAGTAGAGATAGTGGCACATGACAGCATGGCATTCTCAATCTTTACAGATTTTCCCTTCTATATTAGAGGAATTTGTCCTTCCTCCATGAAAATTTAGCCATACTGACCTTCATATTATATTATTAATTTTTAAAGTGTAGCATGGGCAGTGAAAAGTTTTGTCAGTCTATTATGGCCAGAACCTATGTGCCAGAGTTAGGAATACTCTGAGAAAAGACATCAGTTGTTCCTGACCAGTTTAGAAAGTGGACAATTAACTAAATTAACTAAAAATTTTATTTTTATAAATATGCACAGCCAGTTAGTCATGTAAGGGATACCTGACTTCTTGCTGCACATTATCTGAGTGGATAGGCTAACAGGCAATGTTTTGGTATGTGGCCTTATTTATAAAGTGGTTTCTCTGGCTCCTGCTTTCTTATTCTCTTTATCCTTCTAGCCCCTCTTTCTCCTCCCCTCACCCTGGCCCCACAGATGTGCTTGCACGTGCTCATGCACACACATTTATTGCGTGACTCTGAACGTTAATGATACGGCAAAGGTGTATCTCTGAGTCTTGATGAGTAATTTCTCTTATGGAATGAAGAAAAGCTGATTATGTTTCTGATTTTTATATTTTTATCTCAAATATTTTCCCTTTATTTTGTTATTCTTTGTTTATAGATACTCTGACCCTTTATTCCAATCATGTAGGAACAGCACATTCCTCATCATGACTATGTCATTTAAGAAATAATATTTTGCAGAAACAGAACAATCAATGCATAGCACTGTAGGCTAAGCAGCATGGCAGCAGGAGCATTTGGGGGAGATTCTCAACCTTCAGTAAAAAGCAGCAAGCATAAGGGGGGAAATTAGAAATAGTAACTAATCATATCAATAAGCCTTTTTAAAGAATTCTTTAAAAACAACACATTTCCCTCGTTTTAGCCTCTGTGTTCTATGCCTGAGAGTACTGAGATAATGAGAAGACAGAAGTACTGCAGCAGTGACAGCAGTTACGACAGTAGCAGCGGCTCTTCAGAATCTGACGAAAATGAAAAGAAGAGTACCAAAATAAGAAAAGAGAAAAGCAAGTTACGTATAATCTTAAACCCTCCAACCACTACAAATTAATTCAGCAACCCAGTAAGTCAATTTCTTCTAATTTAGATGTTATCTCAAGAATTATGGAACTGAAATTATTAAACTCAATAAAAGATCCTTGGGCCAAATGAACCCTGTTGTGTGTGAGAAGACCTGGATTCCATCTTACTTCCTTTCCCTAACCAGACTCAGGCACATCCCTTAATCCCTTTTAAGATCTGCAAATAGAAAACGAAAGGGCTGAATTAAGAATCTATTCTTCTATATTTCATCGTTTTTGTTAGGTGCCAGATTTTGCCTGGGTTTTGTAAAAATGTGCCTTATGGTTAATCTGATGATTACATGTCATTTAAGCCAGTATATTCTCTCTCATTTAATTTCCACCTCTCTACTTTTTTCAACCACTTTGTTTTATACTATCACTTATTATATACGTATATATTGAAAGTATGTGTCTTGCTGGGCATTTTACTTGAATGATTCTATAAGTCACATAATTGTGAAGTAGTTGAAGTTTTGTTCTCTCCCATTTTCATCACAGGTGAACACTTAAGTCAGGGCTTACGATGTGTAGGAAGTAATTAGGAGAGCAGTCAACCCGCTGCTCCATCTCCTTCCTTTCCTGCTTCCTTTTCTCTCCTTCTACCTGTATTTCTTTTTACATTCTCTGTGTCTTTCTTTGTCTCATCTTTCATTTATTCTTCAATTCCAAATGTGCAATATTTTGTCTGTGAGTTTTCTTTCATCCCCAAATGTCCAGTGTGGGATTGCTATTTGCCTAGATTCAATTGGAAAACCCCTTCCTGATACTGCCTCCAATCCAAGACTTTTCTGAACCTCGTCTTTTCATATCTCTATTTGTCTTGTGCTCCGCTGTCCTAGGGTTCCATTAAAGGAACCAGTTCAGTAATGCAGTGAACACAGTTGTGAGTCCTTGTTGACCCTCAGCAATGTATTTAATATGTTAACTTCCCCTGATAACGTGGATATTTTAAAACTGGTCTGAAATAGTTATGGCAAAATGCATGAGGAATAAAGAACCAACAGATGAAGCTTTTAGAGGAATGGTCTTTGTTTACACATTATTCTCTAAAGAAACATGCTACTACTTCATATCTTTCATGGTTTCTGTCTTTGGAGGGGGAATTAATGTATTGTGTTCTGTTTCATTTATTTATTTACTCATGCATTTAAGAAATGTTTATTGAGCACCTATTACACAGTTTGTAAGCTATTTTATCACTTGCTTCCTTTTTTCTTAAGGATTCCTTAAATACTTCCAGTGTGTCTTTGTATAAGTATGCCTCTGTGTTGGTTTTAGAAGCTGACATTTTTATGCCCAAATTTGATCAGTTTTTAATCCCCCTTCCTATCTGCTGATGATCAGTTCATGCCTCCCTAATGGCATGAACTGATGGGGGGATGAGGACAGGTTGGAGAAAAATTTGCTAACATTCCTATAGCGCTGAGATTGTTCTTTTTTCTCAGACCAATAGGTTAACAAATTGAGACAAGACAATAGTGCACTATAATATACAGATTATTAAAATGTTTTTTAAGTATGAATTTTCATTTTAAATCTAGCCTAATTTAATTACCTATCTTTTTTATTAGTTGTATTTTCTTTTTTATATTCACGAGGAATTGTAACAAGTCTTTCACTTTGTTTTATATTCTTTCTTTAATCTTATGCTAAGAAGCATTTTAGCCACAAATCCTGCTTGAGATTTGTCTCCAGAGTGATGCTGATGATCAAGGACAAAATCCAGATTATGTATAACACTTTCTCTTGTAGATAGTTTGAAAAATTCCAGCTTGTTGCAGATTCAAAGGGATATGCAAGTTGCAATGATTTTTTGTGAATCTACTCAAACATCATTGGCATGTGTAGCTACTTAGTTATTCTGTCTGAATTTCTAGGTTTGTAGGAAAAAAAAGAACCTGTGATGAATAAAGATAAAGGAGATTTTCCTTCTGCCCAGTGGTCAGGTTATATACAACGAAACCATTAACATAAGTCCTCAAAGCGGGTGAGACTACAGTGCAGTTACTAGCACATGCCTTGGGTATTTTCTTAGTTTAAGTTTGATCTTGGTGCACATTAAATATGTGCAGTTTTTTGTAAAAAAAAACCAAAAAACATTGACCAGTGGTGTGTTCCTCACATGGCCCTTCTCTGGAAACAGAAGCAGTGTCCTTTTGAAAAGTGGCAAGAGTTTCAGGTTAAGAAGGAAGTTAATGTTGGAACAAAGAGAAGGGTTTTAAAAAATCTTTTCTAGCTTTAATGAGCATGCCTTTTTGTACTCTCCAAAATTTAATTTGGAAGTACATCCCTAAATATAAGGTTTATGTCTATTCCCTTGTAAAGGTTTAAATTTTTTTCAACAGCTAATGAAGAGAAATATTTGGGTATTCAACCTGTCTTCATGTGAGTTTTACTACATTATTTAATTAATGAAGATATACTCCCCAAGCAGAGAAAGAATACAGAACAGAGGATATATAGACCATATGAGCTGAAAAAAGATAAAAATATTGACAGTATTGAGTGATGATCTATTTCCCTGTGTCAGGAGTCAAGATTTATCTAGAACAGTTGGTTTTCTTTCTTTGATGTTCTTATTATGCATTGGGGAAGATATTTTATGGTTTCCCCTAGATATTTGTTCTGATAACAACCCTATGGATCCATATGTTTTTTTCTTCACTGAAGTCTTTTACTACTGGAATTTAACCTACTTAAAAGAAATTCTTTACGCTTGTGAATTAGAATACTCTCTGCTCAGTACTACTCTTTATAATAACAAATTCTATATTTAAACTGCATTAGGATAATCCATATATATTTCTTTTCTTTTCTTTTTTCATGGGTTCTAAATTCTGTAACTTACTGATTTAGCCTGCCCACTTTCTATACTCCTTTACAGCCCTCTCTATGAATCTTCATGTAAAATAGTCAATCTCAAACCTATACACAGACTTATAAGTGACCAGTCAAATCCCAAGGGATAGTGGATAGCCTCATGGTATTATAGAAAAAGGGAAGACACTGGGATTAGATAGGGTCAGGATTGAAACCTGAGCTTGACCACTTTCTTGTTGTATGACCTTGAAAAAGTTCTTTCTCTGAGCCTCTGGGCAATGGAGATCCCTACTTCAGAGGGTTTCCATGAGGACTAAGATAAAAGTGTAGCACCTAGCACAATGCTTGGCTTATAGAAGGTGCTCCATAAATGTTAATTTTCCTTTCTTCTGGTTCTTTTATCTCATGTTTCGAGGATAAAACGTTGAAGGATTGTTTATAGTATTATTCCCACAAGAGTCATTTTTTATACATCACAAGGGTTCTTCTGCAACAAGTTCACTGTTGTTGAAAAATGTATTCCAAAAAAAAAAATGTATTCCAAACTCATATTCTCAAGATGATGCCCATGCTTTGACATTTATTGCCACTCAGCTACCAGCTGCTCTAATCTTTAGTTTATATAGACTGAATATAGTGAAAAACTTATATTAATACTGCTACTGTAGTATCCTTCTTCTCCGTCTCTGATAGGCTCCATAAGGCGTTGAGTCAGTTGCCCTCGGTCCATCTCTGCTCAGTCACCTTCCAGTGGGGACAACCGCCCATTTTCTGCTCAACAAGTGATATCTGTGTCACGGCCAACTTCTGCGTCTCGGTCACATTCTTTAAACCGTGCTTCCTCCTACATGAGGCATCTGCCTCACAGCCATGATGCCTGCTCTACCAACTCTCAAGTGGTAGGTCATCTATTTTGCTCTTTTAAGACTGCAGGGGAGCTCAGTATTCAGGATCTATGCGGCAAAGGGGATCAGCTGCGAGGAGGACAGACTGAACCTCAGATCCTTTCCATAATTCAACTCATGACCTCTTGGAATTTGGATTTTTCACCTACCTTAGCTTACAATTTAGTATAACTTTTAAAAGGTTCAGACTTCACTCTATCACAGAACTCAAAGATGAACACTAAGAATAGCATTATTTTATTTTCCATTTGCTGATATAGTAGGATAACATTATTGAATATTTCCTGAGTAAATGTGTGGTTTTGCAGTATATTGTGCAGTCTATCTTTAAATTTGAGGAAATTTGGAAAATTTTTCTTAATGTGACAGTTGATTAATAGGTTAAAAAATGATAAATTCTCCATAGAGCACTTAACTATAATGCTATTTATAATGTGTTCTGTATATTAAATGAACATACAGTATTCCATTGTTTGCACGAGTCCCAGAGATTTGGTACGCAGAAAGTAGTGAATTTAGTTTGTAAGAAGGCTGACTTTTAGATGTTCAGATAGCTCTAATTACCTTCACGTAGACTAGGGATTTAGTTAATTTGTTTATTTAATATGGATCGTGTTTCCAAAGGGAAGTCAGGAAATATAAGTGAATGAATTTCACTTGGTAACAATGAATTTGTTTTTCTAATCATCAAAAACTGCTTAAGGTAATGTAGCAAATGAAACTGACCAGGAAGTCCTTTTGAAGTATTTATATTCTTATTTTAGTACTTTGAGCTAAATAAGTATAACCTTGTGGAAGTGTGAAAGACACTCTTGGGATTTGTATCCATTTAATCCAGAGAATTCACAAGTGTAAAAGAAAATTTTCTTCCTTTTTCATTGTTATTGTTTTCAATTAAAAGTGCATCATTTTTACCTAGAAATATCTTTCAGATTATACTGGCACAATGAAATAAGACCCCCTCCAAATATCTGTATTCTTTCAAATTTAAGAGTGAGTCTTTGCGGCAACTGAAAACAAAAGAACAAGAAGATGATCTAACAAGTCAGACCTTATTTGTTCTCAAGGACATGAAGATCCGGTTTCCAGGAAAGTCAGATGCAGAATCAGAACTTCTGATAGAAGATGTGAGTATCTGATGTATCTAAAATGCGAAAGAGCTGGTACCTTTTTATTCTTCTTAAAATATTAAAATTTATTTTCTGAAGGCATTATGCTCAATGACATGGCAAATTTAATTGATGTTCCATTCAACCTCTACTAGCTTTAGAAAATACAAGGGTTTATTTTAATTATTACAATTCATGAACAGTGAGATCAGATTATAATCATTGGTATAAAATATCTTTTAGTATGTAGTGCTATTTTGATGATAAATCTGCTTCATCAAGTGAGATTAATTAGTGTTAAATAATTATTATTCTGAATGATTAAGCAAACATCATGTTAAACCTGCTTCTATAAAGATTTAGAACAAACTATATGGTATGGAGTATGATGAAAAGCATGGGGCCTTGAAATAAAATGTCAAGAATATTTGAGTGTGACATTTCAGATGTCATATTTTTGGGGTCAGATTTTGAAATGACTTATGCGGAGTTGTCTGTTTTTCTTGTTACACACACGTGCACCACCCAGTGGAACATTCTAAAATGGCAAAAGGTCCTAAAATTCACATTAAGATCATTGACTTACTCTTAATTTAGAAAGAAGGTCCAAGTTATTGCAGTTATTTTTGGTGAAAGAGCATTTCTTTACCTGAGGTTACATTTCTTTATTCAAACATCCTTTTCATTCTTAGATAATAGAACCTTGTTTTTTGGGGGACATGCATATGCATATATATATATATATATATACACATATATATATATATATTTTTTTTTTTTTTCCCCCCTAGAGGAGAAGGCACCATCTTGTGGCCAGTTATGGGATAAAAACCACAGCCATGCACTTGGCCTTTTTGTTTTTTAGCATATACTTTAGACCTGTACTAAAGTAAGTCTGTAGAAACAACAACAACAGCAAAAAACAAACAACAAGAGACTTTCTTGCTGAAAAATACCCACGACCGCAATTTATATTATGTAGTGATGACACAGTCATAAGCAAAGCCCCCAAATATTATACATTTTGTGTTGTATATATTTTTAAAAAGTGAAAATGGTAACTTGTTTGCAAGCTAGCTGCTACTTAAGTTACATCAAAGGAAATGAAAGACAACATTGGGTGTAAAGGATTATGCTAGATGTGCTTTTATTTACCTATGTTATCTTATTTGATAAAGTTATTTTCTACGTATAGCCAATGACTTTGTATCACTTTATTTTATGTATTTCTTAGAGATATTAGTTATATCCCATCTTTTTGAATAAGGTAGAAGAAAATTAAACTATCAGAGAGTAAAACTAATATTTGTGACTATCGTGATTGTTCTATAAAGAATGTATATAGGCTCATATAATTAATAAAATATAGTTAATAATTATGTCAGACACCAAATTGTTTACTGTATATTCACCATATGTGGTAAATATTTTAATCTGTTTGCTGCAGTATATATTACAAGACTGTGTATTCAGAAGTTTTGCAGACTTGCAGAAAAAACAAAGTAGCAGAATCCTCATTTCATATAGGCGGTCTTCTAATGTATTATTCAATATTTTATTACTATGAGTGATGTCATAAATCAGCCTCTAAAATAAAAATGAAAAATCTGTGTCTTAGATTTCTTCCCAAATCTTATTTGCCTAAAGACATTTGACTTTCATTCATTAGAGATTTTTTGTTTTTGTTTTTTAGACAGAGTCTCACTCTGTTGCCCCAGGCTGGAGTGCAGTGATAAAATCTTGGCTCACTGCAACCTCTACCTCCTGGATTCAAGTGATTCTCATGCCTCAGCCACCCAAATAGCTGGGATTACAAGCATGCACCACCACACTCAGCTAATTTTTATATTTTTAGTAGAGACGGGGTTTTGCCATATTTGCCAGGCTGGTCTTGAACTCCTGGCCTCAAGTGATTTGGCTGCCTTGTCCTCCCAAAGTGCTGGGATTACAGGTGTGAGCCACAGAGATTGTATTCTTAATACAACTAGAATAGAAAGCTTTGGACGTAGATGGGTTCTTTCATTTGTATTCAAAATCTTTGCACATCTTTTTATGAAGGTCAGCATTATTTGTTGCAAGAAATATTATAGTGCTTTCATTACACAAATTAATTTAAAAATGGGTTTTAACCTGTTTATTTACTTATTATTTCTTTTGATGACCATTCTAGATTAAATTTCTTAATGTTTATCCCCCCAAACAGATCATTGATAACTGGAAGTATCATAAAACCAAAGTGGCTTCATATTGGCTCATAAAATTGGACTCTGTAAAACAACGAAAAGTGAGTAATGCTTAAAAACAGTTTTTTCCTCTTGGATTATGTATTAAGCTAGGATCATTAAGCCACATTCATAGACAAACTTTATATTTGCTCATTTGTTTACTTATTTCTTCAACAAATACTTACTAAGTACCTATCATGTGTCAGGTACTCTTCTAGGTTCTGAGATACAAAAGTGAACTTTTTAAAATCCATGCTTTTATAGAACTTACATTCCAGTTGAGATGTCTGATAATAAACAAATATGTAATAGAATGTAAGATAGTACAGTCAGCCTTCTGTGTCTGTGGGTTTCACACCCATGGATGCAACCAACCAGGGATTGAATGTGTCTGGAAAGAAAAAGATGGCTGTGTCTGGTACTGACAATGTACAGACTTTTTTCTCTTGTCATTATTCCTAAACAATACAACCATATAACAAGTATTTACATAGCATTTATATGTATTAGATATTGTAAGTAATTTAGAGATGATTTAAAGTATACAGGAGGATGTACATAGGTTATATGAAAACATGACGTCATTTTATATCATGGGCTTGAACATCCATGGATTTTGCTATCTGGGGTTGGAAACCAATCTCCATAGGTGCAGAGGGATGACTGTATTAAGTACTATGAAGAAAAATACACTGAGATAAAAAATAGAGAGAAGGTAGTATTTGAGCAGAGACTTAAATGAAATAGAATCATGCTATACAGATATCTACAGAGACAATGTTTCAAGCAGAGGGAAGAACAGATTCAGAGATCCTGAGGTAGAAATCAGTTTGATGTGTACATGAAGCAGAGCAAGGCACCATTTTATTTATGTATTTATAGGATAGTCTGTCTTAGCTGGAAAAGAGTGTGTGATGGGGTCTTGGTAAAAGATAAGGTTGGACAGATAGGGAGGTCTTAGTTCACAACTTTATAGGCTATGGAAAGATACTGGATTTTATTCCAATTGATGCATAACCACTGGAAAATTTGAGTAGAGAAGTTACATAGCCTGTTATAATTTAAGGGAATCATGAGAACTACTTGTGATGAATAGAACTAGGGGAGAGGGAATTTGGCAGAAGTAGGGACCAGCTAGAAGGTTTTTAGGGTGACTGAGACAAGAGCTAATGGGTGCCTGGCTAGGGTGGCAACTGAATGGATGGAGGCTGGAGAAAGAGGGGGAGGGTTTTGCTATTTCTGTTGTTTCATTTTATTTTGATTTTGATATATCAACATCAACATGTTGATGTTGATATATTGACTGGACATCCAAGTGAAAATGTTGAGTGTATAGTTGTATAAGAGTTTTGAGTTTAGGGCTAAGATTGTGTATGGTGAACACAAGTTTAGGAGTCTCCAAGATATTTAAGGTGTTGACTAGATGAAATTACCTAGAGTTTCAAGGACTGGGGCCTAGGCCACTCCTACATGTAGAAATCAAAGAGATGGAGAGAATCTGTCAAAGGGGACTGAGAAGGAGCAGCCAGTAATATGTGAAAAAAACATGAGAATTGAGTGTCCTTGAAGCCAAGTAAAGAAATTATTTTAAGGACAGAGTCATCAATTGTGTCACATGTTGCTGACAGAGGCTGTAAGCTGAGCAGTAAGAACTGACTATAATTTTTGGCAATGTGGATGTTAGTGAAGACCCCAATCATAAATCTAGAGGGGTGGTAGGGAGTAAAGCTTGGATTATGTACAAGACAAAAAAAGTGGAGAGCAAAACACCACAGCTACTACAGGCACTGTTTCAAGGAATTTTGCTATAGAGGGGAAAGGGGAATGTGGTGGTGGTAGATGGAGAGGGATGTGGGCCAACAAGAAGGCTTTTTTTTTTTTTAAGATAAAGATATTTATAGTTTGTATGATGATGATAATGATTTAGAAGAGAGGAATGGCACGGGAAAGAGGTGATGATAAGGTCTTGAGTAAATAAGCTGTGAGAGTGGGAGGGTTGTCCTAATCGAGAGCATTTCTTCTAACAGGAGGGAAGGGAGGTACATGGGAATGTGGTGGGAAGATGGGAAAGTTTTCTTCTGGTGGGGAGGGCTTCTGGAGATTTGGGGAGACAGTATAAGGTACATAGTAGCCCTTGGAGAGTGGGAGAGTGGAGTGGTCAGCACCATGAAGGGCCCATCAACTGCACTGTAACATTGTTTTCTGGGAGATAGGCTATTTTAGTAGCAGAGTGAAGTTGTTGTATTCCTTCAGTAATACAAACTATCATATGCCCTTTCTAGGAATTATCATGAATAAGCTGAAACCTGATGCTGATTACATGCTGACTCTTAAATTGTATACTTTTATCTGAGTAAGCTGAACTCTCACTGTTGCACGTTAACTAGTTCAACAAATATTTACTTAGTGTCCTGCCATGTGCCACATAGAGTGCACTGTTGAGGAGGGTATAGCAAAGCTGGTGACAGAGGCAGATTGCAAAACACAAGGGAAGCCCTGAATATATGTTTCTAAGTCAGTGACTTTGGCTTCGATTAATTAAGATAAGGACTTTTTATTAGAATTGGAACCCTGAATTTCCTTAAGTCTGTATAATTTTTGTGATCTAGAAGAGAAAGAAGTGTAGGTAAGTTGCTAATTAAAACAAAATAGAGAGTAAGATATTAATAATACAGGATAAATGTTGCATTTCAGATGCCAGTGGAGAAAAGATGATTTTTACCACTAAGTGGTACTGAAACAATTATCTATTTGTAAGAAAATTAAATTGGAGTCTTAATTCTCACCATATAAAAACAAACTTCATATAGATTGCAGTTTTCTATATAAAAAAGAAAATGTTAAAGATTTAAAAGAAAATACCTAAAGATAAGTTTATAATCTTAGAGTAGGAAAACATCTTAAGAAAATGCCTAAAACTTAGAGGACTTAAAGGAAAGGATCAACAGATTTGATTACATAAAATCTTATGAAATGTAAAAGATATCTTAAAGGCAGAAATTGTGAGGGCATTTGGGTGGGGGGTAGAGGAGTTTGAGGAAGACAGATAAGTGTAGCACGTAAAATGAAAAGTAACACTAACGAACCAATACCTACTGCAAATCAGTCAGCAAAAGAAACTTGCCTATAAATATTGACAAATAAAATGACAAAGCAAATTAAAAAGCCATGAAAAGACCACTTACGGATTTCAGATAGCCATTTAACATGTAAACAGATCCTTGGCCTTAGTAATGAAGAAGAAAAAGCAAGTAAAAACCATCATATGCGCAAAACTTAGTAAGACACATAATATCCAGTGATGGAAATCGTATGGATAAAAGGGCCTTTGCTATACTAATAGAGAGAGAGTACATTGGTACAAGTCTTTAGAAAAATAATTTGTAGTCTCTATTAAAATTACATATGTTCATAATCTTATGAGTCAGCAAAACCACTTCCAGCATTCCATCCTACAGAATAATTGCCTGAATGTATAAAAGATTTATGTACATGAGCATTCATCACAGTGGTAAGGCATCTCTGTGGAAAGGGCTTGTGAAGTAATGGTGCTGTGAGTTTGTTGTGGTTGAGGTAGGAATAAGGGAAAGAAGCTGATAGCGTCTCCTCCTGACCCCAGGACCTTGCTTCGGCTGTCCTTGCTGCCTAGAATCCCTTCTTTGCAATCTCACATCACATTTTTTTGAAGGTCCAGTTCCATCTCCTTCACAAAGCATCTAGAGCCCCTTGCAACCAGGTATCTTTCCCTACTTGAATCATCATGGCACTTTGTACTCAGTTATCTTATGATCTCCCTTGAGAAATCTATGGACATTTTTTTCCAACTCTCTAAAAAGGTAGAGGTGGGTCTCATTTTGTAGTTACCTGCAGGAGGCTTTCTATTAATTTTTGTTAAGTTGATTCTGTTCTAGACTCTTTGAATTCTAGACTCAATAGCAAGCTAGCTGCTTCTTTCTGTGCCCTTCTTTCCTTACTTGTTAGTGATATGTTTATTTGAACAGCAATAATAAGACAGTGCTATTCTGTTTTTTGCATGTGATGTGAGAGGGCCTAATAAACATTGATGGGATGATTAAATGATATGTGTGAATAATAATATTTGTGAATTGGAAGAAACAATTAATTTCATATGTTTTAGGGTTGTTATACTCAATTGACTCTCTACATTTAGAGGAAAAATAAATGCTTATTTATAAAGGTACTATGGAGTAAATATACCAATATATCTACTTCTTTGATACTGATTTACTCAAAGAATATTTGGAGTGAACTATTTTTATGTAATCTTTTCTTCTAGTTCTCAGATGTACAACCATCTTTACGTATTAATCGTACACTGTTATGTTGAGGGAGTGGAAGCACTAATGTGAGGGGGAGGAGCTTCATTACAACTTTTATACTCCACTACCCCCCCTTTTTTTTTGAGCTTCTTTGTTGCTTCTTCCTTTTGGTATAAATCAAAGGTATTGTGTTTCCTTTGTGCTTGCAGAAAGTTTCCTTTGTCCCATTTTCAATAAAAGCTTGTTAATGTCCCACAGTTTGCACTACCCAAACACTTACTGTCATTGTTCTACATAGATAATTTAGTAGACACTTCTGTTTTTGGCAGAAAAATTCATATCTTGAATTTTGGCTCTTAAAGAACAGAAAGGGCTGATCTTAACTAGAGCAAGTGTATCTTGCAAAGATGCCCAATTTTATGAAGCCCTGAAAGTCGCTGAGGAATGCTACTCCCAGGCTGTGAAAAGAAGTGGAAGCCCAGGTTTTAAACATGTGCAACTTGCTTGTACCAATTTTTCTTGCTATCCTCATGATTCTTGTGGCTTCTTTTCTTCCTTCAACAATTTTGTTCTTTAAGAGGTCTTCCCAAAACAGAAAATTTTTCAGATATATAGTGAAAGATGAGGCATGTCTGGGAAAAGAAGCAGAGGACAGCTTTCAGCAGCAATCATTCTGTGATGACATTCTTCCTTTTACTCAGGTAATTTAAGACTCCTTACCCATGAGTAACTATTTTAATATAAGGAGCTTTATATTAAAACTTTAATATAAAGTTTTGTAAAACTTTCCATTTTTATAAAGTTAACCCTGACAAAATTTATAGGTTCTTTTATCTAGATTCACAAAAAGAAGCATAACAAAAATACACATCATGAATACAAATCATCAAGACAGCCAGCAATGCAAACCAGCCAGAATTAGGTATTGAACTCTAACGTAAACAGATTCTCACTGGGATTTTTTTTTTAAAAAACATTTTATCTACTAAATAAATTGCATTGGAATTAATTATGTGAAATACTTAGAATTCATCCGACAAGAATAAGAGAAAATTATAGAGGTAATTTTGATAATAAGCATTGGAACAAATTAAAATGTGTTTAGCTGATTTATTTATATACATGTATTTAATGTGCATTTTTTTTTCTCTACCTCTTCCCTGCCATAAGTTTATTTCGGATAAACTCAGAGGTAAAGTGACCAGACAGTGAATGACTGAAATGGTTTTTTCCTGAAAATACAAGAGCTAATAATGAGTCAAATTACATTGAAAAAAATGCTTTATATGGTGAAATTAGAGACGCAAAAGCATGTAATAGAGTTACTAGACCTCTTTCATTACATGACATTGTAGTGGACATATCATGAAGCAGTATGGACTTGAGTTCAGTATTGCCTATGCCCTTTATCTTGGACAGGTGACTTCTCAGAACTTCTCTGAGGTTTACAACATTAAGTACTGAAGGGTCTTTGTGATGAAGCGAGACATCATAAGGGAATGTACTGTAGCCTTAGAAGGGGTAAAAGGCAGGCTGAATATTTTTTTCTACTAAGGTTCCCCATGTCAGACTGATTCTCTGATGTATTTTATTTTACTAAGAATTCTTCATATGGGGTATTCTTTTGTATAGAATATATAGAAATGATGTAAAAAAAATTGTCTGTTTGCCTATAACATATTGATCATTTATTTGACTATCAGTTAGAAACTTGTGCTATTGTCTTCTAAAGCTAGGAACTGCATCCAAGAAACTAAAAGAAACCTGGAAATGCAGGTCAGCTGTGGAATTAGGTATTATAAAAATATATCTGTTTAGAAAGCTAAGGACATAACTAATTTACATTAGATGCATATTAATCAGATCCATCCTTCTTTTGGCTTCGATGTCAGTCAATAATCATTGAAAAGCTTTACCAGCTTAATCTTCTGGGAGGCAGACACTAAGATGGAATTAAGAGTGAAAGATTTTTTTTAATGGAAAATAACCCAAGAAAGATAAAGGGGAGAGAGAGCTCAAGTAGGCAGGAAGAGCCTTGGGACTGCAATGCAGGTCTGACACCTATGAATGCAAGAGAGGAGGACTGGATAGGAAGAACCTCAGACTTTAGTGGATCTCTGAGAAAGTCTTGGTCAGGCTGGTGGGTAGCCCAGAACAAAGACTGCCTGTTGGAGGGACCACAGTCAGCAGATATAGCTCTTCATTTGTATCCTAGCCATGCTCAATCCTTGGCTGGGAACCATCTTGGGAGAGCATAAACATGGCTTGAATATTGCAGTGGATCCCAAATGGGGGAAGCCATCAGCTAACTGCATTATTTGAAACATGGTAATTTAAATGGCACATCTCCATGGCTGCCACAAAGGCTGTGTGTGATACATTTTAATTTAACAAACATTTATTGGTTGCCAATTTATACAAATAATATCCTAGGCACTGTTAGGGATTTTGAGAGTTGTTTACTCATTCATTTATTTGCTCACTTAATCATGCATTCAACAGATATTTATTGAGGGACTGTCATGCCCCAGGCACTATTCAAGGTATGGAGGCACAGGACTCTTTAAGTATCTTAATTCCATTTAGAGACCATTGTTGAAATATGTATCTTACTTTTCCTGTTCCAGAATTGAGGCATTGGTTGTTTATTAGCCTGTTATAAAGCTCCAAGATTAGAATGACATACACACAAAGTCTTCCACATGCTTTCCTCTTTTGTGTTCTTGGAAATAAAAAAAATTATTTGCCTTCAAATTTTCCTTTATGGATGTAAAATGTAAAGATCAAGGGTATGGGAATTAAATGCTGAAAAGAACCTTCACCAGGTAAAAATGGAAATAGTTAATCTTATTTAATGTCATGTTGTGGTAACTCGATACTTGCATAATTTAGCTTTCTGCCAAGAATGCAGTTGCTTTATATAGTTTGTGAGGAATATATATGAAGTATGAAAATATAGCCATGTTGGTGGGCTGTGAAGAATGCCATATTTGCTGAAAAGCGTATTCTCTGATGTGATATGTAGGCATAAACTAAGACTGGAGGATGAAGAGAAATAACTAATGATATTAAGGTTGTACTATATTTGCATTTATTTTAGGGTGCTAAGAGATCCTTGTTTATCAAGTATTAGTTCTCTACATAGCAACTTATTTTTAATACCTACTGTAGCTGTTTCTGCATGCATTTTGATGATACTATTTTCCATCTCTGTTTTATTCAGGCTGACATAGATGCTGTTCAGAGCTGTTCATTTTGCATCAGCAAAGATGCCTTTATCCTATAGCCATCGCTGCTGCATGCATCATTAGTACAGCATGTAGTGATTTTAATGTTACTTCTAAACCGCCTTCACCTCATGCCATTATTTTAATTTAGGACCAGCTGTTCAGCCATATGGAGCAGTTTGTCATTCAACATCTGTATGCTCTTGCAAAATATGAATTTGTCTATGTGCTTTATGCCTTCAAATGTGCTATATTTCATATGGAAAAGACAAATCTTTTCATTTTATTAATGTTGTCAATGACTGAATCTCCCATTTATTTTTTCCCTTGGAGAGCTTAATGTTGGATTGGGATGCTTTTAAAAGTCATAATATAAGGAAACGGATACCTATATTCTATAAGTTAGCCTCACTTGAGCCCACAGATAAACACAAGAGCACCTTGCTGACCATTTATTTTTGAGTTTCACAAATTATTCATCTTCTACCCAATTTCTTCAATCCCCAAAGCACCAGAAATCCAAAAAAGAAAAAGCATCGCAAGTAGAACTGGCACTAATTTATCTCATTCTAGTCTGATTTCTTGCCTGCCTGCTCTGTGCTTTCTTAAAATTATTTGGTGTTTTGCTAAAAGTGCAGTCATTGTCTCCCCATCTGTATAGCCCTCTAAGCAAACTATTCTATATTCCATGGCCATAAAGGAGAGGGTGCCTAGGCAGCCTTGTTTGTACACAATGATCCCACCCTCTTCCCAAATACTGTTTGACTAGAGATGAATCTGAATCTAAGAAGAGATAATGGGATTCTCTTCTAGGCTTTTGCTGCTGGCATCTGGAAAAAACAAATTGTGAGGCAGTGCTGGATGTGGTTAAGAGAGTAGGTCTGGATACAATGAGCTGGGTAATCTTGGGCAAGCTACTTATCTGCTTTGAGCCTGAGTTTTCTCATCCATAAAATAGGGATCCAAAATGTTTTCACAACCAAGAAAATTTTCATAATCCCTAGGCAGCAAAACCTAACCCACCTGAATTCATTTGGTGACAATGACCTGACCAGAAGTTAAGTATTGATTCTGTCTATCTCTTGATTTGAATATTTACTTTTTATTCCTGCAGAAATAATAATATGTATGATTATGGAATCTAGCCTCGAGAATTTTCCAAAGGGACTGTGGACCAATAGTTTCTAACTTATGTTTTTATTTTGAGAATTAAATAAGTTAATATATGTAAAAGTGCTTAGAACAGTGCTTGGCACATGGTAAGTTCTCTTATTGATTTTTACCTTGTCTATATAGGTGTTACTTTCTTGCAAGGAATGACTCACTAAGACAGGAACCTATTAAATGATAGACCTTGCCTTAAGCCTTGGGGACATGGTAACTTTATGAGCAAGATGGGCACAATTACCTCTCTTTATGTACACAACAGTCTCCATTAATTAAACAGGAAATTAAAATAAAATAAGATGATTGCTAATAAAGGAAGAACTGGTCATTAAGGTATCAAACAATAGTTAAGGTCTCCCTAAGAAGTGGGGTTTGAAGTGAAACACAGAAGTTTATCAGATGAAGAGACAGGAGAAGACTGTACCAGGCAGAGGAAAGAGCTTATGCGAAGACTCAGAGGAGAGCTGAAGGATTTGGGTTCCTGTTTCCTTTGTTTTTGTTGCTCCATGTCCTCCAAATTATAGGAGTGGGTCTCCCAGGACCAAAGCTTGTCATCTTGGGGAGGATCCTTGAAAACTGAAGGCAAAGAGAAACAAACAGGAATGCATGTTCCCAGTGGTTTGCTCTGGACAGGAAGGAGAATGTGCCTAGGTTGCCCAGACCGTGCCAGTCTCACAAATCTCGGAAATTGCTTCTTAGGCAGGGGTGCCTGATGGGGTGCCATGATGCTTGCAGATTTTTCCATCTCCATATTGAAGAAAACATTAGGAATGGAGCAGAAGCATTCCCCATCCCTAACTCCCTGGCCCCATTCTGAAGTTGCTGCTTTTAGTCATGTACGGGCTAGAATATGGTACTGTCATGCTTTTAAAATCTCTTCTAAATTAAGAAGAAAATATATACAGAGTAGTGGCCAAGAAAATCTCCTCTAAGTAATCCAAGTACAGTGATAGACCTTGTGCAAGTAGCCTAGCACAGTGTTTGCCATAGAGCAGGCAGCTGATGCATGTTAGTTGCCCTTGAAGGGTATTTAAAAAGAAATGAATGAATACTCCATGATCTCAAATCCTTTATCATTTTAAAATTGAATAATTATTTTATAATATAATGTGAAAACTGATGAACTTAAGGTAATGTTAAAATTGCCAGTATCAGTAACACTTTTCAGTTTGTTATTTTATATAACTCATATTTATCCGTGATACTAATATATGGGTTATCTTGGCTGCTTTTTAATTTTTTTCTTTCTGCATTATGACTTTTGGCCTATTATTACTTACTAATATATTGATAGAAAGTGGAAAGGAAAATTGAGAAGAAAAATGATTTAAATTTATCATTTACAGCTAGTGTTGATTTTTCTATCACATTAGTCATGAGCACTGCTTTCTACACTAAAAAATATAAAGAGTTAAACTAACAGGTTAAATTAAAATTGTAAAAACTAAAAGGCCTTGATACTTATATTAATACCTTGATACTCATATTTCAGCATTATTGTGAAAAGTTTTAAAATATTCCTCTTTATAATGAAGCATTCGTTACCTGTAATAATGAGCCATTCCATGAGGTTTTAAACAAACTGCTTTATTACAGATTGCATTTTCCCTCCTCATCCCCTGCCCCTTCCCCTGACACACCCTGACCTACTGTAGGATTTGTATTACTGCCCCCCGCCCACAGTGCAGGAGGCTGGAAAAGGAAGCCCAGGAATGCCGCTGCTCACACAGTTCCTCATGAGAAGCTGTAGTTCATAGTCTGCTATAAACACCATTTGAAAACTTTTTACTAAATTCATTTTTAAACAAGTGTTTATTCTAAATTTGCCTTGATCAGATATAACTAATATCATTTCTTTAAATATTGCTGTTTTAAAGAGAAACAAATCATTCTTTCACTGCTTCCAATTCTTCATATGTTTGTGTCTGTTGAAAGAAATGTCTTTATTTAGTCTTTATGTTTGAAAGTCTTTTTCCCTTTTCATCTTTCACTTTCATTTTTATAGGCACTTGCTATAATTATAGCTAGATAAACAAAAAGTGAAAAATCCGCTTTGATAAATAGAAATCAGAATATTAGTATTTGGTGTTTTGTTTTTGTTTTTTTGTTGTTGTTGGAAATACCTACATTGTGTAAGTATCAAGTACATGTGAATTAGACAAAACAGTTATTTACAAAGTTTTAGGTCGGTCCTCCCTCCCTCCCTCTCTCCCTCCCTCCCTTCCTTCCTTCCTTCCTTCCTTCCTTCTTTTCCTTCTTTCCCTCCTCCCTCCCTCCCTCCCCTCCTTCCTTCCTTCCTTCCCCTCCTCCCTCCCTCCCTCCCTCCCTCCCTCCTTCCTTCCTTCCTTCCTTCCTTCCTTCCTTCCCTCTTTCATTCATTCTTAAAACTTAATTGACTTTACTTCTATTAAAACAGTATCATGGCCAGGGATGATGACGCATACCTGTAATCCCAGCACTTTGGGAGGCCATGGTGGGTGGATTGCTTGAGCTCAGGCATTCAAGAACATGTGGTGAAACCCTGCCTCTACAAAAAATTACCTAAATTAGCTGGGCATGGTGGTGTGTGCCTGTAAGTTCTACCTCCTCAGGAGGCTGAGGTGGGAGGATCGCTTGACCCCAAGAGGTTGAGGCTGCAGTGAGCTGAGATCATGCCCCTGCACTCCAGCCTGGGTGACAGAGCGAGATCTTGCCTCAAAAAAAGGGGGTGGTATCATGCTATATATAGTCTCTAGTACTTTTTTTTTTAACTTACCATTTTTTTGAAGATGCTCTGTCTTGTGTGTCATACTTGATTCATTTTGAGTGCTGTATTAATACTGCATAATAGTCCAGAGGGGGGTGAGTATCCACTGTCTATTTACCCACTCTCCTATTGTTGAAAGAGTTTGGTTGTTTCTAGGTGTTTGTAATTGTTAACAGCTGATATGAACATTCTTGTACATGCCACCACCTATTTTTACCTATGAGAGATTATTTCAGGAATAAAATTGCTGGGCCATAGGGATATTAATTTTCGACTTTAGGAGACAATGCCAAACTGTTCTTCAGTTTGTGCACCGATGTGTACTTATACCAGCGATGTCTAAGAAGATTTCATATCCTGTTTAGCACTTGATATCATCAGACTTTGAATTTTTGTCAACTAAATGGATATCTTATTATAGCCTTGTTTGGTTCTTTACGTTTATTGGGCATATTTATTTCCTCTTTTCTGAAATAACTGTTTGTAATGTTTTGTCCATTTTTTTCTATGAAGTTATTTATATTAAAAATTTGGTAAATATTCATTATATATTCCTGATACTAATCTTTTGTTGGCTATATATGTTTTGAATATATTTTTGCAGTTTGTAAGTTTGTCTTTTATTTTCTTTAAGGTATATTTAATGACCAAAAGTTCTAATTTTATATAATCAAAATCTATTAATCTTTTATGGCCCCTACCTTTTTGTGACTTAAGTAGTCTTTTTCTAACCCATGGTCCAAAAGATACTCATCTATACTATCCACTAAGATATAGAGTTTATTTTTATTAACATGTAAGACCTCAACCCCTCTAGAGTTGATTCTTTTTAATTTAATGAGGGATTCTGCTTCATCTATTCTTCACCTAATCCATAAAGATTATAATTTTGAAATCTCTATTTACTGAACAGTCTCTTCTTATTCCACTGATCTGAGTTATCACGTCTGTCATACACCGAAGTTTCATAAATGCCTGAGTTTATTTCTAGACTTTCGTTCTATGCCATTGTTCACTGTGTGTGTGTGTGTGTGTTTCTCTTTCGATTATTTATTTATTTATTTTAATCATGGCTTACTGCAGCCTTGACCACTTGAGCTCAAGCAGTCCTCCCATCTTAGCCCTCGGGTAGCTGGGACTACAGATGTAGGCCAAAGTGCCAGGCTAATTTTTAAAAAGTTTTGTAGGAACTGGGTCTCACTATATTGCCCAGGCTGGTCTAGAACTTCTGGGCTCAAGCTACATCTTTGAATTTTAGACACAGATATACATTCCTGGATTTTAAGTACTTTGGATTTTCTACTAGGTTTTGGACATAGTAAAAACAAGCATTCGTACAGTTCTTCCACGCATCTGGAAGGTGCCTGATGTTGAAGAAGTAAATTTATATCGGATTTTCAACCGGGTTTTTAATCGCTTACTCTGGAGTCATGGCCAAGGGCTGTGGAACTGTTTCTGTGATTCAGGGTAAGTTCTAAGTCATCTTTTATTATAATCATTTTTAATATTTTACTATTGAGTTACAGAGGTAGTCGAATAAAACGCTTGAATGATCTTTTAAAATATGGATTTTCTTACTGCATGTAATTTTTAGTACTCAACTATAATTCGTATCAGTTAAGCTGATTTAGATAAGGTGATGAATATGAACACAACACCACCTAATTAATTTGAATTCAGTGGAGAGAAGGTAGTCCAATTAAAGAAAATACAAACCAATATCCTTGAAGTTCTTCTATCCTTTATGTAACAGACTTCTAAAATTATGGCTATGCTTCACCTCCTCCCCAGAATCCCAGGGCTGCTAAAGCTGCTGTGACTCATTGTCATTTTAGCCTCAATATATCTAAAACCAAACATTCCATGTCCTTTATTTGGAAATGGCTTCCTTTCTTGGCTTCCCTTAATCCTGTTGTTATTCTCTCAGTCATACAAGTTGGATATCACAGGGGGCATCTGCATCTTCCTTTTCTCTCACTGTCTTTATTCAGTCATTTGCTAAATCCTGTTAGTTTTTCTGTCACATTCCCACATGGCTAAACTAGCTTGTTTCCATTCATTCTTTCAATAATCATCAAATATTTACTTTTGTGCACATATTTTGGAGATACAATGTTGAATCTGACAAAAATAATAGCTATATCACTTATTGTGTGAGATGTACTGTTCTAATCACTTTGCATGTGTTAAGTGATTTAATCCTCATAACATCAGTTTGAATCAGATTTTATATTATCTCCATTTTACAGATAAGGAAACTGAGGCACAGATAGGTGCTAAGGACCTAGTGGAACTGAGATTTGAACTCAGTTAGCCTTGACCCCAGAGTTCATGCTCTTAACCTATAAACTCTGATGTATCTAGCAGATAAAGTATGATATATACAATTGAATCATTTGATACGGTTTGGCTGTGTCCTCACCCAAATCTCATCTTGAATTGTGTTCCCATAATCCCCCACGTGTTGTGGGAGGGACCCAGTGGGAGGTAATCGAATCATAGGGGTGGTTATCCCCATGCTGCTGTTCTGTTGATAGTGAGTGAATTCTCATGAGATCTGATGGTTTTATAAGGGGCTTTTCTGCCTTTTACTTGGCACTTCTCCTTGCTGCCACCATGTGAAGAAGGACATGCTGATTTCCCCTTCTGCCATGATTGTAAGTTTCTTTCTTTCTTTTTTTTTTTTTTAGTTCAGACGGAGTCTCACTCTGTTGCCAGGCTGGAGTATAGTGGCATGATCTTGGCTCACTGCAACCTCCACCTCCTGGGTTCAAGTGATTTTCCTGCCTCAGCCTCCCGAGTAGCTGGGACTACAGGCATGCACCACCACGCTCAGCTAATTTTTGTATTTTAATAGAGATGGGGTTTCACCATGTTGGCCAGGATGGTCTCGATCTCCTGACCTCATGATCCGCCCACCTCAGCCTCCCAAAGGATTCTAAGTTTCTTGAGGCTTCCCCAGCCATGCTGAACTATGAGTCAATTAAACCTCTTTTCTTTGTAAATTACCCAGTCTCAGGTATGTCTTTTTTATCAGCATGAGAATGGACTAATCATCATTATAAAAGAGATGCAGATAAAGTATGACAGGATTTTAGACAAAAGGAACCTTTTTTGGTAAGACAGCTAAGTGAAATGAATAGATTTCTAGGCATTTTTGCTTCCAGTTTTTTGTTTCTCGTCTCCATCTTACTGTCGGAATTATTTCCTAAAATCTGTAGTGATTTTCCTCCTTTATCAGTTAAGTCTAAACTTCTTATCTGCAGATACAAGGATATCTAATGTGCTGTTTTCTTCTTCTCCTGTCTTCCTTCTCATTACTTTCCTACTTGAATTCTGCTCCAGGAAAATCAAACTCATTGTTTTTCAGATTTCTTAAAAAATTGTCACTTTCTTCCTTAGAACTGTTGATGTCATTGAACATCTGATCGGCTGGCTTTCTACAACCCAACCTTCTGGTACCCTCTGTATTATTTGAATCTTATCTAAAGCCCCATACTATACCTACCTCTTCTGTAAAACCTAAACAGACTGTTCCATTCTGAAATGATCTCAGAATGTCCTCCATTTAAATATTGTAGCCATGTGATACAGTATCATTCATATCATCTGGAGACTCAGTCTTCTTCCATATTTTTTTCTTAGCTGCCATTCACCAATAGGGAGAATTAATAAGGCACCCTGGGGTGTGATGAAATCTGAGATTAATTTGGGCTATTATTTCTACAGAGACTTAAGTGAAACATTTGAGCTCCACAGCCCCTTGGTTGATGGCTCTCTGTAAAAGTTTTCCCAATCTGAACTCATAACGGAAATGTTTTTTCTGTTGGTTGATCTATTGGCTTGATGCTATATATGAATCCCAGCTATTCTGTACCATGGAGAGCAATGAGAAAATCTGTTACTGAAGTAGCGCTGTGTCTCTGAGTCCATAGATAATCTCCAACACCAGACTCTAAAGATACCCATAAAGTGGTGCTTCCTTGCTTCTAGGGTTCCTCTTTTCTGAACTATTTTGCCAACATACTTTAACTTGATTCAGAATCCTTTTCTCCTAGGTACAATACTGCCTGCCAGTTTCTCTGATAGTATCTATTAGTAGTAGTAATCATAGGGATAGTAAGTAGTATTTATTGAAGGCTTACTAAATGTCTGCTGTTGTTTTACATATTAAATATTTGTATAATCTCCACAAAAAGTATTTGGAGTAAACTGTTACCCTCATTTACAGATGAGGAAATTGCAGCATAAACAGAGTATATAATTTACTCAGTTTCCCATAGTAACTATATGAGCCTGTATTTAAATCCAGGTAGTCTGAGTCAAAAGCCCAAGCCCTTAACTCTATGCTTCATTGATGTTCCCTAAAGCAGATTTGCCAATGGTTGCCAAGCTTGTTTTACTGCAGGTCCATAGCATTAGCCAAATCCCTAGCCTACTATGCCCGGGCAGGTGGGGCAGGAGTAGTTTTGAGACCAATTTGCCTCCACTCTCATCTACTTCTTTCAATTTAGTAGTTTAAAGAGGTGAGTTTAATATCAAATTTTATTTTGCATTAATGAGTTTCTTAGGTTTCCTAAATTTAGTGAAGTCACATACTACTAGTACTGTGTGTGTTTGATTCTCAGTTTGGACCCAGAATAGTTCTTTATCCTACGAATCATGCCTTGTCAATGTACACTCCTTTAACCTTTGGTCCAACAGTCTAACTGTCATGGTGAAAATCTACTCTTCTCAGTTTTTAAGGAAGGATTTTAATATGAAGTTCAAGTTTCTTTCACAGTTAGGTGTAAAATCTTAGAAAAATGTAATTCAAGTCTTTGATTTTATCTGAGAATCCAAGGCCTTGATTCTTGCCTTTGCCTGTCAACATCCCAAACAATAAAACACAGTAAGTAAACCATCCCCTGGGTACCTCCAGAAACCCCAGAGTCATGTAGATCTTTGTGGTAGGTTTCCCTAGATTGGCCAAGGGGTTTTACTGATGTATCAAACAGAAAACACCCTTGTTCCTCTCTTTTCCTCTTCAGGCTGCTGATGAGCATGCCCAGTAACCCTTTTATCACATGCAGCATCTTGGGGGTGTTATGATGCCCACATTTGGAATGTGTTCACTTTAAGGAAATAGTTCTTGGAATTTCCATAAATAAGATTATATACCATGTTTTACTGGCATAGAGGAAGTCTGCGGTTCTATGGGACTCAAACTTAGGCCTGAGAGCTAGGGAATAGTGGCTATGGGAAGTGGCATTTCAGCTGAGAGTTACAGGAAGAATAGTGTGGGGGTAAAGCCAAGAGGAAAACGCAGAGGGGGTAATATGGGAGAAGGAATGCATGGTCTGGGAAAGCCCCACTTCCACTCAAAATCCTAATACGTAAACCCGAAAGAAGAGAATCTAGCTTGGATTCCCAAGCCAAAAGTATTTTCCTGTGGGGGTTTGACATATAAAAGCTTTTCTTTTAGAAGCTTAGGACAAGAAGAAACTTTAAGGAACATTCTAAGGCAGCAGTGTATTTCTAGGTTGGATTATGCCTACTTGAAAAGGTATGCATAATGTATAGACTATTTAAAATGATGTGAATCTCCCCTGTTCTCATCATGTCACTTTCAATTGGATGTGGTGTTACAGTTTTTAGGTCATTAATCTTTCTGTTGGCGATTACTGTGTTCGTGTGCACAAACTTCAGCAGCCTGGAAGAGGAAAAGAGAGGGACAAGGATGTTTTCTGTTTGAAGCATCAGTAAAACCCCTGGGCCAAATCTAGGGAAATCTACCACAACTTTTCCTTTCTCTGTTCTGCTGCTTAACTTTGGGCTACTCAGTTAGGACTTGTACCAGGGGGAGAAACGAATGAATCAGTTTCACTCTTTAGAAAACTGCTTTATGAAATGTTTTGATGAGAAAGTGGGGCGAAAATTACTGGATTACTGGATAATGTGAGGATTTCTAAGTCTTTGGATTTCATGAATAACTCCTTTGTTGCCAGAGGTATTCAGTATTCTGTATCTTACTGTTACATTACTTTACAAAAGTCATTTAAAGTGATTTCCTTTTATATTTCTGTGAGGATTAGGGAGAGCCAGAAAGAACTTTTTAATCACTTAATTTTTCTTTTTGAATTCATAGATTTTGGTGACCCTATTTCTTTGGAATTTAGATTTAAAAAGCAGGCAGATAAGAACTGGGGTTCTTTGGTAAAACCACTGGTATTTTAGCTATTTTTTACCTCCTTTTGCCTTTTAAAAATACTTTGTGTTGCTAGTGTTGAAAGTTGAAATACTGTGGTCTTATAGAGGCATTTCACATCTACTCAGCTATGCCAGGTGGCAGGTAGGAGTAGGGGATACGGTTATATATTCAGGTTTCCTTTGTGTAGAGGGGGGTACCACTGGCCTAGTGCCAAATTAAATAGGTTGCTTTCATTTTCTTGAGGGTTTTGGTATTCTGAAACCTAAATATGGATTAATACATAGACTAGAATGTAGTCTTGGCTAGTAGTGGTAAATATACACACTGGAAATAAATATGTATAGGACCTTGATTCATATATTTATTTTAAATATTTAAGGGAGAATGAGAGCATGAGAAGCCAAAGCTGGTCATATTGTAACTCACATATTATTCAAGAAGTTACATCAGATTTGAGGGGTACAGAAGAAGCTCTTTTAGCTTTCTTCCATTTTATTTGTTCTTTTCCTACCTCTAAAGAAAAATTACCATAATATGAGTGACCTGATAGTAGATCTGATTAAATAGTTCCAAAGTATCAAAAAATAAATATATCCAAGTTGAGAGTAGAGGGTGGTGATGGAGGTAGACTTTTGTAGACAGAACCAAAATCCCAGCAGAAAGAAAAGTGCTAGGTAGACAATCAAAACACAGGATTTTTTTGTATGTATTCACATTTATATGAAATTTTATAGGGTCTGCTAAATCAAAGTATACTAATTATAAACATATTCCGTAATTAATTTATTTTTCCAGCGTTTTTTGATCAAATTAGGTAAGTAGATTTTATATCTATATCTACATCTGTAAATCTTGATAAATGCATGTGTTATATCTAGTTTTTCTTCTATTTAGCAATAATTAAAATTGTTTTTACAGTTAATTTAACCATCAAATTACTGTTTCTTAAATAAAAATAACTTTTTTGTTCGACAATTTAAAAAACCAGTATTTTAAAAGCCTATTATATTTAGCCCTGAACATTTCAGAACACTGAAGAAAATTTTTGTCTTTGAATTAGCTCATTTGAATCTTACTCCTTTTGAGAAAACCTCTCATTCCTTGGTGACATGCTGTCTATTTGTGGCCACGTTTCTCTGAAAAAATAAACAGTAGCCATTCTAGTAAAAAATACATTTCTGTTTCTAAGGCATTTTTTAAAAATTCCAAATATATCAAATATCCACAGAAGGTTGAAGGTGGAGTCTTTGTGTTTCCCATTGGGAAGTTCACTTCTTCAGGAAAATATTGTTCTGAATACTTTTTCCTTTCTGAACGTCTGTGCTTTTGTCTCTGAGGGTTATGTGAATCGGTTTATGTAAAATGAGATGTGAATCATTACTAAGTCTCAAACCAGACTTTCCCCTGGAGGCTTGAAGAGTTTCAAGGAATAAGTATGAGGAATAAATCTTTCTTTCTGTGTATGTGTGTGTGTCTCTCTCTCTGTCTCTTTCTCTTTCCCTGATGGTTAAGTAGTGAGGTATTTCCTGATGTAAACCATAATGCCATGATGGTGAACTTAGGAATTGTTCACACACACACACCCATACCCACACCCACACATACCACCACAAAATTGAAGGAAGTATGTACCATTACCTGCTTTGGAATAAGCTGAGTGCAATGAAGGCGGAGGCATACTGCTTCTGGCATTGCAGTAGCGCAGTACTTGTTAAGATAGCATTACTTCTAGCACACAGAATCTGTGCTCCGGAATTATCATAGATATAGTTATGTCTAAAAGTGTTTTGCAAGCGATGGTCACAACCAAGGTATTAACCTAAATTCTCCTAGTGAAGAGAGATCAACAATTGTTTCACAACTTTTTATTTTTTTTTTTTTTGAGACAGAGTCTTGCTCTGTCGCCAGGTTCCAGGCTAGAGTGCAGTGGCGAGATCTCGGCTCACTGCAACCTCTGCCTCCCAGGTTCAAGCAGTTCTCTTGCCTCAGCCTCCCGAGTAGCTGGGACTACAGGTGCATGCCACCACACCCAGCTAATTTTTTTTGTATTTTTAGTAGAGAGTGGGTTTCACCATGTTGTCCAGGATGGTCTCGATCTTTTGACCTCATGATCGACCCGCCTTGGCCTCCCCAAGTGCTGCGATTACAGGCATGAGCCACTGCGCCTGGCCTCAGCAACTTTTTAATAATTTTGAGGAATCATTATTAATGTTAAGGTAAATACAGATTCCGAGAAAGCCTAAATTCCAAGAATACTTAATTTTTGAGAAATTAGCTCAGTATTTTAATTTTACAAATACCTTAATATAGAGTAACTCAATTTTTTAAGAGGTGTTGGAAAACTCTCCTATTACCCATCCAGGGTTGGCAGCTTTAAAAGTTTTAAGAACAAACAGTGCTGGGCATGGTGGCACATGCCTGTAGTCTCAGCTACTTTGAGGCTAAAGTGGGGGAGGATCACTTGAGTGGAGGAGGAGTTCGAGGCTGTAGTGCATCATGATTATGCCTGTGAATAGCCACTGTATTCCAGCCTGGGTAACATAGTGGGATTCTCTCTCTCTTCACACACGCACGCACACACACATACATACACACACATACACACGCACACAAATCGTATATGCATTTGATGTTGTGTTTCTTTAATATAAAGATTAATTTCCTAATTGATACTTACTATATAACTTTAAACCATTCATAGTTATTGCAAATGTATGAGGTCATTTCTATTTCCCTTACTGGTTTGTTGCTAGGGAAGTGATATAGCTGGTTGTCATTTTTAACAGCCAACATGAGATCATATCTGTTTCCATGCCAACAGATCCTCTTGGGAGAGTATATTCAATAAAAGCCCGGAGGTGGTGACTCCTTTGCAGCTCCAGTGTTGCCAGCGCCTGGTAGAGCTTTGTAAACAGTGCCTGCTAGTGGTTTACAAATATGCAACTGACACAAGAGGATCATTTTCAGGCATTGGTCCTGACTGGGGTAATTCCAGGTACTTGTTCACATTCTCTAACCCTTGAGAGTTTTATATAAAGTAATGCTAAAACACAGTTTGAAATTGAGAGTGTTTTTTTTATTTATATGACTAGGAAAAAAGCTAAAGACTGAAAATTCATACATGCTATTATCTGTAAAATAATTTTAATCAGTACAGTCTTTACCTTTAAGGGATTGAACAAGGACAGCAATCACGAATCTAAAGGTGATAAAACATACTTGAAAATGAAGTTATTTGACTTACATACTTTCAAAAGTTCAGAGCAAGAGCATCGAAAATTTGGTAATATATTTAACTTTTGTTCTCCAATAGAGTTATTTCAACATTTATCCTTGAGCCTACTACAGTTGGGAAGATACCTTTGGTTTCATTTTTGTTGTTCAATTTACTTCTGCTATTTCCTTCATTACCCAATATGTAGAAGGTAAAATTTTGTCAGCTATTTGAAAAATGAGTTTCATAAATTAACAGTTGAAATAGTTTTCCAAAAAGCATGAAAAACAATATTGTTTTCAAGCTACAAAAATACAGAGTAAAGAAAGTACCTTTTAGCATTTCTCAAGACAACTGTACTTCTCATTAAAAATAAAGATGAATATGTAACTTTAGTTTTAGTATTTGTAAGATGTAGTGCTATTCAGAATAGAAGAAATTAAGTCATGACTTTGAAAACCTAAGTGAGAGTCAAAAAAGTCAATGAATAGTTGAATAAACAATGAGGGCCAGCCATGGTGGCTCACATCTGTAATTCCAGCACTTTGGGAGGCTGAGGCAGTCCGGGCATGGTGGTGCATGCCTATAATCCCAGCTACTCGGGAGGCTGAGGCAGGAGAATTGCTTGTACCCAGGAGGCAGAGGTTGAGGTTGTGACGAGCCGAGATCACACCACTGCACTCCAGCACTTCAGCCTGGGCAACAAGAGCAAAATTCCATTTCAAAAAAAAAAAATTGAGGAAAATGGAACCACTATAGCTTAGATTTTCTTTTCTTGAAAACACCTAGAAATTGATCTATTTATTTAAAAAAATCTCAGGGAGTATAATAAAGCTAACTTTATTATAAATGTGACCTATAACAGCAGAGTGGCTCAGAATATTTTTAATAGAAAGTATTAAGAGACATTTTAAATACTTGTTTGTCTTGGATTCTGTCATTGTAGTGTTACAGGACATTTAACTTGTTTTAACTCTTCTACAAATAGAAGCTGGTTGATCACAATAATAGTAGTGGTAAAAGTAACCATTAATACTTAAAATATTTAAATATCAAAGTTATATTCTGCAGTTTTAATGGTTTGACTGGAGCAAATTATTACAATAAAACTCTTAATACTTTTCATTAATACTTTTGTATGATTTAAAAGAATGATAGCCATTTTTTGGACATCGTACCATATAAATGAAGAACCTTCTTGTTAAGGGGTGATACTCTGGGAGCATGGTCAGGAAAATCTTAAATTTCAGTCTAAGAAGGAATTCCTTGAGACTCTTTAATGTCACTCCTACAATTCTGTATTTCATAAACTAATTTCTGTTGATGGATCTTGTAGCTTTTGTGGATACACAAAATAGGACGAGTCTTCTTGGTTACATTGGAGGAAAAAGATATGCTTTACAGTTGCTTCAGACTTTTTTATTTTCTTCCCCTGCCGGTGGTCAAAGAGATATTCCCATCCATGGAATCTTGACTTCCGGATTTCTCATAAATGGCCAGGATGGCCCCAGTGTTATGATTATAATTATTTTGAGATGTCAGTAAATACACTTTCATTCCTGCCCAAGTTCAGAACCATTTGATAGAGAAATACTGGAGTTAGACATATGGTCATCCTCTTGTTATTCTGTTCCTCTGCAGTGCTATTACTAATAAAAGTTAAAATGGGGAACATGGTGTAGATGTGAGCCAAGTGAGTTTTCTAATACTGAGTTTTGGAATTAAACTTACCTATCCAGTCAAAGGGAGAGCAGAATCAATGCAAACCTTCCACTGTCACTAGCCCATAAAGTCTAGTTCCTTTAGCATTGGCAGGAGAGCAAGAAAAGATGCATCCTCTCTGCAGAAAGGCAGACCCAGAAAGACAAAGAGGCGGAGCCAAGCATGCCTGTCTTCTTCTTTAAATCCACAAATCAGATAATTTGGTTCTGGTAAGAGGCCAGGAATTTCACAGTAGTGAAATTCTTCTATACTGGAATGCAAGGAGCGAAGGGAAGTAAACATTTCTCCCTAATATCTAGCTGTTAAAACCCAAGTTAATGTCACATTAATTTAACAACATGTAAAAAGTGGCCATATTTCTTTTTCTCATAAGTAAGAAACAGACTCTTTAACAATTTATTTAAATGTAGAAGTCACATTCTACATTTTATTGTAGAATAAACTGTAGAAGATTTGACACATTTTATTTATGAAGTATACTTGATAATATGAATTTATATTTATAATATTTATAAATAAATGTAAATATACCTAATGTAAATAATTTATGAGGTACACCTAAATAATTTATGAGGAGATTTAACTTTGGTTAATTTGTTTATAAAATTAAAACAGATGGAAAATAGAACTAACCTCAGACAGGTTTATGGACCAGGTTTATCTTTACCAAAGATCTACAGGATATTTCTTAAGGGGATTTAAAGAGTATATGGCATCTATTACATGGAAGAGAGTGGCCTTCAACTTTGCAGTCTCAGAAAAAATAATATATGCATACCAAATGAAAAGACAGTTCTCAGAGGTGGACTCATAATAACTTTGAGCAAATAGAACTGTGTATCTAAAGCCAGGTGATCAGTTAGAAATATACATATATCTCTCCAGGATACTAGAGTTCTTGAGACCTGCTCAGTATTCCACTGTACCTAGGCTTAATTGGGAAGCTCTGGGATTTCTGCCACTTTTGAGCCTCAGCATTTCTGGGTTTCTACCTTTCATGTGCCGAGCTTTCACATAAGCTCATTTCACGAGGGGTTCCATAGCTAAAACACATTTTAAAAACCACCAAGTTAGCATTTCTGCTTTTGGTAATAGAACATTAAGTATTTGGATAAATCCTGCCTCTGATGGTAACTAGAAAAACTGTACAAA
This sequence comes from Ateles fusciceps, assembly GCA_036589455.1. Lineage (NCBI taxonomy): Eukaryota > Metazoa > Chordata > Mammalia > Primates > Atelidae > Ateles > Ateles fusciceps. Next base: position 1,916,538 of record JAZHEH010002780.1, read on the forward strand.
ATACCACATTTGCTCGAAAGTACTTGTTAACCTGGTACCTGTTAGTGAGTACTTGTTAGTGCCGAGCAGCGCTTTTGACAGTCTTGTGGGCTGAGGGGGATAAAATAGGAGTTCAGGGTCTGCCAAAGATGGGACTGTTGTCAACACTCTAGACTCCTAGGAGTAACAATGCTCGAGATGGCTTGCAAAGCAAAAGATGACAGAAATGAAAAGGAGATAAATTTACAACCCTTGAGGAAGATTTAATAATCACTTCTCAGAAAAAAACTCAGTAAAGACATAAAATTTTTAACAATAGAATTAACAGACTTATATATATAGAAGTAGATGTATTAACTTCAGAATTCAGTTTATCAGGCACAATGGGAAATTTTACAAAATCAACCATATAGTGAAATAAAAAAAAAAAACAAATTTCAAAGATTTCAGAAGATTGAAATTATACGGAGAACTTTTTCTGACTAAATGCCTTTAAGCTGGAAAACAATAGAAAAATATAAACAGAAAATCTATGCTTTGGAAAGTCAAAAAATATACTTTTAAATAATCCATGAATCAAATAAGAGATTATAATGGACATAAGAAAATATTTCGAACTGAGTGATAAAGCTATTAGAAATAAAACTTGTAGAATATGGCTAAATCAGTAATATAGGGATATTTATAGATTTAAATGAATATATTAGGAAAAAGGAAAGGCAAACATTAAATTTAAGCATTCATTTTTAGAGGTAACAAAATAGCATTTAAATAAACCCAAAGAATATAGGAAAAAAATAAATAATAAAAATAGAAGAAATTAATGACATAATGAAACAAACATAGAATAAAGAAGATAAACACAGCCAAAAGCAGATTTTAGAAAATACTCACAAAATTGATAAACACCTTGTGAGACTGATAAATAATATAAAATGGACAAATAGCTAATATCAAGAAGGAAAAGGGGAGACATTACTACAGATTCTACAAATATTTACAACTTGATAAGGAAATGTCATGAACAGTTTTATGCTGGTAAATGTAGTAATTTCATTGATGTTAACAAATTTTTAGAGAACACGTATTACCAAACAAAAGATGAAACAGAAAGTCCTAAATCATCATAACTACTGAAGAAATTAAATCAATTATTAAGAGCCCTTCCACAAAGATAACTCCAGCTGTAGATGGCATCACTGGCCAATTCTACCAAACCCACCCAGAGACAGTGAAGGAGTGAACACTCTTCAACTTGTTCTAGATTTCCTTACTTTTGATACCAAAACCTGACCAAGACATTATGGCAAGGGAAAATAATAGTTCAATTGCACTCCTAAACATAGATGCAAAACTCCTAAACCAAATAAACCAAATATTAGCAAGATGAACCCAGAAAGTTTAAATAGGATAATATATCATGACCAACTTCTGCCTGTTGCCTCAATGTAAGGATGCAATAACTTTAAAAAGTGATGAGTGTAATTTGCTACAGTAATAGCATAAAAGATAATTTCAAAAGATAGAGATAAAAGTCTTGATAGAATTCAGTATGCATTCATGCTTTAAAAAGTGTTTAGTTGCTAGACACAAAAGATAAATGTTCCAATCTGATGAGGATAACTACAAAAACCTTACTAAAAACATACCTAATGTTGAAGCATTGAAGGCTTTCCCTTTCAAATGAGTAACAAGACCGTCTGTTACCACCACTTCTACCCAGCATTGTACTAGAGGTCCTAGCTTGTTTAATGAGACAAAAGAAATAAAAGGCATTAGGGTTGAAAGAAAGAACTAAACTCAGTAAGTGGATATAATTGTATTCATACAAATGTAAATAAACCTATGATAAATTATAAAGTGAATTTAACAATTTTGATGAAATCATATAAATCAAAGTCAATATAAGAAAATCAATTGCACTTTTCTTTATCAACAACAAATATCTAAGATACGAAAATTTAAATATTTTTTTCAAAAGCACAAAAGAATATCTAATACTTAGGAATAAATTTAACAAGAAATATTTATGATCTTTATACAGGATAATGTAAAAAATAGAAAATTATGTCTTATTCATCATTGCACTCAATATTATCAATATATCAGTTCTTCTCAAATAATTTAATACATTTATAAATTCAATGTAATTCTATAAATCTCAACAAATTTTTATTTTTGGTGGTGGGAAACATTTGACCAAAGTTTAACCTATCACTACACAGAAAAGCAAAGGACCAAGAATAGGTGAGACAATCTTGAAATAGAGCAATGTAAAGTCATAGAATTTAGTAACTACAGTGTCTCAAGACTTACAATAAAGCTAAAGTAATTTAAGATTGTATAATATTGGCAAAAGGATACAAAAATAGACCATTGGAATCATTGAGAAAACCTATAAACCAACCCAGGCCTAGCTGGAGACTTAATTTATGACAAAAGTGGGGTACCCCTGATTTATGACAAATAGGAAAAGATAGTTTGTTTAAACAAGTGGTTCTAGGACAATTGCATTTCCAAATAATAAAAAAGAAACTTTACTTACACCACAAACAAAAACCATTTCCAGATGAAATTAGTATGTACATACACATGTGAAAGGTAAAACTGCATAAAGATTTCAGAAGATAATACAGGGAAATATTTTCATGACATTAAGGTATGCAAAGATTAACAGAACCAAAACATGTTAGTCATAAATGAAAAGATTAATACATTTGACTATATTAAAATTAAAAACATATGTTCATTAGAAGGCCCCATTAAGAGGTGAAAAAGCAAGCCACAGGATGGAAGACAGTGTTTGCAACCCATATAATGGTATAAAAAATTCTTATACAATTATCTAAGAATTCCTATAAATTTCTAAGAAAAAAGTAAACCAAACAATGAAAATGGAGAAGATAATTGAAAAACAAGGACCAGTAAACATTTGAAAAAGTGTTTAAGCTAATTAATAATCAGGAAAATGCAAAATCTCAAAATCACTGCATATTCATCACAAGTGTTGATGAGAACATAGAGTAATGGGAACTCTCTTACCCTGCTTGTGAAGTGAAAATTGATACCTTTTACAAACAGTTTGGCATTATATCTAAAGTCTACCCTTTTTACAGCTACTCTCTCAGTAAATTCTCAGTAGAGATGTGTGCACATGTGTGCAAGACCCTTACTAGAATGACTATAGTAGCATTGACTCATAAAATAGCTAAAAATTGAAAACAACCCAAATGTCCATGAAAGAATGGACACATTTTTTTCTAATATTCATACAGTGGAATATTATACAACATTGAAAATGAACAAACTACACATATAGCAACATGGGTTAGTCTCAAACATAAAGTAGAGCAAAATAAGCCAGATACAAAGGAATATATATTTTGATTTATTGAAAAATCAAAAACAGGCAAAACTAAATTATGATGTTTAAGGAATGTATAATTGGGCAGTAAACAAGGAAGTAATTACCATAAAAGTCAGAATAGTGCTTAAGTTTATGAAGAGGAAGGGTACTGTAATACAGGGCTCTAGGATGCTAGGAATATTCAGTTACTTAACATGGGTGGTAATGACACAAGTAATCACTTTAATACTCATTAAACTGAACATTTATGCTTTATGCACTTTTAAAAATATCTTATACTTTATAATTTAAAAGTTTTAAAAAATGGCTAAACATATGGTACTATTTGTGTCCTTAGGTTAAGATATCCATCTAAGATATATTCATCTTGGATATATCTATCTAAGAACAGAGATAGTCTGGTTATTGAGGCCATTGTTCATAATATGTAAATTATAAGTAATATTTTACTTATGTACGCTATTTCATTGGCTCCATACTCCGTGAGCCATACACGGCAGAAACTACTGGACATTTTTCACAGCCAGGAAACCTAAGCCTTATCCAAATCCATATTGGATTTAGATGTGGCAAAGGTGGAATTTGAAACTGGGGTTTTCCTCCCCCAAAAAATTGAAGTTAAAACCACAGGACAATGCACATCCACTAGAATTGCTATTATCAAAGAGGTACAAAGTAATAAGTGTTGGCAAGGATGTGGATGTGGAGAAATTGGATTTCTCATGCATTGCTGGTAAAAATGTAAAACTGTGTGGCAGTTGTAGAAAACAGTTTGGGATTTTCTCAAAAATTAAATGTAGAATTACCATATGACCCAGCAATTCTACTCCAAGGTATTTACCCAAAAGAAGCAAAAACAAAGACTCAAACAGATACTTGTATACCAATGTTCACAGAAGGATTATTTATAAGACAATAGTCAAAAGGTGGAAACAACCCATGCCCATCAACAGTTGAATAGATAAAATATGGTATACACATATAATGTAATATTATTCAGCCACAGTATGGCCTTAAATTCTGATACAGGCTACAATATGGATGACCTTGAAAACATGCTAAGTTAAACAGCCAGACATAAATGGACAAATCTTGTGATTCCATTTATATGAGGCATGTATAATATGCATCTCTCATAGAGACAGAAAATAGAATAGATGTTACTAGGGGTAGTAAGGAAGGGAAAATGAGGCTTTAGTACTTAAAAGGATAAAGAGTTTCTGTTTGAGATGATGAAAAAGTTCTGACATTAATGGTGATGGTTACACAACATTGTGAATATACTTAATGCACTGAATTGTACAATTAAAAATGGTAAGAAAAACACTAATAGTATATTTCATGTTATATATTTCATTACAATATAAATATTTTAAAAACACAGGACAAATATTCTGATGAACTTTATTTACCCTGAATTTTCCAAATGAGGTCTTAAAATTATTCTGGGGAAATTAGGGGTTCTGGTCTTAACTCCAGGAAGAGGAAACGGAAGGTGAGTGTAGCTTATGTTTTCAGGTTTAATTTCTACCAGTCTTGAAATGCCTCATATTCTAGAGATCCTCCACGGTCAGCAATAAATTGGTACATGAATGACAAACTAGTTCTACATCAATCAGGAATTACATAAATACGGGCTCTATGTTTGTATTTAATATAATGGTTATGTAAAGATGTACACACCTGCCTTAGGGATGAGAAGGATGAGGAGTGAGGCTATGAAACGAATAGGGTAGTCTGAGATATTTCTCCTTGACATGAGTTAGCAATGAGCCATTTTCCTATGTAAAGAATAAGCTAGAAAAATAAGCTGTACACTTACCACATTTTTTTTTTTTGGTGCTTTACACAAATTCTTTAATCTGTAAGCCCACTTCCTTGAGATAGTCTTCTTGCTTAAAAAAAATCAAATTATTTAACTTTATTGCAAGGAACATTTCAAAAACAATCTTCAATGTTCAGCTAGTGTGGGATCTCCCAAGACATATTAATGGAGATATTAAGGTAAATAATCCATTGTGTTTCTCTGCAACACTTTAAAATATCCTACAGCACTTGTATTAGGGATGCAAATTGTTTCTTCCAATGTAATTCTATATGCTTTTTCTTAGTTCATGCTGAACTTCTTTTCAAGTCTTAAAAAAAGTTTCATATTTTTCTGTGCTATTAAAAAGTTTAGGTTTGTGGCATGATAATATCTTTCTGCTTTCTAGATTATTTTATACTTCATATTTCTGGGAAAGTGAGTATAATAATTATACCTATTAGTTTTAAAACTGAAATTAATATACAAAGATAATTATGTAGAATTGTCATGACAATATAGTGTGGTTGCTAGGAGCTCCGCTGCTGGAGCTAGCCTGCATGGATTTGAGTCCTGGCTCTGCCACTTACTGGGTAGGAGACCCAGAGCAAGGCATTTGACCCTTGTATGTTTCATAAAGTTTATTTGTCTGTAAAATGGAGCTGACAATAATATCTATCACATAGAATTGTTATGAGAACTAAATGAGTTGATATCGGTAAAGCAATTATAATAGTGCTGGGCACATAGAAAACACTATTTAAATATTTGTTCTGTAAAATAGTGTAAGTTGTGATCCTGGACTTTTTGCTTTTATTTTTTCATGTGCAAAATACTGATCTTTATCTCAAAAGTATATAAATGAAATGTCGATAGTAACTATTGCTTGGAAAGTCTTTGAAAGAAAGTTGGTAGAACTTACTGTTTACTGTGTAATTATCAGTACTATCAGAATGCATCTTCAATAGAAGGTAGAATAGCTCTCAACTAATATGGAATAGTGGATTTTGATCAAACACCTTGTTTTCTTTTGCAACTTTGCCCTAGATAGGAAGGATAGCTTTTTCATGGCAGAAGATATCGGATCAATCATCATGACCCCACCAATTGTTGACATAATAATCAATCCATATAAATTACCCAAGTGATATTAAGAAAATAATTTATATAATCTGTGATGGGAGAAATCACGTGTTTCATTATTCATCACCTGTAATGCAATTTTGATTTAATTTGGTTTGTTTTATATTATTTTACTGCTCTATTAACTTAATGATTTGAGTAATTATAGTTTGTGATATTAGGCAATAGGTTTAGAAGATATTATTAGATAATTCATGATAAAATGTTTATGGATATTATAGAAAGTTCTGCTATTTTAATCTGAATGCTGCATATAGTTTGATTATAATGAATTTCTTTTCTTTCTACACAATTCATATAACACAACTATAAATATAATTTTCTATTGACAGAATTATCATAGTTATCAGTATTATTTAACATAGAATAGACAGCTAATAGTGCCCTAGGCCCTCTGTTTTTCATGTATCTATGGGAGTATGATACTGTCCCTGGAGGATTCTAATGTCAAGTGAAGAAAATAAAAGATTTGATTCCGTTTCATTGTTTATTTCCCAAGACTACTGCTAATTACAAATCTCCTTATATTGCTGCTTCTGCTCTTGGAAATTCCTCATAAGTATCTTTGTCCTGACTTTATAGCATTTCCTTCTCATCATTACTAGGACTTACACTTTGAATAGCGTTGTTTTCATTTGTTCATGTGGATTTCCTTGACCATTTCTCTCTAGACATATATAGATTGGACTGGCCTAATGCTAATCAAGATTTTTCACAGGAAAACAGCTTCTACAGGTGCACAATGTCTTACATGCAATTCCTAATTTCCAAAGCTTTGAAAACTTGAAAAATGAGGTAACCCATTTGAGACCATCCTGGCTAACATGGTGAAACCTCGTCTCTACTAAAAATATAAAAAAAAAATTAGCCGGGTGTGGTGGCACTCACCTGTAATACCAACTACTTGGGAGGCTGAGGCAGGAGAATCGCTTGAACCCGGGAGGCAGAGGTTGCAGTGAGCCAAGATCATACCACTGCACTCCAGCCTGGGTGACAGTGAGACTCTGTCTCAAAAAAAAAAAAAAAAAAAAAGGTAACTCATGTGCTGGCAAATCTGACCTGAATTGACATGAAGTTATTTGTAGTCTTTATCTGATTTATTGTGAATATTAATACATTTTACTACAGAAATGTTAATGGTTTGTTTACAAGATGCTGCTCCAAGGCCCTGATGGAGGTGCTATACAGTAATATACATATTACTATATAATGTAGTATATATAATGCACTATATTGTCTTTCTAAAATCTGAAAAAAAACCCCACATATTTTGAAATACATTTGGCTGCAGGGGTTATATGCAACCTGTAGTCATGATTGTTTTTGATATTCTGTAATCATAAGTACTCTATGGCCAAATAATATAAAATTTATATTCTAATTAGGAATGTTAATCTTTAACTTTTTCTATTAGATTACCTGTAATAGTAATAATATATCAATGATCTATTATTAAATTATAATCAGTGGTTCTGCCTCCCTTGAAACAAACAATTATTGTTAATATGGCTAAATTCTCAAATCACATGTTTTAAAGAAATATTTGACTGACTCCACATATTACTTCCAGGGATTGATGATGAGTTCTAAGTTAACCTTAGCCACATAAACAGTTTCACAGCATTTGAGTACAATGGCTCTTTATGGGAAGTCTTGGGATACTAACATCATATATTGTATCTATATATGATTCTTCCCTCCTTCTTTCCTACGGTCTGGGGGAGGAAATCTTTTTATATGAAATGCATTTTTGTTACAGTAACATTTCTTACATAGAATATGTAAATTGATAACCACATAATCCTTTAGTGAGAGAGTTAGTTATAATTTGCTTGTACAAATCTAATTTGTTAACTATCATTTTTAGGTATTTACTACCAGGGAGTACCCAATTCTTCTTGAGAACACCGACCTACAACTTGAAGTACAATTCACCTGGAATGACTCGCTCCAATGTCTTGTTTACATCCAGATATGGCCATTTGTGAAACAGAAGGGAAGACTGCCATTGGTTATACATAATAGCAATTCATTTTTTTCCCCTGAAATTGAACATGCAAAGAACATGACCATTAAGTGCTGTTTTATGTATATAAGACATATATATGTGTGAAAATATATACACATATGCACTCAACATATATTTATTATATTAAATAATATATGAAAGAAGAATTAGCAGAAAATGGAATATAAGACTTAACCTTTCTGGAAATGTAATAAACCATGTTAAAATTGTTTACACAAATATGTGAATGTCTAGAACTTGCTAGGTTTATAATTAATTCCTTCCTACTAGAAATGTTATTTTTGCTGCAGAGTATATAAAACAAATTGATCTTGAAGATCCCATTACAGTGTTAAATTATTTTCTAGATAACATGCCTTTTGACATGAAAAAGGGTTTAGTATAATACCTTAAAAATTCTCATATATAGTAGCCATTTTAAATGAAACAAAAAGATTTAGAAACCTGGTGTTGCTTGAAAGATTAAGAAGTTTAAAACGGGTTTATCATTACTATAGCACACTGTAAAGTACTAGTAAAGTCATAACCTGATTCTCCAACCTTTTTATTTCTCTTTGTGGAAATTTAGCTGCTTGTAATAACATACACTTTCGGTAAGGATGTAGTGAGATCTATTATGATCTAAAATGGAAGACAGGCCGGGTGCAGTGGCTCATGCCTGTAATCCCAGCACTTTGGGAGGCCGAGGTGGGTGGGTCACCTGAGGTCAGGAGTTTTGAGACTTGCCTGGCGAACATGGTGAAACCCCGTCTCTACTAAAAACACAAAAATTGGCCATGGTGGTAAGCATCTGTAATGCCAGCTACTTGTGAGGCTGAGACAGGAGTATCACTTGAACCTGGGAGGCAGAGGTTGCAGTGAGCCAAGATCGTGCCATTACACTCCAGTCTGGGTGACAAGAGTGAAACTCCATCTCAAAAATAAATAAATAAATACATACATACATAAATAAATAAAATGAAGATAAAAATAAATAAAATGGAAGACAATCCAGTGGGTTAAAAATAAAATGTAAACTTTCATTTTTACTTTTCATAGGGAATCACATAAAGGAACAGAAAATGGTGGTAACAAAATCTTTCTATATGGTTTTTATGTTTTATACCACTCATTTTTATTTGGAAAGTGTGTCTTTGATGGGTTTAACATATGGTTAAATTCAATTTCTCCTGTTTTGCAGAAGTAGAAGAGCTGACATTTTAGTGTCATAGGATAATGAGACAAACTTATTTTTATAAATCTTTCAAGGTTGAAACCAACTTATATTGCGAAGTCTAATACAGTAGTTTCTCATTGCACCATAGAAAACAATTAAAGGATTGTGAATAGAAGATTTTAGTCACCACATATTACAAGTCATCAATGTACCCTTGAGGGTTTTTTTAAAAATCAAAACAGAGAACGAAGTGTTCTCTTGTCCAAAATAATTATGCAAAAGCTTCATAGCAGTTCCTTTTCTTGAATACAGTTTTTAAAACCAAGAATGAGCTGTTTTCCATAAAAATATAAGCAGCACTACCTTGACATTGAAATCATCAGTGCAACCATCACTTAGAATTTATTTAAACTTCTTCCCTCAAGTTTTATTTTCTCCCAGCTGCTAATTATTTTCCAAATTCATGAATGTTTTACCTCCTTTTACTATTCTAAAAGCTATTTCAAGAAATGGCCCCAAAGCAGGAGAACTGAGAGGGGCAAGTTGGCCTGGTTTAATTCACAGCCAGAATAACTGGCAACCCAAAGTTATAAGTTAGATGTATTTTGCTTTTCAAGCCATCTTCTGAGTCTTTTTTAGGCTGAAATAATTTGTTTCTTTCCTAAATTATTGCTAGCTACTTGATTCTTTATGACTACCTAACATCCATATTTGGTGCTTTTCCTAGCTGCGTGCATCCCAAAGAAGAATTTGCTATTTTGTGGAAGAAGAGAATAAGGATATGAGAATGACGGAAATTACAGTAACTACACTGTTTATGACTCCATTTTGTAAATTCTTAAATATGTTATGGATTTTTTAGAAAAAATAATGCAAAATTAGGATACTACAGAATCACCTAAGAATGATCAACAAGTAATAAGTCTTCATGGAGTTCATTTTTCTTTTAAATTCATTATTTGGCCACTTATATATATATATATATATATATATATATATATATATATCTTTAAGTGTCTATGATATCAGCCCAGTTTGTTGGCCACTCATTTTGCATTATCTTAAATCACAAATGGTTACTTTGTTTTCTAGAGTGTGTGCTTTGCAACTTTTGTAGGAGAGCAAAATTTTTATTTGAAACAAAAAATAAGAATGTCCATCACTAGGAGAAATGCTTTTCCCAGAAAACACAAACACACTCACACATGCAAACATACAAAAATTTAAACTCTGAGAGTAAATTTAAATACATCAAACTGCCCAACAAATTGATTTCAACAAGTACATTTCATTTCTCTAGCTACATATATCTGGCCTTATTTTGAGAGTTCAAATTTTATTGCCATCATTTGCCTATTTAGACTGATCTAGTTTGATATGATGAAGTTGTGAATAAAAGCTTGCATTCATTATTTATATATACTACCTGATATGCTATGGGCTGTGTCTGCTGTATGCTCTTCCCTAATGAGAAACTAAGAAGAGAAGACACAACAATAAACCATGGTAGACCCGGGAGGCCACGGAAATGTCTTAGAGGTATAAAATATTTCCCAGTTTTTATTATAAATTTTTTATTCATAGGTTAAAACATACCAGCATAAGTGATGGTACAGGTAGGTCTGATTCCCCCTTTCTAGGAGAGAAAATAGCTTTACCTGAAAACTCCAAAAGCGACTTAATCTTACCAGAGGTTTTTAATAGGGGAACTTGGCTTACTTACAATGAAAGCATATTTACATTCTGCTGTAGAAAAACATATCCCTGCTCATTCAGTAAATCTAAGATTGGAATGCTTTCTATAACTGTGCAAGATTTGAATAATTTCTAGAATTGTCTAAGAAGCAAACTTTTTATTTTAAATCATTACCTACAAACATAGTCTGAGACTGCAAATTAGTTTTCACTTCAATAATCCAACATTGTAGATTAGTTACCATTAACTATTGAAGGAACTACTGTGATTCATATTTTGATTAATTTTACTAGTAACAAATTTTTATTTTAGTGGCATTGCATTTACCTTAAATATTTAAAAATGAAGTTGTAACAGGATCAAATATAGAAATGGCAATGGCAACTCTGCCTAGAACATAGTTGAGTGTTCTTGGTTATCCGTAAGATGCAAAAATCTTTGTAAATTTTATCGTGTGTCAAATTATATCTAAATACACAAACAGTTTCAACTATTTCTTCCTCCCTAAAACTAAAATCAAACCAAACCCAAATGAAGAAACCTAAACTTCCTTTCATCTAATATTTATACCCAACTAGGTAATAATAGCTTCTAGACATAAATCAAAAGATTTCATTTTAATTCTCTTTTTAATTTGTAAAGGATATGAGTATGGAATTTTGTATCTAACTGAAATTTTAGATGTTTTAATAATCCAAATACTTTCTTCTTTAGCATGTCAAAGTACTAATTGTTTAAAAAAATTTCTTCAGCTCTAAACATATACATTACTTTTACAAAAGTATCAATGATTGATAGCTGCAGAAACGCCATTATTTGATTTTTCTATAAAACATTGATTCATTCTTAAATATATATTCTTTAAAAAAAATAGTAAATACCTCAAGAGTGACAGAAAACTTTCCTTTTCTGTTCTGTGATGCTAATTCAAACTTTGAGTCTTAGTTTACATGGTCCTAGTGGTTAAACAATAAAATGTATAACTGTACAATTAATTGTGTTATTGTAACCTGATGATTTTTGAAAATTTGCTTTTCTCTTTAAATTAAGAAATAGAAATTTTCAAGGGCCGTATTAGTTATCTAACTATTTTCGGCTAATGTTGACTTATAAATAAATAAAAATTTAGAAATATATTCATGATGACAGTTTTGTTACTTACACTGCTTATTCTTTATTTCTTCTTTTTTAGTTCAAAGGTGAAATTTTGACCTTTGTATTAACAAAGCCAAGAAAAGAGAAATCCTGCCTTTTAGACATTGGTTTTCCTTGCATTTTATGGTGGTGTGGTTTTGCCTCAGCAATAATAAAACATAGATAAAATATGTTGTTGCATCAAGTTCAGTTTGTCCGCTGAGATTTTTTTTAAGAACCAGGTTGAAGTCTCTATGCCTAAAAAAGCATTAATTGTCTGGATCCATATAAAGCCAGATACATGGCTACAAGTAAGTCTTGCAACCCAAACTGGTATATTAAAATTTACTGCACACTTTGAGATTGCTGCCATTTTTTGGTGCTTTTTGGGCCTTGTCATAAATGGGTATATAGTATATTGAGGAAAAATTATTCAAGTTACACATGCTACATTAACTGTGCTGTATTATCTAAGAAGAACTATAATTAATGGACCAAATAGTTCCTAAATTAGTAAGAAGGCTAACCCTGCAAAAAAATGAGATAACACTGATACTTCTGTTTCAGAGGCTAACAGCAATTCTTGGTCCTGATATATTCAGTTCATACAATAACTACTGTACATGCTAAAACATTTGAATATTAATGGATTTGCTGAAGATTCTGGGTGTGAGGATTAGCTTGAAAGCAATACATTTGCTAACATAAATCATGACTCAAATTATCCCCATGTGCTTTACTACCTGTATATGAATGCAAATGCTGTTACAGAAAATGTGCTTGAAATGTCAATACAGTGTGCAATTAGCGTTGCATTGTCATGCTCCAGCATGTGATTATCTGTATGGTGAAGTTATTTCAATTACTCCAGTATGTTACTATAATAAAAAAAAGTTTAACATAAGAAAACTACAATATGTCATCAAATGCTTATTTCTGTTTTACACACACACACACACACATACACACACACGGTTTTTTGTAATAGAAGAGATTGACTCCCAATTAAGGTTTCAGAGTGATGAGATATGTTTTTACAGAAACTTTTACTGTGTACAGACAGCAATAGCACTATGGGGATAACTTTACCTGCTATTAAAGTCAGGTCAAGTCAACAAAATTGGTGTCAACTCCTCTCATAGATAGCTTGAAGGCCGACTGTTCTAAAATTTAGAAATTACATTTTTACATCTTTCTAGCATCATGGATTATAGCAAAAGTATTACTAATCTGATTAGAATTATGTCAGCATCTCAGCTATGAAGTTCATTTTTTTCAGTAATTTATAATGTCATCATTGTTAAAACTTAGAACACTAAGCCTCAAAAAAAACAAAAGCATATCATATTGCTATTTGTGCCATTGTTCTTTAGGATGATTATGTATAAAGTATCTGGAATAGTTTTCCTAAAAATTTAGGAAATTGGAATGTTAATGCATGTATGCCTTGCTTTTTGGAATTGATAACGAAATGGTATAACGATTGACTCAAATATATTTTTAAAAATTCATTATTATTTTTATAAAGTTAAAATATTCTATACAGGCTTTTAAAGTTGAATTGATTTTTTTCCAGTGGCTGCTAAAGATGAGGCCAATGTGAGTAGTTTGCTATCTCTCTATTTTATAAAATAATTTTAGTTATATATATATAAAATTTCATTTTTAATTAAATGAAAATCTTTTTAAAATTATAATCTTGAATAATTTGAAGTGTTAGAAAACTATATGGTACCTTAAAAATAAAATAAACATTTGGTTCTTTCGTCGTGAATAAGATAATCTTTAACTTGGAGAGAGTTATCTTTTAATGATTATTCATCAGGTATGTATACAGTGTGGTGACAATGCCATGGTCAGGTAAATTTGGAAAACACTGGGTATAAAAGTGGAATGTGTTTCTCTACTTTCAGTACTTCAAAGAGTTTTTAGTATCCTCAGATACATTGAGATTGTTCCAGAAAGGGACAGGAACATGCATCAGTTCCCAAAATTTCACCATAGTATCTTTTATTGCAGTGCATCTCCCAGGATTAGACTTCTATTGAGCACACTTTAGAATACACCAAAATTCACAAATTCATTCACTAATAATCAAAACATTTAATCATGTGTTTATCAAATATACACTGGTGGTATAAATATGAACACTGACAATCTAGTGCAAGAAATCTACTTGCACTTGTCACTTGAGAATTTGGTCATTTCCAGGGGAATATTTGAACCAGGGTTTCAGAGGGATGGCTTGAGGTCAGGAAGGATATCCAGAGGTAAATAATCCTAATGATAAGCATGCATTATATATTTGCAACATAATCATGATATATGAAGATGCAAAATGCTTAAGAATGTAGCCAGAATGTGATCCAAGCCCTTATGAATAGATCTTAATCATTTATTGGGTCATATATGATAAAAGTTTTATTTATTTATTTATTTATTTATTTATTGCATTTTAGGTTTGGGGTACATGTGAAGAACATGGAAGATTGTTGCATAGGTACATACATGGCAGTGTGATTTGCTGCCTTCCTCCCCCATCACCTATATCTGGCATTTCTCCCCCATGCTATCCCTCCCCAACTCCCCACCCCCCCACTATCCCTCCCCTTTTTCCCCCGACAGAGCCCAGTGTGTGATACTCCCCCTCCCTGTGTCCATGTGTTCCCATTGTTCAACACCCGCCTATGAGTGAGAACATGCGGTGTTTGATTTTCTGTTCTTGTGTCAGTTTGCTGAGAATGATGGTTTCCAGGTTTTTAATGAGTGTCTAAAGTTGTCCATCAGCAGATGAGAGCTTTACATAATAACGCGATATATCTAGAAACGCTGGCCATCTGAAAGTATCTTCTTACACAAAACAAAAAGGCCTGTTTGTGGCTGACCTATTTCCTTTAAAGCTGGAATTTATTCAGAGTTTGTCACATCTGTGAGAGACAGTATTTATCAAGTCAGATATTTTTTCTGTGTCTAAGGTTTCTTTAAGCAACCTGTTAGGCCTTAAGAAATTTGATCAAACTCCATTTTGTATTGTCCCATGTGAAATACGGCTAAATTGATCTCCCCTCTTTAAAAATATAATATACCACTATTCAGTATATTTAGGGAGTATATGCTGATGGCACGTAGTGACTAAATTGAGCTATTTTATATAGTCATCAAAAACACTAGGATTTTTGTGGGCTGAGTAGTGTCTTGACTATTGCACAGCAATGGACACTCATTGTTTTTGAAATGTTTTATTAAGGCAGTCTTCAGTCTTTGATATTGTAATAGAAACATATAGTGAGGATGTGCAAATCCAAACTCTTGGATAATAAAACTGCACATTAATATATTTAGTCAAGTTCTGTCCTATTACAACTATGCTGCTATTAGTGTTGGAATAAATTGAAAAAGGTCAAGAAACAATAAATTTTTAAACCTGCAGCATGCTGTTAGCAGTAAAAACATCCGTGTGTTCATAATATATTGGATTTAGAGGAAAAGTGTATGACACAGTGTATGCGAAAAACCTAGGTATATAAACCTTAATACAATCTAAAAAAAATACCATTTCAGCATATTGCCTCATTTTCATTAAAATGATGAAAATGTGAATTCAGAAAACCACTTAGTCCTTAGGCTAAAAATAGGTAGATCATCAAAACCTAATATCATTTTAGTCCAAATTGGTATTTGTTCAGTAAATGTTCTACATCATAATGTGAGAAGTACAAAGGGAAACAAATTTGGGGAAGAAATTGAGGGGATTTTTAAAAATAAGCAAATTTAGCTAATTCCACTGTTTGACTCTTCCCAAACTGAAGCCAGAATTGTCTTGAAACGAATCAGTAGATACCTCAGAAATTAGCTTAATTTCATATTTTAGCCTCAGGTTTCTCAGTCATATAATACTTTTGTTTGCTTTTTGAATTTTTGTTTTTTCTTGACCATTTCTCAGTTTCTAAATGTCATCTCAGTCAGCTTCACTTTTCCCCATATGAAGCACTGTCACGCTACTCTCATTCTAAAGGTGTTGGGCAAATCTTGCCTATTTTTTGGTTGTTTTAATGAAAATATTTTCTTATATAAGAAAGCAAAGGCAGATTGCACTTTTGCATTATTATTTACATTTTTGGAGTAAATTTTTTTCTTAGCACATTGGCCCACAATCAGTGTCTTGTTTCTTTGAGCAGCAGGTAAATAATGACAACTTCTCTAAGTTCTGTGGCTACTCAGAACCTCTTGAGAATATACGTCCTGGTAAACTGCAAGAGGCTCACTTCAGGACCTGAAATGTTTTAAGAAATGTTGATCTGGCTTCTTCCTACACTTGCCAGAAATTTCCACAGCAATTTGCAGATCCAAGCTAGGTACTTGTTAGGTGAGTGATTACAAATTTCTAAAGAGCTGCACAGCATCGTCACACTTTGCCAAATAATCTCCAGGCTTTGGGAAAATAAAATGAAGCTCCTTAGAAACACTGGATTCTTTTCTCGCTTCTTCAGCGTCCTACTTATCCTCTATTGTCTATTTTTCTTATGTAATAGAACATACGCTGCAATAGGAAGCTGAAGATGTGGGTTCCCATCATAGTTCTACCCTGGTTTGTCTATCGACTAGCTGAGTGGAACAGGGTCTTTGTTTCCTAAAAATAAGTGCCAACTTTTGAGAGTTTTGTTGTGAGGAAAATAACAAGCACTAGCTCTAAAGTATAATTTCCTCATTGCATATTTTAAAAAAACCAAACTCACCCGATGATCAGAAAGATTCTACTTTGTGATTCTAAGTCGGTTGTGGGGGGTGGGGAGGGTGGTGGTTAGCGTTGAGTTTCAGGTTCTGTAAGAATGGGACTAACGAGACGCATTACCAGGTGGTAACCATCATCTATTGAATAACACCGGTTGGCGTACACACTAAATTGTGGCACTGGAGACGCACATACAACTGAAGTAACTCACCAGTTCCTAGAGGCAAGTGGGCACGTGGGGGAGAGAGAGGCAGCGGCACCTTCCAGGCGCTCCCCCTGGTACAGAGGCGGCGGGGCCAGGGCTGTCGGGACGCACAGGCCCACGTGCCAGCCTCTGGCTCACCTGCCCAAGGGCAGAGCGAGAAGCTCGGCCCCTCGCGGAACCCAGGCCTGTGAGCAGTTCCCGTGCCCGGGGAGTTGGCGACGGGGCTCAGCCGAGGTATAAGTTCCATAGCGTCACCATTGTCGGTGTCGGCGTGAAAATGGACGTGGAAGACGACATGTAACAGGCTTCCCGAGCTGCCACCCCGGGCTGGCGGGGACGTGGCGCCGCGCCAGGCCGGGCCGGGCCGGGCCGGGGGAAGCCGCTCGGACAGTGGTCCCTGGGTCAACGCCTTCCCCCGGGGCCATTGGGCCAGGCCGGTGCGGCCCGGGACGCCCCGGAGGGCCTGGGGAAGAACCGCCCGGACTGGCCCTTCGCTTTCACAGGCAGCGGCTGGAACCCGAGTGGGCCTGCGCGGGATCTGGGACGTGGAGGGTCTGCGGCGGAGCCAGGAAGCCTGAGAGGTCCCGAGGTGGGTGGGTAGGAAAGGGCCGCGAGGGGGCGCTGAGACGGCGAGTGGCGGTGCCTGGGAGTGGCAGGTGTCAGGAGAGCAGTCAGGACGCTTGCTCAGAGTCCAGGCCGGTTAGGACCAGAGGCTTCCCCCGGGTGACGTGGTGATAATCCAGATTCAGGAGACGTGTCTGAGAAAGGATCGTTCAGACGTTTTGACCTATTTTACATGAGGAAGAAAGGATAGAGGTCAGGAAACAGTCTAAAATTTTTTTTCATTGTTGTTAAAAAGTGCATTTAGTGTAAAACAGACAATTATCTGTGCATTTAATATGCAGGCTAAGGTTGTTTCTTTCGGGCTTGCTTTCTTTGTGGCATGTAATTTCATTTTAACAAATACGTGTTGCGTGTCAGCTGTGTGTCAGTTGCTATGCTAGATAACAGAGAAACAAATTATTAATAACATCCCCCACTTTCCATGAGTTCGAATTCTAGTACAGGAAAAAGTCATCTAAATAAATAATTCTATGAAATGTCATAAGGCTAAAGAACAAAGGTATATGTAAGGAATTCTATCAAATATTTTATTATTAGCATGGAACAATTAAGGGACTGGCTCTGGTTTCCAGATGGAATGGCCCTTATGGACATCAGGTATAATGGGTCATTTGCTTAACAGAAGGCAGAATTGCATATCTAATATTTTAGGTTATCAATAAAGGCATATAATAAAAAGAGGCAAAAAAGAAAAAAAAAGACAACCTACCTCCAAAATCCAGCTAAAATCTCTTTGTTTAGGAAGGACTCCTGGATTTTTTAGTTTTATCTTTCATCCAGATGAGAGGTGTGTAATGTAGTTGCTAAGAGGCTGCACTCAGGAGCTACACTGCCAGAGTTTACGTCCCAGCTGCTCAGTTACTAATGGGCTGACCTTGTGTACGTTGCTTAATACCTTGTTTCTCATTTTACTTATCTGTGAAATGGGGACAATAATTATGGTACCCATCAGATTGTTATAAAGATTTGTGTATTTCTAAAGTTAAGAGAGGAAGTCTCATTTTCATTCCCTATGATAGAGCCTTCAGAATGACTGTACCCAGAGGTCAGGTTTTTATTTTATTAAATACCTCGTTGATTTAGTACAGTTTTTTCAAAGTTATTTTTTAACTGGTTTTACAACAGATTCTGATTACATATAATATTTAAAGCCGATTCTCTTATATCTTCAGCTTAATGACTTGTAACATTGAAAATTGCATTTCCATTGATTGTTCTTTGCAGAAGGGTGGTTCTTTCTATGTTACTGATATGAGGATCTTTCTGTCCTTCTGCCAATAATTGGAAACAAACTTACATCATCAGCTGTCTTTTTATTCTGAGTTTTTAGTGTTTGTGTAAGCAGACAACTCTTGCTGTTCAATGATTGTATTTTTTAAACATCTTTTCATGTAAAACATGCTTTTGTTATTGGCTTTCGTTAGGAAGAAATACATAAAAAGATGAATTTAAAAGGCTCTGTTTCTGCCCTCCATGGCTGGTACTGTTTATCAGTTGCTCAGCAGTACTGTCACTGCTGGTGACATTGTCTGGGGCTATTTAGCTGAACTATCGCTCAATTAGACTCTTTCCATTATTTATATGTAATCATTAATTAATTGATATTATATTCTCTTCAATGGAATAGTCACCTTGAAGTATAATGTCTTCAAGTGGGTCCTGGGGGCATAGGCAGAACTGGAGTAATAATCAATCAAACCTTCTCTCGACAATCCTCCCCACACAGTGCACTGTACCTAATGCAAGCACAAGCTACCAGACCATGCATTATGAGTTCATTTCCATGCTGTTGACATATATGAGCTGCAGAAGACTATGATGTTTCAGAAGTTAAACTCTCATGTCTTCTAGATAGGAGGTCCTTCTCTAAGGTTTTAAATGCCATAACAGTTGTTTTCTGAGGTTGTTTCTCTAAATTTATGGGTAAATCTCCCAAGTGAAAGGAAGACCCTAAAACATTCCCACGTCTTGTCTTCTTCTAAAGGTGAGTGTAACCCAGTGAGCACATGAGGGGCTTGGCTTATGGAACATCATTTTCAAGTCTTTGCCAAACGTTTTGCTTCCCTCTTAGACATCTTCATTCATGCTATTGGACATTTATGTTACCAGTCTCATATTTAAAATACAGCAGCATACGACATTTTTTCACTGCGATTGAGTGTGGTATTTGGCTGTTAACAATCTCCCAAAGGTTACTAGGCTGTTTTTGACTACTGTAGAGAACTGGTTAGAAATACAACTGCAGTGCCTCTCTCTGAAAAGATTTAATTTGGAAGAGAGGAAATGATCATTGTGAATATTTTCTATTCTGACCATAAATATATTGTTTGATTTATAAGTGTATTAAAAAGAGGGAAAAGACATCCTTTTGTTTCAAGGTACTACACTAAATTTAGCAGTACTTTTACTTACACAATGTTTAGCGTGTAATGACTTCCTCTGAGAAGTCCTTTATTTGGCATTTATATCCATTGCAATTAGGAAAAATTTTTAATTTTCTTTTTGGCATGTTCTTTGGCATTTCTAATGGTATGCTGGTAAATATTTAACAACCAGCCCTCCAAAAAATAAAAAGTGAAACAAGCCCAAAAAGACAAACCTTACTTATAATGTTTGCAAATTTCTGTAGTGTAAAAACTCCCACCATGACAGATTTCAACTGTCAAAATTACGTCACTGAACATGGATTTGGGAAGATATGTGCACGGTGAGCTCTCACAAACTGCTACCAGCTAGCTCCAGCGTGTCCCTGGTTCTCATCTTAAAATCGGTTATCACAAAAAAAAAAATTTTTTTCTGTTACATGTTTGGACTTCTACCACCGCTTATGTTTATCCAGTAACTTTTTTTAAAAAAATAAATCATAGTTTGTTTCTGCAAATATGTAAATGGGTGGAGCACTTAGGAGATTCTACCAATATTTTCATCTCCTTTCAGTGAATCAGGTTTTCAAAGCTGAATTCTTACAGTCAATACCCTCTTGCTCTTCATTTTGTTTGGTACTTTGTTTATTACAAAATGAAATCTCCTGGGAGTGCATAAATGAAAACATTTCAGTGTTTATTCCAACCGGCTTTTAATTCACATCAATTTAGAAACTTGGAATTATTTAAAGTAGTTCTAGCTGTTCTAAGGTTAGCAATTAGCACTTTAATTTGTGCAAATGGCATTGAAAATACTGTATCAAAACAAACTGGTTCTCTTAATAGGAAAACCTTTAAAAAAGTTTTAAAAAAAATCAGTGGCAATAAATTTGAACAGTACTACTTTTCCACCAAGAGGGAGCAACATAAGCACACGTAACAAAATATATCGAAGTGGCCATTTTACATTGTAAGCAGTAGCGTCATGTACGTGTGTTACTTAGGAATCTGTTACTTTATCTGCTTCTGAACGTGATCGATGAAGTGCACTGATTAGTTAGGGTTATGGCAGTTGATGAAGCATTCTGTAGAGATCATATTTCTGTCTTTAGATATTTTCTGTGCACAATATGTTACTTCATTATGATTTCACTTATGGTCCACATTTACGAGTGTCTAAAAATTGACATTGCTTTTCCTGTCAGAATGGCTTTCAACAGGATACCCTTTCTCTATCTACTATAAAAAGGTTAGAAAAAATTGCAATAGTTTTAAAAGTATAAATGGTGGATTTTAAATTTTGTTTTAAGATAGTTAAGGTACATAATAGCCAACTTCAAGAGAACTGGTATGTCAGGAAATTTTCTTTAGGATTTTACTACTATTAAATGTAATGATAGTTTACAATTTGAACATAAACAACGGACACTTGACCATAAAATGGAAGCCTGAAAATTTCATCACTAAATTTTGAACTTTCAAAGACTAACCTTAATTAGAAACTTTGCTGTATTCCGTGGCTTGAAGTCTTGGTGTAATTATTTTAGGGACACTGTTTCCACTCACAGTTTTCATACTTCAGTAAAACAAAGGGTCCTTAGGTTGCAGTAACTAAATATTAAACTTATATTGCTTCCATATAACAGCAGGAGTATCTGCAAAACATATCAGTTAAAACTCGATAAGGTCAAGTCTTAAAAATAACTGTAACAAATGATTTATTATACTTATTAAACTCATGATTTACAGATCTTTAGATACTTGTCACCCTTAGCGGTGGAAGCATTTACCAGGGTAGAGGAAAGAAAAGAAAAAAAAAGGTAATGGCTACAAATAAATGCAACAGTTCTGTGTTTTCAGGAAAGTTATTTTTATGTGATTTTAAATTAAGAAAAATTCAGAAAATAAATACGCATAAATGATTGTTAAAATATTTTAGAAGTCTTTATAGGAAGGAGCTTGTGGAGTTTAAAAATTCTGTATAAATATTTGTATGATTTGTATAGCTTGCTGTTCAGAACGGTGACAGGCATGTGTTAGGAATGTCAATGCCACAAGAAGGCATTTGCGTTGTGAGGCCTTGTGGTGTGGTACTGCTCTTATCTTTTGGTACCTAGGTTTGAAAAAGTAGTAATTATTTCTAGATCTTTGGTTCAGTTTTATATTTAACATTATCTCAGAATATAACAAGTTTTATGTATTCAGTTAGCCACCTTTTTTTTCTATAAAAAGCAGGTTCTTGGATCCTTTGTATGTAGATACCATTCTGTCTCTATCTTATCTTATCTATCTATCTATGTGGATACCTTTCTGTCTCTATCTTATCTTATCTTTATCTATCTATCTATCTATCTATGGTCTATATAAGGAGGCAATTGTAATTGCCTATATAAAAATAGCAAAAATCCTATTTTTAAAACTGTAACTTAAGAATGATTCTACATGTTTAAAAATATTTCACTTCATGGTTCCTTTACACAGAGAGCACCCCTTGTGAATTCAAAATAGAAATTAAATGAATGAAATCTTAACTGTGAAGAACTAGAAATCAATCAATCAACTCATTAAACAGATACATACTGAGCACATACTATGTGCCAGGCACTTCTGTAAGTACTAGCTATCCAGTGGCAAATATATCTTTGCCAGTGGAAGAACATTCTATGGAAGTTCAAGGGTCCTGGAGTGACACAAATGGCGTGTTTAAGGAACAGAAATTGGCCATTGTGACTGCATGTGAGGAGTCGGGGAGGGCAGTACGGAGAGGCTGGAAAGGAAGGAGCTATTTACATGGGGCGTTTTAGGCCATGGTGTAGAGTCTGGATGTTAAGTTCAGTGGGAAGTCACTGGAAGGTTTTCAGCAGTGGATAGATGTGATCTGCTATACCCTTTGAAGAAGATAATTCTTACTTCTATGTGGAAAATAGATTGTAAGGTGGCAAATATGAATATAAGTTCAGTTTGTTGGCTACTAAAGTTGTCTAAGTAAGAGATAATGGTATTAGGGTTAGAGTGGGAAAGAGGAAATGAAAAAAAGATGGAGAGGTTTAGAATATATTTTGGAGGATACATACATATCAGCAGTTGAAACTTGCTGCTGTTGGTAGTCAATAAAGGGAAACACTAGAGGACATCTTTAAATGTTTTGACTTGAGTATCTGAGATCATGATGATATTTATTTACATGGGGAGGTACAGGATTATGATGGGATGAGAATACAGAATTCAGTTGGGGACACATTAAATTTGATATCTAAGTGAAGCTGTAGGGAAGGTAGCTGTGTATAAAGATAGCTACCATTGTTTTCTCCATTTTGAAGTAAGAGAACTGAGGCAAAAGAGGTTAGGCACCTAACTTAAGTTGGATCTGGGATTGGTCAGTGGGTCTGGGATTAGAATCCAGGAAGCCTGGATCCAGAGTTTACACTTTTAGCCACTTCTCTGCCATTTGGGTACTCAACGTTAGAGACATGTAAGACCGTGATGTCATAATGAGCTAATTTTGGGGAAAAAAAGTAGAGAGAAGAAAGATGCACAGCCATGACTAGGTATTTCTGCACGAGAGGTGGTGAAGGAGATGAGAAGGTAGTAGGGAGACTAAAAAAGAACAGCCACTGAGGTCAGAGGAAAATTGGGGTTTTGTGGAGTCACAGGAATCAAAGCAGAAATTGTTTCAAGGAGTTGAAAGCTACGTAGAAGTTGGATAAGGTAAGAGAGGTGATTACTCAACATGAGGCTGTGTCACCTTCTCAAGGGCAATTTCAATGTGGGGAAGAAAACCCGTTTAAATTAGATTGAACATATTATGGGAAGGACAGGTACAAAACAAGGAATTAAGAAAGCATCACATGTTGCTATATGTGTATAACACAGACAGTAAATGACTTCTGTTCTGAGGTGGTGATGTAGAGAGCATGAATTCTGGAGTCAGATAGACCTGTGCACTAGTTTGGCTTCGAATACTAGTGCTGCCAGCTTCAGCCTTTTACGTAACCTCTTTGAGCCTCTCTTTACTTATCCATAGCATGTACACCATATGCTACATGCAGACTCTCAGAAGATCTGCTGTTTATCTCCTTGCTTTTCCTTTTGTGAAATACTATTCCTCTGATTTGAAATCTGTCAAAAATCCCCACCTGCCACTACTGCCCCATTAATAAGTGTCTCAGTCTTTTACGTTAAGGCTATATAATCCTGATGTCTAATGTTGCATTAAACCTTTCTTGTAATTATTCATGTTTTTACCTCTTATGAAAATGTGCATTAATTAATCAAAACAAGGTTCCTGTCTTTCCATTTTGTGTCTCCAGACACCCATCAGATTGTCTAGCACAGAGTATATATTGCCTAAGTTTCGACTGAACTAAATTACTCATGGCCCACTGTGAGAGTTGAGCCTGAAGTCAGTAAGAACTACTGTGGGGATTAGCAGAGGGCAGGGGATGTTTGAGCTACACAGATGCTCTGGGTAGCAGTGCAAGTGGTGCAGCTGACTTTCAGTTTAAGCTCCAAATGCAGAAATGTCGACCAAAAGATCTTCAAAACTTTCTCCGATCACATAACATAGAGAGAAGGCAGCTGTCAGAACAAAGGATCATAGGTCCCCACAGAGAGAACTGAGACATGTTGTGCAGGTTAGAGACAGGGAGCTGCAGCACTCTACAGCTGTGGATTCATAAATTTCATGAAGTAGATTGGAAGGAGGCAAAGGTTTCAGGAGAAATCAGTTGGTAATATTCATGACTCAGTACTTTGAGCTAAGTTTGACAAAGGTTAAGGCTTCATAATAAAAAGCCCCAAAACAAGCATGAATAAAATAAATAATCTGACTCATTTTAGACTAATAGTGCTTTAGAAAAATAGCGTGTGATTAATATATTTGAAAAACTTGATTTTTATTTTATACTTGGAAGTTAATTATACAGGAGTATGAAATAAAGTAAAATGGTGATTGAGCCAGGTTTGTTGACATGTGATATCCTAGGTATCACAGAATTTTTCTTCTTGCTTATAGTCTGTCCATTTTCTGATTTCTTTTAGGGGTATTTCCTATTGCTCTCTTTCTTATTGCTCTTAAATTGTATTTTCCTGGCCCACATACTATGAACATAAAAGAAATCAAGCCAAATCCTAATGAAAATCATAATGAGACTTTTGATATCAATGAGTAAAAATGAGTGATGAATATAATCATCCTTCCATTATGTATAAGTTTATGTGTGTGGATCTTATATCTCTTACCTGGGAATAGTTAGTTCAGGAGATTGAGAACTTGTTTTTCTGTCAAGTTCTACTGACATGTAAATGAAAAAAAAATACATAAGGGGGCTACATGAATAAATAATATGGAAAAATCTAAACTGCAAAAATTTAAGATTTATGATTGGTGAACACAAAAATCTAACAACTCTAACAAAACATATTTCCACTTAACTCTTTAAAAAATAGAGAAGGAAAGAGTATGAGGAAGTTTGAAGTAAATGGAAGGAGAGAATCAGAAATAGAAATAGACTCCCCGGCATTCACATGGAGAGCTAAAGAGAGGAAGAGAGAATGGGATTCGCCCTCAAACACAGCAATACAGAGTATGAATACAAAGTTCAATATCCACACCTCATTTATCTAGATAAATTGAATAGAAAAAAAAGAATAAGCCACCATATAAACACACTAAATAGAAGAGATTATGCACTCCCTAAAGGCAAGGATTGTTTCTCATTTATCTTTGTATCTTCAACTCCTAGCACACCAAAGACGATTTTTAGCAAATATTTGTTAAAATGTTGAAAAACAGAGAAAACAGTTTTTTATTGAGTAATATCTTGTAGCCAACAAAGGCACTTTGCAACTATGGGCATGAATAGAGTATATAAACTGTTTGCCGTCACTCTTCCAAGGACTGTAGTAAATTAACTGATCATTGAAGGTTTTCTTCCCATGCTTTTGCCTCTTGATACGGAAAGCAACAGGAGAAAAAAGTTGCAACTTGGAATTGTGCTGAAATGGTTGATACAAATACATTTTAGGAGCTTCTAGAAAATTTCTGAATCTTTCAAATTGCCAGATTTTATTTCTATTGTTGTTGTCATGCTTTTCTTTTAGGTAAGTCTTGGGTTGTTGTTTTATGGTGTGTCTAGAACTTATCCTAAGAAAGCTGGTATATAATGGTAGTGTTTGGTCATAGGGGCTGTTAAAAGTACTGGGTGAGAGCAATCTATGTAGTGCAACACATGTATAGAAGCTAGGGAGGTGAGCTAGAAGGCTGAGTGAAATGCTTGCCTGTGAATATCTAGGGAAATACAAAATGTACTATGAATGTCTTCTGTGACCTGGTAAATTTTAGGTATTTAATTTTGAAAATTCAATGTTACCAAATTCAATATACAGAATCTCTAAATACTTGTGTTGATTTGACTTTCATATACCTCATAGCTGTGCCTCTTCTATATATTCTCCTTCTTCTTAGTTTTCTTTTGATAAGGCAAAGAATCTATTTTACATAATTTAGTTTCTGGAAGACAGCAGAGTATTATTGTTATACTGCTGTTAATGTATGACACTAAGGAAGAAATTGCTTTGAAGCCAAGCTACCCTGGAAAGCCCATTTTCCCACATGTTCAAGTTGAGGAAAGGGCTGGGTGGCTGGTGTGAAGAACTCGTATAATAGTAAGTAGGATGGAAACTTACCTTGCCTTACTCTGCATTTTTCAAATTGTCAGATTTTGTTTCTATTGTTGTCATGCTTTTCTTCTAGGTAAGTCTTGGGCTGTTGTTTTACGGTGTGTTTAGACCTTATCCTAAGAAAACCAGTATATAATGGTAGTGTTTGGGCATAGGGGCTGCTAAAGGTATTGGGTGAGAACAATCTATATAGTACAACACATGTATAGAAGCTAGGGACTGGTGACCTCTCTTTCCACAGTAATACCACCATGCTAAGATTCCAGGGCACTGTACTGGGAACTTTCAAGAGTTCTGAGCCACTCAAGGGTCAGGGGAAAGGATGGATTGCCCACAAATGGTGATTCAATTGGAGCTTATACCAAGTGGTGAGTAGACTGCAGTGGATAGTAAGTTCTCCCTGGATGGTGATGAAAAGTACAGCTGATGTAATTTCTAAGCACAAGTCATATGCAACTGCTCATTGGCTACTCTCAGAATGGACTTTGGACCGTGAGATAGTTCCATAAGCCTCTCTGGTGCTTGATGGTGACATATGGCTTTTGCTCTGGCAAAGACTGGGCAGTTTCTGGGTATACCATGTTTTTCTCTCAGGCATGGCTCCCTAGCAAGGGCCTCACTGACTTCTCACCTTCATCACATTCTCCTCCATTATTGTCTTTTCCCTCTTCCAGTCCTCTTAATCTTTATCTCTGCTGGAGTGCAGTAGCCTGGCTCTCTTTTGGGCTTTCTCATTAGTGTTTATGGCATAAACCTTATGCCTGAGCTCCTTCAGTGTTCTGCCTTTTTATTCCTTGCTTAATTCTCCAAATCATGCTTTTTGAATAAAAAAACAAAAGCAATTCCTTCTTGCAAAATAACTAGTTCTTGCAAGTAAAAGCTTTTGCTTTCACAATTTTGTCTCTGCTATCAGTTTCATAAATCTACTTTAAACTCAGAACTGAGCACTGTCTGTTTCTTTTCTCTCTCTTTTCATTCTATTTTAACAAGGCTGATCTTTCTGAGACAAAGAAAAGGCTGTTTATTATTGAGTGTTGGGGAAACTCATCAAAATTTTGTGGGGCTTATGGAGCCACCTGTGTGGGAGAAGGGGCGGCAGTTAGATAAACCCATGAGGTAATGTCACACGGATGTGTAGTTTCCATGGAGCAAGTGTTGGAAGTAACCAGGCTCAGCCGCCTTGATGGGACTCGTGGTGTGTGTGTGTGTGTGTGTGTGTGTGTGTGTGTGTATACACGTGCATGTGCAAGTGAAAGAGAGAGAGAGAGAAAGAGAGAGAATATGCAGATCACAGGAAGTTAGCCAGAGAGTGCCCACATCAGGGAGTTAGGGGTGTGTGAAGTACTTACAAATAGAGCCTGCAAAAAATTGACATTTGGACCTACATAAGCCACGTAAGAGGCCAGGAATAGTCAATAGAGAAATATAAGGAGCAGTGTCTAAATGAGAATATTTTGTCTCTTTTTTAGAATCTCCTTCCCTTCTGCTCTGACTAGGAAAGCCAGAGGGCGATGGTGAAGGAGACAGAGAGAGAGTGAAAGAACAGACTATGCCCAGCTTCTCCACTGCAGGAGCCTGGAGTCAGGTGGGGATTGAGCTGTCTTAGGGGGAGGAGAGAAGCTTTGAATGAGACATGTGATTAGAATCTTAAAACTTACCAGAGCCTTTTACTACCTAGAAGTAACTCATAATTACTGAAATGAGACTGCTTTTTGCTGTTGTCGTTGTTTAAGATGACTGGAAAGCTATGAGAGCTGCCTGAAATGTCATTAAGGTATAGGCAAGGGGAATGTGACATATTGAAAGGCAGTGGTAGAAGGGAAATACAGCTGCTTCCTTTTGTACTCATTACGTTCAGCCCTTTCAATAAACTGGTTACACTTCCATTGATTCTTCATGTAGTCATTCAGTGACTAACAGCTACCCATACTGCATCTCAATAGCAGCAAAAGAGCTAAAGGAAGAAGAATCATAGGTAGAGCTGGAAATATCCAGACTTCCTAGACTATAGGAGGGATGAATGAGCTGATCTATACGTCTCATGGGAGCCGATGGGGCTGTGAAATACCCACCAATAGACCCTGCAAAAAAGTTAACATTTGGACCTACAGATGGCATGTAAGAGGCTAGGAATAGTCAGTAGAGAACTATAAGGAGCAATGTTTACGTGAAAATATTTTGTCTCTTTCTCTGGACACTCCTACCCAACTCCTCTGACTCTAGGAAAGCCAGAGGGAGATGATGAAGGAGACGGAGGGAGAACGCAAGAGCAGACTGTGGTTCTTCCATACCTAGAGCTCGGAGGTCTTTTTTGCCTTGTTTTTTTTTCAAGTCCCAGGCTGAATTTGTTACTGTCTTCTTTTTAACCACCTTCTCATCCTGCGTTTTCTGATTTCTTTTGTCAAGATCATTCTCACCATCACCTGGGCTTGACTTTGCCTTTGCTACCTCTCTTAGTTATTCCATACACGTCTAACAATCCTATAAATTCTACCTCTGCTATAGCCTTCCAAACACTCCTGGTTGAGGTTTTCATAATTTTTCGTTTAACTGTTCACAAATGTTGGAGAGCTCAATGTTAGTGATAAAGCATGTGGATAGGCAAGAAATGCTTCTTGTTCTCTTGGCTCTTGTGGTTTAGAGAAAGATGGACTTCTAGGCCATTATAATTCAATATGATTAGCGTGAAAGTGGAGATGTGTTCAAGGAGCTGTGGAAAACCGGTGAAGGGAAGAGCTAAATGCTTAGCAGAATGGAGAAGATTCAACAGAGTAGGGACATTTTAACTGATCCTTTAAGGGTGAGATACAGAAAAATAAAAAGCAAGAAGGAAAAACTCTACTAGCAGGAAGCCATCAGGCAGAGGGAACACCCTTTGCAAAGGGGCCCAGAGGCAATGAGAACTGCTAGAACTTTCTTAACAGCTGGAGCTAGAGTGAGGTGGGAAGTCACAAGAGATGAGGCTAAAGAGAGATATTTTAACATTTTTAAGATTATTTCTTTAGAACGGATTCCCAGGAATGAAATGCTACATGTTATTAATATTTCTGCTGGGAGACAAGAGGAGCACAAAGCACTCCGATGGAGGCTGAATGGGCTTTAGGAAATGTTTAGAGAGTATGCGTGTGTATGTGCATCTGTGCTGGGGGAAAGGTAGGTTTTGCACAGATTTTGACTAACCTAGTATACCGTGTCCTTTGTTATGCAATATGGAGCCATTAATGGTTTTGAAGTAGGGCAGTGAGGAAATACATACATTTTATTATTAGAAACACGATTCTAGCAGTAATGAGAAAGCAAAGCAGGAATCTACTGCAATCACTCATATGACAGATAAGAAGGACCAGAGGTAGGACACTGGGTAGGAAATGAAGAGAAAAATTGAGAGAGGATTGCAAGTAGCTGGATAATTATAGCTACATAGATTCAAAGGCTAGGGTAGAAGGGCTTTGAATCTATGAAACTAAAACCAGAATCTCCAGGATTCAGGATCTCTTGGATTAGCCAGGTTTGGGAACCATGGCACTAACCGGTCTGCCTTCTTCTTCTCTGCTCCTTTTATACCTAGTTACATATGACTTAGCTTACGCATGTAGGAACGGTGAACTGCTACCAGCGACTGTTAAAGCTCCCCCACCAGCTCCTTCTTTGCCCCTGTGCCTTTACCTGGAATATCTCATTTTCTCCTTCCCTGTTTGCCCAATCCCTATACAACCTTGGAGAAGCACGTTGGTTGAAATCTGTCCTGTACAGCCTTCCCATATTCCCCCTTCCTTCTTAGCTGACCCTCCCTTCTGTGAATGAGATGATAATCCTCTCAAGCACTGAACCTTCCCTCAAGCTCCAGGGTAATTTACCTATAATTTGCTATGGAACCATAACCCCATACATTGTAATATATTTATATGTGAATATATCTTATCTCTTTTATCGGACTGTGAACTCCTTGGGAAAGAGATTGTGTCTAGCATATAGATGATGCTCAATAGAGAATAAATAAGTGAATGTCAGTAATCATTTTTACCAACTCATGGTTAAAAAATAGTATGAAAAATTGTTTTTCTCAATTTTCTTCAAAACACAACAACTTTAAAAGATACAAAACATAGCCATTTAATTAAGTCATCCAGTTTGATCTGTATATTTAAACAATTTTGGCACAATTGAGGCAATTTCTCCCTTTAATGTCTAAATATATCAGTGCTATTTGTTCCTTATTTTAATGGAGATTAATCCCTTTCAAAGGAAAACCATAATCCCCTCAATTCTAAGATTCACAAAAATAACTCCCATAATTCTGTTCTAAATAGAAGAGAGAATCTCAGCAAAAGGAATGATATCAGGTAACTGCACCCACGTTATTGTGAAGTATTAGAGCTCCTCTCCTGGGAGCCCATATGAGACAGCGTTACTGTTTTCCAGTAGACATCTTTATTTTTTGCCCTGTATACTAAGTCGTTTGCTTAGAATTTACTGGAATGCTAAATTATTTCTAGCAAATTATAAGCAACACGGATGAATGGGCATGTAGTATTTCATTTTTGCCTCATTATGCTTTAGATTTGGGATCTCCAGTTTTGTAAATGATAGCTGCGATATGTCAGTCCATCTTTACACATGCTCATGCTTGAATGCATCCTGCTTCTCCTCCCATATGGAACAGTGTCAATCATGACGTACAACTGCTGTTAAGATACATCCTGTGTCTACAGAAAATAACTCATAAGTACTCATTATGGAATAGTGTATAAGATTGCAGGAAAACCCAAGAGAATTGGTTTGGGACACACACACACACGTGCCCACATGCACACACCTTTGGTTTTTAGGTAGGAGGAAATAGAAAGTATTCCCTCTTCTGAAGGCTCCAAGTACCCCTCATAGCTCCTGCCACTCCCTGGGTGACTGAAACATTTGTCACCATCCTCCTGAACCTCAGTTTCTTCATTTGTAGATAATTCTTAGAGTTGACAGCATTTTATAAGGAACAACAAATAAGAATGCTTTCAAAGTGCTTTGCAAGCCTATAGTACTCTGTAAATGCTTAATGATAATAACATACAGTAGGGCATCTTCCCTTGAAAACAGCAGGAGTGTTTCCTTCCATAATGACCTGACAGATGGGTTATGGTATCTAATCCCCTTAAACCCCCAAAGCTCTTTGATAGTGGATGTTGTAAAAGGCCAGATTAGAGCACATGCTGCTCTTTTATTGAGCCCTTTCTTTCAGTATCTATGCCATGTTCAATTGCTTCCTTCTCTAAGTACGTTACATGTTAACCTACTACCTGCAGGAACAATTAGGAGCAAAAATAGAGACTAAAGGACAGTGCACTCCGGTAGGAAAAATTAGTTAATGCTTGTTGTCCCCAATATTAAAAATCCACTTTGGCCTTCACATGTGGCTTTTATGGAAGGTTCCTGCCCTCCTAAATCCTGACTATTAATCTCAAGCTGTGGGTATTTGTCGATGGTGAACACAGGCTTTTTTTGTGAGATAGCCCTGTATGTGGTGAGAATGGAGCTTTAGCGATATTAATTCTAAACCAGCGAGGCTTAGGAAAATCACAGGCACTTTAGGATATTTGTAGCACTTATGTAAGAGTTGGAGCTTTCGATCAGTTCAAAATGAGGAAAGGATGATTAGCAGTTATTCTACTGTAACTTGTTCTCAGCCCTTGAACCTGGATTGGACCAAGAAGCTTTTTTTACATTTCCACTTTTTGCTGTGCTTTTCTTTTGAGAATAACTATTAGAGTGATCAGTTTCTAAAACCTTTTGTGACAATCCCTTAAGGCACACTCATCATCCTTCCCTAGTACAAAGTTTGCTTTCTGTGCACGCTTGAAGAAGTGTAAGTTGTTGTGCAATCACCCATGGCATGTAATTTGTGTAATCAAGGAAAAGAGAAAGGAAGAGCAGCAGCCAATAATAATTTGTTTCTTAACTGAATATATACCAGCACCGCAATAAACATTTTAAGCACACCATCTCTTTGAATTTGGGGTGTTTTAAAGAAACAGGCTGGTTGTTAAAGGGCCTCTCAGAAGAGCCCTTTTTGTATGCTGGATCCTCCTCTTCTCACCTTCTCAAAGACATCGCTTCCACATGTGTGCCCTCTTGTTCCTGTATCTTCATACGTTCCTTCTTTTCTGAATAATCTTCATGGTACAAAAATGCTTAAATATCTCATGACTATAAAAACGTGAGCCAACTTTGCCTCTGCATTTCCTTCCTGCTCCATTTTTTGGGAATCTCTCTATAGCAGAACTTCCCCCAAAGAGTTTTTCCTACTTGCTAGTTTCATGTTTTAGCTTGTTCATGCTGCTATAACGAAATACCGTACACTTGGTAATTTGTAAATAAAAATTCATTTTTTTATAGTTCTGGAGGTGGAAGTCTAAGGTCAGAGCATCAGCAAGTTTGGTGTCGCGTGAGGGCCACTCCCTGCTTCTAAGATGGCGCCTTGTTGCTGCACCCTTGGGAAGGGATAGAAGAGGGGGTGGGGGTGGAAAAAGACCCGGGCTGGTTGTACCTAGCCCTTTTGTAAGACACGAATCCATTCATGATGAGGGGGAAAGCCCTCATGACTTAATCATCTCGCAAAGGAACACATTTTAATACCATCAAAATGGTATTAAAATTTCCACATGAATTCTGGAGGGGACATATTCAAACCAGAGCACTCCACTTTCTACTTTCCCTTTTCCTATTCTCTGTCTTCCTCTCTCCCCTGCCCCATCTCTCTCACTGGGGTTTGTATGCATGTACATACACATGCAAAATATCTAAGTATTTTGTCAGGTGTTACACACTGACCATGGATTCCCCTGGAACCTTTATTCAACTCAGTTTATTCTTTTGTAAATCGCAGCCACCATTCATTCCATAAATTGCCATTGTACAATTCAATGAATGGGGACAATGTGAACACCCATA
Source organism: Ateles fusciceps (assembly GCA_036589455.1). NCBI lineage: Eukaryota > Metazoa > Chordata > Mammalia > Primates > Atelidae > Ateles > Ateles fusciceps. Next base: position 1,950,390 of record JAZHEH010002780.1, read on the forward strand.
TGACACAACTCATTCAAGATTTAGAGAGTTCCCTTGTGCCCCTTTGTAGGCAGTCTCCAACCCCATGGCACTTGCTGTTCTGTTTTTATTGTTGCTGTTGTTTCTGAGACGGAGTCTCACTCTGTCACCAGGCTGGAGTGCAGTAGCACGATCTTTGCTCACTGCAACCTCTGACTCCCTCATTCAGGCGATTCTCCTGCCTCAGCCTCCTGGGTAGCTGGGATTACAGGCAAGTGCCACCACACCCAGCTAATTTTTGTATTTTTAGTAGAAATGGGGTTTCACCATGTGATCCACCTACCTCGGCCTCTCAAAGTGCTGGGATTACAGGTGTGAGCCACTGTGCCCGGCCTGTTCTGATTTTTAACACCTAGATTTGTTCTGCCTTTTTCTGGACTTTATATAAATGGAATCATAAACTATATGGGGATATTTGCTCAACATAATGTTTTTGAGATTTATCCAATTGTTGATTATGCCAATAATTCATTCTTTTTGTTATTGCTAAATAGCAATCTATTGTATGACTATGCTACAGTTGTTTTTTTTTTCTTTGTTTGTTTTTAATCTATTCTCCTGTTGATAGACATTTGGTTTTTTCCCCTGTTTCAGCTATTATGAATAAGGCTGCTCTGAGCATTCTTGTTGGCATATGATTTTATTTCTTTTGGGTAACTATTTAGAAGAGGAATTTCTAGATAACAGGATAGACACGTTTATTAAAAACTGCCAGTTTTCGACAGTGGTTGTATCATTATTATACTCCTGCCAGCAGTGTATGAGCTCTAGCTTCTGCACATTCTCACCAACATATGGTGGCAGTATTTGTTGCATTTAAAAATATTTTGACATTTTTAGAGCTCTTGGGCCATTCCAGTGTGTGTGACATGGTACCACATTCTAGCTTGAATATGCATTTCCCTGATGAGCACTTTTCATGCATGTGTTGTCCATTTGTTGATCTTGTATAAATTGTCTGTTCAAGTCTTTTACCCATTTAAATAAATGGGGTTATGTGTCTTTTTATTATTGATTGTGGTAGTTCTTTTTGCATTCTGAATACAAATCCTTTGTTAGATATATGTATTGCAATGGTTTCTTGCAGTGTGTTGCCTGCTTCTTCATTTGCCTCAATGTGTGTTTTGTTAAGAAGTCATTAATATTGATAATGTATCAGTATGTATTTTTATAGTTAGTGTTTTGTATCCTCTTTAAGAAAACTTTGCATACTACAGTGTGATGAAGGTATTCATACTTTCTTCTACAGGTTTTATAGGTTTAGCTCTTACATTTAGGTCTGTAATCCATCTCAAATTAGATTTTGTGTGAGTGAAATGAGAGCCAAAGATCATTTATTCTTCCACAACAAGAACGTCTTATTTCAGAACCATTTCTTGAAAAAATTTTCATTTCCCCCATTAAATTGTCTTAGCACTTTGACAAAATAATCCTAATATATACATCCTCGTGTTTTTTGTTTCATAGATTTTTTTATCTTTACACTAATAACACATGCATAAAACTTAATTACTGTGGCTTTACGTTAAAGCCTTGAAATCAAGTGCCTGTAGTGTTATCTATGCAGTTCTGTTTTGCTTCTTCACGTGTGTGTGTATAGCTTTTTTGGACTGTTTTAGATCCTGGATATTATTATATAAATTTTAGGAGACATATATCAATCTTTACAAAATTCTGGGTTTTGACTGGGGTTGCATTGAATTTTCACAACAATTTGGATATCGTTAACACGTTAACATTATGAACTCTTCTAATCTATGAATATGTTTTATCTCTATTTAGGACTACTTTAATACTTCTCAAAAATGGTTTGACTTTTCGATATACAAGTCTTGCACTTCTTTTGTTAAATGTATTCCTAAGTATTATATATTCTTTTGTGCTTTTTAAATAGAAAACATGTTTTATTTTCCAGTTGTTCACTGCTAGGAGATAAAAGTGTAATTGCTTTTATTACCTTGTATACAAACTCCATGTGTGGTAGATTCATCATCCTCCACATTTCTGCCTGAGATGAGAGCACTAGGAAGGCTTCCCTTACTTACATAATGTGGCTCCTCAATTTCTGATGTGTAGTTCATTTGAGGTCGTTAGTATTTTGATTCACTTTAAAATATTATGATTTTTTTAGTTTATCTGATCTGCCTTGTTTCAGTTGTTAGGATAAAAATGATGGTCTCTTGCAACTTTCTGTAAGAACCATTCCAGAAATGGAATGGCCATTAATATAGTTTTAATGTCTGTAGGATCTGAAGTGATCTCCTTTTACTAATTTGTGTTTTCTGTTTTGATTTCTTGGTCAGTCTTTTAGAAGTTTATCAGTTTTTAAATTCTTTTCAAACAATCATCTTTTGCTTTTGTTCATTTCATTTGCTGTTTGTCTTTCATTTCTTTAATTTCTTTCCTGGTATTTATTATTTCCTTCCATTTACTTACTTTAGCTTTCATTTGTGCTGTTATTTCTAGTTTCGGGTAGAAACTTAAATCACTATTTTTATACTTTTTCCCCCCTAATATATGCATTTAAAATTATAAATTCTCCTCTAGCACTGCTTTAGTTGAATTACACAAATTTTGATGTATTTTTATTGCCAATTAAATATTTAATGAAAATCTGTTTCATTTTCCTTTGTGATTTATTCTTGGACCATGGGTAAAAATGTGTTGCATTTAAAAATATTTTGGCATTTTTAGATCTCTTTTGTTATTGTTTTCTAATTACTTTTGTTTTACTCAGATACCATTATATAATATTAGAGTGTAGATATTAACTATATGATTTTATAAATGTCAGTTACTTCAAGTCGGTTATTCAAGTCTTCATTATTCTTCCAGGTATCTTTTTCTAGTTGCTCCATCAACTAGAATCAATTGTGAGAGAGAATGTTAAAAGAACCAGTTGTGATTGTGAATTTGTCCATTTATCTTTTTGGTTTTGTCAGGTTTTGCATCATACATATTGCAGTTCATTAAGATTGTTATATATACATATAAGGACATGATCAACAGAGTGAAAAGACAACCTATGGGATGGGAGAAAATATTTGCAAATCATATATTAGATAAGGAATTAATATCTAGAATGTATAAATAACTCCTACAACTGAACAACAAAAAACAACCCAATATAAAAATAGGCAAAGGAATAAAAGTTTCAGTAAAGAAGATATGCAGATGGCCAATAAGCACATGAAAAGATATTTCACAGCACTAGTGGTTAGCCACAAAGAGATACTACTTTACACTCATTAGACTATCAGCAGAAAAGCAGAAACTAAGAAGTGTTGGTGAGGATGTGGAGAAATTGGAATCCTTGTGCATTACTGATGGGAGTGTAAAATTATGAAGTCCCTGTGGAAATAGTACAGCTGTTCTGTGAAAAAATTAAACATAGGATGACCATATAATCCAGCAATTTCACTTCAAACAATTGAAAGCAGGGGAATTGAACAGATATTTGTACACCCATATTCATAGCAGCTGTATTAGTCTGTTTTCATACTGCTATAAAGAAATGCCAGAGACTGGGTAATTTATAAAAAGGTTGAATTGACTCACAGTTCGGCGTGGCTGGGAAGCCTCAGGAAACTTACAATCACAGCAGAAGGCAAAAGGGAAGCAAGGCACATTCTTCGCGAGGAGGCAGGAAGAAGTGCCCAGCAAAGAGGGAAGAGCCCCTTATAAAACCATCAGATATTGTGAGAATTCACTCACTATCATGAGAACAGCATGGGGGAAACTGACCCCATGTTCCAATTACCTTCACCTGGTCTCTCCCTTGAAACATGGTGATTACAATTCAAGATGAGATTTGGGTGGAGACACAAAGCCTAACAATACAAGCAGCATTATTCACAATAGCCAAAAGGTGGAAACAACAAAATGTCCATTGACAGATGACTATATAAACAAAATGTGGTATATACATATGGTTACATAGTATTCAGTCTTTAAAAAGAATTAAATTCTGACATGCTACAACACAGGTAAACCTTGAAAATATATGCTGAGTGTCATAAGCCAGACAAAAGGACAGATACTTTATGATTACACTTACATGAGATATATAGTCAACTTCATAGGGAAAGAAAATAGAATGGTGGTTGTCAGTGGAGGGGGGTGGCATGGGAGAATAGTAGGTTACTGTTTAGTGGGTACAGAGTTTTAGTTTGGGAAGATGAAAGAGTTCTAGAGATGGATAGTGATAGTGGTTACACATTGGTGTGAATGTACTTAATGCCATTGATCTGTAAACCAAGAAGTGGTTAAAATGGTAATTTTTATGTTATGTATATTTTTCCACAGGAAAAAAAGATTATCATGTCTTTCTGATGAATTTACCATTTTACTATTATGAAATATCCCTCTTTACGCCTGGTAATACTTCTCGTCCTGAACTCACTTATATTAGCATTATAGAGCCACATCATGTTTCTTATGATTAGTGATTATATGATACATCTTTTAACATCTTATTATTTTAAGTCTCTCTGACTCCTTGTAAAGTATGTTTCTTACAGAAGTCTTGCTTCCTTAACCAAATTGACAATCTGTGACTTTTAATTGGTTTATGCCATATGTATTTATTGTATTTATTGATACGGTTGGTTTACAGCTACCATCTTGCTTTTTGTTTTCAGTTTGTCCCATCTGTTTACTTTTCTTCTATTTTTTCCTGCATTCCTTTGCTACTTTTTAGTATTCCATTTATTTCACTCGCCACCCCTGCTTGCTCATTCTATTTCATCCACTGTCGTGAACGAGCCAAACACATTCCCACCTCAAGTGTTTGCCTTTGTGTTCTCTCTGCCTACTGTATTCTTCCCCCAGATATTCTTTAACCCCACTCCCTTAACTGCTCTCTGATAAAATATGACGTTCAGATGCCTTCCTTTTTCACTTTTATGCACTATCCCCTTTATATTGCCTTACTTTTCATTATAGCACTTTTTACCACCTGATGTTGTATTTACACTTGTTTGCTGATTTTCTTTCTCCTCGGACTAGGATGTAGGCTTCAAAGAACAGACATTTGTTTTGTTCATGGTTGTATCACCAGCACTTATAATAGGATCTGGTGAAGAGCAGACACCCAGAAATAGTTTTGGAATAAGTGAATGAAAATAATGTGTAAAAAGATTGAAAGGACGTTTAATCATAGGTGATTAAAAGAGTGGCATAATAATGCCTATAATAACAATGCCAACCTGATTAAAACACAAAATATGGAAAGTTTATTTTACATGTTAAGAACTGATGTTGTAGTATCAATAGAAAAGAAAAAAACCCAGAATTCCTCAATTGTTTTTCCTCCCATTAACTGTCAAGGAAACTAATCTTCAAACCACATAGACTAGAACTGAAATTATACAAGGAAAATAGAGCTGAGGATGACAGGGATTCTGAGAAGACCTAGACAGTTGAAGTGATGTTGAATCTCCTAGCACAGATGGCTTATACTCTGGAGGCTACTCTTCCCATGAACAGGGAACACTCTAGAAATCCAGAGAGAGACTAGCAAAATGGGAGCTAAGGAAACTAAGCAGAATACATGAGAGCTTACCAGAGATCTACTCCCACACGTGGAGGAATCATATGGACATTGAAGGCCCCTCAATACAAGGGAAATAGCAAATTCTGATTCCATTCAGGACTCTGCTGGGGCCAAGGAGGCCTGTGAATTGGTAGAACAGGTTATGGCAACAGTGTATGACTGATAGGTCATATAACTTCATAAACTTAGTAACAGGAATATTAGAAGCAAGATTTAATTTTTGGTTGGCAAAAAAAAAAAAAAAAAAAAAAGAGTTCACTACCACTAGCAGCCTAGGGATTTGTTTCAGGGCTTAGTTCCAGTGAAAAATTATATGCTTAGATAATTCATCACTCAGGTTAAAACAAATTAGATGCAAGGGTAGTCAGGTGTATACTAGCACATATTCCAACATATATGGTCAGTGTTAGAATAAGGAGCTAAGGTAAGAGCGCCTTAGATATTCAGGGGGACAAATTTGTTACAGATCACAGGATGCGGGAGCTATGAACTCAATGGTTGGGAGGCTAGGACTTGGCTAGTATTGCCCCAGGGTCTATTCAGGACTGATCCTGCCCATTACTAGATACCATTTTGCCACATCTTAGGTAGAGGATTTCTTGAGAATTGTAGAGGAATCAAAAGACCAAGACAAATGCCAGTTTGATTTTTCAAAAATGAAAAAAAGTAGGTTTACTGAACCAAAGATTCATTCATTGTAACATTTATGGAGTGCCCTTGGGGTGCCAGGCGCTGTTGCAGGACTCTCAGGACACAAGATAGTTATGGTTCCCTGCTGTAATGGAGTTTCCAATATACTAAACTCCAAGGTAACTTTGGAAATTGATGTCAATTCCAGGTAAAACTGTAGGTTAGCCGTTGAATGACTGGATGGATTTACTGAAACAAGACATATTGATCTAATTTTTTCTTCACCAAAGCTATTTTACAGGAAGATCTTAGAAACATACTATTTTTGTTTTGACTTTTCCCAGCTGTATCAAGATAAACTGGAATTGAAGAAATACAAAGGCTGTATGGAGGTAAAATTAGGTAGTGTAATAACAAGTTGAACAATAATATCCAAACATTTCTGATGAATTAATCAATATTAATCTGGTTGCATATCAGAATATAAACATATTGCTATCTTCAAACATGTTCTGTGTAACATTCTGTCAATAGTTTGCTTGAAAATATGAAAGATGTGATTTTCAGATTTACTGATGAGACTGGGACAAATATCAAATATTTGACACATGGAGACATGAAGAGATGAATTGGCAGAACTATCCCCCCACATTTCATTAGCCTCCATTAAAAATTTTCTCAGTCATGTTAATATGTTTGACAAATGCTGCTTTAAGAACCTGTCTCCAGGTAGATTCCTGCCCACTGTCAAAGACCCTCTTGGGTGGAAATTCTGTAGTCACTTTGATTCAGAGGTCAAAATTAGTAGTATAGATAGAGACTGACAAACAGGAAGGATAAGCAGAAGCTAAGTAAATAAGTTTTATGAGTCGACTGTAAGATCATATGTGTGAGTCCAAATTAAAATTAACCTATAACAATACAGAATTAGACAAAGGGACCTGGGGCAGGGGGCTAGCTTGGTAGTAATGCTTGTTTAACAAAATAATTGAGAGACCTTTGTCAATGGGCCACTGTGAGATATAGCCACCCACAAGCTAATGTGATCTTAGTTTGCAAAAAAAAAATTATAATATTTGAACTGATCACAGATCACCTGAAATTTCTGAGAGTAATAGATTGAAATTGAAGAGCATTAGAGAAGGGTAAGCTGGAAGGTAAAAAGACTTAAAATCTTGGCATGATGAGAAAGATTGGAAAAGCTTGGAATGACTGGCCTGGAGATGTCTTGAAAGTGAAGAAGGATATAATGGGACAGAATAGTTGCCTTCAAATTTCTGAAAGCTGCTGGGGAGAAGAGTCATTATTCATTTTAGTCCCAATACTTAAAATACATACTAATGGGTATTAATCTACAGTTTAGTGTCTTTGGGGGGTCAACAGAAGGAAGACATTTCTAATATTCAGAATAGTCATAAGGAGGAGTGGGCTGTATCAGAGTGACTTGGGGCAGTTGTATAAATGTATAAATCCCTAAACCCACCCCAGAATTCCTTGTAGCACTGGAAATTTGGGGGTTGTATTGTTTGAACTTCTTAGGTGATTCTGATATAAAACCAGATTTGGAAACTATCAGGTCAAACAATCTTTTTCAGACATGATGTGTAATAGAATACCAATAATTGATGGGTAAGTCACGATGGAGTAAGACTGTATGACCTATAAAAGCTCTTCACGCCAAAGTTTGTAAAGTGACATTTGTTTTTGTAAATTTGCCTTGGTTCAGACTCTGGCCCTCACCCTTAGAGCCTTAAGAATTTAAATTTGTCTTTGTCCCAAATGTAACCAGACTTGGGACTCTTGGGTTTCATTGAAACACTCATGGGAATGTGTAGTAGCCATTTGGGTTCTGACCATCAAACATCTCTTCTTCCTTCCCCACCAGCACTGATTTTCTGAGAGGAGGAAATAGCTGTTTCTTATTTTGTGTTTTCTTGGTGGCACAGTGAATTCTGGTACCTGCTCTTCTGCTACAGATGAGGCTCCTCCTTCCATATACTTTCTCCTGTTACTCTGTTATGGCCAGGAGCAGTTATGTGACTAAGCTTGGCCAAGCAGATATTCTCTTCTGGGATTTAGATTTTGTGCATATGGCACAAAGACAGCTGAGATGTATGGAAGTCAAACAGCCTAGAGTCTGTTTCCTGCTCTAAGACAACTTTAGTATTTCCAGCTTCTGGTCTCTGGAGTCGCTTTGATTCCTGCCTGTTCCTAGGACTGAATTCTCTAATCTTCCAACTATTTGTCCCTCTAATAGCTTCTCCTTTGATTAAATTCGTCAAAGTTAATTTTAATCACCTTCTTCCAGAGAGCACTAAGTGATATAAAACTTATTCATAAAACCTGAAAGTTTATTAATTTACAAAAATACTGAACACATACTGGACAGGAAGTTTCTTCCTATAGAAACGTTTCATAAGAAGGTGAGTGTTAGAATATTTCTTGATTAAGAATAAAATCAGAACAAGGAAATTTATATATGACTCAGATGTTTCATTGTAGGACCTTGCAGTTGCTGTGCTCTCCTTACTATATAACCTGCCAAGATTACTATATGCATGTTGGCCAGGCAGGGTATCCTGTCTTCCAACAATATTTGATGAGTACCACCTGTGCATTCCTTCTGTGACTCTTCTCTTTCTTTGCTTTGAAATGATTGATCCAATTTAGATGTGCTAATTAATTCAGTCAGGTTACTGACAATCCATACAAGCCTCAAATCCCATTCATTTAAATAAACTATGTATTCATTCCTCTGCTTTGAGAAGAGTAAATTGTTCCATCCTGAGTACTGCCAAAGTGTCCTTGACTCTTCTTTGTATTTCCCCACCTGTACCTGAACTTCCCAGTTCACCTAAGCACAGGGATTTTGTCTTCATTTTGGCATGAAATAGCAACTATCTCAGCACCTTTCACCACCATATAATCCTCACTGCCTTAGCTCACAGCTGAAGCTTTTGTGGTTGAACTCAGGATTTTCTCTGGGTGCATCTGCTTGGCATTCGACTTTTCTTTTTTCCTGAATATCTTTAAATCGATTTTTTAAAATTATACCTTAAGTTCTGACGTACATGTGCAGAAATGCAGGTTTGTTACAAAGGTATACATGTGCCATGGTGGTTTGCTGCACCCATTACCCCATCATCTACCTTAGGTATTTCTCCTAATGCTATCCCTAGCATTCAACTTTTAACTGGAGTATACTTAGGACAAAATTACAAGTTGGCTGCACTATAAAGGTTTATCAAATCTATGTGTTGTAATTCAGAGATATTCTTAGACGGAATGTTAGAATTCACCAATAGTTAGAAAGATGTGTTGTACTGGCCATGATGCAATAAAATTGTAATATCTTTAGAGTAAAGCTGGGTCAGATAGATTTTTTGTTTCCCTTGCATGGTGTTTGCGTGGTAATCCAGATATGCTAGATTTAGTTTCACTAATGACTTTTCCACATTACCTAATTGGCCTGTAATTGGCCTGCTGTTTATTAGAGGATGTACAATATGAGACAGTCTCAAGTAGTAGATATTGACATAAGGCTATGATACTTACAGACTCTGCTTTCCTCACAAAATAAGAGAATGGATTCTCAATTTTACCAAATCTATTAGAAAATTAGAATATGAAGAGTCAACTTGCAAATGATTGATCTTGTAGATATAGAGGTTTTAACCGTATGTTTAGGTCAATGTCTGTTTAATATCTATTTGAGATGCTACAACTATAAATTTTAGTTTTTAGCAACATAAAATATTCAGGCATGTCAACACATGGATATTGATTTAATCAGGTAAAATATTCACTCTAAGGGAAAACAATAGGAGATACTTGTGACAGTCTGTCAAATCACAACGATCTCAACACCTTTGACCACCACATAATATTATTACAGTATGTTCAAGAGAGAATTGTGTTAGAGTTTTGTTGTCAGCCCTTATTAGTTATGAGATCTTGGGCAAGCTGCATAAACTTTTGTAGCCTCATTTTTGTTGCCTATAGAATGAGAATAAAAATAATATTGTTATTATATTTTGTACCAATGTAATGGCAGTGATATTGTCTTAAGAAAGATTCTGAGACTGCTCCTTTGATTAGCAAGCATTTTTGCTGCCCCATTTAACATCCACTCTAGTAAGGTTTTACTGGATGTAACAGGATGTTGAAATGTTTCTGTGTCTCAGATTTGCAAATAAATCTTTCAAAATGAAGACAGTAGGCCTCCTCTTCTAAACAGAAACTCCAAAAATCCTTGCAGGACTTACTTAAGAGGTGGCAGAACTGTCTCTGCTATTATCCTCTCCATTTACATAAGGAAGTCAAGGGGAATAATTAGGGAAGTTGTTGGCTTAGTGGACAGTACATTCTTGGGACACTTACCTCTCCCCCACACACCAGATCAATGAGAGGAGAGCTAAGACAGCCTTTTAATTGTGTAAGGGTGGCTAATAAAAAGAAAGGCTGGCTTCTTCTGTACAGGTAGACTTCTGCATATGAAACAGACTTGCTGATTTGAGTAAGGGAAAAAGGAATTGGCATGAAATGGAAGGAAGAGCAGGGATAGAAATATTGCCTGTGATCATAGCACTGTTTTGCCTAGCACGGTTCTATGAGTTTCTTACGGATCTCTAGGCCGTTGTTGGGGCCAACCAGGCTTGAACCATCTGGCCAGGATGCTGCCCCAGTCCTGGAGCAAGGGACATCAGCAGTAGGGAGGCTGTGGGGATTCATGCCAGGGGCAGATAAAGAGAAGGTTGGGAGAAATCATGTCAGAGGGCACCTCCCCTGACAAGAAAGTATGCAGCTGGGACCAAGCCTTGTAGTGCGTAGATTATGTAGTATTTCATTACACTTACTTCCTTCTGGGATTCTTATCTGCAGCCACAACAGGATCATGATATTGATGAAAAACAATAATCTTTGCCTTAGCACCCACCAGCGAAATCAATGGATTCCTAATTCCCCAAAACCCTTCTTTTCAAATAAAAAAATATCCTGTGGTCTCTCATAAAGTCCTTTGGTTTAGCAGCTTTCCATATTTCTCACCTTGCATTTCTGCTTTGTCACTTTCAGGAAAAGCCATGTGGCTCCCAGGTAGCTGCAGTATTCTTTTGCTACTTCCAAGTGGCTTAGCTCCAGTTGTTCAGTCTTGCTCCAGTGGTCTCCACATGGAAGTGAGAAAATGCTCTCTTTTCTCTCTTGCTTTCTTCCTTTCTCATCTCTAGTAGCTTGACTCTTCCCTATCACTTAATATTTTTTATAAGCATTTTCCTTTGAAGGTAATCTGAATGTCACCAAACTGAGAGGCACTCAAAGTCATTGTCTCCTGTATTTGCCCCCCCACCAACTGTGTCCCTGGGTTAAGTATCTGACCTCACTTTCTTAGGATGGCATGTTTCCTCATCAGACCATCAGCATCATCTCCATCTTGTACAGTGTTCACCCAGGCACCGTGCTTGGAGCCTGTACAAGGCCTCCTTCCTGGACAGTTTAGGGATCTTAGCCCTGGCAGTCAGATGTCAGTTTCAGCAGTTCCAAAGCTTTTCTGAATCCTTGAGTCTTCTTGCAAATAAGATCTGGCTGACCTTTCCTGCCTCTGGGACAGGTGAAGCCAATCAGCTTTTGCAGTTTATATTCAGTTTAAAACTTGGTTTTGGCACCCACTCATAGAGCAAATAATTCTTGCAGGTGATGCTAATGGGGAAAAAGATCTGAAGAAGAAGGGTTGTGTTCACAGCATTTCAAAAAAATTCTCTCAGTTTCTTTTCTCTGATGAATCGTATCTTCATAATCCAGCTTTACCATGTTGGCAAATCTCGAGGCTTTGCTTTCTAACTGCTTTCAGAAATGCCGATGGCTACAGGTGATTGCTAACAACCATACACGTTATTTTGCAACATAATGGGTAGTTACAAAATTTAATAAAAGGGAAAGGGCCAAGCAAAAATTTTTGACAAAAATAGCGAAAAGGAGCATTTAACAGGATTTGTTCTCAAGCTGTTATTTGAGAGATTTAAATAAATCCTCTTAAGTACTACAGTTTTTGAGCCCTAAATGTGTTTTAGTTAGTTTTAAATTTTTTTGATTTTGTTTTTAACTGGATAAACAGAAATGTAAGCAAAAACCCTCCCAGTTGCTGGTTGTGATGAAATCTTCCCTCTCAGGTTCATGGAAGGTTATGCCATGAAATCTGTGAAAGATGCTTCCACACTAATTATACTACTTAAAAAGCTGTCTCCAGTTCTTGGGTTTTTTTTTCTAAAGACAAGGATAGTATTTTCGGGATTCAACCATTTTGAGATCAAAGTCCACATCCTGGGTCAGGCTAATTTGGGCAGATAAATCAGTACTTAACAATCAAAGGTGCATGCCTCAACTGTAAATTTCAGTTTCCTGTCATAGAAACCCCAAGAGCATATCTGTCAAAAATAGAATATTTAGATTAATTGGGGCTTTGAGATGGCGTCTGGTGCAGGAGGACCTGGTCACCCCGGGTAGGTATGGATTGTCCTTTGAAAGACTTCCAGGTACAGAGGTTTCATAACCTTTGTCAGTCATTTTCAGTATCAAAATGTCCTTCTCCACATTTGAGGACTTTCTTTCCTAATTTATTTATTTTTTTTTCCCAGTGGAGATAAGGAACAGCTGGTCCATATCTGTATAGAGTTTCTTTATTCATGATAGTCTTACCCCTCCATTACTCTGATTAAAAATCGAAATACTAATTTCTTTAAAATATTCCTTAGTTAACTAAAAACTGAAACCCCAAGTCTTCATGAATATAGCAAAAATTGTACTTACCGAAACCATGCAGAATATATTGTTTTGAAAAATGTTATTTGTCTCTATGCAAAGTTTCAAGTCTCTTTGTAATAAACATTTATTTAGCAGAGTAATTTTCTTACAAGAGGACTGTCTTCATGGAAACTTAGGTACATGGAGGTTAATCATGTGAAGTTTTTGAAGTTTTTCCAGAAGCTTTAGCTTCCCAGGGTGGCCTTGGAGGTCTTAGAGGACCATGATCCATATCATCATCTCCAGTCTCCCAAATCTATCTGACAATAGACAAAGTGTGACCATGTTCATTTTATTAATGCTCTGAACTGACTGATGTGACCAATGCATGCAAATTAATTTAAATAACAGTGAAGTTCTGAAAGATCAATTTTTAAAATAATAAATTCAAGCCTAAGCTTCTCAAATTATCACACGTCTTAATAATTTCATAGTTGCTTCATGTACGAATGAAGTTTTCAAAAGCAAACATTTGGTTTACAATAACTAGATGTTCCCAGCTGTGCAAGCTGGTTTTCTTCCTATTTCTCAATTTATGACCATTCAATGAGAAGAATGTTATTTCATATCTAGCAACATTTTAATAAAAGCATTTAGCATTCACGTCCTTTCTTCAAATTTTTAACAGATGACAGTATCATTCTTGATGAATGATCTCTTTAAGAAAAGAGACAACTTGCTTTAAGTATATGAAAATCATGAACTTGATGTAAAACAGTAAAGTGTATTTCTTAGTCAAAGGCTGAAGGCAGAAAAAATGTGCAGCCATGTGAATGGTGGACTCATGTCCTTTTACAGAAATTTCCTACTCCTAACAATACAGTGACTGCAATAGTAACTTGCTGAATGGTTCTTATGTGTTGATCATGGTGCTAAACTCTTCATAATATTTTACAGTCCTGAGATGTAGTTACTACCTTCTACTTACAGCTCTATTAAATAATTGAACTTTCTTTGAGGGCAGTGACTTGTACGAGGTCATTCTTTTAATAGGTGGCTGAGCTCAGATTTGAACTCAAGCTATCTGGTTCAAAAGACAGGCCTTTATGCCATGCAATGCCTTCATTTTCCACTAGAGGAACATACCGGTTATTCGCTCCTTAAGGTTTTTTAAATCTTGCAGGTTTTTCATTTGAAAACCACAAAGTCATATGCAAGGAGTTTAAAAGGATGTTGAGTGCAGCATCCTGAAGGTCAAGACCTTGTCTTTCTCGGAGATTTAGTCTGGTCCCCAATGTTTCAGAGACACATATTGGTTGCAGCAATTATATTTCTCCACTAGGAGAACTCAGGGAACAATACCTTACTCTAAAGCTGTCTTTCCTTTTTGTGACTGCATGGAAGGAGGCTACCTTCCCCATTTATTAAAAAATAATAATACGCCTTTACCTAAATTGTGTGGAATTGCCCACACTCACTTTATCTTGTGTTGATCATTGCTCACTAATTCATTTCTCTTATACTAGGACTACTACTTATCCTTGATTGTGCAATTTGAATGGGCGTTATGACACATGGGCACCTTGCGTGACTTCAGTGCATTGTACAGTCAGAGTTACCCGTAATTTAAATTATTCTCTTATTGGATTTTTAAAGTTAAAACCCCATTGTTTTCCCCAAATATTAAAGTTTGATTTATAAGTATCATTATTGTTAAAAATTTACATTTCTTAAGAATTAAGAACTATAACTTTGAGAGGCAATTGATTGAGTGACCAACTTAACTAATTTATCTTTAAACAATCAGTCTCATTTATGAATGTGGAAATTTGAAACTGCAGCTATAAATGTAATATATTCAGTTTTCTTTTTAAGCTTTTCAGGTACCTGACCAATGTGACAAGTTCATGTCTCTAATAAGCAAAACTGTCTTGAGAATTTACATAAGTCATTTAAGTCTAATAAATTATTAAATTTATAAATATAGTAAATCTAGTTCTCTGAAATGGTCTAATTCTGTTTACAAACTTAGTCAAAATCTTACACCTCAACTTTAAATCACAACTCAATTACATATTTTAAATTGGAATCACCAGGCTAATCTGTCACAGTCTCAAACATGCCAATTCTAAATCATTACAAACACTTTAAATACTGAATATACACAGATTGAACCAATGATTAAAAACTCATTCCTGAACTTGACACAAAAATATTAATACTTTATCATCTTTATAATTAATTCTAAACCATCCTGGATTTGGAAATATACTCACTAAGGGAATAATTTTATCATCTCAGATGCGTTATCTGAGCTGTGTATGTTCAGGGTGATTCTTTTTGTCTCAAATATGGACACTTGGAGCTCTTTTAAATAGTTGCTATAAAAACAAGGACTCCAAGCTAATCCCTTCAGATGGGGTTTATTTTGCAACTCCTACCTCATAAATTCAAGATACATTTTTATCTAATTGCTTAAGCTTATTTGAGTAGGGATCAGTCCATAACACCTCCAACCAGTATATAACTGCCAACAGTTTACTCCTTATTTTCTATATTTCCTAATTAAATTCTGGATCTTTTCTATAGTATCGCTGTCATTCTAGTCATGATACTTACGAATACTTTAATAATATGTTATTGAACTCTGCATATTTCTCCTACTTGTTATTTTAACAACAGATATATTTTTTAGAAATACATTACAAATTGGAAACTAATTTTGGTAAATTCTTTATCAAAGATGAGCAAAGAAAATGTGAGACTTTTTTATTTCAGTGTCTTGGTTAATAAATTAGATTTTCTTTTCAATTAGTCCGTGAATGAAACAGTCAAACTTTAAGAAACTGATTTTTCAAAAGCCTTCAGCAATAGCTCCAACAACAACAAAAGTAGATGAATTAGACTTCATCACAATAAAAACTTTTGTGCATCACAGAACACTATCAAGAAAATGAAAGCTTATAGAAAGGAGGAAAATATTTGCAAATGACATACCTAATAAGAGCCTAGTAATCAGAATATATAAGGAACTCTTACAACTCCACAACAAAAGACAAAACTCATTTTTAAAAAATGGGCAAAGGACTCGAATAGACATTTCTCCAAAGACATTACGCAAATGTTCAACAAGTGCGTGAAAAGACACTCATCATCATTAATCATTAGGGAAATGCCGATCAAAACCATAGTGAATTACTACATCATACCCACTAGTATGGTTACAATAAAAACATGGAAAATAACTAGTATTAGCAAGGATGTGGAGTAATTAGAACACCTGGACATTGCTAGTGGGAATGTAAAATTGTGTAGTAGCTGTGGAAAACACTTTGGCAATTCCCCCAAAAGTTAAATATAAAATTACGGTAGGACCCAGTAATTCTACTCCTACCTAAAATAATTGAAAACATGTATTCAAGCCAATACTTGAGTGGAATAATTGACACTGGAAGCTTGGAAGGGTGGGGGCTGAAGTGGAGGGAGGTGAGGGATGAGAGATTATTTAATGTGTATAATGTATACTATTTGGGTGATGGCTACACTAAAAACCCAGACTTCACCACTACACAATATATCCATGTAACAAAACTGCACTTGTATCCTCTATATCTATAAACATAATAAAAAAGTATAACTTAATGTTGAGAGCATCAGCATTGACTATAGCCAATAGATGGAAATAACTTTGTCCTCTCCTGATGAATGGATAAACAAAATGTGGTAAGATTTTACGATGGAATATTATTCAGCTATAATAAAAAGGAATGACAAGTGCTGCAACGTGGAAGAAGCTCAAAACGTTATGCCAAGTGAAAGAAGCTAGACACCAGAGGGCGCATATGGTATGATTCCTTTTATATGAAATATCTACATTTGGCAAATCCAGAGAGATAGTTGGTTACCAGCATCTGG
The DNA here is from genome assembly GCA_036589455.1 of Ateles fusciceps. NCBI lineage: Eukaryota > Metazoa > Chordata > Mammalia > Primates > Atelidae > Ateles > Ateles fusciceps. Next base: position 1,967,242 of record JAZHEH010002780.1, read on the forward strand.
GGGAGGAGGAAATGGGGACTGACTGCTTAATGAGGTTACCTTTGGGGATGTGAAAATATTTTAAAAGCAAATGGAAGTGGTAATTGCACAACATTTTGAATATATTAAATGCCACCAAATTGTACACTTTAAAATGGTTAATTCTATATTGTGTGGATTTTAACTCAAATCAAAATATTTTTACCAAAAAAAAGCTTTTTCAACAAAGTCTCTCTCTTTCTTTTCCTCCAGTCAGGATGATATTTAGGATCAGATGTTACCTGCGTCCTTTCCCTCACTTTTATGATGAGATTTTGCCAGAGATATGGAGGATCTCTCACTTGATAAGGGGTGAACAAAGCTCCATAGAAGCAACATAGTTCCAGCTTCGAGGAGCAAGGCAACCTGACTCCCTCTTATAAATGAGATGACTGACAATGATGGCATAAATTATTACTTTTACTTCTCATTTCAGCCACTACGAAGGCAGCTTTTTCCATTTATTAATATAAATTTTACTCAGTACCAAAACGCATAATTACTCAGGACTGAGATCAGTAACATTTTCAGAACATTTCATATATATGAGACCAGCCCAATTTTCTCATAGAACTGAAGTTTGAGAAATCTACATTTGTTTTATTTAAGTTTCTTCCTCAGGAAACTGACCATCAGGCCTCCCAGAAATTATCAAGAAACTGAAATATCTCAGATCATGGCATCTGGACAATGAGACACACCTGCTGCCTGTTGACCAACTCCTCTTCCTTACCCCTTCCTAATTCCCTACTATACAAAACCTTTGTTTTAGTTAATTTAGACTTGTCTCCCATCTCTCAGCTGATATCATCTGTAATAAAGCTTTTCTTCTCTGGCAATACTTGCCATGTCTGTGATTGGTTTTCTTTGCAGCAAGCAACCAGATCTAAGCCAATCCTTTGGTGTTTGGCAACATGTTTCCCTCCCCACTTTTGTTTTAATATTTGTAAATTATCTGTTGTGAATGGAATGGCCTGATTCTTCTGGTATCATGCTCCAGAAACACATGTAATAAAAACTTACAACACACTTCCTCCTCAAAGCAAGCTTATGGGATACGTAGTACTATTAATGGGCATTTTATAGGAAGAAGACTGAAGGACAATGAGATTAGGTAAATCGGCTAAGTATACTTAGCTTGCAAGTAGGAGGGCTAACTTTCAAACCTAGATAACCTCACTCCAAAGCCCAGATTTTAAAACTAATGTGCTTTTCTATTCTGCCCCTCCTAGAAACAGTGTATCAAGCCTATCATACTCTAGGTGAAGGAGGGCATAGCAAAAGTAGTTTGTGCTCAGCAAATATCCATGAAGACTATACTTTTATGAATATTTGGAACATTTGAAGTGTAGAAGAATATTTGGCATATTTGAAATGTAGAAGACTACATTTCCCAGTCTTCTCTGCAGTAGAGTTGAGGCCATATGACTAATTCTTGCCTGTGAACTGTGTGGCCCACTTCTGTGATGTGTGTTACTTCTAAGCCAAGACAGTTAAGAGCAGTGGCCTGTTCCCCAGGCTCTTTCTCTCTCATCTGCAAGCTGGAAAGAAAGAACTTTGGGATGGTTGGAATGCAAGATAACAGCCATCTGGATTCCTGAGTCACTGTTAGAGAAAAGCTGCCACCACTGGAAAAAAATAGGTATTGAATCCATATCGGACTTTGATATGAATGAAAAATGAGGCTTTATTATGTTAAGCCATGAGTTAATTTGTTACCAAAGGCTATCCTAATGTCTTCCAACTAACTCAGGATTATCATATAACAAATGACATAAAAATGTTTGACCATGAGTGAGGGAGGCTACTTCCAAGTGCCTCCTGATGTCTCCTTAGCGATTGTTATGTGCTGAATCATGGACTGCTCCCCCACAGAGAGGGTTGTTGCCAATGTAAGTACTTAATAGGAGGTCAGTAGGGTGGGCTCTAATCCAATATGACTGATGTCCTTATAAGAGAGGAAATTGGGCACACAGACATGCACACAGGAAGAATGCCAGGTGAAGATGAAGGCAGGTATCTGCCAGCCAAGGAACACAAAAACTAGGAGCAAACTACTAGAAGCTAGGGAAGAGAAGTGGAATAGAGTTCTCTCATCACGCTCAGAAGGAGCATCCCGCCGACACTTTGATGTGCAAGAACACATTTCTGTGTTTGAGACACCCAGCGTCGAGCTCTTTGTCATGGCAGCTCCAGCATGTCAAGCTCTAGTGATCCACATGTGCTGCATCTAAGTGGAAGGGGAGTTGTGCTGCACTTGGTCCTAGGCAGGCTGACCAGAACATGGGCATTGCACAATTCAGCTCTAATTCTCCGCTAACTCCATTAAGAATTACCACAGCCCCTTAGGAATCCTTGGGGAGAGTGTATAAAATAGCCCTAATTAAGAAGTAATTCCTTTGTTTTAAGGGAAAATCCCCTTACAAATAAGCATGGAAAGGATCATGGGGTGAAAAAAATGTTCAAACAGTGATAGGAAGTATATTACAATATGTGCTGTGGACAGAGCTTGACAATCTTAAGGTCAAGAAATTTCTCACTAATAAATGCTTTACCTTGTGACAAAGGGGAGCCTCGAATGGGAGAGCTCACCAACCCCTGGGAGCTTGATCAGACTATGAGAGCAAACTCAATCTTCCTAGGTGAGGCAGAGGTCAAGCCAAATGGAATCCTTTTTCCTTTCTGCCTGTGGATTCTGGTTACTCCCTGCCTGCCTGAACTACTCTCTCTGCATCTCTAAGTGTGATACTGAAGTGGGAGAGGAAAGAAGGAAGCTTTGCTCATGTTGACCACCTCAGCTCAAATAAGGAAGAAGCCTTCTTAAATACTCATCAACCTCAGAAAAGAAATATTCTGACGCAGACAGCATCACTGTGACAGGACTACGTAGTGTAGGAAAAGCCCTGCCATGTAAATCTGTGTCTCAAAATTGCCTTAAGAATTTTTTTCCTCTTTAAAAACTATAAGAGGGATTAACAAACCACCCCAGGTACCCCAAACAATACGCCTTGAATCTCAACTAAGTAATCCAGGCCCCCGTGCAATTTGCAATCTTTATTATTTCTCCCTTGCATGCCTTGAGTCAAAGTAGATTAACAACTGTGAATTGTGGTTGGACCTGCTATTTATTTACTTAGATATTTTTATTCCCTAAATAGAAGATTAGGGAAAAAAAAAGTGACTTTGCTTTACCTGTCGATGCCTTAGATTCCCTGGCTATGCCTGTCTCCACATATCAAGCAACAAGGTTTGTTTAGTGGAAGTTGTAAGAAAGATGTTGATTGCAAAGGGACATTACAAACCAACAGCCAGATCCTGCAGGGACTCACAGGGACAGCACCATGAGCTGTGATTGTTGGCTGGAATAATAAGGGGAAGAGAAATTATTTGAACAGGACTTCAGTACCCACTCCAGGAAGTACAAGCCTCCCGTGCCTGTTTCCCCACTGTGTGTTCCCTTCTGCTAAAAGAGAAAAATCTGAGGAATGGGAACAATTACCTCTACGGCAGTTTGCTGGGTCTGTGAGCTCAGGAAATACCTGCCAAAATAGAAGTTGTCAGCCCTCAGTCAATCAACAATCATTTAATGAGCAGGTCTGTTTAGTTTAGTTCAGTTATTTGTTGAACTCTTATTATGTTTGAAGACATGAGAGGGGCTGTAGACATGGAAACTTGAGGTAAACAGAGTCCTGACCTCTGAGTTCATCAAGAAGAAGGAAAAATCAACATGCGGGTAACTAATGCAAGGTATAATGCAATGAGTATCCTAATGCAACCCAATTTTATTCCACAAATATCTATACAGGTCTTACACAGAGCACAGAAAGACAGTGTAGTAAGCAAATTCTGGCGAATTTAGCTGGGTGGACCTCATGGAAGAGGTGAGGTTTTAGCAGGGCCGGAAGGATCTGTCTTTGGCTGATCCAGATGGGCCAAAGGGTACTCCAAGGTAGAAAGGGCGAGCAGAGGCTGCTATGCTGGAGAGCACAGGAGATGGAAGATGTGATGGGTAGGTGAGGAGGATGGAAGCGAGGATGCACATGGAAAAGAGGCTTGTGAAGAATGTGGCTGAAAATGGCTCATCTCTTGGAGGAGTCTGAGAAGAGTAGGGCACATCTCTGCACTGGAACAGTAGTCCGCAGCTTGTTGAATTTGGGGGGTCTTCTTTAAGAAGAAGAATACAAAATTAGGAATTTAAGAAGATGTATAGACAAAAATTATCTGAAATGAAAAAAAAATCCTCACTAAGTTATTAGAGCCTTGAAGATTTCGTCTCTATCATCTGAGACCTCTTTAAGCAATTTACCAGAAATGCCTGCATAGAAAAATCCTCTGTAATTAAAACCTGGCTTCCCCCTCCCCCACCAGGAAACTGCCAGTCCCAGCATTCCCCTCCACTCGCAGGAGCCTGTTCTAGTGAGAGGCCCTGGAGTTTAAACATCTCTAGTGTCACAGTAAATTCACTTGGGCAGAAGTCACCAAACTTAGCTGATTCCTTGTCAGTAAAAAGTGTGTGGCCATCGGTTTGGGGTGCTGTGATTGGTCCCTTCGAGGTCAGGTGCTTACCCCTGTGTCTGGGGTGGGGATATCTCTGCTAAGCAGCATCTTCCCTTCTCTCCAAAATGCATGGCTAGCAAAGGGAAGGAACAGTTTCCTGAAATAATGGAGGCGGGTGAAGTTTGAGCCACCAAAGTAGTATTTTAAAAGATAAGTATGGTAGAGATGTAAAGAAGAGACTGGAAAATGGAAAGTCGTTAGGTAGGAGACCCAGTTGGGAGACTAGCTCCAGTCTGAAATGACAGTGTCTTGGACTAAGCTTATGGAAGCAGGTAAAGAAATGAAGGATCAGCCAATAGAACTATTATGAAGAGGAGATTAAGCAAACTAAGCAAAACTAAGAGATTAAGCACACTGAAGAGGAGATTAAGCACACTAAACTTGGGCCTTGTATCTTTTGCTGTGATTAGTAAATCCATAACAGCCCAACAGATCACCAAATACCATCAGGCACTGCTTAGGTATAGATTCAGATATTTTGAGTTTTATTTCATATCCAGTTAGTGCCCTCAAAGTGAGCCATGGATGCCACCTGTGACTTACTTCAAACCTTATAAATATATGCCCACTCAACACCTCTCAGGGTCTCGATTTTGCCTTTTTCTTTCAAAGAGGTCACCACATATATTGTCCCTGCACATTGGGGTAGCAGAAAGCTAGTGCCTTGATTACCCAAAAAGACCTCCTAAGACAATTTTGTTCTCTGTCTCTGCAATGGTAACATCATTATTTCTTGAATCCCAGTCTCTGACCTCCTTATAACTAAGCAATAGGCAGGTCAGCTTCCATATGTAATGGCTCCCACTCAGGTCATAAAGCATTGATATACTTAAACTAGTCTTTCACCAAAAGTTAGCAGTAAACAACCAGCCTTTAAAGCTTTCCAAGAGGCAGAAGAACACTCGTTCTGTTGCTGTAACTATTATTTCTCTCTTTGTGATGACCCTTGAGGAATATAGTTAAAAAGGCAGAGATACCACCTTTCTTTTTTTCTCCATCTGTTTATTTTGCACAGTAAATTGCCAGCTCTTTGTTTGACATAGGAGTAAAACACTGCTGTGCCTCTTATCTGTAATTCTTGAAAGAGCAGCAAAGTATATACCCTTTAATTCCAACATCATCAAGAATTTACTTTCCACAACCTGCATTTCATCTCTTTCTCACACGGCTGTTGGTATTTGGGAGTAGTTTCAAGTTGTTTGAGAATGTGCTTGCATCAACAAAATTGGCAATTTATTTCTGCTCACAGTGTAAAGACAGAGAATTGAAAATTCCAGTGAGGTTAAGGGGGAGATCTACCTGGCAGTCTGGTTCTTCTGGCCTGTGACACTATTACCCAAAGAATACTTAATTAGGCAACACATTCATACTGACAGGTGCCATGATCCTAAATGCGTAGGCCAAGTGTCTAGGCTTTCTAGTGTCATTTTGTGTAACTCAAAACCTTCACAGCTGAGGGAAATGGAACTTTTCTCATGATTTGTAACCCAGTTTGGCAATATCAGTTAAGCAATCACGCCTCTGAATGGCATAGAGGTGGGTGGGTAAGCCTCTCCCCCCAGGGGGATTTAGGAAATGGAATAATTGATTGTGCTCCGAGTAGCTGTGCACTCAGAGGTTGTTGAGATGGTAATTAATGCACACATCTGCAACCATCAGTTCAGTTTTATTCAACAAATACTTGTTTGATTTACCCTCTGTGCCAGCCACCATGTTATGGGCTGAATACCCGAAGCTGAATAAAAAATAGCCTTATTCCTCTTCCATGCAGATTTTGTTGGAGGAGGAAGGATTGTTAATAGATTATTCTAATGCAGTGTGGTAAACTCAGTGATAGAAATGTATTAAGGTGGCCTATGACAAGCGATACCTGACCCAGTCACCAGGAAAAGGGGAAGAGATCAGGAAGGGATTCCTGGAGGAGAGGTCACTGGAACCAAGTGTTTAAAAAGGCAGTAGGACTTAGGGGAACAGCGAAGGCAAAGTCCTGGAAGCCTGAAAGAGCATGAAGTGTGTGGAACAGCAAGCAGTTTGAATTTCCAGTGGCTAAAGTGGAAGATAAAGAGTGGAGCCTGGTGTAGAGCAGTAGGCACAGACAGATCATGGAGCTGCTTGCATGCCATCCTAAAGAGGTAGAACTTGACCCCCATAGGCAGAGGTGGGGTGATAGAGCTTTAAAAGTCATGAAGCGAGTGACTAGTCTGGTTTAATTTGAGTTTAAAAGCCTGAGTAAAATGAATTTGAGAAGGGCGAGGCTGGGGGTAGAGGACAAGAGTTTTTGCAGCAGTACCAGAGAGAACTCACGAAAGCCTGGGGAAGGACAGCAGGCAAGACAATAAAGGGGATGATGGGTGGACACAGGAAATTTTCTGGAGTTGAAGCTCAGGGCAGGGGTCTGGCTGGGGGATGGAGATGTGTGCATCATTACCATGTGGGCTGTAGCTAAGCCCAATTAGATAGGAATAGCATGCTCATGTGAAACGTATAAAGTAAGAACAAGAAGCTATGCTGTCAGCTGGGGATACCACCTCTTTGAGAGGACAGAGGAAGAGAATGCCAGTGAAAGAAACTGCGGGAGAGGAAAGACGAGACGCAGCAAAGCGTGGTGTGACACAGCCAGGTAAGCAGAGAGCTGAGGACATTTTGACAATGATATTGAATCTTCCCATCTGGTACTGCACTGTGAAAGTGAGGGACTGTGTTAAGGAAAAAAACTCTTCCTGGGTCCAAGAGGGGCGTGGTTTCAAAAACGTGAGTTTCCCAGTTCCACGCCTTCATCCACACCCCCATCCAGGAACCTAGAGTTCTTTGTCTAACTTTCCTGTACATGGGTGAGGTAGAGGAATCCAGGTGGACCTCTTTGTTCAAAAAGCACCCCCGAAAGCTCTGGGAGGAGGGGCCTCTGTTGCGGAACTAGCAGCCAATCTGGTATCAGACTCAAAGATCAATCATGCCAGAGGGCGTTTTAAAGAACTCCTCTCATTGGACAAGAACATGAATGGGGCGGGGATAACTTCAGGGTTAAAACCCCTGCTGATCCTTACCTACTATACAGATTCCTCCCTTAGATCCCCTGCCACCGCAGTGTGGGAGCTTGCTCTCTCTCTCTCTCTCCCCTCTCTCCCCATTTTCCGCCCCGCCACCAATAAATCACTTCTCTATTAAACTCTTTCGGTCTGTGGTATTTGTTTGAACCGTAAGCTCACTGTGCCTCAGGGGCCCCTTCCCCATTCCTGGGGTAAGAGAGGTCAAGGACCTGGGCACATCGGGGAAACTGGGAGCATCTTCAGGATGCCCTGCTCCCTCCCGCAGCCTGCAAAAGCTAAGATTAATTAATTCAACAAATATTTACTGAGTACCACAGATGTATCACATATGTGCCAGTTGACAATACCTTTAACTTATGAGTTTACCAAGAGGACTTCCATATAACTAGCAAAATGTAAGCTACCAAATACATTTGTTGGATTCCATTCTGTCAAGTATTTCTCTGCTCAACATTGTTTTTAGTTTATTTCTGCTTCTAATTGTAAGATATTTTAAAACTGTACAGTGAGGCAAAAACTTCCATTTGAGCATGGCATTCAGAAGGGCAGTGGCAGAGATGTTGTTGCCTGCTGGTGAAATAAATGCAGTAGAATGAGAAAAACATGTGTTCATTCCATTCCTCAAAATAAGCAGGCTGAATTGTGTGGGAGATGGAGTGCTTCTCACTGTTTAACAGAAAAGATTACTCTCTGTTTTTCAGCTGGAGGAAATTTGTCTCTTTCTGTGCTTCTAGCTCCCATAATGTGAATGTCTCACATTCTTTCAACATTGCCATGTACAAACACACTTAGCATCGGCTAAGTATATGATACGGGACACTGAAACCCAGTTCACTCAGGTCAATCTCCTGGTCAGATGAATGAAATTGCTGCTTTTAATCATCTCCTAATATGGCAGGAAAGGTCCCCCCAGGCTACATGCAAGTAGTTAGAAATGCTTTATTGTTTAAATGGATGTTCTATTTTGTCTTTATCTCTTGGTATGCACAAGCCACACCCTAAAGTAAAAGAATTACCACAGATCTGTTGATAATAAGACCAGTCATTCTTTGGTTAACAGACATTTGCTGAGCATCTTGTTAGGCCCCACATTGGGAGCTGGGATAACAAAGATGGATTCCTTCTACTCACAGCCTTTGAATTATTCATAGACTAGTAAGATATTTCATGTATGTTGAAGTTCTTGGTGAACCCCCCAAGTTATTTTTCTTTACTACCTATCTCTTTGGAGTCCTTACCTTCTAACATGCAGACAAAAGTAAGAAGACAAACTGGCTTTTGTGAAAAGCACAGCATCTGTTGTAGGCAGTTGTTGGTCTCTGCCATGACACCCTCATTTCAGTAACTTATCTTCAGCTCCCCTCTGACTTCCATTTCTCGCACAGTTCCTGGCTCCATTTTCTGGGTTGGAGGGGTGCCCCTGCCATCATGGATGAGACATTCTCTGCTCCTGCCTTGTCCTCACAGAAGCCTTCTCTCAATCACTGAGAGAAGTGATTGAGAAGATTTGTATTTCTGTGTAAATATAAACATCAGTAATTATGCATCAAATCCCAACATAATCAGTGCATTTGAGTACTTGTAATTTCAGTATGACCAATATCTTATTAATTAGTAAAAGACATGTTTAATGTAATATTCCCAGCTATGCCCTATTTTCCTTCTAGCTAAGTGTTTATGTATATGGATTTGTTTTTATGGTTAAAAATCTTATAATTACATTATCTTCATGCTCTCAAAATACCATTTGGCTTAAAGAACTGATGTTTTCTCTGGTAACTTCCACATGGCATCTGCTCAAACTACCCTTTAAACTACTGCATTAATTTGCTGAATGGTTATCTCTTTGCACTTGCCTTGTGGAAACCTATCTTTTACTAATTCCCCTTCCCCCAAATCAACAAAACCTCAGCCCGTTCCATCTGGCAATATCATTGTTTCCCACTTGGCAATATGGTGTAGTGGTTATGAGCCTGGGCTTTAGAGTTCATTAGGCACAGGTCTGATTCCCAGTTTTAGAACTTGCTACACATGTGATCTTGAGCAATTTATGTCAACTCTGTGCTAGGTTTCTTTATCTGTAAAATGGGTAAACTGATATTAACATTTTATAGGGTTGTAAAGTGAGTAGCACAGTGTCTTGTAGAGAGTAAATGCTTAATAAAGTCTTCTTTCTTTCCTTGTTACTGTTGCAATTTCCTTGGCTGCAGTGAGAAACACACAGGCATTGAAATCACGTGGACTTGTTCAAACTATGTCACTAGAGAAGCCAGTTGCCTTTCTTAGTTTCCTGATTTGCTGAATGAAAATAACAACATATTACAGTGCTGGCATACTATTATGAAGACTAATTAAAATACATTAAAAAAACTCTGTCACGGTGGTTCAGGCACAGTGGCTCATGCCTGTAATCCCAGCACTTTGGGACGCTGAGGCAGGTGGATCATTTGAGGTAAGACATTCAAGACCAGCCTGGCCAACCTGGTGAAACCCTGTGTCTGCTAAAAATACAAAAATTAGCCGGGCGTAGTGGCGGGTGCCTGGAACCCCAGCTACTTGGGAGGCTGAGGCAGGAGAATTGCGTGCACCCGGGAGGCAAAGTTTACAGTGAACCAAGATTGCACCTCTGCACTCTAGCCTGGATAACAGAGCAAGACTCCATCTCAAAACAACAAACAAACAAATCTGTCATGGTGCATCAAATCATGATACGGGCTTTATCGTGACTCAGTTGTCACACCTAAAGCATTCCTCTCATTCGCAGTCTTTTGCCCAATCTATATATATACTGAGTATAATAGAAGATTTTAGTATGTATACAAATATATGTTCTCCTGGACAGGGGTTCTATACTATTTACTAATCCTGTAAACCCTTTCATAATTATTTATCCTTAAGAACATGTACAAATGTTTTTTACAAAAAATAGATTTTAATTTCCCTTGAGTTTGTCTCTGGTTTATGCCATATCTTTTGCCTACCTTGAAGCACGGCTAGGATTATGCCAGCGTAGGCCTGTGTTCATTAATTCACTCAACAGTACTTCTTGTGTGTTGACTATGTGTCGGGCAGTACTCAAGGTGTTTGGGATACTCGATAAACATACCAAAGGTGTCTTTCCTTATGAAGCTTATACTCCAGTGGGGGTAGACAGACAATAAAAAAGATAAAGTAATTATATAGAGTGTAACTAGTTATGTTGATAGATTTTGTGGAAAAAAGAAAAAGGAAGGCTAAGGGGATCAGGAGTCTGGAGTGAAATTGCAATTTTAAATTGGATGGTTAGGAGTGACCTTATTGAGAAAGCGACATTTAGACAAACATTTTTAAATAAAAGCTACTTTACTCAGAAGCAATTTGAAGAATATACTACATTTTTTTTTAACGCAATGAAACCTTAATACTTCAGCTAGTTGCTTCATAGAACATGAAGATCTTTTCACAAACCCGGCTCTGCTTTTGCTTTATTTGGTTCACTGTACTACCGTTGCCTACCTATGATCTCTTTGTCCCCAGCCCTGGTTCTCTGTAGTTGGCATTCCCACATTGACACAAAATGATATTCCAAAAATATAGACTGAATTATGTAACATTCTTCCTCAAAGATCCAGTGGCTCTCCATTGTTTCTGAGTCAAGTCCATACACTCTGGCATGACCGTTGTGGCCCCGGGATGCTCCTCCGTCCCCTTTCATGCCACATCCCTCTTTGGAAGCCATACTTCACCCCTGCTGGGTTCCCTGCTCCCTGCACCTCTTTGCTTTTGCCATCGTTCCTACCCACCCTTTCCCACATTTTACGTTTATTAGAAATTGTACTCATCTTTAAAGGCGTTGCTCTAATGCTGCTTCCTTTTTGCATCCTTCCAAGTAAAGTTAATTTTTTCATGCACTTCTCCGTTCCCTGTGCCCTGAATGATGTGGTGTAGATGACCACATTCTCTCAAAGTTGTCAGTTCTTTCTCTATAGAAGATGGCTCTTATTTATCATAGAGTCTTTTCAGAGAAGATTCTGAGCAAGCAGCTTACTATACTCTGAGAAGATTTCATGATAAATAAGAACCATCTCTATGAAAACAACTTTGCTTACTTGAATTAATCAAACTGGGCAAGCCACCTATCATCTTTGAATCTCAGCTTCCTCATCTTCAAATGGGTTAATGATATATTTTTATGAGTAATAGGTAAGGATTAAATGTGATTAAGCGAGATAATGTCTCATTCTTTAAATGCTTCTTGTGCTGGTTAGCATGTAGTATCTCCTCAGTAAATGTTCTGTGAATATGACTCATTTTTCTAGATTGTCTTTTAATAATGGGGTTCCATCATCCCTTTCATTACTCCTTTTTATTGCATAATGGCTTCATAAGCGTCACCATTCTTTCCTGATTTCCAGAGGAAAGCTCTCTTTCAGCTTTCTGTTTCTAAACAACTTACATTTAGAGGTCATTTAGACTTCTTTGTGTTCTTTTATTTTTTAATTAATAGATTTATTTTTTAGAGCAGTTTTAGGTTCACAGTAAAGTTGGGCAGAAAGTGCAGAGTTCCTACATACCTGATTCCTCCCGCCATTTACAGCTTCCCCCACAATCAACATCCTATATCAATGTGGTACTTTTGTTACAATTGATGAACCAACAGTGACACATCATAATAAACCAAAATCCATAGTTTAGAGTTGCACATTTATTGCACATTCTAAGGGTGTCATACATTTTAAGGGTTTTGACAAAAGTATGATTACATGTATCCACCACTGTAGTAATATGTAGGATGGGTTCACTGCCCTGAAGATCCTGTGTGCTTCATGTATTCATCCCTTCTTCCCCCTGGTCCTCGGGTAACCACTGATCTTTTTACTGTCTCCATAGTTTTGCCTTTCCTAGAATGTCATATACTGACATTGAAATCATACCATATGCAGCCTTTTCAGAGTGGCTTATTTCACTAAACAATATGCATTTAAGATTCCTGCTTGTCTTTATGTAGCTTAGTAGCTCATTTCTTTTTCACACTGAATAAAATTTCATTGCATAATATAGTTTTTTAAAAAAAATTGAATTGACCCAGTTTTAAGCTCTAGCTAGAGGCAGTCAGTTGCCATTCTTGAGTGGCCCATTAAGTGCACACTCCCAGCTGTCTCCCTTTTTAGGCTCTCATGCATTAAGCCACTATGTTCCCACCTCAAACCCCTCCCAGGCCAGGCTATTGACAACCAGTCACAGCCTCTATGCTCAAGAGCTCATGGAAATTGTTTGAACTACTCAATCCTAAACTCACTTACTGTGACTTGCCCATACTTTCCTGCTGAAACCATGGTGAAGGCGCTTGCTCACAGTTCCCCCTCTCTCCCTCCGTCTTGTGAGTGGCCTTGGTGCTTCCCCTGAGTGGCCCTGTGTAGCATGCTGTATTCTCCCCAGGGAACTGTGAGTGTAACTGACTATAAAACTCTTTCCAATTCCTCCCTCTTGGTCTGTGTCTACCCTCACCACACCTCACCCAAGGCAGTATGGGTAAAACACATCATATAGGTGCACCACAGTTTATTTATACATTTACTTATTGAAAGGCATCTTGGTTACTTCCAAGTTTTGAGTTTTGGCTATTATGAATAAAGCTGCTATGAACAGTCCTATGCAGGTTTTGGTGTAGCCATGTTTTCAAATCTTTTGGGTAAATACCAAGGAGAATGATTGCTGGATCTTATGGCGAGAGTATGTTTGGTTTTTTAAGAAACTGCCAAACTATTTTCCAAAATGTCTGTACCATCTTTCATTTCCACTACCAATGAAAGAGAGTTCTTGTTTTTCCACCTCTTCACCAGCATTTGGTATTGTCAGTGTTCTGGATGTTAGCTATTCTAGTAGGTGTACAGTGATACTTCCTTGTTTTAATTTGAAATTCCCTAATAATATACAATGTTGAGTGTCTTTTCAATGTTTGCCGTCTGTATATAATCTTTGGTGAACTGTGTCCAGATATTTTGTCAATATTTTAGTTGGATTGTTCATTTCTTTGCTGTTGAGTTTTAAGAGTTAGTTCTCTATTTGGCTAACAGTCAGTCAGATATGTCTTTTACATGTATGTTCTTTTCAGAATGCTATCTGGTTCTCTGAGAATTCACAGATTGACTTTTATAATAGATGGTTCTCTGTAGCCATTTTAGTTACTATAAAGGAAAATGTTTTATGAGTATTTATTAAAGCAATAGGTTGAGGGATACTGACTATTAAAACTTCTGTTGCTACTTACCAGATGTTAATCAATCATTGAGTCAATCAAATACTTATTAGGCACTTAATGTTAATATTGTTCTAGTCACTGTTGGAGAAAACAGTGGTAAAAGGAGGTAAAAGGCCTGTTACTGTTTTCAATAGATGTATAGTCTATTTTGACATAATGGAAATAAAATTTAGGGCTGGCTTTGTCATACTAATTATAGGTGCAATTGAAATCCAGAGAGCAGGAGTTCATGTGGACTAAAATTATTGAGCAAAGATATATGTATGACATGAGGGCTGACCTAGGCTTGGAAGGTCAGGTAACCCATGTATGAGTGGAAAGGAAAGGATACATGTAATGTGCCAGAGCACCTTGTAGGTGTTCATAATGTGTGTGCCTCAAGCATTATAAACACTTTAATATTTTTATTACATGGGTAGCCCCTCAAGAAGGAAAAGCAGACAGCTCCTTTCTGACTGATTTATTTGAAAGGGCCAGCAGGACTCTGGTTCCTGTATAAAGATAGCACTCCTACCATCTATCTATTCCTACAATACCACTAAGATATTTGTCTTAGTCCATTGTGTTGCTATAAATGAATACCTGAGGCTGGGTAATTGATCAAGAGAAGAGGTTTATTTGGCCTAAGGTTTTGCAGGTTGTACAAGAAGCACAACATCAACATCTGCTTCTGGTGAAGGTCTCAGGTTGCTTCCACTCATGGTGGATGGTGGGAGTCAGCACGTGCAAAGATCATATAGTGAGAGAGGAAAACAAGAACGTGGGGAAGGGGGATGCCAGACTCTTTTTAACAACCAGTTCTTGTGAGAACTCATACAGTGAAAACTCATTACCAGTAGGACAGCACCAGGCCATTCTTGAGGGGTCCACCCTCATGACCTAAACACCTCTCATTAGGTCCCATCTCTGATATTGATGATCAAATTTCAGCTTGAGATTTGGGGGAGATAAATATCCAAACCATAGCATTCCACCCTTTACCCATCAAACTTCATGTTCTTTTTACATTGCAAAATACAGTCATTTCATCCTAATAGTCTCCAAAAGTCTTAACTTGTTCCAGCATCAACTCAAAAGTCCAATGTTCCCAATCTTATCCGAGAGTCAAGATGAATTCCTTACAGCTGGGAGGCTGTAAAATCAAACACAAGTTATTTACTTCCAAGATACAATGGTGGTACAAGCTTGTGGTAAACATTCCCATTCCAAAAGGGAAAAATTGGCCAGAGAAAGGGGTAACAGGTTCCATGCAAGTTTGAAATCCAGCAAGGTGAATATTAAATCTTAAAGCCCCAAAATAATCTTTGACTCCATGTGTCATATCCTGAGTATGCTGGTATGAAGAGTGTGCACCCAGTGGCTCTAGCAGCCCTGTCTCCATGGTTTTGCTGAGTGTAACCTACTGGGCTGCTATTATGGGTTGGAGTTCAGTGTCTGTGGCTTTTCCAGGTTGAAGTTGCAGATTGCTGGTGGCTCCATAATTCTGGGGTCTGGAGGGTTGTGGCTCTATTTTCACAGCTCCGCTAGGTAGTACTCTGGTGGGGGACTCTGTCCAGGGGGCTCTAACTCCACATTTCCCACTGCCCTAGATGAGGCTCTCTGCAGTGGCTCCACCCCTGTGGCAGCCTTCTGTCTGGGTGCCCAGGCTTTACGATACATTCTCTGAAGTCTAGGTGCAAACTGCCAAGCCTCCACCATTCTTGCATTCTGTGCACCTGCACAGTTAACGCTATGCGGAAGTCACCAAAGCTTATGACTTATGCCCTCAGAGCAGTGGCCAGATTAATACTTGTGGCCCTTTGACCCATAGCTGCAGACTGAGGGAGGGATGTAGAGAGCAGCCCCTTGAGCTGGAGCAGAACAGCTGTACCCTAGGAAATCATTCCGTTTTCCTAGGCTGCTGGGTCTGTGATGGGAGGAATAGCCTTGAAATTTTCTGGAACGCCTTTGGGGCCCTTTTCCCATTGTCTTGATTATTAGCACCTGGCTCCCTTTTAGTGATACAAATCCCTCTAGTGAGTGGTTGCTCTGTAGTGCCCTTGAATTCCTCTGGAAATGCTCCTTCCTTTTCTACCACATGACCAGGCTACATATTTTCCAAATTTTTATTCTCTGCTTCCTTTTTAATGATAAGTTCTACTTTAGGTCATTCATTTGCTGCTGTATATGACCATAAGCTGTTAAAAGCAACCATGCTCATCCTTGAAGCTTTGCTGCTGAGAGATGTCTTCCCTTAGATACCCTAGGTCATCACTCTTAAGTTTGGCCCTAGGGCATGGACACAATGCAGCTAAGTTCTTTGCTATAGCAACAAGGGTGATCTTTGCTCCAGTTCTGAGTAAGTTCCTCATTTCCATCAGAGACTTTATCCGTTTGGACTTTGCTGTCTATATTTCTATCAGCATTTTGGTCACAACCATGCAACCAATCTCTAAGAATTTCCAGACTTTTCCTTGTTTATTTTTCTTCTTGTGTGCTCTTCAAACTCTTCCAACCTCTGCCTATTATCCAGTTCTGAGGCTGCTTCCACATTTTCTGGTATCTTTACAGCGGTGCCTCACTCCTTGGTACTAATTTTCTGTCAGTCTGTTTGTGTTGCTATAAAGGAATACCTGAGGCTGGTAAATTATAAAGAAAAGGGGTTTATTTGGTGTTATGGTTTGGCTCTATATATTTACCGAAATCTCATCTCAGTTTGTAATCCCCACGAGTCAAGGGAGGGACCTGTAATCCCCCATGTGTCGAGGGAGAGAGGGGGATTGGATCATGGGGACTGTTTCCCCATGCTGTTCTCTTAATAGTGAGTGAGTTTCCATGAGATATAATGGCTTTATAAGTGTTTGGACGATCTTCCTTTGTTCTTCTCTCTCTTGTTGCCTTGTGAAGAAGGTGACTGCTTCCCCTTTGCCTTCTGTCATGATTATAAGTTTCCTGAGGCTTCTCCAGTCATGCAGAACTGTGAGTCAATTACAGCACCTTTGTTTATAAATTACCTAGTCTCGGGGACGTTCTTTATAGCAGTGTGAGAAAGGACTAATACATTTGTCTCATGGTTTGGTAGGATGTACAAGAAGCATGGCACTGGCATTTGATTCTGGTGAGGGACTTAGGATGCTTCCATTCATGATGGAAGGGGAAGGGGAGCTGTCATGCGCAGAGATCACATGGTGAGAGAGAAAGCAAGAAAGAGATGGGAGGTACCAGGCTCTTTTTGACAACCAGCTCTCTTGGAAACTGATAGAGAAGAACTCACTCGTTACCAGGAGGACAGCACCAAGCCATTCATGAGGGATCCAGCTCTAGGACTCAAACACCTCCTTAGGCTCCACCTCCAATGCTAGGGATCAAATTTCAACATAAAATTTGGGGGCACAAATATCCAACTTATAGCAATATTTATCCGTTTAGCTCTAGACAACATTTAATCATTAAGAGACACTAGTTAAAAAGAAAATGCATCTATTGGATGAAGAGGTGGTTATAACTGAAATGGTCATCCATTCATTTATGTAAAATTTACTTATTCAGCAAATATATATTGCTTTCCTACTCCATGGAAAGCACTATGCTGGATCCTGGCTGTAAAAGATAAAGAGGCTATAACAGCTGGCTAAAGTACCTTAGGGCTAGTGACCCTGCATGCGCCAATGACCATGCAGTGTGAGTCATGCCATTTCACAGGTTAGAAGAAAGTGATGGTGGACCGTGGAGGCCCTGAGAGTAATGGTGAAGCTTAAGGGGTCTAGGAGTTGGCCATGTGGACAAAAAAGAGAATTTTATCCTTTTTTTCTTCACCTTTCTCCTTTTCTCTACTTCCTGAAAAATTCTTCACAAAGATTTAGCAGGGACCGAACAGAGTTGTGCCTTCCAGGTGCAGTGAGGGGGAGCCTCCATGGTCCCTCCAACAGGGGGAAGGAAGGTGCCTATGCAGGTGAGTCAGGGCCCAGCATGGAGTATTGGAGCCTAAGTAAGGCAAGAAGGGCTGCCCCCCAGGAAAGTGTCCAGACGAGGGGACAGTGGGACAGCCACAGAGATGAACCAATGAGGGAAATATATAAGGAATAATGTGGATCAGATTTTTCACTGCTGGAGAAGGTACTTCCACACACGGAAATGAGAACAAAAGAGTCAGCTCTTTGGTGTTGTATTAGAACTGTAGTTATCAGTTTGAACTCATGATTTTCAATACATAGAGAGAGAGAGAGAGAGAGAGAGAGAGTGTGTGTGTGTGTGTGTGTGTGTGTGTGTGTGTATGTGTATTTTCTAGCTCTGTATGCTGAGAGTGCCTGAGATCAGTGACAAACTCCTAGCAATGAGGACAACTAACATCCATATCTTTGGTTGGTTCAGCAGAGGGGCCAGGGCAATTACAAACTAAGCCTGCACAGTCTTATTCTGGAAAGCAACGAAGTGCACAAAAGACAATCAGAACATGCCAAAAGGACACACAATCCTGCAGGAAGCGGTTTCCCCATGAACATAAGAAAGATAACAATGGTAACAGATCAGAACCTTTTGAATAAAATAAAAATCAGTGTACTCATATTCATATAAATAATTGAATAAATAAATTGAAAATTTGATGAAGACTGGGATGGCTACCAGGCTGAAAGTATTACCCACAAAATATTTGTTAATTACAAAGGGGAAAAAAAAAGTAACTACCCAGTGAAGAAACCTGGCAGAAACCACCTTAGTTAAGTGATCAACGTTAATATTAGAAATGGAAAAAATCCAAATCATGTGCTGCCCAGTAAGATGCAATAAGGCACACATAGCATCACTTCTGTAATATTTTTGCCAAAAGTATAAAAAGCTGACTCTAATCATAGGGAAACATCAAACAAAGATAAAATAAGGTACATTCTCCAAAAACTGTCTTGTAATTTTCAAAAATGTCAAGGTTGTGAAAGTCAAGAGGACCTGGAGAAACTATTCTACCTTGAATGATACTATGACAACTAAAAGCATTGTGTGATTCTGGCCTGGAACATTTTTGGGAAAATGAGGAAACCTGAATGCGATCTGTGGATTAGATGGTAGTAATGTATAAGTGTGAACTTCCTAATTTTGATAGTTGATAATATAAGAGAAATACATTTTTTATAATATGCGATAATTGTCATTGTTTATGATACATATACACTAAAGCATTTAGGAGTTCAGGATGTCATGCTAGCAACTTACTCATAAATGGTTTGGGGAAAACAGTTCTTGCTACTATAGGCACAACTTTTCTACAAGTTTAAGATTACTTTTTAAAGAAAAAGGTTGGGAGAGAGAATCTCCTATGGGCAGGCCTGAATATGTTATGAGTTAGTGGGAGCTCCTTTTCAGCCCATTGAGAATATAGCTCTAGAAAATACAGCAATAGGGGGTGCCTACTGTGGCTCTACGTGTGCAGCTGAGGTTGGGATTGTAGTCATGGGCACCAGGGCTGGCTTTGCAAGTTAACAGTGAAATGTCTGAGTAGTTACAACACCTACTTTTTCTATATGGCTAGTTCCTCCTCTGTAAAATGAGCGGTGGACATAGCCTCCTTCCAGCTCTAAAATTTGACACTGTGATTTCATCTTTTAATATATTAGAGCTTGCCATCAGCTCTGTGGTGGTTTTTGTTGCAAAGTTCTCCATATCCATCTGCCCCAGGGAGATCCCGAGCTCATATAGCGTCACCTAGTTTGTCAGTTTGGCCACCTCTGCCTGCATTAATCTTCGTCTGGCAGGCAGGATTAGCCTCTGATGCGCAGAACTCCAGGAAGGAAGCACACCCTGGCCTAGCAGCACTGGGATGGCCTTTGAGATAACACTATCTTCTGTCCTGTATAACTCTAGAAGTGTAACTTGAAGTTCAGTTGGGAACATTGCCACAGAGAATGTTCCCTTGGAGGGCCTCCAAATGTTAATTCCAGAGATGACGGTGCAACAAGAAGGTGACCAGCCAGATGGGAAGCCCTGGTTCATGATGGTGTTCTCATCTCTCCACACCCAGGCCCATCTGACTTTCGGAACACATCAGGAAACTTTAACAGTCTCCACACAGGCACATGCCAAGCACACATAAGAAACAGACATTTCTAGTTGACATTTGGCCAGTGGAAATTAATATGCTGTCATGTGCTGAGAATTCTCTTTCCTGAGTAATAACCAGACTTAAGAGAATTAGAACAAGATGCAAGACTACTGAAAAATGAACGACAAAGATCTGTATGTCATATTTTTTTATCTAATGTAAATAGCCAAATTCCAAAGGCAATTGGTTTTATGTATAATGTAATCGGGAAGCTTTCCATCAGGTATGTGTTATTAAGAATCAGAGATATGTCAGGAGGATTTGATTGTTTCTGGAAAAACACCAGCAGGATTTAGAAGTTTCTTTGTTCAATCACCAAAGTGCCTGGCACATAATTGATGCTCAGCACATATTTGGATGGAGGCATAAAAATATATTTACCTGTGACAATGACGATGCATGTTGTTACATGCAGGGGACTCAGGCAGCCAACTATATTTTAAAATATTGTGCAATTTAGGTTCTCTTAAAATTCCGAGCCAGATGGAGGTTAAATAAGAAATGGTTAAAATTAATGCTTAATGTTTCCTGAATAAAATAGCTCACTCAGTCTGAGAGGTCTTTTCCTGTTTGCTGTAATTCTGTTTCTATTATTTTTTCAGTTCCAGGTAAGACCGTGTCGGGGGAGACTTTCTTCTCCAGACCCCACCTCTTTAATCTGGCAGGTAAGGGCACCATAAACTGGAATGATGCTTCCTCTAGTGCAGGCTCAACCCTGCCACAGGGATGATGGCTTGCTTATAAAGCTTGGGTAATGAATAGCCCAAGATTTATTTTCACATTTATTTAGGACAATTTTCTCTCTGTCACTGTGCCAACACTGTCAGCACAACTCAATGTTGCATAAAAAAGCACAAGCTTTGGAGAAAAAGCAAAAGGTCTGGTCTTAAATGTCTGCTCTGCCACTCATCAAGTGCCTGACCCTGGGCTGATTATTGGACATACTTGAGCCTCATTTTCCTCACAGGGTTGTTGTTCCAGTTAAACAAGACCACATTTATATAGTGTCTGGCACCTAGTAGGCCTGCAGTTTAATTCTCTCTTAGTTAATTTCCTGTGGGCCCATTTTGCTTTCTATCACCTCAGCCTTCTTGTTTTCTGCGAGCCTTTCCTGGTTCCCTCTTCTCTCTGGACTCTAATCTAAGGCAAATCAACAAACAGTAGCTGACCCTGCAGTTGGAACACTCCTGTAATGCTGTTACTTGGTCCGCATCTCCTTGTCCATTACATAGGGAAGGTGAGCGTTAGGATTCCTAGAGGTGCCCTGGTTGCCTTCTTCCAGAACAGAATCGTGTTACTTTATTCCATGTTGGCATCAGTAGGTGTATGTATAATTTTTAAGTTTATATTCCTGAATTATGTTCAGATTTGTCCTCGGTGTATTCAGTCCCATCTTAAGATTTTTCCCTTAGGGATAGGTTCAAATTAACTTGCCTCAATTTATGTGGGGATTGAAGGTGGAGACACGAGCAATTACTGCACTGGCATTTAGTAATGTGGTTACCTCCAAAACCCTGAGTGGCTGTCACCTATCATTAGGATCCTTGGGTATTATGGTGTGTTTTTGGCACAGTAGACAGAGTGATTCTCTAAAACATGCCAGATAATAAATGACACTCTCCAGTGCCCTCTAGTGGCTTCCCATCTCACTAGAATACAGCATCAGGCCCTGTCATCCCAGGGCCTGCATGACCCTATGTGATGTGACCCTGCCTGCTCTCCAGTCGCCCCTCATTCTCTATCTTATTGACTATGTTCCAAAGACACAGGCCTCTTTGCTGCTTCCCATGTCAAAGATCTCAAGATCCCAGCTCAGGACTTTTGTAGCTGTTGTTCCTCTTGCCAGAATATTAATCTCCCCATATAGCTACACTATTAGGTTCTGCTCAGATGTCACCTCCTCAGGGAGGTCTTCCTGGACTACCCTGTCTAAATTAGCACCAGCAATCAATCATCACTCTCTAGCCCTTAATCAGCTTTATTTTTCTACACACACAAGCACACATTTGTTATGTATTTAAAGCCTATTTCTTCTTCTAGAATGTAGGACATTGTTTCCTTCACTGACAGTATCTCCACTCAGTAGAATACAGTAGTGCCCGCTTATTCGAGGTTTTGCTTTCTGTGGTTTCAGTTACCCATGGTCAACTGGGGTCCAAAAGTATTAAGTGGGAAATTCCAGAAACAAGGAATCTGTAAGTTTTAAACTGTGTGCCTTTCTGAGTAGTGTTAGCAAATTTCATACCATTCCATTTTGCCTCCCCTGGAGGGTATCCCTTTGCCCAGCACATCCACGCTATATATACTGCCAGCCTACCAGTCACTCAGTGGCCATCTAGGCTATCAGATTGACTGTAGCAGCAACACAGGCTCATGGTCAAGGAACCACGATTTCACTTAATAATGGCCCCAAAGTGTAAGAGTATTGTGCCTAATTTACACATTAAACTTTCTCGTAGGTATGTGCGCATAGGAAAAAAACCTCATACTGTGTAGGTAGGGTTTGGCACTATCTGCGGTTTCAGCAGCCACTGGAGGTCTTGGAATGTATCCCCTGCTGATAAGGGGGAACCACTGTAGTGTGTGGTCCAGCAAAGGCACTCAGTGACTGAATGAAGTAATACATTAATATAGGAACAGCCCTGAGGTTATGTAGTTTGGTAAGAAAAGGACTGTGAAACCACTTTTGCTCGAAGACATTGTGATGCTGTATCTCCATTACCTGAACAAGAACAGCAATGTAATAGCTTCTATTTACTGAACATTATGATGCTTTGCTCAGTAGGAATCTACAAGTTGTTTGTGATCATTCATAAGCTTATAATTTCA
This sequence comes from Ateles fusciceps, assembly GCA_036589455.1. Lineage (NCBI taxonomy): Eukaryota > Metazoa > Chordata > Mammalia > Primates > Atelidae > Ateles > Ateles fusciceps. The sequence goes on from JAZHEH010002780.1 coordinate 1,990,007, forward strand.
TCACTTTGGTCTGTGGGAAAAATGTGCAGTAGTTTATTATAAGGTTATTACAAAGGAAATGTGCAGTTTTTTAACTACTATACTAAATGTACCATGAAACTTATACTCTACTGATGTACACAGAATATGGTATCACAAGAGACCCTCTTACAATTTTAGTCCTTTCTCTGACACATTCCTCAACACTCTGCATTCCCCTTACCATCTCCTGGAAAACAAATACAGACAACGCCTCCTCGAGCATACAGTTGGGATTTCAAAACATGAGCGCTAGTTCCAGACAGGTCTGGTTTAAATCTATGTGGCCTTGAATGAGTTATTTAAAGTTGCTGTGTCTCAGTTACTTCATCCCTTAAATGGGAATAATGCTAGCACCTATATTATAGATAGGCACTATCTGAGTAAATGAAATGAGACATCATGTGATTAGCATTGGCTGGGTGTGGTGGCTCACTCCTGTAATCCCAGCACTTTGGGAGGCTGAGGAGATGGATCACGTGAAGTCAGGAGTTCGACACAAACCCAGACAACATGGTAAAACCCTGTCTCTACTAAAAATATGAAAATCAGCAGGGCATGGTGGTGCATGCCTGTAATCCCAGCTACTTGGGAGGCTGAGGCCCAAGGATTGCTTGAACCCAAGAGTCAGAGGTTGCAGTGAGCTGAGATGGCACCATGGCACACTCCAGCCTGGCAGCAGAAGGAGACTATCTCAAAAAAAAAAAAAAGACATAATGTGATTAGCATGAAACTTTCACAGAACAATTATTAACATAAAGAAGGGTCCTAAGTATTTGGGACTTAGGAAAGGCAGTTCTTGTCTCCCCAAAATGTTTTTTTCTAACACATGACAAATAATTTTCTTTAGAATATGTATTTAAAATTAGTCTGTGGAAATTTGAACAAATTTGCCAATATACAAATTTGAAATGGTGTCATATTTCTGCTGTATAAACACCTTTTTAATATAAGGTGTAATTGTCTTCTCAGCTTTCACTGTGGTCCGCTACCCTACTCAGAAGATACCCCTTGGGTGGAGTGGGTAAGTCTTCAGAATTTGTTTTGTTAAACTATTTTCATTTTAAAAAAATTGCTTATCTGCTTTTGGTTTTAGGACAAGTCGCAGCAACTGCTTTACAGAAAATTTTTTTCTTTCTCCTACATGTTGCAAGAGAAGTGGTTTCAGGAATAGGCCTGGGGTATGTTTGGTTTAGTGTGTGTGAGATCAGATGGGAATAGAGCTCCACCAGGAGTGGACGGATTCAGGAGTCATGCAGACGGAGATGTTAAGATCTCCCATCTTTCCCGTACACCACAGCCACTGTATAACTTGGCTTTCTCTCCCTCTTTATTTTTTTCATTTTTCTTCTTAGCAAAAGCAGGCATTACTGACCTCACTGGGGTACTAGGGCAATTTTATTAGTATTCCTTTTATTGAGCATCAGCTTTTATCTGGAGGTAGAAATATATATTATTTTATGCAGTTGCACACACACGCATACACACACACACGTGCACATCTGAGGCTGGGGAGGATCTGCAGAGACCTCCAAAAGAAGAGAATCCAAGGCCATATCCCTGAAATGATCTTGAGTCAACTTTTAGAAGGAAAAATTGTTCAAAAACAACTCTTTGTCTGTCTAGGGTAAATCTTATAGCCATATAGGAAATGTCAGTATGGAGCTCTGCTACCAGATCCAAGGTGTGTATGTGTGGAGATGGGGCTGTGGGCACTAGGGTATGGGGGAGAACAAGAAGCAGATATTACTCTAACAGAAATAATTTCCTATTTCTTGCATATCCTCCACTCACGATAAAATATACTTTTCGGAATTACACATCGGCTGTTTGCAGTGTCTGAGGCAGAATGCCTGGGCTGTAAATTTTTTTTTTTCCAGCAGGAGACTAAGAAATAAGTTATAAAACATTAATACTGCCTGAAAATAACTTAGGGTAGGGTGATCCCAAGATGAACTCGAGTTGAGCACCAGAGGGAAGCTGTATCTCCAGAGGAGAAATTTCATTAAAGAGGACTTGCCCTTTCCACAGAGAGGTCTAGGTCTGACTTCTTGAAGCTGGAAGGGCTGCGTCACGCTGAGTGGGAATCCTGGCCACTTCACACATGTGTGGAGCATGCTTCTCCTCCAAAACAGAAATAATTGAGGAAGTAAGGCAACCTTCCTCTTCTAAACAAAGGGATTCTAGCACATCATCTGGGCCCATTATGGGGTGTTTTCAAATTTCCATAAGCTCAGTCAAATTTAAGACTTCACTAATTTGGACATGTGATCAGTTGGGAGGCGCTGGACTGAAATACAGAGTAGTGGTTCAGTGCACAAATTAAGGAGTCAGACCTGGTGAGAATCCTGGCTTTGCCACTTATTAGCTGTGAACTTGCACAGTTTATTTATTTGCTCTCAGACTGCTTTCTCTTCTGTAGAAGTGAAACAATAATACCTAATTATAATGTAGTTTTGGGGTTTTTTTGAGACAGAGTTTGGCTCTTGTTGCCCAGACTGGAGTGCAATGGAGCAGTCTCGGCTCACTGCAACCTCCGCCTTCTGGGTTCAAGTGATTCTCCTGCCTCAGACTCCTGAGTAGCAGGGATTACAGGCATGTGCCGCCAGGCCCAGCTAATTTTATATTTTTAGTAGAGATGGGGCTTCTCCATGTTAGTCAGGCTAGTCTTGAACTCCCAACCTCAGGTGATCTGCCCGCCTCGGCCTCCCAAAGTGCTGGGATTACAGGCATGAGCCACCATACCCAGCCAATTATAATGTAGTTTTGAGGATTAAATGAGATAAGGAATGCACAACAGTTCATGATTAAAAAGTAGTCTCTTTTTTCATATTAATATTTAAATTATTCTAAGCCCTCATCCTACTGGTTATAAGAAGTCCAATTTTCTGTTGGATCCCCCTACTCCAAGTTTTTGTTTGTTTGTTTGATTTTATTTCAGTAGTTTTTGGGGAACAGGTGGTTTTTGGTTACATGGATAAGTTCTTCAGTGGTGACTTCTGAGACTTTGGTGCACCTGTCACCTGAGCAGTGTACACACTGTACCCAATATGTGGTCTTTTATCCCTCACTCCCCTCTCCTCTTCTCCCGAATCCCCAAAATTTATTATATCATTCATATGCCTTTTTGTCCTCATAGCTTAGCTCCCACTTATAAGTGAGGATATACACTATTTGTTTTTTTCATTCCTGAGTTACTTAGAATAATGGTCTCCAACTCCATCCAGGTTGCTGTGAATGCCATTATTTCATTCTCTATATGGCTGAGTAGTGTTCCATGGTGTATATATACCACATTTTCTTTACCCACCTGTTACCTGATGGGCATTTAAGTTGATTTCATGTATTTGCAATTGTGAAGTGTGCTGCTATAAACATGCATGTGCAAATATCTTTTCCATATAATGACTTCTTTTCCTTTGAGTAGATAACCACTAGTCTCCAAGCTATTTTGGGGAACATGGGAGAAAGTAGTTTTTATTTTTTATTTTTTTAAGACAAAGTCTTGTCCTATCACCCAGACTGGAGTGCAGTGGCACCATCTCAGCTCACTGCAACCTCTGCCTCCTGGGTTCAAGCAATTCTTCTGCCTCAGCCTCCCGAGTAGCTGGGATTCAGGTATGTGCCACCACACCTGGCTAATTTTTGTATTTTTACTAGAGGTGAGGTTTCGCCATGTTGGCCAGGCTGGTCTCGAACTCCTGACCTCAAGTGATCCACCTGCCTCGGTCTCCCAAAGTGCTGGGATTACAGGCGTGAGCCACCATGCCTGGCCCAAAGAAAGTAGTTTTAAGTTCTACATGTTAACCTGGTAGTCATTGTTCCACTGAATCCTTTCTGTTGCCCCAGATGTCTTGTGTAACCTCTTGCTATTGTATAGCTCACTTCTCTGGACTTGAATTCAAATGAAGCTCCAGCTAGCTCATATAATGCCTTTGTGTCAATCAGCAAAAAGTGATCCTTCCAAACAGGGCCATGACTTCATGAACACAGTAGGCCTTTGAATGAATTAGAAAACGACGTCCTCTCTTCCAGGTGGACTCAGCCCCATGTCAGGATCCACAGTTTGTTGAAGAGAGTGCCGTCTGCATTTCAGCCCTCATGTCTCTCCTTAGCCAGATGCTTCTGGACAATTAAAAACCCAATACAATCTTGAGCAACGGCCCAGGGTAGTCCCCAGCTGCATGTAACTGACTTAAACAAAATAGAAGTTTATTTCTTGCTCATTTAAAAGCAGGTAGGACTTCCAGAATTGATCTGACCATTTCGTGCTATCATCAGAGTGTTGGTTTCTGTTTTTCTGCTCCAGCATTCTAAGTATGTGCCTTCCAGTGTTAAGGTCATTTAATGGTCCATGATAGCCTTAGAGCTTATGCCATCGTATCCAAGTTCTAAATGGCAGGAAGGAGGAAGGATGGAAGACGAGTGTGCCCTCATGCACATAAGGATTCTTTTACATAAATCTTGTTGACTGAAGCTTCATCATATGACCACACCTGTCTGCAAAGGAAACTCAGATATGTATTCGTTGTATCATTGAGGAGGTGGGGAAAATGGATATTAAGGGTGGGCCGTTGGCAATTTCTCACAAGGCTTTTCTCATTTGCAGCTCTACATTACTGTAGGCAGGGACCCAGAGTACTTCCTCACCATTACCACTCCCTCTCCTGACGCAAAACAGCTCAGAGTCTAATTTAATAAAATTTAATTGAATGCAGAGAATGATAAGAAAATAACATGGCAGAGAGCTGAAGGCAATATTGCATAATGGTTAAGCACATTGGCTCTAGAGTCAGATTGTCTGGGTCAAACACTGGCTCTGTGGTAATTGCTTAGCTATGAGACTATGGGCAGCATTTTCCCCTAACCTTTCTGGGCTTCTGGTTTCCCAATCTGCAACATAATAGGGTTGTTATGTGTATTAAATGAAATAATACACATGTAGTCCATTTAGTGCAGAGTGGCTGTATTCCTACAGATTAGCACTCTAAAGGATTTGAGGGGCAGACAGGAGATGATATATACCTCTGGCCATGGTTTCTTGGTGATACCACTTACAAGAATATTGGTTTATCCCTCCACTCTGCAGTCATATTTATGAAGTGATATTTATGAAATACCAACCAATCCCTAAGTGACTGCTGATCTTTACCCTTGGCTTGCTTTATTGTATCCTTGAACAGCCAGAAAACTTGCATTTGAAGAGTTAGCATAATTTTCATTCTTTGTGGCCAGTTGAACACTTCATTTGCTTATCCTTGTCAGTCATTATGCATTAAAACTATTTGCCAGAAATAAATGGCAGAAAGAGAATGCACAGAGGGGGTAAAGACTACAGAACGCACTCAGCTCTTTGAGTGTTTCCAGCATCTGACTCTGATGCCCATTAGCTACCAGTCAGCAGTCTGGTCTGCCTTGCTAGCCTTCCTGTATTTGTCCAAGTGGGAGTATATAGAGTATATGGGATGGCCATCTAGAAATACTTACCTTATTTTTTTTTTATTTTCAGAAAAATATTTTAGAGAAATATAGAAATATAATGCATCAGTGCTGTGGCAGGTATTAAACAGATTAGAGGTGTATATAACAATCATACTACTTAACTGAGAGAAAGTCCTCAATAAGTGTTCAGAGAAAAAGTAAAAATGATTATATATACGACTGTCAGCAATGATTCCTTTTAGGGTTACAGGCTCTGATCCCCGTTTGAAAGTCTTGCTTTGCTCTCTATGGGCTCCCAAGCAGTGGAGGGCCCACTTCTCATGCGACTCTCTGGCTCCCACTGTGCTTCTCATGTCAGACACCCCGAGTGTCTCAGTCCACAGCATGTGAGATTGGTGGGGATCCTCCCTTGCCTCTGTCCAGCGCCATGTTTTTTCCTGTCTGAGCATGACTGACAGTGGAAACTTATTTTCTTCAAGGGATGCTCCTGACCCATACAGAGGACAGTCTGAACTCTATTGTCCTGACGAGACAATCACTGAAGTTCAGAGTACGTTGCTCAAAAAGTAGGTTTTCTCCAACTTTATATGCGGGCTCCAAATTTCAGTCTAAATCTATATTTAAAAAAATTCTTTACATCAGCAAGTATATGGCATGGTGAAAGCTACCTCTAGTTTATATCGTGATAAATAAAACAATATCTTCATCTATAGCGTCATCATTGGGACTTCAAGTGACTTCACCGTTTTTTTTTCTCTAGAAAACTATGGATAGGAACTAGCTTTACAGCAGTAATAGTACATTTTCCTGATAATAATATCAACTTTCTGCTTCCAAAAGAATGTCCCAAAGGTCTCCATCTAGAAAAACTGAAAACTCTCAACCAGTCCCAAATTGCACTTCAAATGCTTAAAAAGAAAATAAAAATTCTTTTTTTGACTGGGGAATCAACTTGCTAGTGTTTAGCACATGATAAGCATGAAAACAGTTTCTATTGTTCCTACCTGTTCCTTTCCAAAAAGGACTTTTTGTGGCTTTGAGTAAAGGACTGATGTAAAATAAGGTTAGAAAACAGGATCATATAAAGAAAAAAGACCTATGTTCACTGTAAAAGGCGGTATATTACTGTGAGCTTCCTTGTAGCAAGGACAAAGAAAGGAAATTCATCAAGCCTTTTAACTTGGCAATGAACAAGCACACCAATTCTTCAAGAGAGCAAGTTTTTCGTGGCAGTGCATCCTATAGATTGAGAGACGTAATAGGCAGCGTCTTCGAAAAAGCTAAAGGCACGGGGTTTTTGTGCAACTTCACACAATTCTAAGGGCATCTAGGCTTACGAGGAGGTCTGCCTGGACTGATAGGCAGACATCAGAATGCCTTGGGGGAGCAGAAGAGAGGCATGTACTTTTCAAAATATTCCTTCCTCTCAGACATTTGAGGATGAACTGTCATTTTCAGAAGATGTGATAAAGACCAGAGGGATATTTGATACAGTTGAATTTAGCTTTGGAGAAGTTGTATTTATTGCTGAGTGCATTGAGTATAATGACAGACATGTTTATAACTACTTAAATATTAAATATGTTTGTCTTTTCATGTTTTTAGTCATAAAAATATAAAAATTTGACTAATAAAGAAAAATGACCTAGATTCCCATAATCTTAATATGATTACCCTGATAGTTTAAAAACATTTTTAAAATTTTTGTTTTTATTTAGTTGAGACCATTAAAAAATATTTTAAATATTTTTAAGAGACAGGGTCTCATTCTGTCACCCAGGCTGCAGTGCAGTGGTGTGTTCACGGCTCACTGCAGCCTCAACCTCTTGTGCTCAAAAATCCTCCCACCTCAGCCTCCCGAGAAGCCGGGACTACAGGCATACAACACCATGCTTGGCTCATCTTTCAGAGACGAGGTCTTGCTGTGTTGCCCAGGTTGGTTTTCAACTCCTGACCTCAAGCAATCCTCCCACCTTGGCCTCCCAAATTGCTGGGATTACAGGCATGAGCCATATCCCCCAACTACTGTGGTTTAAAAACATCCATAAATTACTTGATAATCTTTCTTTCAAAAGAAGAAAGCTAATTCTCCTCCCTTTGACTAGGAGTTGGACTTACTGACTTGATCCCAACAAGCAGAATGTGGTAGAAGTGAGAAGTATGACTTTCTAGCCTGGGTCATAGCAAACACTGTGGCTTCCTCCTTGTTCTTTTTTCACTCACTCTGGAGGAAGCCAACTGCCACTTTGCGAGGACACCTAAGAAGCCTGTGTAGGGGCTCATTTGGCAAGGAATTGTGCTTCCTGGCAATAGGCAACAAGAAACTGAGCCCCCACTGCCACCAGCCATATGCATGAGCCTTCTTAGAAGCAGATCCGCGAGCCTCACTCCAGCTCTCACATGACTGCAGCCCTACCCAATAGCTTGACTGGGATCTCATGGAAGACCTTGAGCCAGAACCAGCTAAGCCACTCCCAAATTCTGAGCAAGGGGAAACAGTGAGAAAATAAATACTTGTTGTTTCAAGCTGCCAAGTGTTAGGGGTAACTTAGTCACCCAGCAACAAGAAGCTAATATAATCAGCATTAATACCTTTCTGTTTATTATTTCCATTTGCCCTCTGCTGTAGAGATGCTTGTGCTTTATAGGTCCAGTCAAAATGTACACAAGCTTGTCTCCTGTGTTTTTCACTGAATGGTGGAGAGGCAGTATAGTGGATATAGTGGAGTGGTTGGAAACGCGAGGCATGCAGTTAGCTTACTTGGATTTGAACCCTGTCTCTTCTCTTTCTCTCTGATTTTGGATATGTCATTTTCTTTATGCTTAATTTTTTAATTTAAACTGGAGATAACAGTACATGGGGTTATTGTGAGGATTAATGAGTTTATATGTATAAAATATTTAGAAGAGTATCTGGTGCGTAGTGAGCGCTCTAGAGGAGGGAGTGATTTCTATACTGTATAACTTAAACATTTTTTTTTTTTCTTGTAGACAGGGTCTCATGCTGTCATTCAGACTGGAGTGCAGTGGCACCATCACAGCTCACTGCAGGCTTCAAATCCTGGGCTCAATAAGTCCCCCACCTCAGCTTCCCATTTAGCTAGGACTACAGGTGCATGCCACCATGCCAGGTTAATTCTATTTGTTTTTTTTTATAGAGGCAGGGTCTTGCTATATTGCCCAGGCTGGTCTTGAACTGGCCTGAAGTGATCCTCCTGCTGTGGCTTCCCATCAAAGTGTTGGTATTACAGGCATGAGTCACTCCACCTGGCCATGTAACTATTGATAATCACTTTTAATGACTACGTAATACTATCTCAAGAGAGGCACCATATTTTCCTCATCATTAATCTAATATTAATAAGTTAGGTTATCTTGAAATTTTTTGCTGTTATAAATAATGCCATGATAAACATTTTGGGCAAAATACAATTTTATCAGATAGAATCTCAATATGTAAACATTGAAACTAGCTCAAAAGTGCTCTTGAAAGTGGTAAGAATATGCTTTAAAAACATGCACACGTATGTTCATAGCAGCACTATTTATAATAGCAATGAACAAATACCTGTCGATGACAGACTGGACAGGGAAAATGCGGCACATATACACCATGGAATACTATGCAGCCATCAAAAATGATGAGTTCGTGTCCTTTGTAGGGACATGGATGAATCTGAAAACCATTATTCTCAGCAAACTGACACAAGAACAGAAAATCAAACACCACATGTTCTCACTCATTGGTGGGAGTTGAACAATGAGAATACATGGACACAGGGGAGGGAGCATCACACACTGGGGTCTGTTGCAGGGGAGGCCAAGGGAGGGACAGCTGAGGGGTGGGGAGGTTGGGGGAGGGGATAACATGCGGAGAAATGCCAGATGTAGGTGATGGGGGGATGGAGGCAGCAAACCACACTGCCATGTGTGTACCTATGCAACAATCCTACATGATCTCCACATGTACCCAGAACCTAAAGTAAAATAAAAAAAAAATTCTGTAGTTCAGATTGTCAGTTACCCAATCTACACTTCAGTTAATGAATGACTTTGCAGCTTTAAGTGTATTTATATTATGTGTCTCTTCATGAACCTTTGTGGTAGCAGGATTGCATGTAGTCTAGTGGGAACAGGCACTGATTTCAGTGGAGTTTTGCTGCATCAAAACTCAGAGTCTTTGGGAGGCCGAGGTGGATGGATCACAATGTCAAGAGATCGAGACCATCCTGGTCAACAGGGTGAAACCCTGTCTCTACTAAAAATACAAAAATTAACTGGGCATGGTGGCGCACGCCTCTAGTCCCAGCTACTTGGGAGGCTGAGACAGGAGAATGCTTGAACCCGGGAGGCGGAGGTTGCGGTGAGCTGAGATCGTGCCATTGCACTCCAGCCCGGATAACAAGAGCCAAACTCTGTCTCAAAGGGAAAAAAAAAGAACAACTCAGAAGTGTGCCAAGTTTAGATATTAGGGACCACGGTTTCAGATAGATGGGGATTAAGATACTTAGGCTTAAGTTTTGATGCTGCTGCTTACTAGCTGTGTGACTTTGGGCAAGGTCAGGGCTTATTTTCCTCCTCTGTAAATGTATAGGATAATAAGTCTTATAAGGAGAGTAATGAGGATATAACAAAATAGCTTTTGTCCAAGTACAAAAAGCTAAAGACTGTTACTATTTCTAGGACTGTGAGCTTCATGGAGATAAGAAACTGCTTTTTTGTCCTTCTAGTGAATGAGTTCCATTGCAGCTTTGACTGTGGTTGAATTACCTATGAAAGCCCTGCGTCTTCAGCATCTAGCGCATAATGGACACTCAGCAAATGACAACTGAATGAACAAACTAATTACTCTTACCTTGAGCAGTGACTCGTGTGACCTCTGGCAATTGGTTCACCGTCTGAACCCCTCAGCTAGATACCTCCCCCCACTACTGCTCCTCCATTGACAGGCATTCCGCAGGGGTCAGTTCTTTCCCAGCCAGAGCCAGCACTGGCACTTATGTCTGCCATTGTCACTGGAGAGGCCCTGGGACTTCACTTGATGCTATCCCACTGGGATGGCTGAGAAGAAGTAGGAGAAAATCCAGCAAAAGCATGGGCTTGTCTAAGTGCCTCCTCATCTGTTTCTTGGCATCTTCCTTGCTTCCCTGGTCCTCCCCGCCCCAGACCTCCTTGTCTTCTTTCTTCTGTCCAATAAGACACACATGCCTCTTCTAAGTATCACGTTAGGGCTGAAGTCTAAAGTCTTCTCTTAGCTGAAATCCACTGTGCACTTGCCACTTGGCAGAGACTGCAAACAGCTCAGTGGGTGTTTTTATAGTCAGCATTAAAAAAATAATTGCCACACCACTATTAAAGTTTTCCTCATTGTTGTAACTGTTGGCAAAGGCAAATGTCTGGGGAGATTGACTGCCTGAAAAGCTTCATTATGCTGCAAGAATATTTTTGATGAAATTTCAACAGCTCCTGTCAACTTTACCATGTGGTTTTTTCTTTTCTTTTTTTTTAAAGTCATCCCCCACCCTTCTCTAATAGGTCTTCCAATTCATGAAAACATTCAGGTCAGTTGTTGAATAACTGAATCTTTCCAAGTAGTTAGCAGGTAGCATTACCAGGTAGCAGGCAGTGTTTGCTTGTAATCCGTCAATAGTACTTGCAGTGGGGCTAACTGTCATCTTGAGTGGCCCTGCAATCACATCTAATTAAAAATGTTAACAGAGAGTTATTTCTGTCTTTTGTTCCCACTGCTAGGTTGTATGTTTTCTCTTCAGAAATCCAAGCTCAAAGTAAGACGGATATTTGGAACATGTGAATTTACAGGAAAAGTCTTCCCCAGCAACCCAAAGTACATAAAAGCATTTAGGCCTCATTCCTCTATCCTCCTGACTTCATCGGTTTCCGTCAGTTTATATATTCAAGGCAGATATACAGTATCTGATGAATGCAAGAGGGACATGAAGCCTTTTCCTAAGCAGCAAAATTATACTCTTCCAACTAGACCGGGAGCCAGGCTGAAGGGACAAAGACAGGAGTCTCCTAAGACTCACTAACACTTGCCTGGTAATGGCAGTGGCTGCCGCGACTGCTAGGTTTCTTGCCTTTGATTCATATTTTCTTTCTTAATGCTTCACTGAACAGTTTTCCAGTTCAAGATAGGTAGATCTGCCAAAACTACAAAGCCTAGATTGCATATAGAACGTGCTTAGATTTACAGAGCAAAGGAGCAGGAACACATTTTTCCATCAACAGAGTCTGGGTCTTGGCTAATTTAAAGTTTTGTGACTGTTCTTGGGATCAGTCCTGGGTCAAGCCACTGTGAGGTCCAGCTGACTACTTCACTCTCATAAATACTTTCTTTGAAATCTCTTTCAATGAAGAAAATCATTTCTTGTTTTATATTTAGAGACGGGATCCCATTTTCTTTCTTTCATTCTTTTTTTGTTGTTTTTCATCCCGACTCACATATAGAATCAAGATGTTGGGTTCCAGAAGCCCGTATGCTAATTCACAGATGGCTTTTAAGGATAAATTTTTTCTTGCCATTTGAATTCTTTAGGTAATGTCCTTTATTTTCCAATACAGAATAAAAAACACTGTAAATAGACATCAGTGTCATATGGTGCCTAACGATTTCTTCAGGTACTGCAATCAATATCATTTGGTGATGGTAGTGAATGAGACACAAATATTACTATGAGGATTTTCTTGGACTTGCTTTTTGGAAGATTTCATTTAAAGTTGAATTCTAAAATGTTGAGAATACAACAGCTGGTATTCAGCGTTTGTTTTGAATTTATATCTAATCAAGATAATAGAGTCTCTTCACCGGTAAAAGCAAAGCTAGGATGCCAAAAAAGAAGTAATGTACTTATAACCAATGCATTCTATTGACATATTTTAACTTTAACATTAATTGATTTTTTACTAGAAAGGAAACAAGAGAGCATGCAGAGAACCAGTGCTTTTGTTAGGCATTGCCATAGGCATTCAAAATCTATTTGGTTTTAGTAGGTCATCATGCAAAGGGAAAACCAAACATGAGAACGAAAACTCACTGGAAACTTGCCTCTGTAACATTCAGATGATTAAAAATCGACTTCCCCCCACACCCACATCTTTTATTAGACAGCCACCAGAAAATACACAGGTGATCCCTGTAACTTTTGGTATGAAGAACAGAAAATGTGTTACAAGCCTACCCACGATATATCTAAGCTTCATTGCATAAGTCCCACTCTTACAGGGATTTTCAACAAATTCTGTGGCAACTTGACAGATGTGTCATAACGTCTAATCCTTTTAAAACCCCAAAGCTCTTAGGAAGTGGATGTTTTAAAAAAGCAGACTGGAAAACATGCTGTTCTTGTCTTGAGTTTTTCCTTCAGTATCTGTACTGCCCCCCAGTCCCTTCCTTCTGCAAAGTACTATAGAAGAGGCAAAATATAAATCTAGCATTGAAATAGTACTAGGGAAACAGGAGCTAGATGGGATTTCCCTGCAGCTGAAACAATACAAACAGAAAGAGGTGAACCTAAATGAGTTGGCCTTTCCCCAACTAAAACCCCAAAGCTCTACCATTTGATAAGAAGACTGCTTCAACTGAACCACTCCAGGGCAGCATGCCTGCATACCTGAGTTAAAGAAATACGTTCCAGATTGGAGTCTGGGAGGACAAGAGAATAAAAGTAGGGATATTCTCATAATGAAAGAAATAATACCTGCCCCCTCCCCCCTCAAAGATCCTCCCCAGCCTGCTCAGTGTTTTGAGCTCAGGTCCATATTTCTAAATTATCTAAGTCCGTGCTTACAGTACAGCATGGTGCCAGATTCAGTGGAGGCCAGGAGATGGTTTCATGGAGTGAAGTGACACCCTTGGAATTGCACACAGTTGTGAGGTCTGCTTCTTAGACATTTGGACAACTGCCACGAGGAAGGGAGGGAGGAAATTGGGCCAGTTTGCCTTCTGTTACAGACCAGCCTTTTGGATGACAGAATTCTTTCCAATCAAAATGCCATGGATTACTCCCTGCTGTGAGCTAATAGGGTGCTAATTAGCATATTTCATTTACTTACTTAACTGGGATAGAAACCACTGGGCACGTGGCCCACTTAGAAAGGTTTCCTGGGGAAGCTATGAACTGTTCTAAGTGTTACCTTCTTGCATTAAGGAAACCAGTTCACAGAAGCACAATACCAGGCATCCCCCCTTCCTTCTCCCATCACATCTCCTTCTCCCCTAAACACACACAGGCAGTACAGACAGGGGCTTGAGTCTAATCTGGACTCACTTAAATAAGAATCTGAAATGAGAAATGAAATTGCATGACCATTTCCCATGGTTCATCTCCATAAATGGTTTTTGGCAACTGCATGGACCATTCTTGACTTGCTGCTTCACCTGTAATGATGACTCTTGGGTATCAGGAGAAGTAGTGGCCTCTCCTGATCTCTTTATCACTCTCTCTCTCAGACCGGGAGCCAAATTCACACAGCAAGTGAAGACTGTTGCTGGGTCCCAGGGCCCTCTCTGGACTATTACTTGGGGAATCTTAAAACACCTGTTTGACATAGTTTTCTTTTTACTTCGGGAATAACTCACTTTATAATTCTCAAGCTGCACTAAAGTACTTTTAGGTTCTTTGGAGTTCCGTATCTGTTAATCTCTCTAATGGCATATTTTCAGTTTGTTCAGGGACAAATTATTAACAATGTGCAATGAAAACAAAGCAGCCAAAACCTGCTATGTAAAGAGGAATGTATCCCAATCTCAAATTGCTTCCTGTGGTGTGGGGCCCGTGTGCTAAGCAGTAATATCAAAGGGCTGAAAAATAGGCAGTCAGTGTTCTACAAAGAACTCTGCTTGAGTGGGCAAAGAGAGAGAGAGAAAAGAAAAAGGCAACCTTACACAGTAGGGGTGCTTTTCTACAACAGGGTAGAAATAAATATGTGTAAGGGCTTTTGTGGTATTTCTGCATAATCTTTATATCTGAGGACTCAGTTAATGGTACCACAGATCTCTTAGTTGTCTAGGCCTAAAAATCTTGGAGTCATGAATAGTTTCTCTTATTCCAAGCAGTCACTGAGTCTTGTCATTTTCACTTCCTGATGCTTCTCAGCCGCGTCTTCCCTGCTTTTCCATTGTTACTGCCTAGTTCAGGCTAAGTCACCTGCCACCTAGACCCTTGCTACTTAAAACATTCTCCATGGACTAGAGGATTAGCCTCACTTGGGAGTCGGCTATAATTCAACGACTCTCTCACCCTCAGGACAAATCACACTTTGCCTTTTAATAAGACCCGCAGATGATTCATCGGTCCATTAAGATCTGAGGAGCACTGAGCTAGGCCACCATAGGCTGCCATCTTGCTTGCTTCCACCATCTATTTCCTCTCTGCCTCCCATACACATCCTCATGGTCCACAGATCTGATTATGATATTCTTCTGCTTAAAATAGCACTCCATAATCTACCAAATAAAATTATGTAGCAGCTATGATATTTTCAGTCCACAATAACAGGCAGCCATAAAGCATAGCTTTATTTTTCTGTATAGAACATAGCTCCTATGTCAGGTTTTCTATGCTTTCTGATGTTGGGAAATTTCCTAGTTAATTCTAGATGACCATAGTTACTTCATGTTATCTCAGCCATTTCACATTTAAGCTTAGTTGATCATGATTTGCTATTCTTTACTTTTCACCTCATAGTGACATCAAAAATCCTAGGGGTTGCTATAGTTTTCTGGCATCATCTGGAAGTTCACTGGCTATTTGCTGGTGCCTCTCCACACTGGAGCAGGTCTCCAGGCACTGTCATCACTCCATGCTGATGTTCCCCAAGTGGCCAGACCCCCATGTTTCCATATGGTTTCTGATTTTACCATCTTTGTTGCTTCCTCTTCTGGCATATCTTTATGACCACCTTTGGGCTAGCTAACTTTCTTTCCTTTTTAGTTGATGTATGAACCCATCTTGGGGGGATACAGAAAGACTTGACTGTTCTTTGTGGCCAAGAGAGATGCAGTGGGGCTGCCCAGATCCTCTGTAACCCACATACACCCCCAGCTACTATTCTCCAGCATTTGTGTCTGGGCACCTCAAGTTTCTAACACACTTTTCAGCTTTTCTTCTTCTACCACCCCAAATTTTACTCTGTGCCCTATCAAATGAAACACAGATTTCTCTGTCTTAAGTCTCTTTATAGAATATCTCCTTCACTTTAACCTGAACTTTGTATAGGCTCATAATAAATAAATAATTTGGTAATAATGATATTCTACCAAGTACTTAACAATCTTGAGGCCTTGAAACTCTGGGCCTACCAATATTGCCAGCAATATACCATAGAGAAAACTCAACTCATATGGTTTTATGTGGATCGCTTAGTGTCTTTGCATCCGCATGTAAAATGCTTATAGGAATTATGAAAAGGAAAATAAATCTCAGGACCCCCAAATCAGTAAGCCAAAAGGAAAAGTCAAGCTGGGAACTGTTTAGGGCAAATCTGCCTCCCATCCTATTCCTAAAAATGATAGCTACCAAAACAAAAAAGCTGCATACCTTCTTTGCAATTTGACCAAAATGAAATTCCTGTGGACAAAGAACAGATGGAACTCAAAGTCATGCCTCTGCTCACATGACAAATGCCTTTCTAATTGCTTCCTTTGCCTTATTGTTTCACTAAACCAGCCTAAGGCATAAGTGGCTATTCCACTAAATTGTGTATTCAGTGAAAGGTGAATCAGAAACTCAGAAGAATGCAACTGTTTGTCTTTTATCTACCTATGACCTGGAAGCCCCCTCCCCTCTTCAAGTTGTCTTACCTTTCTGGACCAAATCTACGTACATCTTACATATATTGACTGGTCTCATGTCTCCGTAAAATGTGTAAAACCAGGTTGTGCCCTGACCACCTTGGGCACATGTCATCAGGACCTCCTCAGGCTGTGTCACAGGCACTTTCTTAACCTTGGCAAAATAAACTTTCTAAATTAATTGAGACCTATCTCAGATACTCTTGGTTTACAGAATAATACTCTCTGCCAGATAATTATGATATACTTTGAGACCCCTGGGAGGTAAAAAACCATAGGTAGCCTTTGCATTTCTCAATTTGTCCTATTTTGTCCAGAAATGTTCTCCTATTTTATTTTCACATATCTTATTTCACCTATTAAATATTGGGCAACCCATCAGGAAGGGACTATTTCTTTACTTTATTTTATGTCTTCATAGTAATTAGTACAATATTAAGTAAACAGTCAATACCTATTGAATGCATATCAAACTGATAAATATATAGAATTCTACTCCTGTATGTGCTGAACTATGTGAAATGCCCTCTGTCTCTGGGAAGTCTATGATATAGCTTGTTGCTTTATTCAAGAGTGTCTAATTTTAATATCACAGCTGTTTCTTAATTTAAACCACTAATACATAGCTTCAGAGTTATAGTGGTACTATGTGAGAGGTTAATATCAAGTGTTTTTATTGAAGGCAACATCCTTCAAAACTAAACATCACATATTCAACAACAATGTATTATCCTCTCATTCAGGAATGTATTCGTTCAGTTGTTAGTAAATCAATCAGTGAATGTTCTTATTCTTCACTGATTGATTTAAACCCTTCCCAGAACACTTCTTTTGGAATTCTTACCTAATTTCTCAAGTTCTGATCTTAAGTCTCCATCTCCATAAGGCCTAAAACCTTTTATGTTGATCCCAAATGGATGTGATTCTGTCTTTTCAAACACTTACAGTATTCGATCTTATAGAAATTTACTGTTTTCCTGATTTGAAATTCTCTTCAGAGTAGAAACAGTATGGTCCTCCTTTTTGCGGCCTACAAAATGCCATGCAGTAAATGTCCTGTAACCATTTGAGTCTGGTCAACTGAAATAACAGGACATTCCAGTTTCATTTTTGAACATGTGATATTATTTCTTGCTGGAAATATGGGAACTATCAATAGATACTTTAGCATTATAGCCCACATCTCCTCCTAAGAATTCTTCCTAATAACTGAGGTCTCCAAAACATCAGCGAGTATGTTTTTTGCTAGAAACTTATAGGAAGAAGGGAAAGAATAATTTCTGATTTATTAATTACAGCCAGGCTGCTCTGAGCTCAAAGTGTTGGCGAGAATTTATGATTCATTCAAAATAAATGTATGATAATACAGTTATTTGTATATGTTTCATTGCCAATGCCTTAAATCATAAACGTACCCACATGTGGTATCTATTCTGCTCCTCTAAGCATCCATGTAGTTGCCAGTGGAAAAGTAGCCATGGATTTTATGAACTGGGAAGCAGTTACTTGATTCAAGTTCCAAGTTGAGGAAATTTTCCCTAAAGAGAAATCTACTTTTCTAACTGGACACTATCAGTTATGAAATACAAAACCCTGGTGAAAACACTTAAAAATCATATTGCAACTGGGTTTTCAATTGTAGAGAACACACTGAATAACAGTTGTGACTATCATTCATATGTTATAGAAATAAGATAGAACATGTTTAGGGCAAATAAGAGGCAAAATAGTGTCATTATTAAATGTACTGAGCTAGCTCTCAAGTGTGAGTGGGCTGGGGTTTCCCTGGTTTACTCAGAATAAGCCCTGAGAAAGTATGTGAAAATGCAAGGCAAATTTCTAAATCTAGCTCTCTGGGCTAAGCTCTTTCCAATGAACCAACTATTAAAGCTGGTCACGAAATCTACATGAATCTAGCACTTCTTTAGTAATCCAGTTTTCTAGATGGGCAGATTATGGGGGAGATGTTTTGGGGGAAGAAGAACACTGTACTTGGGAGACCAAAAGCACTGATGGAAAACTATGCATATCCCTCTCCAGCATCTGAGGCTCAAGAGCTATGTATGGGCTTAGAGGAAAGTCAGACTATCTTTCATGAAACCTCGTACTCAGAAACTTCATTAAAAGATAATTTTATTCCTCAGCTTACCAATGGGTTTCCTAGAGGTCATTCTGAGGACATCTTATTTCCTATTGTAGGAAGTACAAGAGGGAGAAGGCCATATGGCTGTAAGCCATTGTTGCTGTTGCAGGGAATGTTGTGATTTGAGAAGCGCAGTAAGTTATATAAACCAAGGATGTGGTCCAGGATGGCTGTCTGCAGGAGTTTGGAAATGGAGTTATTCTTCAGTTC
Source organism: Ateles fusciceps (assembly GCA_036589455.1). Taxonomy (NCBI): domain Eukaryota; kingdom Metazoa; phylum Chordata; class Mammalia; order Primates; family Atelidae; genus Ateles; species Ateles fusciceps. Next base: position 2,008,633 of record JAZHEH010002780.1, read on the forward strand.
TCTGGTTAATTAGTTAATTGTTAGAGGACGGTGAGCAATATACCACTATATCAAAACTTGGAGAATTTTAGCCAGTTTTTTTTAATGCCATTACTTTTAACGGCAAAACCCACAATTACTTTTGCACCAATCTAATACAAGGTTGGAAATGTTCTAGGAGCTGCAGTTGAATATTCTGTAGCATGACAGTCCCCGAAAGCAGAAAATCTTTTTGCTAAACAAGGGTGGCTGGGCAGGTTGGTGAAGGTGAAGTAGATGAAGTCCCTCTCATATTTTAGTTTCCAAAATAGGGCCTTTATCCATTTTTTTGGAGTACCTGATGCTTGTGAAATGGAAAAATGCTTAAAAAAAAAAAAAAAAAATGATGGCCTTCTCATCTCCCCTGGAATTCCAGAACAATCTCACCTTTTGCATCTAATAGCCTACAATGGGACAAGCTAAGAAGCCGCATGGACTTGGAGGAGTCAGGTTTCCAGAAGAATATCAACTTGATTGAAAACAGAAGTTCCCAGTGCTAACCTTCTTCAGCCCCACGTCATTATACTGGGGAATGAATAAAGTTTGGGATGGAGATAAATAAGATCTTTCTTCCCTAGGATGCAGCAATGGTTTATGGTCCAAACAAACAAACATAAAATTATGGGAGAAAAATATACAAAACAACGGAGAATAAGTGGATGGAAGACAGTGACCTGTGAACTCTGCAGTGATGGGCTGGTTTTGATTGCCCTGAGCCCACTTACACTAAAGCTGATGATACCATAGGCAAAAACCCCTACACTTTTTGGTTGACAGATTACGTTCCAGTTCTCCACCTCAGGGTTTTCAAATACAGTCATGTGTTACTAAAAGGTGGAGATATATTCTGAGAAATGCATGATTAGGGGGATTTCATCACAGATGTAGTATATTTGTGATGTACCCTATATATAACGTACACAAACCTAGATGGTATAGCCTGCTACACAGCTAGGCTCATGGTAGAGCCTATTGCTCCAAGGCCAGTTGCTCCTAGGCTACAAACCTGTACAGCATGCTGTAGATAACACTAACACAGTGGTACTTGTGTATTTATACATATTCAAACATAGAAGAGGAAATGTGTTTTGCCGTGACATTCCATCACTAGGCAATAGAAAATTTTCCGTTCCATTATTTTGTTATGGGACTACTGTCCTATGTGTGGTCTGCCATTGACTGAATGTCATTATGTGGTACATGACTGTACCCATAACTTAGAGTTAACCTGGAGGTGGTGGCCTCAGGTAGTTGATGAAGGCTCTGGCTTATGGGATACCAGCTAGACATAGCATGTTGGCATTTCATCAAATAGCCCATGTCTACTTGGTTTGAGTGATTAGATGAGATGTTCAGTGAGAGCTGTATGTTGATAAACTAGAAAGGTTCTCCTTTTATTCATCACTAGATACAGATGAGTTTGTAGGTGTCCTGGGTATCTCATTTCATAGAGTCTATATACCCCCTCACAGCTGCTGGGTCATCAGAAGCTGGTGATATGCTCAGACAGATAATGTTCACATTGATAACTGGGGTTTTCATGGCAGAAGCAGAACAGCCCACTCTTTAGGAAACACACTGATCCCTTTGGGGTAAATGCAAAGCTTGATGACCTCCTGCCTTCTGTTGGTGTCCATATACTGGTGGAACACTTTGACCTTGGGTTTGGAGAGAGATGAGAACATAAAACTGAGATTCCATATTATTTGTATAATCATATTTGCAATATGTGGCCAACTCTTCAGATTTATTGCTGAACAGAACTTCCCATAAGTTGGCATCAGGACAGGAAGAGTCCAGGACTCATCAGACAAGGTAAATAATACTGGCAGCAGCTAGCTAGGATCAAGGCAAAGCCTGGGTTTTCCTGAACATGGGTCATGGGAGTCTGACTAACAAAGACCTGGAAACAAAAGTAAATGTGGGCAACAGATAACGAAAAGCACAACTTTCTTGCAATGCCTAACTTGATGACAGAAGTTCCTTGGGTACTGATACCTACAGAAAGAAGAAAGGGGCTTAGAATAGGGTAAGAAGCTAGCTAAATGGCCCAGACTTGGTTTTTATAGCTGTATGTAGCCCCTGAGATTATGACCCTAAGGCTCTGACTGAGGACCAGTCAGCTGATCACTCTGGGCATCATAGTTTGTCTTCTTGTCATTAAGGACTAGAGTGTGGCTGGAGCTAGAGTCAGCAGTTATTTAGGTGAGTGGCATTGCCATGGAGAGGTCATCACTGGATGATAGTGGCCTTCTCATTGCTATAAAGGAATAGTTATTCAACTTGGGGGCACATCTCATCCTTAGGCAGCAATGGCTGATGAGCATGAGCAGCAGAGGTTTTTCTGGCTTTAGGTCAGGTTTTGGTAGCCTAGTCTACCTACTCTAAAGGCCTTGGGATTAAATCTGGGGTTTTCTATGTGTTTTATATTACAGGACTATGGGGCAAGTGAAGGGAGACTACCCTTTAGAGAGGTGGGCAACAATCCCATTTCCCCTTGGGTCCTGCCAGTGTATCATTGGCTATCCCTTTCTAGGCAGGTCACAGGATATATTGCTAGGCATTGCCACATGTCAGTGGTCTCTGTGGACAGAGAAAAGGCCTCGTTCTCTTCTCTGCTTCATGAAAGGGCCAGAACTCACTGCTTGCTAAATATACTCATACATACACACACACAAATGGCATGTACTGCATACCTGGAACTTAGTATCAAAATGGCTAATGAAGTTGAAGGCATTTACTGGCTCAAGTAAGTTAAAAGTGAGTAAGTAGAACGTACTAAATAAATGGATTATACTATACAATGGATCAACCATTTCACCAAACACCGATTTCATTTTGTTTATCCCCTTAACTTCCAATATTGACTTTAGTCCAAAGCTGGCAGACTTGAAATGGGTTTGAACATCTCCTGAGGCAAAATGCCTTTTCATTTATATCCATCAGGAAGTGAAAATGTCTCTCCTTTTCCAGAATCCCTAGACACCATCTCCTGTTGACTCATTAGCCCAAACTAGATTATGCGCCTGCTGTTAAACCAATCATGGAAGTCTGGGAGATGAGCTTCACTAATGGGATTATATTAATCAGGGCCTTTTGTAGGTATTTAAGCCACTAAATTATTTTTGATATTTTAAATAAAGTACATAGTGATACTTAAACATAATCATCACTTTTAGAATAGTAGAATTATTCTGAATTAATAAAAGAAATCTTAGTTTCCTATTAATTCCATGAAGGACTAGGTAAAACACAAAAGACTTACCTATCTGGTTAATGTTAAAAATACGTTGTGGATGATATTGGCTAAAACCACATTTCCTAGAATTTGGAAAAATATCTTATCTTCAGATAGATGCCTGGTCTGCCCTATACGATTTATGTGAAATCCTGCTTTGATGCAGGAGGATGGGGTAGATAAAGGCTCACAGATCCTTATGTCTCTACAATACTAGAAAAATGCACAGGAAATAGTCTACATTCTTCTTACCACAAAGCAAATAATAAAGCCACACGCTTAAAAAATAACTTTTTTACTGTTAGATGACTTGATAATCTCAGAAGAAAAGTAGGGCATGAGAATCTGGAGGGAAGTGGTTTCTGATTTCTACTCTGCCACATACAAACTGTGTTACCTTGGTCAAATCGTTTCACTTGTCTAAGCCTATTTCCTTACCTGTAAAATGTAGATGATGAAGCTTACTCTCTTTCTACCCTATTAAGTTGCCATGAGGATCAAATAAGATAATATGCCTGAAAGTGCTTTCTAAACTATAAAGGGCTTTTGCATGTAAGGTATTATTATTGTTATTTTGATTATTTGACTGCCAAATTTGCTTAAATAAATTTGTGGCCTTGGCAAAGTTATTTAGCATCTCTTATTCTTATTTTCTGTTCTTATAAGGAATTGATCCAGATGACCTCTAATATCTCTTCTAGTTCAGCTTTGGGATATTTTAATTATATATTTTTTCTGTGGCTATTGAAGAACACTAACACATTGGGCGGAATGTTAAGGGAGCATGGATTTACAAGGACCAGCTTTGGCCAGTAATGCTGAGGATCAGCTACAGCTACATCTTTGATGCAGTTTCCTGCAATTTTAGTGGTGGCAATTACGATCAACATCAAATATTTGTTCAGTGCCCCGCGTTGTTTTCTGTATATTAAGTGCGTATAAGTTTGCAAGTTAGCTTGTGGACATATTTTTTTGAGAAAGAATGTGCACAACTCAGAAAAATGATGACTTCACCAAGGAATCCAATTTATTGGCCATTTGGAAACAGGACACATATTTTGATCTTCATGGGACAGGATTTGCAATTATTATATTTTTAGTTTTAAAGGAATAACTAAATTGATGAGAAAATGGCCTCCAAAGCTAATGAGGAAGAGTTGCCTTTGATGGTAGAAGATTTTGAACTATCTAGATGGATAGAAAATTGAAAGAGAAGTTCAGAAAATTAGGACCTTGAAACAGTGAAGCATTAAGTTTTTGAACTGAAGGAATGCAATTTGAGAATCTTCCCTATGTGTTCATTATAAACAGGGCTTTTATCTGTCAATATTTTCAGGCTATAAGTATGAATTCCTCTGGCAGATATGATGATGATAACCATACCATAGCAACAGTAATAGTTAACATTCATTACATACTTACTGTGTCCTGGCTGCTAATCTAAGTGCTATACATGTATTCTTTCATTGCATCCTAGCTATAACTTTATGTGATGAGTGCTATTATTTCCTCTTTGCAGATGAGGAAACTGAGGTACAGAATGGTTAATTAACTTACACAAGATCACATACTAAGCAAGGGACAGAACTGAGATTCAAACCCGCATAACACTAAAATCACATTTACCCTGTTAGATATCTTTTACCATTACCAACATGTTCACCAACATGAACAATTAAGCCTCATGTCGTATTTGTTACTCTAGGCACATCACCTGTTAACTTATTTGATTCTCATAACAATCCTATGCAATAGACAGTATCATCATTGTCATCTTTATGTTAAAACTAAAGAGCAGAGGTCTAGCTCCAGAGTTTGTATTCTAGCTATTATACAATAACAATAATACAATTTTAAAATTATGGAAAAGACTTAATAGCAACAAGTACTTGAGAGATTTTCACAGGTCAGCTGCAAAATGCTTTGTGCACATTATTTTTACTATAATTATATTAGGTGCAAATAGTTTTATCCTTGCTTTATAAATGACAAGACTGAGGCTTAGAAAAATTAAGAAACTTGCCCAAAATCTCAAAAATGATAAGGATAGAATCCAAGACTCAGACTTCTGAGACTGACCTCAACACCCATGATCCTATCTAATTATAACACTATTTTGAACCATGCTATCATAATGCTATTTTGAACCATTTGGAGCAGGATGTTATAAAATGTTGGCTCTTTATGACCATAACGTTTGTTCATTCATTCATTCAACAAGTGTTTTTTGAACACCTGCTTATTGTATACCAAGTGATATACCTCCATAGTTTCTCAGGTGGGTTTACAAAATGGTGTACAATATTTTCTTCACCACAGAAAGCTTCTAGAAGGATGAATGATTGGTGGCAAAGATGCTTTAACAAATGCAAAGATAGTCTGATAATGATCGTTCTAGGTTTGATCTCAGAAAATAGTTAAATTAATTCCATTTTAAAACAAAATATTTAAATCTATAAGTAGCAGCAAAAAATCCACAAAAATACACATAAAAATTGATGAGGATAACTTAATCAATGCCAAATTAGTCTAAAAGAGATTTTCCCCCTCATTGCAATAACTGAATCAGTGAAAATCAAATGAGATGACCTAGCACAGTGTTTTGAAAGCATGTTGAATAGGTTCTCCCACTATTTTACTTGCAAAGTGAGTGCTAATTGGATAAGGTCATGGTCTTTGGGATGGAACACTTGCTGGGAGCAATGAGTGACAACAATTATAAAGCCAGTCACTTTATGGCTAGGAGGGGTCACAGGGTATCCTAGACAAAGGGCCTTTTTGTGATTAACCTTACCCTCCTTCTGTTGAATCACCTTGTGTTTCCTTCTGATACTTTCTACCTGAGAGAATGCACTGGCTTTGCATTTCAGAGAGCTAATGTTTTGGCAGATGTTTACATTTATTCTGTAGGGATAAATCTCCTTGTGTTTTCCACTGAGTTTTAAGAGCAAAAATGTGTACTGGTTGTGAATATACACTTAATTGTTTTATTAAAACCTCTGTGACTAACCAATGCTGGCAGATATGGGGCTACCTGGCTAAACGTGTGGATTTATTTAGCCTTCTCCCAATTTAAACAACGTGGCATTTCACAGCATAACATAGTACTTTCTAAATAGTAGATTTTTAAGAATGTTCATTGGATTGCAATTTTTAAAATTTTAAATTGGCATAAAATTAACATATAGTGAAATACATGCATCTTATATATTCATTTGATGCATTCTAATGATATTTTCCAACCTTATAAACATTATACCCACTAAAGAAAACAAAACTTTTCCACCACCCTGAAAGTTCTCTCATGCCTCTTAACCGATTCCTTACCCTCATGCTGAATTTAGTCTCCACTTTTCGTCTCCATAGATTAACTCTACCAGTCATTTGAGTCCACATGAATGAAAACATGCAGTGTATTCGTGGGCCAGGATTCTTTTGCTCATCTTAATGTTTTTGAAATTCATTGATGTTATTACTTGAATCTGTGCTTCACTGGTTTTTATTACTAAGAAGTATTCCATTTTATACATATAATACAATTTGTTTATCCGTTTTTTTGTTGATGGACATTTTGTTTGTTGCTAGGTTTTGGCTTATTAATAGGCTAATACAGTGTTTTGTGGATCATTTTCATTTTCTCTGGATAAATACCCAGGATGGAATTCCAGGTGTGCAGGGTGAATGTGTATTTAACTTTATGAGAAACTGCCATGAAGTTCTTCCAAGTGGTTGTGACATTTTACATTAGCACCAGTGTGAGAGGAGTTCTAGTTGCTCTATCTCCTTATTAACATTTGGTGTTTTTAATCTCCTAAATTTTATCCATGGTAGTGAGTATGAAGTGGTACCAGATTATGGGTTTAATTTGGTACCATATTATGGGTTTGATCATGAGCACTGATATATCCTTATTGGTCATTAGTTTATCTTTTTTTTTTTTTTTTGAAGTGGTCACGTCTTTGCTCTTTATTTGGTTGTTTGTATTTTTAGTCTCAAAATGTAGGAATTTAAAAAAACATTGCAGTTAACATGACTTTTTCAAATATATGTGTTCCAAAATTTTGCCCAGTCTGGGGTTTGCCTATTCATTTTTATAGTGGTGTCTTTTGATACAAAGAAATTTTTATTTTCTTTTTTTTTGAGACAGAGTCTTGCTCTGTTGCCCAGGCTGGAGTGCAGTGGCATGATCTTGGCTTACTGCAGCCTCTGCCTCCTGGGTTCAAGCGATTCTCCTGCCTCAGCCTCCTGAGTAGCTGGGATTACAGGCACCTGCCACCATACCTGACTAATTTTTGTATTTTTAGTAGAGATGAGTTTCACCACGTTGGCCAGGATGGTCTGATCTCCTGATTTTGCGATGCTTCCACCTCCCAAAGTGGTGCTGGAATTACAGGTGTGAGCCACAGAGCCTTGTCTAAAATTGAAAATGTTATTTTTGATGAAGCCTAATTCATTGTTTTTTTGTTTGTTTGTTTTGTTTTTCTGAGACAGTCTCACTCTGTTGCCCAGGCTGGAGTGCAATGGCGCCATCTTGGCTTACTGCAACCTCCATCTCCCGGGATCAAGTGGCTCTCCTGCCTCAGCGTCCCAAGGAGCTGGGTCTACAGGCGCGTGATACCAAGCCCGGCTAATTTTTTGTATTTTTAGTAGAGATGGGGTTTCACCGTGTTAGCCAGCATGGTCTCGATCTCCTGACCTTGTGATTCACTGCCTCGGCCTCCCAAAGTGCTGGGATTACAGGTGTGAGCTACTGCGCCAGGCCCAGTTTTTTATTTTTATCATTGTTAAGCTTTTTCTATCCTGTCCAAAGAATTTTTGCCTATCCCAAGCTTGCAAAGGCAGTCTCTCGTGTGCTATATTTTCTTTAGAAACTTCATAGTTCTGAGTTTTTTATTTAGGTCTATGGCACATTTACAATTATTGGTATATGGAGTGAAATAGCATTAGGTTTATTGTTATTATTCCATACAGATATCTAGTTGTTCCAGCACTGTATGTTTTAAAAAAGTCTTTTTCCCATTAACTCAGTGCTGCAGTTAAAAAATGAAATCAATTTTCCTTATATATCAGGGTCTATTTATTGACTTATTTTTTTCATTGATTTGACATCCTATGCCAGTACCATATTGTGTTGATTATTTTGGTTTACAATAAGTCTTAAAATCAGGTATAAGTCCTTCGACTTACTCTTTTTCAAATTGTTTAGGCTATTCTAGGTGTGTCGCATTTTATATAGGGTTTAGAATTAACTTTCAATTGTCTAAAAAGTCCTTGCTGAAATTCTGACAGAGATTATATTGAAGATATAGACAAATTTGGAAAGAAGGGGCATTACAACACTACTGAGTTTTGTGAGTCATATATATGGTATGTCTTTCTACTTATTTATGTCTTTAATTTTTCTCAGCTGTATTTTATATTCTTGTAGCACTCTTGTACATTTTCACGAGTTTTTTTAAAAGTATTTGACAGTTTTTGAAACTTCTATAGATTTTATTTTAATATTTCATGTTCTGAGTGTTCACTGTTAATGTATAGAAAGAAAATTGATTTTTAAATACTAACCTTGTATTTTGTAACCTAAGTTCATTTATTAGTTATTTTTTTGTAGATTCCATGGGGTTTTCTATGTATACAATCATACCATCTGTGAATAATCTCAGTTTTACTATTTTTTCAAAATAAATGTCTTTTACGTATTTTTTTCTTGTACTAGTTAAGATGTCCAATAGAATGTTGAAAAGTAGTGAAAGCAGTAATGTTTAACTTGCTTCCAATCTTAGCCTTTAAGTATTAAATAAGCATTAGCTACAGGTTTTATATAGATGCCTTTATCAGGATGAGGGATCTTCTTTTTATTCCTAACTTGATGTGAGTTTTTATCATGGACAGATATTGTCAATTTTTTTTTCTGTTTCTATGGAGACTTTTTGGCATTTGTTCATTAATGTGGTGAATTACATTGATATATATTCTAATGTTGACTGAACCTTCCATTCCTAGGATAAACTCACTTGGTAATGATATAGTTTTCTTTTTATATATTTTTGGATTCAATTTGCTAATATATTTTTAAGAAATTTTGTATCCATCTTCAGGAATAATATTGATCTCTATTTTTTTCTCTTTAATATCTTTATCAGAAACTGACTTCAGTATTATGCTGTCTCATGAAATCAGTTGGAAAGTAGTCCTTTTTCCTCCGCATTCTGAAATACACTTTTTTGTGGGATTAATATTAGTTTTTCCTTGATTGTTTGATGGAATTAACTATTTAAGTCTTCTGGGCCTGAAGTTTTCTTTGTGAGAAATTTTGTATTGCAAATTAAATAAAAAATAAGTTTTATTATTTACCTTCTGCTGTGTAATTACCACAAATTTAGCAACTTAAAACAACATGTATTTATTATCTTACTCTTTCTGTGAGTCAGGAATCCAGGCATGGCTTAGCTGAGTTCTCTGCTTCAAGGTCTCTCACAAGGGTGCCATTGAGGTGTTGGTCAGGACTGGAGTCATATCTATGGCACAACTGTGGAAAGGCTGGCTTCCAAACTTACCTGGTTATCGATGGGACCCAGTCCCCTTTGTGAATATGGGACTCTTTTCCTTGCTGACTGCTGGCTAGAGGTGCCTTCAGTCCCCTCTCATGTAAACATCTCTACAGGACAACTTCATCAGAGCCAGCAAAGGAGAGGTCTATAGGAAGTGTCTGCTAGCAAGAAGGAGGTTACAATCTTGTGTAACATAATCATAGAAGTGACTTCCCGTCACCTTTGCCTCATATTATTATTAAAGAAAGTCAAAGGCCCCACCTACTCTCAAGGGAAGGGAATTTTATAAAGGCATAAATAGTGGGAGGTAGGGATAATTGTTAGATAATTGTTAGATTCCGTCTACCATGTAGATATAGGGCTACATACACTTTCCATTTATTCCTATGTCAGTTTTGGTAAGTTGTATTTTTCAAGGACTTTTTCCATTTCATCTATGTTGTCAAATTTAGTGGCATAAAGTTTTTCACGGTATCCTTTCATTATATTCTAAAATATTTGTTGAGTGATATTCCATTTTTCATTCTTGATATTAGTGATTTGTATTTTCTCTCATTTTTAAAATCAGTCTTTTTGTAAATCTTTTCAAAGAATCAATGATTGACTTTGTTGTTTTCTCCCTGTAGTTTATCTACTTTCTAATTAACTGAATTTTTTCTTATGTATTATATTATTTATTTTTAGTTTTAGTTTAATTTGCTCTTATTTTTCTAACTTCTTAAAGCAGAAATTTTCACAACTTCATGACCATGTGAGTATACTACTAGAACCCCTCACAGGGCTTTGGAAAGTGCCTATGCCATTGAGAGGCCATGAGGCTCTCTGTTCATTATGTTCACTATAAATTCTACGTCTTATACTATTCTATTTCATTTATTTGAAAATGTACATTGGTTTTTATATTTTAACAACTCTGAAAATGGAATATGTCCTATAAGATATGACATCTTATAATTGCTATCAGCCAGGCAGAAGTCATGGCATAGTCACCATTGCCTGAGGATGCATAAAGCTGGTTATGGCTGTTTATAATATCATCATTTAAGTATTAAAATATTATAAAATAATTACATTATGATTCAGCACTGAAACCAAAAAGAATGTATATTAAGAAAGACAGCAACATTTAACATTAGTGAAGCAAATATTATGGGAAGAATGATCATAATTTAATATTTTCTTTCAAAGCAATAACCAATTAATTTCATTTATATTTTGCTTTTCATGTGTCTATCATAGTAATATAGGAGAAAAGCCATGTCTAAATCATAGCTAAAATGAAAACATTAAGTGATGAGAAAGCACCAAGTCATAATTTTATTGGTAGTCTTTTTCTTTTTTCTGATATATCTACAGCTGATAGTGCCTTTGATTCAATGAAATATGGGTAGCATGTTTAATTCTCACATAAAATCCTGTGAAGTTGCTGACTATTATTACTCACTTTTAGAAATTAGAAAATCGGAGAGCAGATTAAGTTTTCCAAGTAATGTAGCTAGAAGGTGGCAGAGCTAGGATGAGAATATAGGAGTTTGGGTCTATGCTCTTTGTCACAACATTATATTGCCATGGTACTTGATGGGAGCGGAGAAGCAGTTTCCTTTTTGAGATACTCATCAATGGAAATATTAGATTTTCCAGATGACTATTGACCTTGTCCTTTTCCTACTTAAAACTGTTCATGAGCTCTTCACCACCCATGTATAGAGCCCAAACTTCTTAAATGCAAAGCCTTCAATCACCTAGCCTCAGCCAGCTCTTGAGCCTTACCCAACTCATGCAACACTAAACACCAGCAGCACCAAACTATTGTCTCATATTTTACCACAACCAAATGTTCATATATCTAGGACATTTCTGGTTTACATCTCTGGTCTTGGCATCATAGTTAATTGATCCTCCTTTCACTTTTTAAGGGTGCCACTTTAGATAACAAGGTCATCCTACCTATCCTGGCTCTAGTTGTGTTTTGCTTGTTTGAGGTTATTCATGTTAATCCTTACGCAGAAAAGACTTGACATAGCAGGCCTCACTGCTATATTTTGAAAGGCCTGCTTACAATGTTGTCACTTGGCTACCATTTGAAAACTTGGATTTCAGAAGGTTTTCAGTTCCAACCATTCCTAGGCCTGGTAAGAGTGACTACATAATGCTAAAATATGGTTTATGTTAACTACTTGTTTTCCTTCTGAAAGTCAGGAATTTTGGTACATGTTAGGAAAAGATGCCTATATGACTAGCCCCATCAGTAAAATTCCTGGACTTTTAGTATCTAAGAAGCTTCCCTGGTTGTCAGCATTTCACGTGTCATCACAACTCATTTTAATTAAGCAAGTCCTGTGTGACTTTAAGAGAGTGGACTCTTAGAATTTTGTTGTGACTTCTCCTGGACTTCGCCTCATGTGCCTCCTCCCTTTGTTGATTTTTCTTTGTATCCTGGCACTGTAATAAATCATAGCTTTGAATATATAGTAAGTCCTATAAGTCCTTGTAGTAAAACATCAAATCTGGAGGTAGCTTTGGGGTTCCCTGACACCCCCTTCACCACCCGGAATCACTTTCTGTGTCTTCCCCTTCCCTCTTTGCCTGGATGACCTTTTCCTGGAAGCTGCCTCTGAATTGCTTCCAACCCCATCCTGCTGATACTGTTCTTGGAGCTACTATCCTGTGGCTGTTTCTACTTTTACATTTATCACCTCATTTAATAATTGCAGAGACTTTGTCTTGTACTCCACTAGACTATGAGTTTCTTGAAGGCTAGGTCTGTGTTATATTTGTCCTTGAATCTGTACACCTGTCACTAATATTTGTTGAAAATAAACACACTGGCCAATCCAGGATCGTTTTATGACGTCTAGTGGTGTCTATATTTAAAATAATAATTAAAACATAAGTTTGGAATGTGCTTTGAGAACTCTTTTTTTAAGCATACCTTTGCTTATATAGTTAAGTTATTAAACTGTTTTCTATTTAATAGGCAGTTAGAAAACACCTACTGTATATTATATGCTAAGTGGGGCTTTGGGGTCTAAAAAAGAAAGAAGAGAATTAAAGGGCCGACTTGATGTTAAGACAATTGGGAGAATTAAATATATTTTTCAGCTTCGTTATTCTGTAAAACTGTGCTAAGGAAAAGGGCTCTTCTTAATTCATAGCCATGAGATGAAATAAAGTAGTCCAGGGTGATGCTTCGAGAGAAGGAGCCAGGGAATTCCAAGTACAGTATTTATCAATAACTTGTATGCTTCACTAATTTTTACCAAAAAAAGCTGCTGCTGCTTTTTTTTAATTTTTATTTTTGATTACTCATTGGCTAGAAACATAGACTCTTGTTCTGTTGTAATTCATTTCTTTATAAATTTCAAAAAAAATGGTATTTAGATTTATTTTTTCCTTCCTTCACTTATTTGCAAATGCCTCATTCTTTCCTCTCACAAGTTATATAATCAGCTTGCTATTTTTTAGTACTGCTTTTCTGACAAAACCAAGCTTAAGCTTTGTGAGATATATTTTCATATCTTAGAAGTTGTCTGTCTCAATGATAACTTTGCTATGAGCTGAATATATTATATATCATTTTAATTGTTCTTATACTTAAAAGCAATATTAAGTTTCCTGAGATGTCATTTTTCAAGTTAAAACTAGAACTAGAAAAAGACACCCTCCTTTTAGGGGATGGGGTTTTTATACAATAAGAAGTGGAAGTTATTGGCTATTCCAGATAGAAAGTTTCAGCTAAGCTCAGCCAACATTGTAATTACATCTTATATTTCTCTTCAAGATGTAGCTAAATATGTGGGAATGGCTGGGATGGAATTAATCAATGTCTCAATCATTCCTTTTGTGAGAACTTAAACTGATCTCAGATTGTTCAAAACACCCTTATATACTATCTTTTACTCATTATTAAGGAGAAAACAGTGCACGGGACACTGGTCTTGGCCATGTAAGTCTCAAAATTAAGCCTATTTAGATAATTACTTATCTCTTCTCTTAATTGTGGGCTTTATACCAATTTTTCCTAAATCATCAACAATTTAGAAATTATTATATGTGATACATGGGAATATTTCAGATTATTAATTATTTTAATATTAAGAAAAGCCTCTATTTCATGAATAGAAAGTCCAGATTTTCAGCTGAATAATTCACAAACACTTGTAAAAGAACTCCTGAGAAAATCTTTGAAAAAATTATTCAAATATTTTTGCATTGACCAAGCCTTATTTACTTCTTAACAAGATAAAAAAATTACATCTAAGTCAAGTCCATCATCTGTTTAACAGAGGCAAAAATCCACAGAGGTCTGGCTAAATAATAAAATCGTAGTTTGGGAAGAATTTGAAAGCCTCACCCTCCCCAAATGCTCTTGCTGTCACTCCTCTTTCCCTCTCCTTCTCTTGATGAAATACACTATAGAATCCCTAAATTATCTGCTTTCTAATCATATGCTTTTTACCTCTTAAAAATACAAAGTCAACATATTTTTAATAATGGTTTGCTTTTAAATTTTGAGATAGTCTAGGGTTTTTGTTCTCCCACTAGATCTATGCACTGGTCACATTTTAGTTTATGATTCTAGCTAAAGCTATTGAAAGATGCCTAAGTATTACAGTTTTGCATAATCCTTGTTAGATTTATTCTGATACAATTTTCATCGCTTAGTGTTGTGTTCATTTATAAGTCCTACCTTCAAGATGTTTACTTTAGAAAAAGAAACAACTTCACAAAATTCTGATATTGCAATATAAAATTACCGTTTTACATCAGAACAAGAACTAAACCAGACTTACAAATTGTGTGGTGAAGAGAATACAGCATACTAGCCGAAGGATGCCATCCCTCTGCTTCCCCACTTCTACTGTTTCTTTTCATGTTGCTGTTGCTCAACTCCGGGAAAGAAACACCAGGAACAAAGACCTATTCTATTAGCATAGTTTCTCTTCTCCAGGAAAACAGCTAAACGTGCAACAGCTTAGTGTGAAAACAACTATTACAAGAACAAAAGGATCAAAATGAGTATCTGACTCACACTTAAAGAAATATTTTAGCAATGAAGTTCAAACTGTATTATTAAGAGGAAGAAGATTTCTTTCTGGTCCTAAACACTGGTGAACTAATAAAGATGATGATTATTATTATTTCTGGCCTTTACATTTCTCATTTCTCATCAGAATTCCAACCCTCTGAGGCAGATTGTGGGCATTAACAGCTCTGGGAAACTGAGCAGCGTCTGAACATACAATGATTGATTCTTGCTCTGATTGAAATAGATTTCAATGAAAAGTTGCTGTATGAGAAAGATAACTTATTTTAAAACAGTAACTCAAATAGTCATATTTTCAAGAACACTCTGGCTTGATAATCAATGTATTTCTATGGTTGCAATATATTTGTAAGTGTTGAAAAAAAAAAGACGGCATGGGCAAAAGACTAATGGAAATGTAAAGATACGTGTCTATTATTAGGGGGAGTCAATTTATTATTTTTCACCACTTGTTTTATTAACGTACATCTTATGTTACATGTTGGTGTAATCTCCTTTATTAGGAGTAGCTGAAAGGTCCTGTCATTATTTATTGTTTCAATGCCTCAGGTTCCGTGTTTTGTTCTGAATTTTCTATGCCAACTTATTTTGACATGAAAGTGAAATATTGTTGTTTGGGTAGATGTGTGAATGGGTCTAGGGTGGGTATTTCATATGAAAACAATCACAGAAAATCAGTTGCGTGAACAAATTCTATCTTCAGGCAAAATAACGCTTTTGCTGCAAATGATATCCCACTGTAAATGTTCTCTTATCATAGCTTTCTCTGGGCTAATGTGGTCCTTTCTCATTGCTCCCCTCTCTTTCATGCCCCCCAACTCTAATAAAACTAGAAATACCATTGTGCAAATGGAGAAATATGCATACTTCTCTTTTCCAGAGGCACTTTTACTGAAAAGCGAATACACCACAAACTGTTTTACCACTTTGACACAGCATCTGTAAAGAAGAAAGAGTTAACTTCTCTGTCTGCAGCTGATCTGTGCTTAGGCAGTTCACTGGGGCATCATGGTTATAAATGTGATAGAGTATCCCAGGAGCCTTGCATGATTTTATACTATTTTTCATAAATAAGTAAAAATGCATCAGAAGGATTCCCACCTCCCAAGGAATGCACAATTAAAGCGGAGAAAAACAGGACCTAGGATATGGGGACTCTGGCTTCAGCCCTGCGGAGGAAAATGCGTTTGCTTTTTTTCTTTTTTTCGCTTTGGCTTTCCTCAGTCCTCTCTGATTGAGTAATGACAATAGGTCAGCAGGAAAGTGTACAGAAAGACAATAATGCCCCAGAGCGCATCGGTAGTAAAAGTAATTAGTTCATTGTTAACATCAGGGTGCTGTTAACAAGCACAGAGGCCCTGCTCTCTGGCTAAGCTGCCACATATTATGATAGTCAACTCCAAAATAAAAATTATTTTGTGTAGAACGAAAGAGAATGGGGATTATAAGCTTGGAAAAGACTAAATTTGGGGACCGAGGATATTTTTCAAAAGCATAATCAGAATCCACAAATGCAGCCTCGCCTCCCAAATCTGGTCATTATGCACCACATGTGTATTCAAAGCATGCGTGTTTATGAGAAACAGAGAGACATGTAGAGAAAGAGAGCAAGAGCGAGCTAGCGGGTGCAGGAGACTGAGCAAAAACCATTATTATACACGGCACCTAGGGAACACAAGATCTAATTGGAGAATCAATAACTGAAACCCCATTTTAAATATTCTTCTCTATTAATTCTTCGGGTTAATAAAAGCTGCCCTCGTGATGATATTTTGGGATATAGATATTCAGAGTTGGATTACTTTTGACAAGAGCGTAAGGAATCTATTCAAAGCTGATTTTCCCCCCCTTTGTTCACTGAGGACCTGCAGAATCTAAGATAAAAATGGCAGTTGTCCTGAGGGCACCCTGAGGCATGTCATTAAAATCGGAATTTGATCCTCTTTTCATGGTTACTTGGGACAATCAAGCACAGGAAACCTGAAAACTCATCAGTTTTCCAAAATATGACATGCCCTTGACTTTGTCAGTTTGGCTGCCATATAGCAGCCCTGGCTATTTCAAAATCCCTTTAGATGTCACTCTGTCTTCAAGAATGCACGCTGCAGATCTTGTACGAGAGACGAGAGACTCAATGCTTCCGCTTGGTGCCCTTGTCCAGCTGAAGCACTTGCTTCTCTGTTTCCCAGCAAAAAGAAATTCCATGACAGACTGCCAGTAAAAGGCCAGTAAAAGGCTGGTGTTTCTGAAGAAATGAAGCAATTTACTAATTGTAATTAAAGCCAGTCTGAGAAGTGTTTTCAATCTACTTGTTCAAGCATTCTAGATAATGGGTTACTTTGGTTTTTAAAGCTACAGTGTGTGTGGTAGATTATGGGACCACAGAGAATCTTGGAGATAATTCATTGCCATATAAAATTCTGTGGCTTGCTATTGTCCATTTGTTTTTGTTTCTTTGCTTTGTTTTTGGATTTTAATTTCAACATACAAAGGCTTTCTTCATTTTATCGTTTGAATTAGCCAAAGTCAGAGACTCCACGAAACTAGAAATACAGCCAACTTGAGTTGCTAGGAAAATGAAAGGTGTATTTCACAAGGCAGTCCCCAGAAACCAAAATTCTCTTTTAACTAATAAATTCCTAAATGAATTTGGGAACCAAGGTCTCTTCCTACCTCCTGCCCTAACAATTGTTTTTCAAGGATGAATGGTAAAGAGAGTCCCCATCGCTGAGCCCTATGTATTCCCTTGACCTGAGAGACATTTGAGTATTTCCAGCAGTAAGAATAGCTGTTTATGAGGAAAGGGCAAAATTCTAACCCCAGGGCAAACAGGAGGCTTTTCCAAGTAGGCAGCATGTGGGTTTGCTATTTTCCCATATGCTGTAAAATGAACTTTTCTTTCAATAAAAGGAAAAACCAGAGAAGAGATTTGGCTACTGAACTTTACCTGCCTACTGAAGCCAGCTGCATTTTGATAGTATTGCCTGTTACAAGTACTGTCAGTTCGAGACTATACAAGGGGCAGCCATGTGACCAGCCAGTGTGGACTATGGAATACAAGTAATTTAGCATCGCTGGCAGGGCTATAGGGCTAGTCCTCTGCTTACACAGAATTCTGTTTAAGGAATTTTGGTTGTCTAAAGCTATTGTTTAACAACATGAATGTTCTTTACGAGTTTAACTCATTCGTTGCTATTAATCTACTACCTGTTGCATAATAAAATTCATTTCTGGCAGAGGTACGTAGTTGGACCCATTACCTCAAATCATATCTTTCCATGGGAGTCATTTTTGAGAACTTTTGGCTGCACTACAGTTCCCATTCTCAAGTTAATGATTTGTACAACAATAGGAGTGACTGAGTGAACAAGGTCTTGTGCAAGTGTTTGATATTCACTAACATGATTGTTTCATGTGAGCTAATCAACTTGTCTTTTACTTGCTTTGTTCTATGCAATGTATGTGTTTTTCATCCTACCTGGGATGCCTTTTCTTTTCTCCCCACCTCGACTCTTTTGCTGTCTCTTGAAAACCAGCTCCTGATAAAAGCTTTCCTTGATATGATTGACTTGACAAGGATCACTCATGTATCCTCCTTTTCATTTTGTCATTGGTGTGATATTATAGCTCATAGTTCATTATTGCAGAAACTTAAATATGTTTTATATTAAGGAATGTGCCCACAAACTCAAAAGGAATAACACCTTCTATTGCCAGGTGTTAGCACTGTCAACAGACTACAGTGGACCAATTAGCCCTCCTAGGTGTGTGCTTGGTAAACTCTTCTCAAATGGGTATGCTATTGAGTCCACCATCTTCTTTTACTTTCTATTCTCTAGGATGCATAATATAGCACCTAGCTCAACTAAAAACAGTTATTTTAGTTCAGCAAAGTAGCATCATGCAGTTATTATATACAAAGCACTTGAAATAACATAATGATGATGAAGATATGTCAGTCTCTGGTGGTCATTTGCATACTAGATCAGGGCTTAGAAAACTGTGCAGCCTGTGGGCCAGATTTGCCTGCCATTTATAAAGTTTGGTTGGTACACAGCTAAGCTTATTCACTTACGTATTGTCTGGCTAATTTTGTGCAACAGCAGAGTTGAGTAGTTTTGACAGAGACTGCATGACCCACAAGACTAAAATATTTACTATCAGGCTCTTTATAGGAAACATTTGCTGACCCTTGACCTAAATCTTTGTGAAGACCATTATTGGATTAAAGTGTAGCAAGGACTAGTGTAAAAATCAACCCAAATGAACTATTAATAGATAAATTACACAAATGTACAGTGTTAAGCAACTTAAAAAGAGAGCTTCTTTCTATACATAGGGTGGAGGTGGGGGGAACCAAGAGCCTGGAGAATTGCAGTTATCAGTTCTCAGATCTACTCAGAACTTCACATGTATCAAGCACTTTTATGTGACTGCCCCTGAGGTATCCATCTCATTTATTTCTTCAACAAATACTCATTGAGGGCTTGCTATATTCCAGGTACTAATGTAAGAAATTCATTGGTAAGCCAAAATGAAAGTAGATCATTTAATCCCCCATTTATATAAGAAAACTGAGTCAGGGTAATAAGTAGAACAACGAGGACTAGAACCCAAATCTTCTGACTCTGCATTCAGCATATATGCTCGTCAGTAGTCACCACCATGAGAGACACAGGCTAGAAAAAAATTATACAGAATCATTTCAAACATTACTTTTCTTTCCAATGGTAGAGTTATTGGTTAATAGTATCCTGTCTATTTTTCCTCGTTTGTTTTCAAATATGAATCTAAGAGATAGTCTAAGTATGACACTGGTACTGGCATTTACTAGCTATATGAACGTAATTTCTCTTAATCTCAATTTCCTTGTCTGTACAATGGGGATAAATAGTATCCAACTTTTAGCTTATGGAAGATAATTTGGTGTGACACTGTGTGCTGAAACTAAAACACATAGACCTGAGCAGCTTAGAGTTTAAAATCCTGTTTTTCTAAATCCAATACTTAGAGAATCTCAGTCTGGCATCAAGTAGAGCATATTTAGATATGGATTCATATGTTCGCTAACAAATATTTACTGAGAGCCCACTATATGTAATTCAGCCTGGCACTCTCATTTTTTAATTTGTGATGTAGCTTGCTTAACTCTGAGCCTCAGTTTTCTTCATTGTAAAAATAGAGAGAGATAATACTGGCCTAATAGTCTTGTGAGAATTAATTGACATAAACTATGTGAGGGCATCTAGCAATGTATCTGCTTTGTACTAAGGGGGTCAAGAAATGCTAGTCTTCATTTCTCTATCAGTTCCTTCTTAAATATTAAGGTCAAACCAGGGTAATATTAGTACAACATTAGGAAGCAAATGAAGTCGTAAAAATATGAGAGAGAAGAGAGTGGCTGTATTGCTTACTCTATCCAGGCACACAGTGAAAATAATCAAGCTCTCCAAGGTGAGGATGACACTGATGAAAATGACAGGAAACTCCATTGGATAAAAATCCATTAGAACATCCCATCAGAAAATCTAGTTTCTTTGCCTTGGTTTGAAATTTGAAGACAGAAGAGAGTCCATTTTATTGCCCTAGTTGCCAGGAGCAATTAGACAAATTACACATAAAAATAATATTTAAGGGTCAGATAATTGGTCTAGTAACTTGGGGGAATGATTTTAGTAATAAAAGAAGCACTCTCTTATCTTCTCTTAATTCTGAAATCTAAACTTTTTAGTGCCAGTCTGCTTTAAAATCAGATGACACCGCTGCTAGCTGTCGTTTCAGCATTTCCAGAGAAAGGGTTGAGCACTTAATAAATTCAGGGGTGTGTTTCCAGTGATGCGAAGTGCTGTCTTGTGTTAACAGTGTCAGTGTGAGAGAGACTTGGAAGGCACAAAAGACTATGTTTATGTAGGTGTTCTTTCATGTCGGGTGCTACACTTACTGCTTTTGATTAAGATGTATGATTGAGTTACTGAATATGACATTTGTTGAGAGAAGGAAGATTACCATGGGTGAATTGTAAGAGGTAAAGAACGAGGTGGTGGATGAAGTGTGAATGAAAGGTTACATGCACTGATGTCTTGTTTATTTGATTTAGGAGTTTGAGATAGAATTAATCTATTTCATTTCTTGGCATGTTAGGAGAACTATCTTAAAAATGTGCTCTCCAATGCATAATCAAAATATATCAAAATAGATGTTGGCAGGTAGCTTAAAGTCAGTTTTAGTTATACAAAAGTGTGTCGGGAGTGGGGGAGGAGATTTGGGGGAGGCTCTTAGAAAAGCTTAAACAGTTTTCACATAAATTATTATTCTGTTTATATCCACACTATTCCATAGTGCAATAGGTAAAGCCAGATTTTTTATGAAATTTAAATGTTTCAAATGCAAGCCCATTTTATCTGTTATTTTTCTGAAACACGGTGAGCGCAGACCAAAACTCATCATCTCTGAACACAGAAATTAAAGAATGAAATGGACTATAAACCGAAGCTGAACAACCTAATTTCACTGTTGCAGTTAATACGGTGAGAAAAACCTCAAAACCATGGACATTTAAAGGGCAGAAAATAAATGCAGTGTTTGAAGTTGAATTCTCTAAATGGCACCTGGATTTGGGCAGCTGAAAATGATGCTAACATTCACAATGAAGAACTGAAATTCTCCCCAAAGTAATCATGCTCTGAATGTACAGTAGTCTTCTCTATTTGCTAATTCTTCTGCTTTGCTAAAGGGTCCTGCTGGGCATATTACTGCCTCCATTTTACAGATAGAGAAAAAGGGAAGAATGAAATTCTAAACTGTACCAATTCACAAAGTGAGTCAGTGGCACAGGCAGAGACAGAAAACTAGATCTTCTTGCTCCCAGACCAGAGCTCTAGTCATCAAACCAAATGCCTACCATGTAGTCAATTCTAAATCCAGTTGCTGATTTCTATCTACAGAATGGAACACAAGTGACCAAATGCACCCCAGAGTTGAGATTATTAGTGGTCTTCAGTTGGTCTGGGCTGGCTTCACACTCTGGAAGGCTGGCTGACACTGATGATACTTTTTTGCATGCCTCCTTCTCTTTTGGAATCAGGACCAGCTATTACAAAGCAGTCTTTCCCACCCTGGGGTCTCCCAGCTTCATTTTGTTTGGGAATGTGTTATAAAATGACTAAATATTTCTTACTGAATTTTTAGAAATGTTTTGAAATTGGAGTTTATTTTTCCAACTATGAAAGCAGTATATCTTCATTTTTGAAAATATCAAGCAAAGTAGGAACAACATGAAATTTCATGGTCCACCACTAGGAAGTGTTAACTCCTGTGAAGAACAAAATAAAACAAAAGTATTAATTAGATGATTTTCCCCCTGGGCTTAAAATGGAAAGCTTTTACTGTGTGTGTGTGCACGCTTGTGTATATCTGTATCTATATCACACAGCATATCAAAGAAAATATTGCCTCCTTCCTACTCACCATTATGATTATTTTTTCTCTATTTCTCTGTTCATCTACAAGAAAATGGTATTGCTAGAAATGGAAAAGGGATCATAATAAGTCAGGTAGTGAACTCTCTGTTGAATCCCAGGTCACAGAGACAAGCACTATTTTTCCTTTTCTCTTACACAAGGTAATTTAAAATTGCATTCATTTTGTGATTTCTCTTGAAACATACACAAAACCAAAGGCCTGACTGAGACTGTCTTTCAGAACAATCTGGGATTTAGCAATGCCAGCCAGGCTCAAATGACTGCCTGACTCACTGGGACCCCTGATCAAGTGATGTGCCGGAAGGCATGGATGGAGTATGATATTAAGGCAGTCTATTGATTCTCTAGATTACCTCCTTGAGAAACTAATTATCATTTAATCTTTAAAAGTGAAGATTTTTATATTTTAAAATCTACTTCTTTTTGCCAACAAGAAAACGATTAGTTTTCATCCTTGGAAGTTATTGTTTCTGATTTTAAAGGGATATTGCTTAGTTCCCCATTTTTTATGGTATCAGTAAGTTAGTGGAAATAGTGGCGAATAAATCCCATAGAAAGTAGTTAGAGAAGATCAAACATAACCTTCACTAGAGACATAGAGGTGCCTATTCTTCTTCACTCAAATAAAAATAACCTGACTTGGAAATGCCCTATTTTTTCACAGAGCCAATATATTATTATTTTTTTACTAATATTTACACTGAAATAAACTGTTTTACTGAAACCACAGCCCAAATTGTTTCATTAGTTTATTCTTAAGCAGGTATCTTTATGAAAGCATAAATAATACCGTATGCTTGGTGACAAGAAAAAGAATATTAATAAATTATCAACTTTTAATAAATGAGGTTGCTAGGAATGTTTTAGCATAATTTCATCTTGCCACAGTACATTCAACTAAATTGTGTTGCTAAATTACTTACCCAACTCCGATATTTGGGGGATCGTTTCCTTTTTTATATCTAAGAATGATTCTTTGAAGTGTATTTCATTTACCTTTTTTTAAACACATAAGAATAAATTTTTCCACTTAACCTGTTTGTGACTTTGAAATTTCTCAATGCTTACATTTTATCTGCAATATCATGTTAATTATTCCAACTAGAGTTTTCATGACAGAAATAACTTAGTACCTTGGCTAAAAATGTTATGAAGAACTTTATGCTAACATGGCAATTAGGTAATGAGGGGTTTGTAAACCGAGTCAGAGCTCGTAATTCTCCTCATAGGTTGCTCTCTATCTAGATTTTATGACTTTAAGTACTTCATGATCAGTAAATAATAAATTCAATTTACCGGATAGAAGTTTTTCCACTTAGAAATACTCACTTGGAATATATATTTCTTAATTGGCATCAATGGCACATTTCCCAGGAAGCATAACAAAATGGATCATTTAATAGATGCCCAATCTCTCCATCCATCTATCTATCAGCGCGGCACATGATGTTTTGACTTTAATATGGTAATTATCTCAGGCTGACTTCAGAGCAGGAAGCTGCCTCCCACACAGCAGTGCTTAATTACTTTAGACTTCAGCTTGCCAAGTGAAAAATTGACTGTTTTTTTGCACATTGCATGGAATTGAAATGATTTCATTGTCATTTCAGTTGAAATACAGCCTGACATCAGCATAGAATCATGGGAAAGATAATGCAAAATTTCTCTGAAATTCTAAAATGGTCTGAAAGCTGCCTTTTTTTTTTTAAGAAGCTGCATTTCATTTTCAGAATGTTAATGAAGATCCATTTCATCTTGAGAGAAGCAAACTTTTAGGAATCTACTTCTGTGAATTCATTCCAATGACAAATCAGTAAAGGGAAACATAGGTAGCTACACTTGAATGTGAACTTTGACAGTTAGAGGGCAGAGAGCAATCGGAAATGGTGTCAACATAATTAGTAGTAAAAATTGTTAGCTTGGGCACGTAACTAATAAAGTAAAAGTGATAATAACTACGCCATTCAGAAAATTTAAGAAAGTGCACCTTTATGTAGAATATGCATAATAATACCTCTAAAGTGCTGGTGTGCTACATAAACATTTGCACAGTAAAGTTGTGAAATAAATCCAGAGTATCTTTGTGTTGCAATTTATCAAAATTGCTTTTTTTCTTCATATTTCAGCTGTCAATCACATGCTACTAATTGAATAATTTTCAAGATACTAAGGGCAGATTTCATGAATAAAATGTCCATAAAAATGTGCTTTTGGATAGAGGGAGAAGGCAAAATTATGAAGGAAGGCATTGGTATAATGGAGCAAATCATATCCAAGCTTTCACTTTGGCCAGAAGCACTCTGAAAGTAGCAATGACACCTTTGCCATGTAAACCGCAGGGGAAAGTAATTAAATTTAACAGAAGCTGCCCTTGATTTAAAACCACAGGGGAAGTAATTAAATTTAATAGAAGCCACTACTTCTAAACAAAGATATATGGTATTTCTATCACCAAATGCTACTTTTTTTTTTTTTCTTTCAAATGTGCCTATAGCTTCTAGCGGTCTGCCTATTGAAAGCAGTTCCCAAACACCTAGTGGACAACATATCACTGAATATTGTGAGCTATACTGGACAGTAATCTAATGTCAGCTCATCTAAGCTGCAATTCCCGATACAGAATGATACTTCCGTGTATGGCTGCCTACTCAACACAAATACTTGGACTTAGGATGAAGATGGGAAATTTGGATAATAAAGTAAACTTGTGATTTTTTGGGTCAGTGTTGATGCATTTTGTACGTCTGCTTAAACTGTCTCCCAACTTCAGCCCCGGCTGCTGCCATTGCCTTGTTGAGCTGATTCAGTATCTGGGCTCTGAAAGAAGCAAAGTTCTCCTTTCCTAAAATGTGCACTCTTGCCATCAGGGCTCTCCAGGTCCGACCACAGGGTTCATCATGGTTAGGTTGATACATGTGTAGGATGCTTACTGCAAATGGCAGTGTTTTCACCATGCCTTGTATCCTGGCTGGCAGAAAGGGTGCTTTTAAAAAGTTTTGTGTCAGAATCCCCTACTTGTCAAGTCAAGCATCTTTTGAGCTTTGTCCTAAGTCTCACAAAGGTTTGGAAGGGCCAGAACAGCTTGGGTTGTTCTTGCCTTCCTTTCAACTTTGTGTCCAGAATACCAACAAAAAATGTTTCTTGACTGTTTTTGCTGAATTAGATTGGAAGGTGCAGTACTGATGAAGGATGTCAGATTTGTTTTCCTTGCTGAATCTAAGATTAAGAAAACCAGAGGTGTCCTGCTTACTCAAAGCATAAGCAGTGGAGAAGCAGTGGAATGGGTGTCCTCCAGAGGAGCAGCCCCAATGAAGACTAGTTGCTCAGGCAGTTTCAGTCTTAATCTAACAATGTTTACAGAGGCAGAGTGATGAATAGCCCAACTCCAGCTAGACAACTTGAGTTTGCAACTGGTACAGCCATTTCTAGCTGCATGACATTGGAAAGTTACTTTCCTGAATCATAGTTTTAGTATATGAAAAGTGGGGATAATAATAGTATCTGCCACACAGAGCTGTAGCAAGGATCAAGTCGGTTCACACGTGTAAGTGTCTAGAACAGCACCTGCTGCATAATAAACACAGTCTAAATGTTAAGGCTTATTACATACAATGCAGGTTAAAGTTCGCTGATGAATGACAGTAGCAGTTCCACATCATACCCAGGGCCATAAAAGAATATACCCCTTGGGTTTATTTGAATGGCACACTCCAAACTACATGGTGAACATGGATCCTTGTGTATTATTTTTAAGTGAAAGCTATGCAGCCACAGTCCCTATTACTTAGAGAGAAGAGTGGTGGTCCTTTAGTTGGAAAGTTGGGGGTGGGGATCTAGAGGGTAGGGGTGTTGAGGGGGATGAAATAAAAGGTGAAGCTAGCAAGCAGGTATAGTGGTGAGAGGTATATGTCAGTATATCATGCTAAATTCCCAACAAAAGCCCAAATCACGCCTCTACTGCAGTTGTGGATTATGCCTGTCTTCCTAGGTAGCCTAGAACTGGCACCACAATAAGTCAAATCGATTGCTAGAGCCCTTTCATGACTAGATGTGTAGTCACGTTATATTTGTCTGTATATTTTCCTATCAAGTTGGGTGGAAAACCACCAAAAAAGAATTTTCCTTTGTCAGATAAACTTTTCACAATAGAAGAATGCAGTGATGGCTTCTGAAATAAATCTAGCAGCACTGGGGAGTTTACAAATACTAGCATATTAATATACAGCTAAAATAATAATAAAAAAACACCATGCTGCTAAAGATGTTTGGTATTATCAGCTCACTGCAGGAGTTTATTAGAAACTCCTGCTTTCTTTTATTAAAATTCCAATTGGCTTGGTGAATGAGATCCTATGTTAGTGTCATAAAGTGAGAAGGCAGAAGGAGAGGATATTGTCATTTAAGTGCAGATTTCATTTTAAAAACACTTCACATTATAAAAGAAGATTGCATATTGTAAATATTATGTATAATGTTCGTGGTGTTAACAGTAGTATTAGTAATTTTTAAAAATTCATCAAATTGTTTTTGTTTATAATGATATCTAGATTTTATATTTCTGTAGTAAAGCAAAGTTTCAAATTTATCCCAAGATGTTTTTAGCTATAAGCAGCAAACATGGTTTTTAAAAAGTTTTCATGAAATGATGCATGAGTGTAATTTAATGGGAATCCTCTTTGGCAGTAGCATATGACGATTGCTTAATTTTATCATTAGCCTATATTTTCCCTCTGTAGCTTGGAAGCTTTTGTTAAATTAACTTGTTTTAGCAAGGCGGCTGGACAGATTACAAACCTTAATTTACTATTGAAAGCCCAAGATTTTCTTTCAAGGTATTAAGTGGTCACTGCTTCTTTACCTGGTGAAACACTGAGAAGATGGCAGCAGACAAAGCTCTAAGATGCAACAGCTGGGGAGCCAGGCTGAAAACCTCTATTCCCTGTCTCAACATCTGGAGTCTTCATGGAAGTGAGAAGTTTGCAGGTTTGCAGCTGTAGCCCTTTCATGACAAGTTCGGTAAATTTTACACATGGTTGCTTGCTTAGAAAATATTTTCCAGATTTAACATGTTTACAGCATTGACATTTGAAGCCGAAGCCCCTTCCTTCTTGATTAGAGCAGAGAGTACTCACAGACTGCATTCTGACTTTATGGGATTGGAAAACTGGGAATGGGTCATTTATAATTTTCAAACAAATCAAAATGCACTTTGATCTCTAGTCCAAGTTTCTTTAAATGCAATGAGTAATAATAATAAATTAGCCCAACTTAGCTATTTTTCCCTTAAATATGGTTGTTTTTAATGTAATCATTTTATTACATTCTAAAATTTAACCAACATATTTAATCCATCTTATTCAAAGTATATATTTTCTGAAAAGGAACATTAACTCAGCAAAGGAACATCAACTCAGTAGAGGAGAGACCTGTGTATGTGTGTGTGTTTGTGTGTGCATATTTTTATATTTTAAGCTGTAACACATTCTGTGAGAATCTGAATTAATAAAAGCAGCATTTATCTTTATGCATATTTACTAATTGAAATCTCTCATTGTATCTATAAATCTCTAGGTGCACTGAATGTATGGGACATTTTGGCAATAAGATAAATTTAAAACAAAGAGACTGTGCTCTCAGATTTTTCAGTGTTTAAATAACATCCCCAACTTAAAATTTTAATTTCACATTAATAATATCAGTTCTGTTTAACATTGATTTATATCTTATTGAAATAATGTAAGAAATTATTACCTTATATTGAGACAGTCTTTTTGGGGGGACCATAATGTCCAGCTGGCTGTCCAAATGCCCTTTGGTTTCTAAGAGGCATGTAAAAGGCATTCATATAATTTGATACATTTTACCATACTCATCTCCACAAATGCAAGCCTTGTTGCTTTAAACTGAATTTACTGTAGTCCAGATGCACAATCCTGAGAATTTTCTCTAACAGTAGTCACGATACTGAATACAATAGTTCTTCATGATTTAAGATAAACTATGGCACACACCACATGAAAAAGCCATTTATAGAATAGACTTGAGATTATGATTTTTAAATGCAAAACAACAGCCACCTCTGTCCCTCCAACAAAACAAAACACCGTACCATTGTGGAAAAAAATGCATTCGGTGGGTATCAATATTGTGCCTATAATTTGAAAAGAGAGAGAGGGCAGTTTGTTCTTTCCCATACTAAGTTTACTTTGCCCTTCCCCCCACCCCATAAATAAATGCTAGATATTTGCTCTAAGTAGCATTTAACTCAGCTCAGGCGTGACTTCTACAAGTAGCCAAATAGTTTGTATTTATTTTGATTTCTACATTTGTAGAAAGATATTTTAGCAAATCCTTTTGAAAGAACAAAATACTCTAAAATCAAATTCATTTGTGATTAATTGCGGAGTCAAACATTTTAATTTTAGCCAGGAGAAAGATGAGAACAAATGAAGAAATATGAAGATCTGTAATGAAAAGCAGTAAAATAATCTAAGTGAATCATTTTATTAAAATGGTTGTTTCACTATAAATAAGGAACCATAAAAAATACAATTTGTATATTCGGTTACAAAAAGCCTCACTGTAGGCAGCCAACTACTAAAATTTTATATGAAAAAAAAAAAATGCTCCCCCTAAGGAAATGTGCGTATCTGCTGTTTCTTTTTAACAAAGATTGAGATGGTTATAAAGAATTTAGCAAAGGCTTCTAAAAATAAAACTTTTTTCTGCCATCCTCAGCCCCTCGACTGCATACACTGTATATAGGAGGGTTTTTTTGTTTTTGTTTTTGTTTTTTTTCCTATTCACACTGAATTGTCTGATTCCAATTTAAATTGCTAGTCAGTGTTTCACAGCTTTGCATAGCACTTTCTAACCCTTTCCTCTTGGGTATCTCTATTTGAAATGAAGCTTTACTGTCTCTCATACACCCGAAACAAACAAGTGTGCCTACTTGATGGTTTAATTGTAACTGGCTAAGCTCAAAAAAATGAGCAGCAAGTTCAGGAAAAACGTGTGGGACACAACCAGCCGACAAAACTAAAACCCTCAGCAGAGATGCAAATGATATTTTATTATTTGAAACAGCTGTCGTGTAGCCTCAGACACATTTCTTTTTCCTACAGATTTTTCCTAAATAACTTCATGCTTTTGTGGTATATCCTTTCATGCTTTCCCTGGCAACCAAAGCTCTCATGCCATTTACCTTGCTCCAGGTAATTTGGGGAAATACCACAGACTTGTATCATTACAGAGTCTGTATAGTTGTTTGGCTGCTAATTGATTCTCAAAGGAAGCAGACTGATGCTGTCACTTAATGTGATGTTAGAAATTCTTCCATTTAAGCATGCTTATTTTAGCAAAATTAAAACTGCTAGCTGAATGGATATTTGACTGCAAAAAGCTTTTACAGAAAAGGTTATAATAAATATTGTCTTTACTAGTCAAAAAAAAAGAAATTGGTGTATGTTTTCAGGACTGAGGTGCTTTTTTTTACTTTTAAATTTTTACTATGGTTTTAGCTGTTACATAATTGATACATATATTATGATAAAAATTAAATCTGGGTACTTTCAACCCATGGTTCAAGAGGATTCATGCGCTGTAATCAGATTCTCAGAGGACAGTCTAATAACTACTTGTTTTAAAAATGGTTTCACGTTTCCTAATTCTTTACTGGATAACCCTGTTTTTCATGTCAGTGTTGTCATAAATGCTGGGACATAATAAACTTCCACATAGACATATCCTTACTTTAAAAACAGAGCGTGGTGTCGAGTTTTTAAAGGTACATTATTCCTGTGAATGGGTTTATCAGCAGTACAACAACATTACAAGACAAGCTAAGCCATAAAAGGATGAAGTAGCACTGTATAATACTGATTAAGTCACAGAGCGACACATGCAGTTGTGAGAGTAGCTAGTGCTGCCAAGTCTTCTGAAACAACACGGTCATAAAAGTTTACTTTCCTTGTAGACCCAACTTTTTCCTCTGGGATCTTCTCTTAACAATATTCAAACATCAGCTCTTCTACAGTCACTAAATTCTGCCTGCATTAAAAACCGTCATCAACAGCAAAAGCCACTTTTAGGTCTTCCTGTTGTAATGCTTCTGTGCTATGTGGACTAACCTGTGTTTAATTCTGCCTTTGTTAAGCTTTTCAGTTTCCTTATCTGTAAAATGGGGATCATGAGACTTAAAACATGGTTATGCAGGTGAAAACGGATAATGCGTAAGGTGCTTAATATAGTACCTAGCACATTTCAAGCACTATAAATATTAATTTTTTTTCTTTTACTGTGCAGCCACATATCCTTTCACACACATATTAACTTTTATTAAGGAAGATAATTGTATGTCATTTTCCCTCCAATGATAAATATGTTTTGAGAAACAGACCTGCTTTTGTTTTTTAAACCCCAGAGACATCCTTATTATTTTATTCTCATTACAACACCCCAAGAATATTCTAAAATATTCTAAAAAGAATAGTCTTGGGGTGTTGTAATAAGAACAAAATAATAAGGATGCTTGAAGTGTTGTAATAAGAATAAAACACTAAGGATGTGGCAAATATCCCAAGAATATATATAATGCTGTGCCCTAGAAAAGGGGCCCTGCAGATGGTCACTGATTTAGATCACATGAAATTTAATATCAGCCCAAAAAAGACTTCAGATATATGTACCTTTAAAATGCTTTTTATAAATGGCTTGAATTATTTGCCCAAATGATATATTTAACGTAAGAATATTCCAAAACTGAAGTTACCTCACTGAAGATTCCTTACCTGTCAGCTGCTTACAAGAAGAGTTCACCCAGTTCAAGTTCTATGTGAGAGATTAGTTTTAGGAGATAATTTCACTGATATCAATTGAAATGCTTTTCATATGGGCCATGGAGTGTTATAAATTGTAACTTAATAAAAGGCAAAGAAAAAAACGCCTGTAGATTTCACACATGGAATCCATTCCGCATTGTTTTTGCTAGTTTTTCCAAGACCCCGAGGGGGATCCAACAACAATAGGTTATATTGAGTGCAATTAGAACCATCATGCAGAAGCAAGTAAATTAGGGCAGATGTTGATATTTCAAAACTAGTCTGCTTTTCTTATATTTGGACACAATTCATGAGATGCATTGAGAAGTACTGTGATTACTGACAATGTCTCCTCTTCAATATATCAAGATTGTTTTCAGAAAACAGAAAAAAACCTTCATTAGTGCAACTCCAAACTCTTACCCTAAACAATGTTATTCTGTTATTTGGTTAAGTGTTGTAATTATGTAACTGCACCCCGCAATTGGAACCCTGGATTTTAAATGTTTAAATTTAATTCTGCGTGTCACCTTTTTGGGTAATGCAGCAGACAGATGTGAGCCAGAATGGGGGACAGTGGCACTGGAGTTGGGACCAACAGGGTAGGTAGGGCGAGGATCCTTGAGCAATGCTTTGTTGTTAGACATCAGTGTGCTGTCAGTGGTTTAGCCAAGCTGCTTTTGATTTGGGAGGGGCTTCTCTGGCTAAGCAGGACAGAAACCAAAGGAAAGAAGGAACTACAGTGGGAATGAACATGAGGTGTGGAGGGGGTCGGGATGGTCAGTGGTGGTCTGCAGAGAAGGAAGGTGCCTGCTCGGAGGAAGCAAGCCAATGAAATGCAAATTCAACTGGGAATAGAAGCCCGAGCCTTGGAGCAGCTTCAGGGAAAACTGCTCTCCAGTTTTCTGTCAAAACGACCTCGCAGTACAGGGAGCCAACCCCAGAGGACTTCTGCAGCCAAAGAAACTCTGAGTTGGAGGGAGTATATTTTATTTTTATTTATTATCACAACACAGACTATAAATTTTAAAACCTATTTGAGTAATTTCCCCTGAGGAAGAAATCTGACCCCATCTCCCACAGCTTCCCTACTTTCAAAGTGCTAAGTGTGCCACAAAGCATTTGGAATGCTTCCTTCAAAGTTCCAGGTTGTCCGACCACTCCTACGCTGCGGGTCTCTCTTGGTCCTGCTGATACTGGAGCTTATTTATGAGGGCTATCCGAGGGGTGGGTGGGCAGGACAGCAGCTGCCAGGGTCTGCCCCCCACCCTGGGAGATTTGTGGCAGGTGGAGAGGGAGGGGGGATATAATGACCATTTGCAAACAACCATAAGCAACTGTTTGTTATACAATAAAAATTACTCAGTGGCTCTGAGCCTGAACTCTCCAAGGGAGGGTGCTGTGGGAGGCAGTTGGAGACTTTGTTTTAATCATATGAGCAAGCAGGAGCTTAGGGCTTTGTTGTGAGAGGGGATGGCTTTGTGGCGGGCTTTCTTGCTTCCTCCTGGCTTCATTTGCTTGTCAGGCACTAGTGTGGCGCCTGGGGGGACTCCCCTAGATGATGCAGCTGCAAAAGAGAAAGTTTCTGGAATTGGGAAGGGGTAAGTGTAACTCAGAATCCGTAGGGAGGGAGCTGGGCGGAACAGTTTTGTGAAGCACCTTCCAAACACACAGGTAAAGGTAACTCTTTTCGGTTATACGCATTTTCCTAAGAACAGCAGCAAATAAGATTCATGCCATGTCCTAACACACCCTAACGTACACTGAGTCTAAGCTGTGGTAACTGACGGAAGCAGCGATTTCCAGAGCCAAGGGCCCTGAGAACTGAATCTCATGTGCCTCTAGAGGGGGAGAACCAGGGGCCAGTGGCAGCAGAGCTCCCCAGCTGAACCCAGGCACAAGGGAGCCTCCGGATTGCTGCACAGGGGCCACACCAGCTCCAGGAGACAATCTCTGAAATTTTACCAGCATCCTTATGTGTCTGCATACTGCAGGAGAATGCTGATGTCACACACTCTGATCCTCATCCTTAGTTCCAGGCCCCAATAATGTATGCTATTTGCTTATTTCAAGAAAAGGGTCAATCATGGAGCAAGGGGAAGGGAAAGAGGGTCTGGAGCATTTTTGAGCAATAAAAGTTAGGTCAGATAAAACCATAGCATTGTAGAGCTTGCATACAAGCTGGATTTCTCTATGGGTTTTTACACCAAACAAAAGACAAACAGTTTATCAACCCATTTGGCCACGGGAGTTGCAGGGAGCACAGATCTGGCAGCTGAGTTGGGCTATTCTATGGAGAAGCTGTGTTCTCTATCATGCCTAGGGCTGCCATTTGGGGCTGCCCACCAGCTTGTCAATCTCAGTACACATAAAGCTAGTGATTAGAGGACTTAGTCTCTGTAGCTCATCTTCTGAAGCCCATTCTCCACTAAGAGAATCTCCCTGCTGTAGAGAGACTGGAGTCTTCTGCAGGTTCCTCCTGCAAGCTGCTCACCCTGCTTTGTATTATTTCCTGGTGTTTGTATGTATTCTGCTTGCATCTAACGTATATTTATTCTCAAGGACCGAGAGCCTCAGCAGGCAACTGAAGTTTCACTGCGTGAATGGCACAGCCACACTGGGAAAGATTCATTATCGGTACATTTCTAGGTTATTTGACGTGGGAGAGTTTCAGCAGTTTATGTGGTGAGGAGAAGGCAAAGTGACAATGTGGGAACCTCTTCTGATGTGCAAAAATGTGCAGCCAACACAGGATTGCCATTTATTAAATCATAAATGTGATGCCAATTTTTTCCAGAGAACAGAAGGGAAAATAAATACTTGAGGCATGGGCCAGCGTCCTAGAACTAGCCCTGGGTACTGTCCACTGCTCGAGCCACCTCCCAGGGACTCCGTTTCTCTAGATGAGCTTTAGCTCTCTTAGCGGGCAACATTATGAGACAGAGTTAATACGACTCTTCTGAATATGAAAAATTAGAGAGAAAACCCTTTTTAATCTTTGTTTTTATGGCTGCAAACATGATTACATAGAGGAAAATCAATCCCAATGGAACACAATGGATAATACAAAGTAATTGATTGGCCTTTATCATTTTTCATTATGATATTAAAATAACACCATAATATCAAGCGGCAGCCACTGATACATAAAGGAGAACCAGAGACGATTATGTCTAAGGGTAATCAGGTCAGGGAAGTGTGAAGGTAAGATAAATAAGGTAAATACAAAAATGAAAAAAGTCTTAAAAGCAGCAAAAGGGAGTTGGTGGCAAAGAGGCTACATAATAGAAGGGAGATCTGATGTTTGGAATATCATTAAGCAGGAAGCCACAAGAGACAGTCTATTGCAGCTGTGTGATTGCAGTATGTCTCGGTTGGTGTCCCAAGCCATGGGGGCAAAAGCTGAGTGACTTTAACTTCTCAGGAAGTGCAATAATCCTTTCAGAATACAATGCCTGCAGTCCTACTGCCATCAGGCTATGAAATTTAGAAAATGAAATAGGGGAGGCATTTAGCTCTTGGTATTTCCCAGTTGCTAATGCCACCAGCATGGCATCATAAGCAGCCACTTAGAAAACCTTCATTTACAGCCAACTTCCCACACTGCTGGCGACCAGTGTGGCTTTGCAGACCAGGGATGCCAGGGTTTGTGTCCTATTGGCAAGCAGTTGAAGCAAACCCCTTGATAAAAATTGCATCAATAGAGTGCCTGGATACATTAATCTATGTTCTTGCCTGTTACATCTTTCCATATGTCGCTTTTAACATATATTCATACTTACTAACATGCCTAAATGTTACTACTTATACCATTTTATGTAAAAATAGGACCAAATTTTAATTCCTACCAACATTTTTCTTCTTTGGAAATGCTTCATATTAAAAATACATATATGTGCTTTGTGTCTGATAGGTAAATAAATATACGTAGGAGCCAGTTAATTAAAAATATATGAGATAATTGTTTTGGTTTCTGCATCACTACATAGCATGCTTCTAATTTAGACTTCTTAACATGATGTCACACATGTGTTAAGCAACCATTGTAAATAACCCTGTTGTGACTGGAAGTCAGCTGTTCGCATTTACACTTAAAACGTCGTAGAAAAATGTCATGCCCACCAGAGTGATCCAACTCTTTGGATTAGCAGTAATCAGGAATATAGCTTAAGGTGGTGGAATAAACCACTGTGTGGGTTGAAAGCATTAGCGGACTGGTTAGCTGTGATACCCTAAGAGGTGTGGGAAGTAGTTGCTCACTCAGGAGAAGGACTCTAGATATTATAGAACTTGTTTCTGACTTTCTGAAATCGTGGTTTGCACTCAGTTGTTCATTCATTCGTTTATTTGTTCCAGGAACACTAAGTTCCTATTGTGGGTGAGTCCAGAACTGAGATTACAGAGGTGGTCTCAAGAGACACTATATTAGTAAATGTCCTCCAGAGAAACAATGGGATATCTATCTATCTATCTATCTACCTACCTATCTACCTAATCTATCATCTATCTATCTATCTATCATCAATCATCCATCAAAAGTGATGAATTTGTTCGACTTATGGAATTGGCTCACTTAATCATGGATGCCAAGAATTCCCACTATCTGCCATCTGCAAGCTGGAGAACCAGGTAAACCAAAGATGTAAATCCTGGTCCAAGTCCAGAGGCCTTCCGAGCACAAATGGGAAACAAATTTGTCCTCGCTCTGCCTTTTTGTTTTATCACGGCCCTCAGTGATCTAGATGATGCCTGACTACATTGGTGAGGGCAGATCTTCTTATTCAGTCCACTC
Organism: Ateles fusciceps; assembly: GCA_036589455.1. NCBI lineage: Eukaryota > Metazoa > Chordata > Mammalia > Primates > Atelidae > Ateles > Ateles fusciceps. Next base: position 2,044,579 of record JAZHEH010002780.1, read on the forward strand.
ATTCAAATGCTCATCTATTCTAGAAACACTGTCACAGAGATACCCAGAAAAGATGTTTTACCAGCCACCTGGGCATTCCTTAGCCCAGTCAAGTTGACACATAAAATTAACCATCATAGGTGCACAGGCTAATGGGGAGGACTGGTGCATATAAACAGATATTTTAAGGTCCTGAAAGATATGACACAGGTGCTAAGAAACACACAGAAAACAGAAGTCAGGAAACAGCTTACCAGAGGCAAGTATAGATAGTAAAGTCTACTTTTCTATGCAGATAGAATAGACGAGACAGGGCACTTCAGACAGCACAATCCTTCCACAAACGGTCCAAGAGACACAAGCAGCTACTGTGATGGGAAACAGAGGGAAGGCCAGAATGGCCCATGTTCCGGGTGCAGGGCATGGAGATGACAGGATCAAAGGTGAAGCCCAGTGCATAAAGGCCTCGTCTGCCATGGAAGAGAGTTGCCCCTATAGGAAATAGGAAGCCTGTAGCTGTGTTTAAGCAAAGATGCAGTCTGCTGGGGTTGTTTGGGGGTGACAGCACTTTGGTATACGATAGAATATAGGTAGGACTGGGGAAAAGAGGGGCCATTACACAATACAGTGATCCACTGTTCTTGTTGAAGCTTAAGGCACCAGCTGTGGTTAGTGTGGAGAGAACACACCAAAACAGTCATACTTTGCATAGCAAATACTCTTGGAAGCAAGTGACAGAACACTGGCTTAAGCAATATTGAAACTTATGTAATAAGAATGATGGCTCTGTGTGTGCCATGTCAGAGCTCCAGCTCCTCTTGTCAGCCAGTCTCTTACCTCTGCCTCTTCATGTGTTGGCTGCCTCCTTGGGCTGATAGCAATATGGCTGTAGCAGTTCTGGCAGTCCCATCTAGACATACAACGTCCAGAGGAAGAAGGACCACCTTTATATATATATATATATATATATGTATAATATATCTTAGGAGTGAGAAATCCCTTCCCAGAAATTTTCAGCATGCCTCCTATCATTGGCCATATTAGATCAAATGACCATTTCTAAACACTTAATATTATTTTACAACAAACTTTGGGGAATTAACTACCATGTGTGTTCTGCCTTTTTCTAAATATCTTCTCTTTTTATCTTGAATTTTCTTCCACTGAAAAGATAACTTCTAGCTAGTTATTTAATAGACAATGGACTCTTCCACACCATCCAGTGTACAAGTACTGCTATATTTCTCTATCAAAATCAAATCTGGCTTATCCCTATCCGTGAAGATTGGGGAGATGTCTTCTGCACTCGCTGTTCGTGACTCCCTTCCTTTTCTTCATGCTGCCGGATGGAAAGCATGATGTTTACACAGATGGAGAAGATATGAGAAGGATCACCCCAGTGATCCCCAGTCTGGGCTGCTTCACTCTTGTCCTTACCCAGGCCTATAAAGACTTCTCAGATGTGATTTAAGATTCCCACAACCCTCTCAGAATCTGCACTTCTCATCCCATTCTCAGGCCCTGGGGATATTCAGGTTCTCCCCAGGATAGCTCCTGGCCTTTATATACAAACCCAAACAAATTCAGCTCAGTTGTGTCAGTGGGTGTGCATAGGCCTGATTACTCATTGTCTGCCTGGGGTCGTTTTTACCTGGCAACTTCCCTCTAGATCTTGAAGACCCAAATACCTGGTCCCTTGGCAGGGGGAGACAGAAGATGTGCAGTTGGAGTTTATTCAGTTCCTCCTGATGAGAGCATCACCAGCCAAATAACAGAATCAGTGACTCATTTGTCCATTCTACAACATCAAGTGTTCTTTAATACAGTGTATCAATGCATTGAAGGAGGAAACAAAGTGTTCTTTAATACAGCACATCAGTGCATTGAAGGAGGAAACAGCTATGCTGGGCTGGCCTGAGTCTTAATTGGTCTCTTAGAGGAAGTCTGGCTTTGGAGGTTCCCCCACTCCCACGTATCCAATATTCTCTTCTTCTATTACCCTCCCTCTTCAAGCCCCAAGACACCACCATTTCCTGAGTTTACTGATTGGAGGTGCTTGTTGTAGGGGAATTCACACCAAGTAAGAAAAACTAACAATCCCGATTAAGATGATATTCTTATCAGGGCTATTTGAAATTTTAAAAAGATATCTTCCAATTCAGATGGATCAACTTCTAATGGTGGAATTTCAGGCAATATAGAGGAGTATATTTATTGGCAGAGTTGCAGGTTTGACTTCTTAAATTATTATATGTTCTAATAGAATCTTCTACAGATATTTATTGTAGAATATTATATTTTAATTGTCTGCTGAAGGCGCTTTTTTCCTCAAAAAACTGTGACTTTCTTGAGACCAAGACCATGCCTCATTTATTGTCCTGTCTTCAGCCCCTACCACAATTCTTATCACAGAGCAGTTTAATGTTTTTTGATGGTTGCTTAAAGCATCTCTTTGCAATTAAACTATTACATGGCCCTGGGGGAATCAAAGAAAAAATGAAGAAATCACTTTCTCTTTTTCTGTCCACTAAATAATTCATACTTTCCTAACTTTTTACTGCATTTATATGCTGTAAATCTCTATTGCAGTTTGGAACTTTTTAATTGCCCCACAATTCCCTTAAAATGAAATGTCCACTTCTAGGCCTTGCTATTGGATGTTTTTGTGACCAGTTAAGAAGTTTCTGTATTTGAAGTATTAAATGTGAAGTATGAAGACATCACTTTCCTCTTACCTCCTTTGGACATTCATATGTGTCTCATAGAGATATCATCCCAGGTAAAATTACTCTGAATTTTCTGGGTTGAAAACTCCTATTTCAGTCTGAGCCTGGGGCTTAAGTTTAACTTTTGAGAGGTTCATTCCTTTTGAGCTGGAATATGATTGTAAATACATGCAGGGTCTATAGATAATTCTCACTCATTCTTTAGCAGAGGTGGCACTATTGCAAGGTGAACTAGCAATAAGGCCTCACATACTGAAATGCTCTCCTGACCTAGCTAAAAAATGTATCACACTTAATCATTTTATGTTATAATAATAGCTGTTATGTTGTCTTCCCAGCATCTTTTTCTTTCAGCAATTGTCCCTTTCAACGTGGTGAAGATGTTGACTACAAGCAGGTGTCTCCCCTGCCATGAAGGCAGGCGTGTAACTCAATCTGGCCAATAGGGTACCCCTTCTCTGCTCTGACGGTAGTTTGTAGATGGTCACATGACCCAAATTTAGCCCATCAGAGGCATCTTCAGGAGTTTTGCAGAATTTGTTAGTAAAGAAACCCTGACTTCTCTCTATTATAACTAACTTTAACACATTTTGAGTTGAGTTGTTGGGGATTATTTTTGCCATAATGTGCAAAGAGAAAGCAGAACCAAGAGATGAAGGAAGGAAGGGAGGGAGGAAGGGGGGGAGAGAGAGAGAGAGAGAGAGAGAGAGAGAGAGAGAGAGAGAGAGAGAGAGAGAAGGAGCCCAAATGCAATGTTTGAAGACCTGGGTCCACCCATATCTGATAGTTTGATAAATTCTCTTTGATTCAGTTTAAGCTAATTTGAGTTAGGTTTCTATAAGTGACATCAAAAAGACTCCAGGCAAAAAACATGTTCCAAGTTTATTTACACAAGTACAAATTATATGAGTTTTACAAGATAAAGGTGTATATATTTTTAGCCATTTTAAAATTGCATTTTGAAACCTGTCATCTGAATCCATTGAACTGGCTATTATCAAATATCAACTTTGAATGCACTAAAAAAACCCAAAAAAACAAAAAACAAGGACATGCTTTGTTAGCATTGCATTACTTCACTGTAAGAGCAATTTCTACAGCCTACATTAGATGAATGTGCAACTGATTCAGGAACTAGTGACTTCTAGGGAATTCAGCTAAATAACTAGCTGTTAGTAACTAATTTTATATGTATCTAAGAAACCTTGGGAAAGTAAATAAACTGGTTGTGGACTAAAGTTAAGATTATACTCAGCATAAAAACAAGAGAGAGAGAGAGGCTATGACAAGAGCAGAAATTTGGGGTCAAGTTATACAGAAAACAAAGTAGCTGATTTCATCGGGTATATATAGGCATTGATAGCCTTAGGATCGTTTCTATTCTTCAGTCACAGCTTGGCTACTGCTTCCTCTGAGAAATTCATCATGACTCTCAGTACTTACTTCTCAGCTAGCTATTACTATACCAAGTTTGAATTGCAGGTTTACTTTCTGGTTCCCCAAACAGACAATGAGCATATTTGAGTGCAAGGACTGTCTTGTTCATTGCTATGTCTCTCTTAGCTAGCTCAGTGCTCTACATCTGACCCATTCACAAGGCATACTGAGCAAAGAGACATGTCTGTCAGTGATGTCTCAAGGTTGGCCGTGCAGAGGACCGGTGTTGCGGGAGCCTTCTCTGGTCCAAACCTGGAGGATACTGTTCTTTCTTGACCACGCACCATCCCTTTTAGGTTAATTATTATGCTATGTTATTTATTATGTTTAATACTTAGGTGTCTCTGACAGAGTCCAAGGCTCAGCAGAAACATGATCATGCAGCAGAAACCGTATAGAGATTTATCTAACCTTGGTTTCTTTCTTCCCTACATTTTGTACATGTTCAACTGCTAATATGTACTGTTAGACGTGGTTTCTAGGGTGGAAGAGAAAAAAAATTTACCAAGAATGGAACTTAGTTATTTCAGGCTTGATGACATTTAGTCCTCCTAATTACTGTGTGAATATTATTTCATTTTATAGATGATCAAATTAGACAGAAGGCAACTAAAATAGAGAGCTCGTAGTGAGGCCAAATTTGAATCATGGCCTGCCTGACTCTCCAAATCTAGGCTTTTTTACAACACTATTTAGAAGGATAACTTCAACCTAGGATATTCAAGCCAAGTTCTGAATAAATCAATTTATTTAGAATTATATATTCCTTGCAAAAAAGCAATATATTATAAAGTGAATTCAATTATACTCCTCTTTCAATTGTCAGCAATAAAAAAAAAAAATAACTGTAGGGAGAGCAGATTACCAGCAAATTTTATGTGGATAAAACTCACAAATAATATGTGAATAACTAAAAGTTGCCATCAGACTGTATCCTTGGCTATAAAAAGAGACTGGTTGTAAGTGAGGTGTGATGAGTACCATGTTAGGTTAATTTACTCCTCCAGAGTTTATGACAAATAATTATTTAGCAGATGGAATTTTCTGTAGGAAATTTCATTTACTCGATTTCCTCTTTACTTACCCAATTTCTTCATAAGATTGAGTCTACTTAAGAATAACTTCTGGGATACTATTTGGGAGAGAAACGCAGACTTACTTTATTCCAGAGGGGAAAACAAAAGATTGTCTAAACATCAGCTTAATCCATAGACTGTAGTAGATGTAGTATGTCTGTTCTCTATGAGGAAGTCTGGGGAAAGCAGAATAAATACTTTGTGTGGAAAATCCAGAAGGGACCTCTGTCATGGAGTCTAAATTATGAGGTGTTCTCAGGAAACATGTATTTTATCCCAGGCCGAGGCCGAGGCCAGCTGGGGTTGGAAAGGCAATCTCCAGTGATTTGACATTTCCCTGATACCTCCTGGAGGAAATACTCAGGTTCCTGGGGGGGGGGAGTGTGTTCTGGGCTGACAGCTCATGTCTGTTTTCAAGGCACCATTACCTGTGGCAGGTGATGAAATACTCTGTAAGTTTTGACATTGTGAAGGGTAGAATAATTCAAAAGGGTCTTGCCCTGAAAGGCTGAGAAGGCTGTACTCCCTGTGAGTCTTTCCAGACCTCTACTTCATGTGTGCACATGCATAGACATAGAAAACCATGCACATGTATGCACACATGCATGTACATATGCTCTCACACACATATACACACTGCTGATTTTTTAACTTTGTGCTTTTTAAAAAGGCTTTTATTTTGGTGCTTTGTAATAGGGATAAAATTTTGAAAATATTATGCTATGTATTTTATTACCCCTTAAATATTATTCTCTTGAAACTTTCCACCTCTAAGGCTGAACATGAATCACATGACCCCTGGGAAGGTGTGGGCTGGGGGGATGCACCACCCAGAAGAAAGAAATCAAAACTATTGTTGCTATGGACTGAATGTTTGTGTTCCCCCAAAATTCATTATGTTGAAGCTCCTATCCCCAGTGTGATGCCCTTTGGAGATGGGGTTTTAGAAGGTAATTAGGACATGAGAGTGGAGTCCTCATGAAGGGATGAGTGCCCTCCTAGGGAGGGATGAAGAGGAGTTTCCTTCCTCTCTATTTCTCTCTTTTGCCATGTGAGGTTATGATGAGAAGAGAGCCGTCTGCAAGCACCAGGAAGAGAGCCCTCACTAGGAACTGAAATGGCTGGTACTTTGATCTGGACTTTCCGGCCTCCAGAACTATGAGAAACAAACGTTTGTTGTCTAAGCCACCAAATGTATGGTAATTTCTTATGCCAGCCTGAGCCGATTAAGACAATGAAAGGGAAGTCCTAGTTATGAAGGAAGAGAAAATAGATTGTGCCTTCTTTCATGTGCCATGGTAGAAAGAGAAAAGGTAGAAGTAAGGAAATGACATGATCTGAGCTCTAATCTGGAAAAAAGTTTAGGAGCTTACCAAACGGAAGTCATAGACCTCAGTGCAGCTTCAAGTTTGAGTAGTGAGACCCAATTTTGGAATCATTCCTCAAGGGAGATGGCCTGGTTCTCCAAGAACTTTGTTAATTACAGTTGTTCATTTCAAAGGTGAACACAGTAGGATGTCCAGCTAGGGCACCCTCATAGCCTAGACCAGTCAGCCTATCATAGACACCTACCTAGGTACCAGCATGAGACCAAGGGCCTCTCCATCCCCTATCATGAGGACTGTAACTTATCGCCTATACTCAAGCATCATTTGGTGAAAGAATAGGGGAAAGAAGAAACAGTTACATTAGGGAATGAACTTTGAGTTGACTGAAAAATTATCCTAAAGAGGCTATGTAACCTAGAGGAACCAAAACATCATTAATAGGCAAATTTAAAGTTAAAGCCTGTTGCTCCCACCCTTTACTCCCATCAGCCACCCAGCAGGGTGGGAGCTTGTGAGAAAGATTTTATCACTTGTAGGAAATAAAGCAGCTCCTCTTTTCTGCACATCTGGTATGTTAATTGTGACCCTACCAACATAAGTAATACCTGCAGCACAGTTTGGGAATCCCTGCTGGGACAAATGTCATTTTCCAGGTCTGTCATTTTCTGGGCCCAGGAAAAGCATCACTAGGTAAAACTTATTAATGCAACTGGAAGTCTTGCTTCTTTAACTTCAGCAGCCTTCCAAGTTTGGTTGGTGCTTATTCAAAGAATGAAAAATGCCTTTTGGCCTATGTTTCCCTGTGCAGCTAAAGATCCTAATTGTGCCATTACAAAGTGATACATAAATCTGTGCCACAGTTCTCATAATATATCTGCAAATGAGATCTTGAAGGTATTGTTCTCCCTTTCACCTGATGACAGACAGAATGCTTCATTTAAAAATGGTAAAGACGAATGATTGAGTTCAATTCAACCTGAGATTTGGGTTTGTATATTTTAGGGCAAATGAATTCAGAAGACAGTACAGTTTCAAATGCATCAGGAAAATGAACTGAAACATCTGGAAAAATCCCTTTGAGATTAAAAGCATATGATGCACAACAAAGCCAACAACAAGGTCTCAACTTAGTGCTTTTACTATTTGTGGATTGCAGTGGAGAAGCAGAGTTGCCAGCCATCTATGGATGCTAAATAAATTGGTCCTTGTAATACTTGGTATTATTTGTGAAGATATTGAAAAACCTTTAAACAGTGAGAAAATAAAATGCTAAATATCTAATATACTCTTTACAAATTTAAGGGAGTCAGAAAAAAAGTAATCAAAGCATCCAGAAGAATTGGATTAGGAGTTAAGTAGATTTCACCTAAATCTCACTTTTATTTGTGGCTTTTTTTTTTCCTGACAGGGTTTTTACTAGAGTTAATAAGAAGCCTTTGTATTTGTTAGCATATTTATTCCAAGTAGCTCGAAGGCTCCACAGACATTCTTTATTCTTTCTTACAATATCTCTATAAGGTTTTTGGCAAGAGGATAGGTATTATCCTTGTTAAACCTGGCACAGAAAAAGTAACTATTTTCAAATGTAATTTACAAAGAGCACCTCTTAGTTGGAAATCTAAATTGCTGTTAAGAAATTCTCTTTCAGGAATGTTTTTCTCCTCTTTCCTCTTTAATTTAAAGTATGAAGCTGTCAATTCTGTCATTACTTATTGCAGTAACTTCTTCCTCTTCAGACCAAGGTCAAAAGTCTCCCGCTGTTAGTCTATCCACGAAAGTACTTGAACACACACAGCCACATGTCATGCATATTTATGTTCACAGGTATTAGAGTAAACATAAGAGGGATGAATTATTAAGGGAAAAGTAGGACTGATGAAATGCTGTTAGTTTGGATAGTTGACTGATTTGTTCTTTTATGGGCTTACATGAAGGTGTTGATAGCAAAGGAAACAAACTTGATCTTGCTGTTAAGCTAACTCCTTAAGAATGATAAGTCTTAGGGGTTGAGAACGAGGAAAATGATAAATACGCATTGCTATAGTTTGAATGTGTCCCCTAAAGTTCATGTATTGAAAACATAATCCCCAGTGCAACACTGTTGAGAGGTGAGACTTTTAAGAGGTGATTCGGTCATGAGGGCTCTGTCCTCATGAATGGATTAATGCCATTTTTCTGAGAGTGGGTTAGTTATGGCAGGAGCGGGTTTCTCATAAAAAGGATGTTTGCCCCCCCTCCCCCTCCATACGCTCTTGCCTTTCCACCTTCCACCCTGGGATGAAGCAGCAACAGAAGGTCTGTACCAGATGTGAGCCCCCAAACCTTGGACTTCCAAGCCTCCAGAACTATAAGAAATAAATCTCTGTTCTTTGTAAATTCCTCAGTCTCGGGTATTCTGTTACGGTAGCACAAAACAGACTAAGACATGCATATATACGTATGTACATACACAGAAAAAGAAATAACCAATTGTGTATGTGTGTGTATATATGAACTGTTCATTTCATAGGTGAACATAGTAGGATGTCTGGCCAGGGTACCCGCAAAGCCTCCACCAGTCAACCTATCATAGACACCTGCCTAGGTACCAGCATGAGACCAATGGCCTCTCCATCCTCAAATCATGAGGACTGTACATATTCAAATATATATATACACATACACATATACAATTGAGTTATTTCAGGAAATGCACAAAAACTGCCACTTCTTATTTATTAGGGTGTGTAGACCCCTTGAACTATGCCAGGTGGGGGCTTCCATCGGATCCTAAAGAGCTCGTTGATCTTTAGTTGCATTGGACTTTTTAAACTCAAGAATCAGTATCTATTTCCAAAGCCACTTTACACTCAATTGTCAGAGCCTCTGTCTGGAATGAAGATCTGTTTTCAGATCTTTGGCTCTGATGTAGATGGTGAAATATTATTGCAACCCTCAGGTGGATTCTTAGAGACAATTCTTCTTCCATGTTAAATAAGCCCAATTTGTCTGGTGTTTAACGGTCAACATGCTTTTCAAAGCCTGAAGTCAACTCTTTATTGGAGACTAAGATTGTGGTAAACAAGCCCCAGAAGATTTCAAGGAAAATGCATTCAGTCTATTTATCTGCTAAACTTGTTCTGCCTTTGTTGTTGTTATTGTTGTTGGGACTCCTCTCTGATTGCTTCAGGCTGGCTGAGCAAGGAGACTGCTGACCGCTCCAGTCTCCTGTAGCATTTTGTTTAATTGGTGCAAAGGAATGCAGAGCTGGAAAGGGATACAGCTAGAGGTGTTTTTTCCTCTTCCTTTTTGAAAGAGTTCTGTGGACGAGGTGCTGAAAAATTGTGGGCTGGGAAGATGTGGGGGATGAGAAGGGCAGATGACAAAGAGTCAGTTAAAAGGCAGGGTCTGGAATGTATCTGGAGATCTGAATTTTGTGCCAAGGAAGAGAAGGCTGGATTCCAGTTTCCAGGGCTGCGAGAGTCCTGTTTGTGATGTTATCTCTTGGTTCTTTCTTTTTCTGTGGTTGAAGAGGTTGGAAGTTCTCAAAAAGGTAAAAAAAAAAAAAAAAAAAAAATCTCAGACTAAAACATGTCACCAAAAGTCTTGATGTAGAAAAATATTTACTCTTCGTTTTGCACAAAGGGAATCAAAATCTTCTCTTTAAAAGAATTGTTATTTTCTGAAAAAAGCAGAGAGGTTCTCCCACTGTGCTCTTTAGGTAAATGACAATGACAACCAGTAACTTATTGCCTGATATGTTTTGATTATTGTGATTATTTTCGTACTTCCTGACCCAAGACATCCAGCATGTTAGGACTACGTACCTGTCAAATAGCCACATTTTACAACATTACATTTAAAGAGAAGATTGTTACATTGTCCAGGTAGTGCTTATTATTTAAAAAATAATTATTTTTCCCTATTGCTTTTAGTAACTTCTTTAAAACTCAAACATGAAATCTATTTCCTCACCTCAATTTTTTCTCCTCCATCAGGTCTGCATACACTGTGGGGCTTCTGGTGACCGCTGAGATGCTGGCATTGATCTTTTCTTTCCCTGGGGGCAAAAACTGACCTTGGATTTTTATCCTTTAGGGGAAAGTATCACACCTTTTGCAAATAACCAGGTTTTCTTTTATTTCTTCTAATTTTGGTTATTTTGTGTTATCAGACAATCTTGGGCTGGTGTAACTGTAATTTATATATCCATTTATATACTTAAGTATTTATCTAATCATTCATGTAATATTTTGATACCTTGCACATGCTGGATATTGTGCAAGGTATCTGGGATGGTGAACTGACTAAAGCAGATTCTCCATGTGCTTTCATAGAACTTTAGGTCTATGTTTCATTACGTTGAGGAGAAAATTATCCTATTTATTGTATATCTGGTTGTTCTCATTTCATATAAAATGATAAGAATATATTTGCCAAAGAAGATAGGTGGTACAAGGAGCTTACCTTCGGATTCATTAATCTCCATAGTAATCTACTAATTACTTTGTTCAGTTCTTCACTGTGTGATAAGCTTTTAGAGATATTAGATCAATTCTGAAAGGTAGGGAAAAAAGGGGAAATCATGGCATATTTGGATTTTCAGAAGTAATGTGGAAGACTAGGAATTAATATGATATATTGATTTCTCAGTAATTTTACATGATTAGTAAAGAGAATATCAATCATTTTATTATATATGTTCTCTTAGAGCTGGATGACAAACAACATCTTATAAAATGCACACTGATGCATTTTAGTATCTGACTTCCTCAAACATGTTTGAATCTCCCATATCAAATCAGAGTCAAGCAGAGTGCTCTGGTCTTGGTGGTAGCCTTAGCTTCTTACGTGTGAGATTTGGTGAGTATGAGTTGACTGAGGTGTGTGGTTTTACCAAGTGCAAATTTTCTCTTGGAGTCTGAACTGTAGGTAAGAGGAAGGTGCCACTGCCAAGAGAGTGGGGAGCAAAAGGAGACCAATTTTTGACCTCTCATTTTAAAGCCACTCATCTATGGTTTATTGCTTTTTCAACACTGCGTCAAAGCAGGAATCTTTCAAAGTCCAGGTGAAGCAGGATAATATTACTTTTCCAGGGACTAGGGTAGCTTTAATTAAAATTGGGTTTTATTTTGGAATGATATCCTTTGCATTTGAACCAAAAAGAAGTGAAAAAGAGAGTAAAGTAGAGCAACTGATGGTCTCCCTAATGGCAAAAAGATCAATTAATTTACAAGGAGAAAGAAAAAAGAACCACATTACAGATTTACAAAATGTTCATTATCTATGGACTTTGGATATGACCCATCATCAGCCTAATATCCAAGGCAGAGATCTGACAGTTCCAACCCTGAATTATAGGACCAGTTGATAAATTAAAAATCATTTTAAAATTTAATATTAAAATTGATAATTGCTCTGTGGGAAATAGATTTTTCTGAACTTACACCCTTTTCCTGTAGTGCAGAGCAAATGCAAAGAGATAAACTGTCCATTTGTCACAATGATTGATAGACAAATCCTACTTTCACCTTTGTTCCTCAGTACTCATACATTTCAATTAAGGAGAATAAGTGCTACCATTTGTAATATGTATTCATATTGTCTTATCTAGTTCTTTAGGGCTCAAAGAATTCTCTTTAGAAATGGAAAAAATGTCCCCAACACACTCCATGCAGTTATTGGGTTGTATTACTCAACCCTTCAAGGAACATGGCAGGGGGGGGCTGGAGAGTTATTGGCTATTATTAGTATCTTAAAGATGTGACATATAAAGTAGTATCTGGAATAATTGCTAATTTTCTAAATTAATGGATCCATTAGTTCCGTCATGTTAGTCCTGCTGAATTCTTCTCTACCTTGCTAATGTTGGTTTACGCTTCAAGTTTTTAGTGCAATTGTCACTTGAGGTATATTAGATTACTTCTTGCTGTTATTCGCTTAGTCCCTTTGCTATGGAACTTTGCAGAGAACTAGAGTACGTGGGGTATATTTCGCATCTCATTGACCTTAGGCTTGGTCATATGACTTGCTTGAGACCATTGAAATATTAGGGTATATGATGTGAGTAAAGACCTTAAATGTGCTTGTGAAATGGTGTTTGACCACTTGGGCTCCTCTGCTCATCACAAGGAGGGCAAATCCCAGGTATTTGTTGCTCCTTCACTCTGGGCCCCAGAATGAGATACACAGAGTGAGCATGCACCTGACCTGAAACCTGTAGCCAAGTCCAACCAACCCAGAATCCAAAGCAAAACTTCCCGCGACAGGCCACAGACCTGGGAAGGAAATAAGAAATGCTCGCTGTTGAAAGGTACTATGTTTTGGGATAATTTAGGGCTAGATTATTATGGAGTATTAATTGCAGCAATAGCTGCCTAACATATCATTCCCTAAGGAAAACTTCTCATGGTCTCAAGACTGTGACTCACTATTAGCATTTATTACAATGGTAACAAATCTATATCTTGCTCACCACTCTAGTGCATAGTATATAGTAAATTCTCAAGTGTGTGTTGAATAAATAAATGAACGGCTTCTCAGGTCTAGTTTCTATTTCACACCATGTCCAACTGTCTTGGCTCAGTTATGTGGCCATAGATAACATTCTTATTAAGCCGTATTGAAAATATGTGACTTTGTTTCCAGCTGTGTCTGTTCTCAAGTGTTTACAGTCCTGAAAAGGACATAATGCAGATCAATCAGTGCTGTGAAAAAGGAATGTTGGGAGAGCACATAGTTTGGGAACCGAACTCAGGCTGACACTGATGTCATCAGGGGGGGTGGGAGATTTAGAATATCTCAATAGACATCCAGGGCAAGAAATATTTGAGCCATTTTAGAGATGTTGATGCCAAACTTTGAAGCTAATAGCAATAGTTAAGCATTTGTGATAAGTACTTTATTATCTTATTTGAGATAGATGTTTTTATCTCTATTTTAAAAATGTGGAACTTGAGGTTCAGAGAAAGCAAGTAATTTGCCTGAGTTCACACAGCTAGTAAGTGGCGAAAACAGGGATTATATCGTGGGCTGCTTGACTTCAATGTCAGCTTGTAACACTAACCAGAAAATACCAACAGTATAGTCACTGGGTTCTGAGCCTCTGGACCCAGGACACTGTCTCCCTAGATTTCTGATTTTATTTTCCTGGATTTGATCATTATCTCCTAACCTTTTCCTCCCCCTTTTCCTGAAACAAATCCATTCATAACTATAGTCGTGGGTAGGGAAGGAGGTGTTCTTTCTCCGTGCTATAAAGAAAGAGAGTATGCAGGAAGGGGGCCACTAATTAGCTGGTCCCAGACCTTCACTAAGCTAGCATGGTTTCTTTATTTTTAAGGCTTCAAGGCAGGGGCCAGCCTGGGCAAAGAACAATGAGTAAGTCATGGAGGTGATGCTTTTAATGATACATCCGCTAATGAAATGGCACTCCATGGGTTCACTTGTTAGTAACTTAGCTCAAACAGCCATGTCCTACTGTCAGCTTGCCATTGAAGACCCAGTGTGACCTCAGAATTGTTAGCTCCACCTGCAAAAGAGCAAATGTAGCAGAAAATACAGAAGCAGCCGCATAATTTGGAGTGGAAAGATTAGTAACAACAGAAAAGTCTGAATCTCTGTATTTCCAGTTTGCTGTGAAATTATGCCAGAGTGTAGCTATTTGAAGAACAGGCTAACCTTGCAGTATTTTGGTTTGCATCTGATTTGTAAACAATAGGATGACTTGATTGAATGTTTTCCAAGGCTGGATGACAGTGTTGGTTCTGGAGGAGTGACTAGCGAAACTCCATTCTCAACTAATTATATAGTGTAGCTCTCCTTTATGTTTTCCAGGGCATTTGGGATTTTTAACTTGATGTTCAGAAAATGATTTATGGGGAAAACACTGCTGTACAGATATTGTTTGATGATTGGGGGATCACGAGTGATACATGGAAATGAAAGTTTATGATACTTCCCACTTATATAACCTTTATTTGTTCAAATAACTCAATGCCCTTTACGTTAATGATTGAATTAAATCACTTAATAGACCTCTGTCAAATGTGAGGTGTATATTTACTCTTCATTTTATAGTTGGTTTGATAGGGCTGTGATGATTTGGACTGTTTTTATTGAGAGATGAGCCAAATCTTACACTCATACTTTGCATCCCTGGTTAAAGGCTATTCCCTAAATGTACACTAATACATGAAATTTTCCTTTTTCATGCCTATTTACATTCTCATTAACAATTCATGATTCCTATGCATTTGCTACTTTCTTTGTGCAAAGCTAAACAAACACATAGTTTTTTATTTCTAAGCTCTGATTGTAAAACTAGAGATTTTCCACGGTAAAATGAATTCCTAGGAATCTTATAGCAGGAAAGCTATAAGGTTTTTATTCTCACTGGTAAACAAGCCTTGTTTATTAGTGATAAAATTATGGAAAGTGCAATGCATCTGAAACGGAATCAGCGGCTCAGGTCAGAAAAGCATTCCAGATGTCAGATACATGGTTGAAACCTGTTGAAGTAAATCCTGTTTTCATGTTGTCCTCTCAGAGTCTCTCTCTTTTTTTTTTTTTTATAACTTTTGAGGTCCGTGTGTCCTTCTATGTAACTCTACCAGCTTCTCTGCTTCCTTGTGACTTCTGAGTAATCAGCTCATTTCTCTCAGACTCAGAAACAGCCCCACTCACCACCAGCTTCTGTTCCCTTCCTGCCTTTGGCTATCTAGTCACGAAGTCAAGCAGTAATGAAAATGGGTTTCATTAAACAGGAATCCTACTTATTTTCTCAAACCACTATGCTAATAATCTCCCTTCTCAATATAAAGGCTTAAACACATACCAATATAACTAGGTTTTTTTCAGCTATTTTTTCTAAAGAAGATTATTTCCTGGGGGATAAAAATCTCCCTCTTCAAAATCCCGGACTTTGTTGTTAGAAATGAAGATCTGAAGTATATAGAGCTCTTTTTTTCTCCCGAAATGAATGGAGCTTGAAACTCCCACCTTTTTAGTCATTCAGTTTTGAAAATGACCACAGAAGAGATATGAAGAGCTAAAACATTTCCTCACTAGAGCATGAATTTTGCAGGCCTTTATGAATAAATCAAGATGAGTATTAGAATACAGATAGATATACTTTGCAGGCATATGAATATGGGTAGTAGAAATATAGCTTTTTCCTCCTGGAACAACTGAAACACGTACCAGGATGTACGTAGCTTAATATTGAAGGAATGGCAAGTCTATAGAAACTCTCATGGGCATTGTGTCTTCCTTAAAGAAAGCCATGCACAGCACACTGTCACCCCCCCTTTCCTGACAGGCTGCTGTTGCAGACACTATCCTGATTGGGGTTGAAGTTCTTCAGCTTCTGTCCTCTATCTAATGCCTGTAGTTTCTAGTTGAGTATCTAACTTCCTATTTGTCTAGAGGCCTGTTTTGAAATCATCCTCCTTGGTAGTTATCCTGACATTCTGCATCACAGCCTCAATCTCTCCCCATTTTTTTTCCTTTTCCCTGTCGTGAAGTTTGTGATCATCAGCAAGAAGTCAATTTTGACTCTTTTCACTCTCTGGAGCTTTTAGAGCTCTTTGCAAATACAAGGAGCATGACCCTGGAAATTTCTTTTCCCCAGAAAAGGAAAAAGCTTCACTTGTCAATCAGTCACTCTGAGCTTACTTGCTCACAAAGGAACTCAGCGCAGCCCCTGTCTAAATCCATCAAGGTGGGGGAGGGGGAGCAGAGGAGCGGGGGACTCAAGTTACTGAATAACTGCGATCAGCTTTAAAGTGTAGCTTCAGTTAATTCTTACAATGCCTTTTATACTACTCAAACAGCACAGATACACAAAAGAATGAAAGAACACTAAATCCTTTGTTAGAGGACAAGTTGGAGGAGCAAGGCATTCTGCTTAATAGAATTTCTGGTTAATCGGTTGTTAACTTGTTTATGGAGAGAGCTTGCCAAGGGGAGGATTTTGTGAAGAGTACAGAAAGATGAATGTTTCTTTTCAGATGCGCACAGTTCACTGATTCATCCCACACTACTATGTGTCTTTCTTCTGGTTCTTATATTTGTTTTATTTTGTAGTGTGTTGTCCATATGTTTCTTTCACCCAGGAAGTTATAAACAACTTTAGAGCAGAAGTGTTTTTCCATCTTTGTAAAATCTGTAGAAAATATTTCACATTGTCACTGTTCATTAATTATTTGCTTAGTTGAATTGATGTTGTCTCTCTAATGTGTTTTTAGATATATATTGTTTTACCAACAACAAATGCCCACTATGTATGTTAATGCCTCACATACCAAAAAAGAGTCCTGGAAAGCGTGAGGTGAGTGTGTACTTTGATGACTTTTATAAAACTTAAAAGAAAAACTTTTCCTTAGAACTTCAAATATTCACAAAGTAATACCTGAAGTCCTGAAAGGTCAGACACACACACACAGAGCTGTTTGCAATACATTCTGCTAGAAATGTGAAACCATAAAAATGAATCCTAGAACAATAAAACCCCTTGAAAAACATGAGAAATACAGTGAAGGAGACTGAAGTGATTCAATAACAATTATTTATTCAGCACCTCCTAGCTTCACAATCTGGAGCTCCACTTGTCAATCAGTCATTCTGAGCTTACATTCTCACAAAGTCCCTATAGCAGGTACTTTGAGACTGCAAAAATTAAGAAGCTGAATATTGAGCCCCGACTTTGCTTCATTGCACTCTTCTAGGTCCATAAGATATGCTAGTTAACAATAAAATATATTCCTGCTCCTTGCCCTCATAGAGCTAGAGGGGAGAGCCCAGCAATGAACAATTAACATATTAGTAAAGTATATAGTGCTTAGAGGGGGCAACCATAGGCAAAGAAGAAATAGAGCAGGGTAAGTTGAAAGTGGCTGAGTAGCAGGTTAAATCATGTGATTAAGGTAGGCTTCATTAAGAAGGTACTATTTGAACTGGGACTTAAAAGAGGTGAGGGAGTTAGGCAAGCAGGTATCCAGGGAAGAGCATTCCAGGCAGAAGGAGCGATGAATGTGAAGGAGAGCATAAGCCTGGCATGTGGAGGGGATAGCCAGCAGGCCAGTGTGGCTGGGACAGAACCATCAAGGAGAATAGGAGGAGACCATATCAGAAGGAGAGTTTCGAAGGGCCAGATAAATGTTTGAGTAAAATAGGGATTCATGGCAAAATTTTTAGCAGAAAAATGGGACACAATCAGATGTATATTTTAAAAGGTGCACTCATCTGCTGTGCTAAGGTGTGAGAGTAGAAGCAGAGAAGCTAGTTCAGAGGCATCTCTACAATCCAGGTGAGACAGGGTGATGCCTGATTCTTGTCTGTTTCCCCCACTAGAGTGCAGATTCCCTTAGGGGGAGACAAATCTTGTCCAAGGTTATCCTTTCTAACACAGGTTCTACCACCAAGTAGGTGCTCAGTAAATAAATGTTTTTTTACTGACTATATGTAACTTCAATGTATCATAGAAAATGCCTAAAATTTCCCCCTAAAACTTAGAATATAAAGCTATAGACATGGGGAGGAGGGTGAAATCATCTGTAACTTATAAGCTTTGTCGTGGCATAAGAAATATTTCAATAGGATTAGAAGGACTGACAGTGATGATAGTGATGGTAAAAATACTAGTAAAAATAATAGCAGCTACTATTATTGAGGACATACTACATTCCAGGCTGTTTGCTAAATGCTCCATATGTCTTATCAGCTGCAAAGACTAGAGATGGGAATCCCCAGCACAGGTTATAAGGAAGCAATGTTCTGGGTTTGAATAGGAGTTATTTCACTATGTTGAAAACCTGATGCAGAATATGTAATGGGAAATAAAGTTGGAAAAATAGGTTGAGACTGAATTGTTGAAGACCTTAAATTTATACATCACACAAATGTGTTGGATATTATTCAGATTTTGAAGTTTGTTTGTTTATTTAGCAGAGGAGTGAAAGGTTTAAAGCTGAACCTGGGGAAGATTAGTATAACTCTTAGATTACCTCTGGATCATTTAACTAGAGAAAAAACAAGATGAACAGTTGTTTCTAAGGTCAAAATTACAGTTTTATCATTTGGAAGCACTGATGTGGAATACAGAAAAATGACGCACCCTCGTATTTGTATGAGCCCAGGCATTTTACAGAGCCCTTGCATAAATATCAGCCCACTTTATCATCACAGCAACCCTGCTAGGTGGCATTGTTATCACACTTTACAAATTGAGATGATTTATGCAGAAGAGATCAGTGCAGTCTGGCTTGTAGTAGATACTCAAGAAATGTTAGCTACAGTAAAAAAATAAGGAGGAATAGGCTTAGGAAGCCTAAGCATATTGCCCAAGATCATATAACTGAAAATAAATGACAGGGCTAAGACTTAAAGCCAGTTTGTCTGAGTGTGAGTCTATCTTTGCTTGTATCCTAACATCAGAGAGGCTCACAATCTCTTGAAAAATGACAGGTGAAGAAATTAAGCATAATACCTATTAGCTAACCTAACACAAACTCCCAGTGTAGAAAATACGAGTTAACATTTAGTATAAAATTTTATTTTGTCTTAAGGGATTCTGACATATGCATATTTATATCTATGTTATATGTAGAAATATGCTTCTATGTTATTACATATATGCACATATATATGAATGTGTATGTGTGTTTGCTGGGCTGCCATAACAGAAAACCACAGACTGGGGAACTTAAACAACAGATATTTCTTTCCTTTTTTTTTTTAATTTTGAGACAGGGCCTTACTCTGTCACGCAGGCTGAAGGGCAGTGCTGAGATCATGGCTCATGGTAGCCTCCATTATGTGGGCTCAGGTGATCCTCCCACCTCAGCCTCCTGGGTTGCTGGGACGACAGGAACACACCAACCACACCTGGCTAATTTTTTTGTATTTCTTGTAGAGACAGGGAGTCACCATGTTGCCTATATTGGTCTTGAACTTCTGGGCTCAAGCTATCTACCCACCTCGGCCTCCTAAAGTGTTGGGACTGCAGGTGTGAACCACTACATGCAGCCCAGAAATTTATGTTCTGACAGTTCTGGAGGCTGGAATTCCAACATCAAGGCGTTGGCAGATTTAGTTTTTCCTGAGGCCTCTTTCCTTGGCTTATAGATAGCTGCCTTCTTGTTGTGTCTTCACTGGGTCTTTCCTCTCTGTGTATGTATCCCTATTCTGTCTTTTCCTTCTTTTCCTTCCAAACTTTCTTTCTTTCTTTCTTCCTTCTTTCCTCCTCCTCTCCTCTCCCCTCCCCTCCCATCTCCTCCCCTCCCCTCCCCTCCCCTTCCCTTTCTCTGTTGCCCAGAGTCTCCTGCTTCAGCCTCCTGAGTAGCTTGGATTACAGGTGTGTGCCACCATGCCCAGCTAATTTTTGTATTTTAGTAGAGATGGGGTTTCACCATGTTGGCCAGGCTGGTCTCAAACTCCTGACCTCAGGTGACCTGCCCGCCTCGGCCTCCCAAAGTACTGGGATTACAGGCTTGAGCCACCATGCCTGGCCCAAATTTTCTCTTTTTATAAGGACATCAGTCATATCAAATTAGAGTTCACCTAAGGGCATCATTTAACTTAATCATCTCTTTAAGGACTCTATCCCCATGTCTGGTCACATTCTGCAGTTCTGGGGTTAGGTGTCAACATAAGAATTTTGGGTGATATAATTTAGCCCATAATGTGTACACATAAATTTATTATTATTGTTATTTTGATTCACAAACCTTTTAGAAATTGGTTGCACATCCAATTTCCTTCAACTTTCCAAAATGTCGTATTTCTTCATTAAATATTTCTTTAGAAAAACTAAGCCCCCCACACAATGACATAAGGCGTGGATGCAGTATGGTAGACCAGTGGTCATGACATGGGTTTTGGACCACCCCCCCCAACAAATAACCTTGGAAAACTAATCCTGATTCTATTGCCATCTTCCACGTATGTGGCCGTGAATTAGTTACTTAAATTCACATTCTTTGTCTATAAATTCAGGATGAGAGGGCCTTTCTGGTGGGTTTGGGTGAAGATTAGGATAATCCATGTGAGCATGTCTAGGACAGGGCCCTTGCCTTCACAGGAGCGTGGGTGTTACTGCTCTTCTGTCACTGCTCTGCAGGAGCTCGTGGGGCCTGATCTCTCCATAGAGTCAGACTGCACACAAATAAGTCCATTGGAATATATATGCCACAGAGGTTACATGCACCAAAAGATTGTGTTTGCTCCAGTGTTTTTAGTATTAGCTTAACCAGGCTATTTATGTGATAAATACTTTAGGCACCTAATTCATCGTTCTGTGGAAAGATCATTAGAAGCTAGAAAGAAAGGTATGTTGAAGCCAACAAACATGTGAAAAAATGCTCATCATCACTGGTCTTTAGAGAAATGCAAATCAAAACTACATTGAGATACCATCTCACGCCAGTTAGAATGGCGATCATTAAAAATTCTGGAGACAACAGATGCTGGAGAGGATGTGGAGAAATAGGAATGCTTTTACACTGTTGGTGGGAGTGTAAATTAGTTCAACCATTGTGGAAGACGGTGTGGCGATTCCTCAAGGACCTAGAAATAGAAATTCCATTTGATCCAGCAATCCCATTACTGGGTATATATCCAAAAGACTATAAATCGTTCTACTATAAGGACACATGCACACGAATGTTCATTGCAGCACAGTTTACAATAGCAAAGACCTGGAACCAACCCAAATGCCCATCGATGATAGACTGGACAGGGAAAATGTGGCACATATACACCATGGAATATTATGCAGCCATCAAAAACAATGAGTTCGTGTCCTTTGTAGGGACATGGATGAACCTGGAAACCATCATTCTCAGCAAACTGACACAAGAACAGAAAATCAAACACCGCATGTTCTCACTCATAGGTGGGTGTTGAACAATGTGATCACATGGACACAGGGAGGGGAGTATCACACACTGGGGTCTGTCGGGGAAAAAGGGGAGGGATAGTGGGGGGTGGGGAGTTGGGGAGGGATAGCATGGGGAGAAATACCAGATATAGGTGATGGGGAGGAAGGCAGCAAATCACACTGCCATGTGTGTACCTATGCAACAATCTTCCATGTTCTTCACATGTACCCCCAAACCTAAAATGCAATAAAAAAAAAGAAAAAAAAAAAGAAAGAAAGGTATGTTGTAGCTATGAGGATAAAGAAAAATTTAGTAATTGCACATCTAATCCTATTGGTGGGCAACCTTTAAAGTATCCCTCAATGATCCCCGCCTCCTGGTGCTTATGCCCTTGTTCAATTCCCACCCTCCCTTGAATGGAAGTCCCTTCTAACAAATAAACTAGAACAAAAATGATAGATGCCACTTCCGAGACTGAGTTACAAAAAGACCGTGGTTTTTGTGTTCAGCACTTTTTTTTGGTGTATTTCTCACCAGCTCCCAGCCTCGTCTGTGTCTGTCATCACCAGCTGCCATGTCCTGAGGACATCAGGCAGCCTATGGGGAGGCCACAGGTGACAAACTGCATGTATGAGCTGAGCTTGAAAGTTGGATCTTCTAGGTTTGCCAACAGCCACATGACTAGTTTTGGAAGCAGATTCTCCAGCTCCAGCTGCACCTGTGCCAGAGGCACCCATTAAGCCACACCCAGATAGATTCCTGACCCACAAAGAGTTTGAAATCATAAATGTCCATTGTTTTAAGCTGCTAAGTTTTGAAGTAATCTGCCACGTAGCAACAAGTAACTACTATACCAACTTGGACCAAATATGTGTTTTTCTAAGCACAGGAATATTCACACTTTATTAACCTTGAGTATTCCAACAATAAGATGGAAGTCCAAGTTTTATTTCTTTGCTGGGACCCTCACATGCATGTGTCACATATGAACCATTAAATCTAATCAGGGGTGACTTTATATTGATTTTTTTTAACTTAGTAGAATAAGTAAGTGAAATGTTGTTAGGCTTAGTAAAATAAAAAATAAGCAAAGTTATTATATTTTTACCCACTAGTAAAGAAGTCAGTCATGGCATTGCTGAAACACTTTGAGTACCACAGTAATAGGTCACAACATGATTTAGGATCAAGGCTCACAAATGAGATCTGTGCACAGAAACATCCCTGATAATAGAGATCTCATGAAAAGGAGTTGTGTAACTGAAAGCAAACATATTCTGTACTCTGCTAGATAAAACTGCAAATATATTCATCATCCATTTTTTAAAGAGTGAACAAAATATATAATAGTATTGATAGGTTGGACTTATAGGGACATTTCACATCTGTTTTTCATATCTTTCATGTCTATCTGTTTAATATTAATAATTCAGTTGTGAAATAGGTCAAAATTTTTTGGCCCATTTTACAGATCAGAAACAGGGATTTAACTCTATCACCTTGGGGATACAGATTGACTAAACCATCTTTCATTGCTATAATTTGAAATTTTTACTTCGTCTTTAATGAAACAGGTCTACCTACCTACCTACCTACCTACCTGCCTACCTACCTGCCTACTCATCCATCCATCCATTCATCTGTCCGTCCATCCATCCATCATCCACTCACTCATCCACCTATCTTCTGTCCTTATCTAAAGGCCAGCTACATTAGGCCATTCTTGTATTGCTATAAAGCAATACTTGAGACTGGGCGATTTTATACAGAAAAGCGGTTTAATTGGCTCTCACTGTTCTGCAGGCTGTATAGGTGGTATGGCACCAGGCATCTGCTCAGCTTCCCGTGAGGCCTCAAAAAGCCCATAGTCACATGGGGAGAGCAGGAGCAAGAGAGAGCCAGGGGGAAGATGCCACACACTTTTGAACAACCAGATCTCACCAGAACTCACTATTGCGAGGACAGCACCCAAGGGTATGGTGCTAAATCACTCCTGAGAAATCCGTCCCCATGATTCAACTACCTCCCCACCAGGCCCCACTTTCAACAATGGGGATTACATTTCAACATGAGATTTAGAGAGGACATACAAACTGTATCACTAGGTATCTGACAATTTCGCCTTCTGGAAGCTTGCACGGAAGGAAGAAGTCCTCATGGCATAGAATGCATGCACTACATATGCATGCCATAGAATACGTGCACTAAAACCTAGGCTCCAAATGATTGCCATAGAATACGTGCACTAAAACCTAGGCTCCAAAATGGGAATACTTAGTTTTGAAGAAGATCACAGACTTTCTGTGAAGAACCTATGGACACTTATTTCAATTAAACACAAAGCTATCTAAAGTTTGTTTCCAAGACCAGAACAGACTAAATGGGGAAAGGCTAAGAAAAGCAGTGAGAGGCTGACACACTGACTGTAACTCAATTATATGGCAAAAAGGAGAGATAAAGAAGAAAACTTAAAAACAACCCATGGAACTAAGAAAGCAGGTTTTGAACACTTTTAAGGTGGTGATAAACATTGCAACCCATTTCAAAGTGCTATACAATAATTAATACTCATAATTATCACCCCAGAATCATTAAAATGTCAAAATAAGGTCAGCACATTTAAGAAGACAAACTGTTTGTAGCTAGCATATATTGAGTATTTATTTGGTAGCAAGAACTGTGCCAAGTACTTTACATACATTATCTCTAATCCTCTCAACCCTTAAGGTTTAGGAAATAAGAAAAATGAGACTTTGAGAGTTTAAGCCACTTTTTTAAGGTCATGCAGATGCTAATAAACGTATGAGCCAGGATTCAAACTCAGATTTCTCTGATTGAAAATTCTTCCTTCTGTCTGCTATCCCATATTACCTGAAAGATACTTATCAAAAACTGCTTATGATGGGAAAAAGGTGTTTCAGTGCTTAGGGATATAGTTTGCTAATCTGGAAACTGAATCAATCTTATTCTACCTATCATTCCTCCCAAGTATTATGTAAGTTAATCTTTGTGTACTCTTTTGAGGGGTTGGCGGGGGAGAGAAGTATATTTTCTGCTTAATATGAACAAAGTTAGAATTATACAGCAGCAGAACAGCCTGCTTTGTGAGATGGTGAGTTTCTCATCTATTGAGAATATTGTAGCCATTTCTACTTAACATTTTCCTGGGATGCTGGAGACATTGATTCTATGTAGAAACGGAAATGGATCGGTAAGAACCTGCTTCATTTCTAAGAATCTGTGTCTCTAAAATCCTATTTGATCCTAATATGCAGTATTTCTAAGAACTCATAAACGGTGAAGAAAGATTTGCTACTAGATGAATTGTCATTCTTTAGAGCACAAAAATAGTGAGTTCAACCTTCTTAGCAGTTGCATTTAGCTGAGCAATTTTTTGTGTCCTTAATTCTTTGGTGTCAAATGGATCACTGCATGTTTAATGCTTAATTACCGAATCTTCATCATCTCCAAATACTTCTGTGCTTAATATTTATTAAAACCTTTTTTTCACTGAGACAAACCTCATCTACTATCTGAAATCTAATTTTCATGACATTTTGTAGATAGTAGTTATGAGCTAATAATATACAGTGCCGTTTGAAATCATCATTCCTGATGCTATACTATAAAATTAATTTTTTCCTTTTGATTTTTAATATGTTTTTCTTATTCTATTCAAAGAACAGTAGGGTGCCCCCTATGATAATTTTGACCACCCATTTAAAATTGTTATTCAAAATGTACTGAATAGGGTTTTATAGGAACATTTCTATTAAATTTCCTATGATGTTACTTATGGATTAAAAAATAAATACTGTTGTAGAAAAAAATAAAGCCAAAGAAATATATAATCAAGCATTTTATGTCTCACTCAGAATAGATGAAATAAACATTAATCAGCTTGTGTAAGTAAAGGTAAATATCTATTAGAAGAGTTCCATTGATGAATACATTTGGTCATTCATTCCAGGGTTGGCTTATTCATTAGGCTCAGTAGGCGCAGTGTTTAGGATCCAAAGTACTTTTAGGGCACATGAAGGTGTTTTATTTTAAAATCAAAAGGCAAAATGAACTTTTGAGTAAAATGTTTTAATATGTGACATTAATATATTTATCTTTATAATAATGCAATCATCAAATACAACTTTAATTTTGTATATAGAGAAAATACCCCATGAAAGCCAAAGTACCTAGAGACCACACAAGGCATAATGCAGTCGTAATTCACTCGTTCTATCAAAATCGCTGAGCTACCTGCTATTTGTCAGAGACTGTGCTAGGACTGGTAAATGTTTGGGATAGGAGAAAGTGGGTACAGTAGTGGACTGGATAAAATGATGAGGACCCAGCTCTTGTCCTCAAGGAATGCACGACCTCCTAATGAGTGGAGAAAGGATGTGACTCTAATTGCAATTCTCTGTGGTAGGTGTACTACATTACATATAGACAAGGCGCAAGGGAAGTGCTGAGGAGGAGAAAGTAAACAGCTCTGCCTAGTGGGGGATGGGTAGAGGGAGGGATTCATACAGGACCTGATGGTTACTGAGTCTTGAGAAATGAGAAAGATTAATAAAGAGCAATGGAGGGGACTGTGTTTTTGGCAAATGGGCAGCATATGCAAAGGCCTTGGGGTATGGGAGGGGCTGGTGTTTTCCAGAAACTGTAGATAGTTCATATGGCTGCACAGAGTGCCTGCAGGCACCCTGGGGTTATAGAAAATGTAGTCAGGGCCCAGAATAGGAAAAAGCTAAGGTGCCATCCTTCCCATGTCAATGAAATTGCATTTTACTCCACAGGATAAGGTCTATGTTTCTAAACCTTGGCATTAAACTTTTATCATCTGACATCTACTACAGTTCCATCTCCCAAGATGCTCTACCAAGGTACTCTAATGACAACATCCTAGTGAATTCGCTTTCTCACTTCTGCTCTTTCACACATTTTCCCTTTATCTGGAATGTATTTTCTCAAATCAACCATTTCAACATTGACTTCTTCCCTAAAGCTACACCAGCCCCAGGCAGACACTCACATGGCCAAAGCAGTTCAAAGCTGGGAAAGACCTCTGGGATTTTCTAGACATTAACCCATCATCTTACTGACAAAATGGAGGCCCAGAGAGATCAAGCAACTTGTGCCCATTCTTACAGACAGTAAGAAATAGAAGCAAATTCACCTGACTTCTGGTGGAAACAATTGCTGTAGCAATTCTCTTCATAATTCATTTGGTGATTAATCATGTATTGTCTTGATATAGCTTGTGTTGTCTTCCACTATTTAAATGTTAGTTTTACTTGTTTATATCTTGTTATATATTTTGCCAACCAAATTTTACCACTAGGTGGGCTAGAATCATCTCTTATGGTGATTTCCCACAGGACCTAAGCCAGTGAGTCAACATATCAGAAAGCCTTTAAATAGTTAATAATGTGATTTCATGTCCTCATTGTCATTAAATGATTTGCCTACATTATAGAGATTATAAAATCTATGACAAGACAGAGAAACTTAACTACCAAGTCTTAACTTGAGTCTCCAAGAAGCAGCGCTTGTGACATAGGTCCTGTAACCCTTGATTTATTCATAGTTTGCTATTCTGAAAGACAAAAGAAAACAAAACAAACGAACAACCTGAGAGAGTAAGGAAGCAGGAAGGGGAAGGGGAAAGAGCCAAGTCTAACCGTGGCCTGGTTATAGGGGCCTTTGGGGCATCAGTCTCACCACGGATTTGCCCTGCCTTGAGCCTTTCAAATCCCCTTGCTCAAGGAAAGTCATTGTTTGTGGGTTGCCCCAGAGTGGGGGTTCTGGTCGTGAGGGTAATCTCTTTGGTGAGGGGACTCTTGTCGCTACAGACAATTCTCTGGAGAGAGTGGCAGCTGTGAATCACTGGTAGACGACAGTCGTGGCAGCTTGGGGTTGTGTACCGGCTCAGTAAAGGGGATGTGGGCAGGGCACCAACAGCATCTATCTCCACTTCCATCTGGAGGACAGAACAAAGTAAAACAAAGCAAAACTCCCCCAAACCCCCAAACAAGGAAACAAAACAAAACATATAGAACCAAAGACTTGATCTTCTTTATTGAAAGTCTGGCCTCTTCTCTTAGATCATTCATTTTTAAGTTATTCCACAGTCTTACCTAAATGAATGTCCACCCTGACAACCCCTAGTGTAATAAAAACAGATTTAATATACAAGCAAGTTATTCATTTCTTGTAATGGCATGGTTTGCTATCTCAGAGGAATGTAGTTACCGCTGAGAAAATAAAAATGTTACTTGTTGTTGAATCTGAGATAAATTCTAAGGTTTTAAATAACAAATACTGTAGTTTTTGATTTTGCCTTCAAATAGCCACAATGACTGAGGAAAGCACCAGTAAATCTCAAAAAGAAAAAAAAACCCACAATAATCTTCCTTACAGATTAAAAAAAGAAAAAGAAATTAAGGCCTATTTAAATGGAACTTTTTTTAAAGATCTCATCTGGCATAAAAATGTCCGTTGGGTGCAGACGCACAGTTCTGGGGTTAAAACACAATGTACCCAGTCCTGTAGGGTCTGGTTCTGGTAGGTCCTAAAGACACCCTCTCTTTAAGCCACAAAAGTAATTTTGCTAGTTTTAATCTTAGTTTGAGCTCAGCAATTAGAATTCCATCGGCTCTCTGCTACTCCAAATGGTCCCTGTTCATGTTCCCATTATTCTCACGAAAGGAAGTCCACATTTGACTCAAGCCTTGGACACCTGTTTATTCCAGTCAATCTTCATTGCCTCCCATCGAGTGCGTGGGTCTGTATCTGAATTTGGGCTTAGTAACCAAAGGAGGCTTTGTCCTTCCAAAGCTTTACCCAGTGATGCCAGGCAGTAAGCAAAATGCCTGGCCCCATTATATGGTTTCTTTCTACAGTGATCTTTACCTGCTGCTCTGGGGTTGATTTTTTAAGATTTTCTTTATTTTATATACCTTTCACAGTGTGAAATTTAAAATAATTCGGCATTTCATTGGAAAGATATGGCAGGAGGTTTGCACAGATCTGTGTGATCATCATGAAGCTTAGCTTGGAACTCAGTTACACTATTTTCATTATTAGCCTCAAGTAGACCAGATGCCAGGCAGCCCTTGTGGCATTGCACAGGATGCTGTGAATATAAATTTGGAGAAAAATAATTAGTAATAATAATTCCTAAGAAAACTGGGGTCAAAACTTCCATAATGTCTACTTTTCTCTTGAATTTATACCTAATTACATTACATTTAAAATATGACAAATTCTTAATGCATTTGGCATAGAAAGAAAAACCAATTAACAAATGAGCACTCAAAAATGCTTCTCGGAGAAACCATTTTATCATGAAACCTCTGTAATTAAAATTCCTCAACTCTCAGATCTTGCCTGAACTCATAAGTTAAATAAGCAGCCAAATGCACACAATTCCTCCAAAGCTTCCCTAGCTTTCAATTACTTGGCATGTTTGTTTAAATAAAAAATATGCCTGAGCAACATAGGGAGACTCTTGTCTCTACAAAACAAACAACAACAAAACTAGCTGGGTGTGGTGATGCATGCCTGTGGTCCTAACTGCTTGGGAGGCTGAGGCAAGAGGATTGCTTGAACCGGGAGTTGTAAGTTGCAGTGAGCTATCATTGTGTCACTGCACTCCAGCAGTGACAGAGTAAGATCCATCTCTAAAAATAATAATAATAATGATAATAATAATAAAAGGAGTCTTTAAAATGGGTAGACTTTCCCATCATCTATTACCATTTACCAAACGAGTTTTAACTGGAAAGTCATGGAGGAGAGAAAAGTCTTGGGTGGCTCCAAATTTTCCAGCCTGGGAAGCTAGGACAATAGGAGCAATATTAATGAGAATTAGGGAAAGAAAACTATTTTGGTAAGAAGGCAATATTGATTTTGGATATGGTCTATTTGAAGTGATTTGGGACATCTAAGTGAAGATTCCACTTGGAACTATGAAAAGCTGATCAGAAATAAAAAATAATGACAAATTCAGGAGTCATCATCATCTTTTGTACCTGTGGATCTCGCCTAAATGTCATGGATGTATTAGTCCCCATCCACTTGTATTTAAGAGAAAGAATGCACTAGGCATTGTGCTCCTGGCCTGTGAACCATACAGCCCAATGACCCCTGTTGGCCCATCCTCAAGAGGAAGGGAACGGCAGCTGAGTGGCTCCTGCAAGTCCCACTCTATATGTTAATACTTTTAATGAGTTTGTCCTGATGAGAATTCAGGAGCTAGAAACTGGTCTATTTCATTCCCATTCAACTGATAAGGGGTGATCAGTGAGACACTTTAAGCCCCAGGAGATTATGGGCTTTGACTTTGCTGCCTACATGACTAAGGAGGCCACAATTTCTGATAATTTTTCCTCCCAGAGGGTAGAGAAAGGGAATGAGGAAACTATTAGTCTGGCCCTAATTCTGAACTGCAAGTAGAAATTGGTTGAAGTAGAAGTGATTGAAACCTGGGGGGGGAAAGTGTCCACACCATGTCATCTTGACGTGACAACCAGGAGTGAGGAGGCTGGACCTTGTCAGATGTGTCCCCTTGACTTCAAGACGGCTGGCATTTTAGTAGGAGAGGAGAGCAGTTAGGCACAATTTTACAGCAAAATTCTGAAAGGGAAGAAAGTTTAAGAGAACTGGAAAACATTCAAGAATAGGATTCTAACTATGCAGTTTCAAATGATCTTAGGAAGCAAAGGGAGACTTAATGAAACTCAGGATGAATAAGAGAACAGAAAATTCCTGACAAGTACAGATTTTCAAAGGACATGCAGAGCTTTTTAATAAAAGAGGCACAATTTTTCCAAATAAATAAAACTTATATTCTTAGGATAACTAAGATTTATTTAGTTAGACTGAGCATTCCAAATTATTTATTCTACTTATGTTAATTCATACAGGGAAGACTGAGGCTCAGAGGCGCTAGATGACTGTGAAGCTTTCTTAGTGACACAGCCATGACTACGGCCAAGTTTTCTAAATCTTGGTCCAGGCCTTTCTCTACACATCAGTGACTTCTAAACAATCACTTGAGAATTCCGAGGTGATGCTTGTTGCACCCTATTCCTCACCATCCAAGCCCACGTTCAGCTGAGTTTGTGTTCAGTTTTACACATATGGCAATAACGTATGATTTAATTTTAAAATGAATTTTGCTAAAATGTTCAAAAACCTGCACCACCCCATGCCACTTCGGTTCAAATACCGAACCTTGAGAACATTGAACCATATTGTGAGTTAAATGAAAATGGAGGCTCAAATAAATTTGCATTAAGAATATTAAATACAGGCATGAGCCACCATTCCCAGCCTTGGGAGGCTGAGGCGGGCAGATCACTTGAGGTCAGGAGTTCGAGACCAGCCTGGCCAGCATGGTGAAACCTCGTTTCCACAAAAAAAAATGCAAAAAATTAGCTGGGTGTATTGGTGCATGCCTGTAATCCCAGCTACTCAGGAGGCTGACTTTTGAGAATCGCTTGAACCTGGGAGATGGAGGTTGCAGTGAGCCAAGATTGTGCCATTGCACTGCAGTCTGGGTGACAGAGTGAGATTCTGACTCAAAAACAAAAAAGCTAAATACAAGTATCATTCTCAAAAAAGCTAGTGCATATAAGCAAAGAGGAGAGAGGAAGTCCAGATCTGTAAGAAGCTTCGGAAAGCCTAGAGCTAGGAACTGATGGAAGTTTCTAAAAATAAAAGTGAAAATATATTTTAAAGATTATATTTAGAAGATGATGGTCAAGGACCACAGCTTTGCCAATTTTTTTGTTTTGTTTTGTTTTTAGATGATTATGGCATGTGGACTTAATTGTATCTTGAGCTTTAATATATATACAAGTATCTAATACAATCTTAAAAATATTTAAACCACTAATTCCAAACCTAATGGATTATAATCTGGCAGTTATGTATCCAAATACTTTTGGAAAATAAGGTTCGACTTTCAATATCCGTGGCTGATTGTTTGGCTAGAAAATGTATGGTTTTGCACATTCACTCAGATAAGTACCATTCCAATTTCTGTCCTTTGCCTTTTTCTTTTTCCCAGACCTTTGTCTTGTGTGTTTGGCTAATAATGATGGCCTCTCAGATTTTTGGACTCCTGACAGTCTTGAGCACCCAGTGAGTCTTGTTAATGGTGAGCTGCAGCCATTTGATTTTTCTTTGGTTCCTGCTGCACAGAACTCTCTCAGGGCACTTTGTGACCTGCCTGCTTCTTGCTTTCTGCTGAATCTGCGTGTGCAGAGGCTGGATCATGTCAAGTCCTTGTGTTACCTGGCTGCCTTCAAACGTCTGGCTCAGCACCTCTCCATTCTGCTCATGTTTATTTAGAAAATAATTTAGGATCAACCGAAGAAAGAAATATTTTCTGCTACATATGCAAGAGGACTCTTCATGAAGATAATGTTTGGTCTCTTCCCAGGTTGGAGTCCTGACTTAGCTGGGGTGTTGGACGTTGCTATGGAACATGAGGGCCAGGGATTTCTGTTTTGGTTTCTTCAAGATTGTCATTCTGCCCTTTGCTCTAAACCAGTGCCTACTGTACTCAGAGGCTTGCTTTGTTCCTGTGGAATGCAGGCTGAAGCATCAGCTGATATGCCCTGCATTTTTCCGGCCTTTGTGTATTTTACTGCCCTGGCTCTGACTGTGACCATGGTTTCATGCATTTGCCTCCCCCAATTTTCTCCCCCTAAAATGTTTAATTTATGTAGCTCATAACCCTAACCTATACCTTCAGCCTCATCACCTTATGCTCCTTCCACACTGAATTAATAACTGATCACTGAACTTACTAGACCTTTACATAGCTGTGCTCCTGAAGTGTTCTTCTCTCTGTAAATATCCTTGAATATTCGTCTCTCTTTTGTGACACCTTTCTGAATCTCTCAGGCAGAACCCACATGCATTTTGATCTGTTATAATGGTTGATACATTATGTTTGTTTATTCATTTATTGTTTCAATATATTTTATTAATCACCTGCTGTGTAAGGTATGTTACTATTAATCACCTACTATCAATTACTAATCTACACTGTAAGGCATTGAAGGTAGAGTAACAAATAAAGCAGATATGATCTCCAGTGGCAGTGATCAAAAGGACAGATGATTTGAGAAGTACCAACAATTAACTTAGGGTGAAGAAGTACATCACACATGGGA
Organism: Ateles fusciceps; assembly: GCA_036589455.1. Lineage (NCBI taxonomy): Eukaryota > Metazoa > Chordata > Mammalia > Primates > Atelidae > Ateles > Ateles fusciceps. The sequence goes on from JAZHEH010002780.1 coordinate 2,077,172, forward strand.
ACATAGAGCAGGAGAATAATATATTATAGTTTGGGGCTTTGAAAAGGCTTCATTCAGGGCAAATTTTTCAGCTGTGAGCCTGAAACCTTGATGGAAGTAGGAACAATGTATATACCTATGTATTCCCATACATAGTACCTAGAAGTTGCTCAACAAAAGCCCATGGAACAAATGAATGACTTAATATACTATATTTTGGCAGTGGCAGTTTGAGGACCTCATTCAAATTTAATTTCTGCCAACCCATCATAACGTGGTTCTAAGATATGGGGGTAAATTGTGTTTGTGCATATGTATCCATGTATAGTCAGAAAGAATTTAATGAACATACGTACGCACATATGGCACATGATCTTGAAAATCTTTTTGCATGTCCTCAAAGATAAAGCAATTTTCCAAACTCTAGGCTAGTTGAAAGAATCTTCAGCCATGGAACCTATTGGAATTTGTAGTGGACGCTCTGCCCAAACCGGGCCCTCCCCCAGTTTCTAGAGAGTTGCCAACAGAAAGCCTTTGGGTCCAGCCCTCTGCATGAGGTGTCCTCAGCTAAAGAGAACATCTTACTCAGGGCTGTCTTTCATGCCAGTCCTGAGCATCTAATAACTGGTTCCTGAGGTAGCTATAAAGGTATAACTCTCAACTCAGGATGACTCTGAAGGACCACTGGAGGCCCAGGGCTCCTCGGGAAGCTGGCTGAAGGCTTTTCCTGACTGCCCAGCTCCTCCCTCTCTGCCCAAACCTGCTTGCTTCTCCCTGCACCAGTGATATTCCAAGTCATCCCTAATAATCTTGTACTCTAGTCTCTGTCTCAGAGTCAGCTTCCCAGAGAAACTAACTGGCGAGAGGGCTCAATGTGGTCCAAGAAGTAAGCGTCTGCCTTCCCCTGCATGGGTTCTGAGAATACCACTTAATAAGGCAAAAGAATAAGAGACGGGGAACCAAAACCCCACTGTTATTACTGATAAAGCTAATATTGAAAACTGTGGCATCTATCTGTGGGCAGACAACCTTACCTCATCTCACATAACAGATTTACACCCTCTTATCCCCCAAGTAGTGCTAGTCTGGGCAAGACTGACTCCCCAGAGACAAAGCCTGATCCTGTAAAGATACTGTGAGTGACTCCAGGTGGAGTTTGAATCCAGCCTGGGTAACATAGCAAGACCACATCTCTAACAATAACAACACAAAAGGTACTACAAGGAAGGGCAGAGAATGGGAAAGAGAGCTAGGCATGCCCAGATCTTGTAATTCACCTGCCCAACAGAGACCTCTCATGGTGTTGTATCAGATCTCTGTTGACTCCAGTAGAGATGGTATCAGATTTTAGAAGCTGAAAAAAAGACCCAGAGCTAGCCATCAAAACATAGCATTTATTGGGGGGGGGACTTACATATAGGAATTCAGTGGCACTGGGCTGGACAGGAAGACAGTTACCATTTGTAAAAAGTATGCAGTTTATATAGTATTTTCACTTAACACCCTCCAACTTGTAACCTCCATTTAACCTAAACCAAAGAGCCTTGATCCCCTACATGGCCTATATTCCAAGGAATGGGCCAGGGGTTTGAAGGTTTTTCATGTATAAAAAAGAAATCTTCATATTGGCCACTCCCAGATTCCTTAACTTGGAACTCCAAACCAACACTCTTTTTAGACCATAAAGTCATCCTCAGAATATGCTGCAGTTATAACTGTCAGGTGCCTCTGCTGTACACACGGCAGGGAGTTAGAAAGTGAGAGAAAGGCCAAGATGGTCACCCAGTGGTACTCCTATCCCATGGAAGGAATTCTAGGATTTGGCAGCAGCCACTCCTTTTCTCTCACAGTATGCCCAGAGCCAAGCTTCTGGTTGCACAAGCAGGAAAGCCAGAGCTCTAGTCTGGCTGGGAGGTCCTCCCTACAGGCTAGCTAATGTGCTTTTGACATTTGCTCCTGTTGTGGATGTATTCAAAATAATAATGAAATGAAAATCACAACCGCAAAAACAAAGATAAGTCTCAGTGCTTGTATCCAGGGTTCCAGGATGAATCCCTTTGCGACTTATTCTGAGCTGGATTGCTCTTGTTCATTTTGATGGGTTATTTTCAATAGAAGACAACTGACATACATATATACACATATTCACACAAGCATAAAAGAATGCTTATCTGATGTATAAATTAGTCTACAAATGACAGTGGAGGTATATATATGAAAAAAGAAAAAGAAATAAGAGAAGCTGATTTCTATTTTTCTTCCAGATTTAGGTTTATTATAAAACAATAATATTAAAGGAAATTTTAAGAGAACAAAATTCTGTTTTGGCAAAACTTTATCAATGCAGTGTGTTTTGTATTTCCATCATGTTTTGTCCATAAATATTAGTATTTTGCATACACACAAATTTGGATCACTTTTTTATTTTGCTACTTGGTCTTTTTAATGATCACTTTCAATGTTACATTAATATTCTCTCTCATTAGTTTACAACAATTTAACTATTCCTTGCTTACTGGATATTTCAAGTGTTTCTGAATTTTGTAATAATAGATGCATCTGCTTTTAAAAATAACAGACATAATGCAACAAGTAATTTTTTAAATTATTCACTTTCTTTTGCAAATATATGAATCATAAATACATATGAGATTGTAGAGGAATTGAGTTTTAAGCTGTAATTTGAAGGATGGGCAAGGCTTGGTCGTTTTTGCTGTGCACCTGTTTCTTGTCACATTAAGATCACTCTTTACTGTGGCTGCTGATGAGAACATGAACTGCTTCATGGCAGTGACCGGATTGTCTAAATTTGTGTCTGGAAGGCTTGGAAGGTGTAGTAGGCATTCAAGCAGTGTTGGTGCAATAACATAATTTAATTAAAAATGAATGTAGAGAGTGGGGCATTATCACAGACAACTCTAGAAGGCCCGGGAGCACACTTCCTTCCTCTTTTGGTGGCTTTACAGACAGCTGGTGCAAATTGTGCAGAAACAAGGCCTTTGGTTGATGTCAGTGGCCCTGGAAAGCAGAGCTGCTATCTGGATACTCAAATGAAACCTTGACCCTTGATCTGTGTGCTCCTTAGCAATGTTTCTGAGCCTGGAGTTCCTTTCCTACTTTCTAGAGATCTTAGAGAAGCTAGGTGTTCTTTAGCTCCCCTAGGCAAGCCTATGAGTAAGTACTATATTATAGGGCAAGGCTTGATGTAATGGTCTGTTTTCACACTGCTATAAAGATACTACCTGAGAAGGAGTTATTTATAAAGGAAAGAGGTTTAATTGGCTCACAATTCCTTGTGGCTGGAAAGACCTTAGGAAACTTACAGTTACAGTGGAAGATGAAGCAAGGCATGTCTTCATAAAGTGGCAGGAGAGAGAGAGAGCAAACAGGGGGACACTGACACTTTTAAACCATCTGATCTCATGAGAACTCCCTCACTATCATGAGAACAAGATGGGAGAAACCGCCCTCAGGATCCAGTCACCTCCCCACCAGGTCTCTCCCTCGACACTTAGGGGTTACAATTTGAGATGAGATTTGGGTGGCAACACAGAGCCAAAACATATCACTCGTTCTCTTGCCCTGTGCTCCTGGGAGCAAGTCCAGCCTACTGGCTGAGGCAGGCCCTTTTTGCTGAAACTTTGATTATAGTAGTTTTAAAATACCTATACCTAGCCCATGTTATGGAATAATGAGATTCAGGGGCAGCATATACTCTGCTACTTACCTGCTCCTAAGTTTTTCCAAATAAACCTTGTTAATATCTGTACTTTGTGGTACTAGGGACCCCCTTACATAACACACACACAGAATAACCATTGAAGAGAAATAGTTAAGTTTTAGTGATAGCATGAGGCAAGAGTCAGATGTAGAGACAAAATAATCAACAAAGGCGCAGAAACATAATCATGTATAGATACTAAAATTAGTGGAGTTTAAGTTACACTAACAGGTATCAAGACTTTGAGTGTGGTGTTATCCATGCAAGGGTGGACAAAAGCCCAATGAAATTGAACACAGAATCCAGAACCATGCCTATACATATATGGCCACCTAATCTACAACAAAAGCACCACTGAAATTCAATGAGGGCAAAGGCGTGTCTTCTGTAAATGGTGCAATTGGATATCAATACGGGAAAGTAATAGATTTGAGATGGATAGACCTAAACATGAAAGGTAAAGCAGTAATCTTTCTAGAATAATATACAAGACAATCTCACAACCTTGAGACAGGTAATGAATTCTCAAAGAAGACACAAAATGCACTAATCATAAAAACAAAAGATTTATAAATTGCACTTCAATAAAATGGAAAACTTCTGCTAATAAAAGCACCATAAAGAGTGAAAGTGTGGGTCACAAAGAGAAGAATTGGCGATGCATATGCAAAACTAGGACTTGTATCCATGGTATAAATTTCTAAAAATACAAAAAAAAAATAATAAAACACAAAAAAGGAAAGACAATCCAATGAAGAGATAATCAAGAGACTCAAATAGGTACTTCACAAACGAAAGTATTAAAAAGGCCAACATGACTATAAAAATGTAGGCAACATCTCAAAAATGCAAATCAAAACTACAATGAAGTTGCTGCTATATACCACAATTGCTACAGTTAAACAGATCAACAGTACCAAGTGTTGAAAAGGATATGGAGAAACTGGAATATTCATATTTTTCATGAGAGTATAAATTGGTGCCACCACTTACTAAAATTATTTGGCAATATATATCTAAGCAAAATGTGCACCTATCTTGGTGGGGTATGGTGGCTCACATCTGTATCCCAGCACTTTGGGAGGCTGAGATGGGCAGATCACAAGAGGCCAGGAGTTCGAGAGCAGTCTGGCCATCATGGAGAAACCCCCTCTCTATTAAAAATACAAAAATTAGCTGGACATGGTGGTGCATGTATGTAATCCCAGGTACTTGGGAGGCTGAGACACAAGAATTGCTTGAACCTGGGAGAGGGAGGTTGCAGTGAGCCAAGATTGTGCCATTGCACTCCAGCCTGGGCAACAAATTTTTCTTAAAAAAATACACCTATCTCATGATTCAACAATTCTATTCTTAGTTAAAATACTCAAAGATACATACATAATGTTTATAGTAGTTCTATTCATAACAAAAACAAATACATTGGGAAACATCCCAAAACTCTAGTAACAATTGAATGGATAAGTAAACTGTAGTATATTCATATAATAGAATATTACATAGCAATAAAAATATGCCAAGTACAAAAGAGTGCATGCTGTGTAACATTTATATGAAGTTCAAGAATGGGCAAGACTAACTTACGGTAATAGAAATCGGAATAGTGATTATCTGTGGGACTGGAATACTGACTATGAAAAGACATGAAGGAGGTTTTGGTGATGCTGGAAATGTTCTATGTCTTAATCTTGGTGGTGAGTACATGACTTATAAGCACAAATTTGTTGACCTATTAATATTTTTGCATTTACTGTGTATACATTATACCTCAACAACAATAAAAAAGTCAAAGGAATTTTCTTAATCTCATATTATAAATTTTTGTGAATACACAATACGAAGGATCAAAATTACCTACCTTAGCCTAACCCCCATCTGATGATATCACATAAAGATAGCAGCTGACCTGAGTGCTTGGGTGCAGTAGCGTGTGATTCAAGGAAGGCCAAATTGTGCGTTGGTCAAGAACTGGTTTATAGTAAAATAATAATCCAAACCAGGTCACTCACACTGGCAAAGCTCCCAGTAAGTCCAGAGGATGGGGTCTTACTACGCACATAATTTTACTTAATGTCCTACCTATACTCAATAATTATCAGCTTCTCCTCCCTCCATCACTACTAATTTCTGCCAGATCACAACTATGTCCAGCTCCAGCCCCAAGTCTATGAGTTCAACCTGTAACTCTACTGATGAATTATTCAATGGATTTTGCATACTGTCATTCTTTCATTTTCCATCTATAGTACTAATGTTGTATTCTCTTCTCTTAACGTTGTTTAACCATCTGTTAACCCAGCCTTCTGCCCAAGGGGGCTAGTGGGGGAGGAATGATTTGAAGGTTCTGCTGAAGTGCTTTACAGTTGGGGATAGTCCATTAATTGTTGATTTTGCTTGTATTCAGCATTCTGCTTCTATCCGTGGTTTTAATTGATGTGAGCATGCCCAGGGGCTTGTGCTGGACCCAGCTGTATAAATCAAATAAATAAATAAACAAACAAATAAATAAATGAAGTAAATCTTTCCTGGAATAAATAGATAATATAGTTTTCTTAAGCTTTTTTTTTTCCCCCCAACAGTGCTTGTACATGTGCCCTGAGGCTTATATATGAGGGATGCATCTAAAGTTTAAAGAAATAAATAATAAGCATCCATCACTAAAGACAAAATCACATAATTACACCATTTTTTCTTAGTGTGGAAGCTATGGGGGGGGGGATTTGGATTATTTCATTCTTTTCATTCCACTTGCCCCTTTATTTAAGATTGGTCTGGGGTTGCCATTGCCTCTGATAGTTTCTTTTGAAGGTAAAACAAAATAAACAAGTTAAAGAAATAAAATATCCATCGCATATTGTAGTGCTGCCCACGGGGTAACGAAGAATTCTGAAGAACTGATGTTCTTCTCTGGCAGGGGATAGTTGGAGTCTGTCACAGTTCAAATGCAGGCTCTTTAGTAGGCACAGAGACAGAGAGCACACTTGAAGAGAGGCTTTAACTATGCTTCATATCTCTTGCCCTCATGTGTGAACAACTTGCCAAGGTGGGGGCTGCTCACTGAACTTGCCCCCAGAATAAGAAAAGTGAGGCCAACTGGAAAGCTGACCTGGATTGTGCCACACCTAAGCCACTGCAGGCCCACAGACCCTGATTGAGAAAGAAAGGTTTGTTGTGGTAAAGCACTGAGATTTGGTGTTGTATTTTACGAAGGCAAAAAGCCACTTAATACAGACACCATGGTTTCTTCAAATTTCCAGAGATAGAATCATAAAACCTCAGAAATAGCAAAGAGTCTTGCTGATGGCATATGATTTCTTGTATTTCTACCATCCCATCCTGGAGTTGGCCACACTTCTGTCTCCGATATTGGAAGATGAGCTCTTTCAGAGGAAGGTTCTATTAGCATGGTTTCCTCTAAGACGACTACCTTATGTTGGGGAGGCAAATGAGTACATAGTGTGAGGACACTGGGCTTCTGAAGTCAGACAGACATGAATTTGAAATACATGTCAGAGAAAAACCTAAGAGAGTTAAATTTAATACAGTTTATTTGTGCAAGAAAAAGTTTCTAAAATAGGGTAGCATTCCAGATGAAGATGGTTCAGCATGCCCCACCTCCAATGTGGTGAGCTATGTTTATAACCAGAATGCAGCAAATGAAATACAAAGATGACCTGTTACCTGATTCTATCCTTAATTGGGCATAAATTGGCCACCTTCAGTCCCAGATTTGCTGAGGGATGGGCTGTATGATTGGCTGAGACTGATGAGCTTGCTTACAAGGATCTATTCCTAGGTTCAGTGACATTTTGTTTACGTATCAAGCTAGGTTACAGTTGATAACCATACAGAGGCCGCTTTGAGCCAGACTTTATTACCCAAATATGGAGGCCACTTTGAGCCACACTTAAATTAACTTGTGGTTCTGCCACCTGCTAGCTTTGTGATTTTGGGCTTTGAATGCCAGTTTCCTTATTTGATTGAATGGAAATAATACTGCACACTTCCTAGCATTAAATGAGATGGTATCTATGCCTGGTACACAGTAAAGGCTCAAGAAATGGTTATTCTTCTTCTACCCATGGACTACATAATCTAATTCATCTTCCATAGGGCAAATTTTCAAATATATGAACACCCTTTTTCAGCCACTGTTCTTGTGCAATTAGCTTTTTGTGCCTTAGTTTGGTTAACTATCCAGATTAAATTTGTTCTGGTTATACACAGCTCAAGGGGTCAGCCAGGGGCTAGCTTTTCAGATTCTCATTCTGCCTCCTAATTTATTTACGATAACTCTCAGCTTTGTATCAACCACAAGTTTGATCAGTATGTTGCCCATTTCCTCATCCTAATTGTTAATAAATATACTGCAGGTGTTTCATTAGACGGGCTCTTGGAGTCCTTTTGGAGTTGTAAGCTCACACGTATTGTATTCACACAACACTCAGGTGTTCAATGAACATGTAGTTTTTAAATTGCCAATTACTGATCTAATCTTCCTCACAACCATCCCACCCAGTGTGTTTCAGGTAAAAAGAGCTTTATTTTAAACTTCCTAGCCTACAGTAACTTAGTTTTTGCTGGTTTTAATGTTCTGTTTGTGAACTCTGTCTAAATAGGGGTGAATGCTCAGGATTTGCTTTCTCCCTTTTCTGTTTTTCTAGACGGTACCTGGGTAACGTATTAACAGGTAACCTTGTGAAACTGAGGTAGGGCAGGGATTGGGGCTGGACCTGCTGACCTCCTGCTGGTCCCCACTGTGGTGGTGAGGGGAGGGGAGGGGAATGGTTGTTCTTGTCCCACCCTCTGCTGCTGTCCAGGCCGGAGCTTGTGGCTGATGCAACTCAGTGTCTGTTCTCCTGCATAGGTGAGATTCCCATAGTGCTCAGTCATCTTCCTAGCTGACTTGGACCCGCTTCTTTTCACACCAGCCCTGTGGATCCTCTAAGGTCTGGCTCTGACTGCCCCCCTGGGCCTCAGCTTTGGAGGCCCAGCCTGTAACTCTAGGCCTCAGGTTCACTATGGACTTGTTCAGTGCCCAGCCAGATTTTCAGCTAAATTGTAGATATTTTATCACGGAAATTGGAAAAAAAGCCTTATAATTAAGAGTATAGACTGTGCAGCCAACCTTACTGGGCTCGATGTCCAACTCTGCTGCTAATCAGCTGAGTGACCACAGGCAAACTGCTTACCATACCTGTGCCTCTGTTAGCTCATCAGTAAAATGGGGTTAATAACAGGACCTGCCTTATGGGGAAGATCCTTGTGAGCATTATATGAGCTTATGAATACATGTGAAGTTCTTAGAACTGTGCCTGGTAAGCACAGGGTCCATGCTGGGTAAGTATTAGTTAACAGAAAAATTAGAAAATCTGTTGTGGAATTGTGAAGGTTATACCACCTCTCTATGCCTATATTTTCTCATATGCAAAACAAGCATTATCATAATAACTCTCTCATAGGTTTCTCATGAAAATTAAATGACTTACTATGTAAAGGAATGAGAACACTGTTGGGCACAAAATAAGCCCTTGTCACGGTTGTTATTTTGTTGTTCCCAGGCCACTGGGGAGCCCAGGGCAGCCAGGAGTGCCAAGTGCATTCATGCTTTGTCTACCTGTCTGTAGCTGTCCAGGTGGTTGGCCGGAACCACCCTTGAGAATGGGACAAAAGCCCCTTCTCTTCCTGAATTCACCTTTCCCTCAATCCACTGTCATATCTTTCCCTTCCCAGATGTGAGCCTGCCGTCATGCCTTTCCCATGGCCAGCTTCCACCCTCTGTCTCTCGTTTTCTTTTCTGCAGTGACCAGATAGGACATGCTCTCCTTTTCACTCTCTTTCAGGAAAGCACCTCCCTTGAGTAACACTCTGTTTCCAGTTGCCCATGTCTGACTCTGTTTGTTTGTTAATAGAATCTTAACAGAATTAAGATCCCTTTATCTCTCCCTATAAATTTGATTCTCAAATCTGTCTCCAGCCTGTCAACTCCAAACAAAAGTCAGCTTTGAAATGATGCTGAAACGATGACCATTAAGTGGATAAATATCATTAATCAAATGAGGGGAATTCACAAAACAACAGGATATGTGGGAGATATATATATATATATATATATGTATGAAAGATTTATATATATATATAAAACCTTTATATATATAATATATATAATATATATATATTATATATATGAAAGGTTTTTTTTTAACTATCCCTCTAAAACTGACATTTAAGAATCTTTCCTGATACCTTCTTTCCACCTGCTGCTGCATCACTACCTGGGAAATGTGCCCTAAAGGAGCTGATCAAAGAGGAATGGGTGTTACACTTATGAAACATCTGGGAATCATAATTTTTTTCCTGCTTCTGTGGCAAAGACATGAAAAGTAATGTGAGTACCTATTTGGAGTCAGGCACTGTACTTGGAGGATTACTTTTGTTTCGTCAGTCAGGATCATTTATTGAACCTCTTCTGTGTCCCTTGCATTTTATAAGGTACAAGGGACATAGTGGTGAGAAAGGCATGTTCTTGTAAAACTAACATCAGCTGTATGTGATGGGTATTATTATCTTCATTTATAAAATGAAGGAATGAAATTATCAGGGAAGTTAAGCAAGCTCATGTCATGGAGACAGTAGGCAGCAGATCCAGGCTTCCAACTCTGAGGCCCATCCTCTTTCCGTGTGGTATGTTGACTGTTGCCGTTTGACTGTTACAGCAGTTTGACAGCAATGACAAGGCCTTGGGTTCTGCAGTTCATTGAACAGTTAAGCAAGAGTAAAAAGAAAATTCTGATATTTCATTCAAAATTAGGCTTGTGTGTTAAAATATTTTTCTTAGGAGAAAGGATTTGTAGCTTTCATCAGAGCTCATAAAAGCTCTGTTAATGAAGAGCTGGTTGATATGGTTTGGCTGTGTCCCCCAAGCAGATCTCATCTTGAATTGTAGCTCCCATAATTCCCATGTGTCATGGGACGGACCCAGTGGAAAGTAATTGAATCATGGGGGTGGGTCTTTCCGGTGCTCTTCTCCTGACAGTGAAGAAATCACATGAGATCTGATGATTTTATAAAGGGGGAGTTCCCCTGGCACACGCTCTCTTGGCTGCTGCCGTGTAAGATGTGCCTTTCCTCCTTTTTTGCCTTCTGCCATGATTGTGAGGCTTCCTCAGCCATGTGGAACTGTGAGTCCATTAAACCTCTTTTTTTAAAAAATAAATTACACAGTCTTGGGTATGTCTTTATTAGCAGCATGAGAAAAGACTAATACACTGGTTTTTCCTTGAGTGTTTAGAGGCAACTTTATCTTGGCATTGCCATTGCTCTAAATATTTATTTTCCCAGGCCCACTGAGAGAGGATATAATTAGAATATTGCTAGGAAGTGATGGAGAAAGACAGACGATAGGGAGAAAGTGCCTCCAGGAATTGATGCTCAAATAAAGTACCGAGTCTTTTAGACCGTCAACCTCTAACCACCAAAATGGTGGGGCCTCTTCCTGTCTTCCTCATGCCACCTGCTTGAGAGCTGTGCTAAGTGCTCCCCTGGTCTCCCTACATAAAAAAGTAAACGTGAGTGTGTGCAGATTTGCAGGGATGGTGAAAAGAACAAAACTACGATTTGTTTCACCTCCTATTCAGGCTGGTTCTGGCCCACATCCTAGCACTTTTACAACATGCATGGATGAGACTCATTGGAAAAAGAAGGCTATGTCTGGGGCAAAAAGACCAGGCTGAATTAGCTGCTGGTCCTTCTCATGTTGCCAGGAGCTGTCTTCTCAGCATCTGAAAGTGATTGACCATACTCTGCAAATATTATTCTGTCTGTGGACTGGGCATCAGGGGGTAATCAGGGAAGTGAAAGGAGCAATAATTGCTACTCAGAGGTGGGGAGGCTATGTCTGTAAACTTCCAGATGGAAAAAGAAAACCAGAAGTGATTAAATGTTTTGAGATCTCCCCTCAGGATACTTCGTGGTGACTTATTTATTATTATTGTTATTTTTCGGTATCTTCCTATTCATTCCCGCTAGGCTAAATATTATCAGATAATCTCTACATACTTTGGATTGACTTGCAACGTTGCATATTATGTTCTTTTTTTTTTTTTTTTTTTTGAGACAGAGTTTTGCTCTTGTTGCCCAGGCTGGAATGCAATGGCATGATCTTGGCTCACTGAAACCTCCGCCTCCTGGGTTTAAGCGATTTTTCTGCCTCAGCCTCCCCAGTAGCTTGGGATTACAGGCATGCGCCACCATGCCTGGCTAATTTTTTTGTATTTTTAGTAGAGATGGGGTTTCTCCACGTTGGTCAGGCTGATCTCGAACTCCCGACCTCAGGTGATCCGCCCACCTCGGCCTTCCGCATATTATGTTCTTTAACCCAAAATACTGTATCCCTTGAATGCCGAACATATTAGTTTGGATGGGTAACTTTTAAAAACAATATTATTGTAGTCTCCTCTAAGCACCTCTAAATATAGAACAATAACAACAAAACCTTCAGCTCTTTTATTCTTGGAAATACAATTTAACCAAGCCAATGTTTATCATAGCATAAGATCTAGAAACGATTAGAGATGTCACATATATTTGCATTTTTGATAACATTTGCAATGTAAATGATAGAATAATGGAAGACTTTGGGAGAAACATTTGTTTTCCCCTCTGTGCCCTGTGCACTTCTTCACACAGAGGACACTGACTTAAGGAAAGCAGGTCCCGGAATAGATTATAGAGGTGAGAATGTTGTTTTAATTTGGGATTTATGCATTTCTTTTTGTTGGATGAGGTAGGAAAGCATAGAATAAATGCCACCAAAATGGCAGATGTTAAATGATTCATAGTGTGTAAGTGTGCATTTGAGTGTGTGTCAGTAGTGGAGGGGCGTGTCTTTGGAGGTGTATTCCTGTCTCTGGTTGTCTGTGGCTGTTTTGTGTGTGTCACTTGTCTATGGCTGCCCAGGGGCAGGGAGATTGCTCTTGGGGGGGTGTCGGGAAAAATTTTTTCTAGGACATATATCTGTATGTTTCTATGGTGATGGCAAAGGTATGTGTGTGTCTTTGTTACCTATGGCTGTATGAGGGGATACTTACTGGGAATGAAGACTTAAAATCCTAATCTTTTCTAATTAGAAAGGGGTTTTTAGGTCATTGATTGTAACCTTCTAAAATCGCAATCTCTTGTCTGTTGGGAGAGTGAAAGACTAAGATGGAATCAAAACCTCAAAGGTGAGAGCTAGTCAGTGAAGGGATATCTGACAAGCACCAAGACATATATATGGATAGATCAGATACAATTCTGGATAAGGGGGATGCAACAATGAATGAAGGAGTCCTAGTCCTCAGGAAGGCCTATACTGTAGGGATGAAGACAGCCATTCAACAAAAATCAGTCATTTAATTACATGTGTTAAGTGCCATAGAGAAAAATACAGTGGTCTAAGGAAGTGTATTCAGGAGGCTCAACCTGGACAGTGGGATTAGGGAAGCTTGCAAGAGAAAGTGCTGTTTAAACAGAAAGCTTAAGTCACCCTGCATGGTAGTGGTGTTCAATGCTCTCCCCTCACCCTATGTGACAGCAGTGGTCAATACTCCTCCACCCACTACCCCATATGAGAGTGGCTTCTGCCCCCACCCATCCTAGCCTTGCATAATAGTGGTGATTATTACCACCCACCTCCACCCTGTCTGATAATGGTGCCCAATGCCACTCGCCCAAAACTGTATGTTAGCAGTGTGCTGTGTGCAGACCTCATGTGGCTTCTGCCTTACACAACCTCTAGATTTTGTTCATCTAAAGGAGGAGCTTATAAGTCTTAGAGGAGGCCAACTGCCAAAGCAAAAATGCTCAAAGTTCACCCTGGAAACTTGCTTTTTTGTTTATGCCACAATCAAAGATAGGTGTTCCTGGTTTGGTGCTCTCTTAAACTGCTCTCCTGGAAGCAGTGACTTGGGGCCCCAGGTTTCTTCTTTATTGAGCCTCTGCTATCCTGCAGAGCCTCAGAGTTCTCCACTTTACTTCCAGGCAGAGGACAGGAAAGGGAATGAAGGGTGACCAGCAGATGGTTTTATGGACTAAACACACCACTGCTGATCATATTTCTTTGGCTAGAATTCAGTCACGTGGCCTGTTGAACTTCAGGGAAGAGTGGGAAACAGAGTCTATCTGTCTGTCCAAGAGGAAGAAAAAATGAGTTTTGATACATATCCGACAGTCTCCAACACACTATGGCTGTCTATTTGCAATGCCCAAGGGAGATTGTAGCAGCGTCTTAAGCTTGGAAAAGGAGCTGGTTGCCACTTTTTAGCAGGGGAAATGGATGATACAGGAAATTGCAGATGAATAAAATGACTTGATATACTAAGACCTGAACTAATTGCTATGACAGTACAGATGTTATTTCACTTTCAGAGAACTTTTATTCTGTCCTACACCTTGTAAACATTGAAATCTTTGAGAGAAACAAACACAAACATTTATATTTCAAGACTGTGACGCAGCTGTAAGCTTGCTGGGAAAAAATCCTCTATGAATAAAGGTCCTACACTGATATTCTATGGAGTTATATCTAAATCCTATTATCAACCCACCTCCTACCCATCTTTCTTCTCACCTCATGGTTGATTATTGGCATATACACTAACCATTCCATCATGTCTCTGGTTTAAAAGCATTTTGAAGGAATATTGAAATGTTGATAGCATAACCTTAAAAGAAGAATGTCATGTGCTAATGAGCAACAGAATTTCCTGCACTCAACTATTAGGCAGTGTAGAATTTATAGTTTATTGTTTAAAACAATAACAACAATATTATAAGGAGAGAAAACAAGTTCCTACTAGTCTACCAGGAAAACAGCACTCATTCTGCAAGAATCAGTTTTTGGTCTCTGTCAAACCTTCTCTGACCCACTTGGGCAGGGTTGAGCATTTCCTGCTTTGTGCCCACATTGTTCCTAGAGCCCACCAAATTATAGTAATTTATCTTTAAGCCTATCTTTGCAAGAGGCATGTGAGCTCTGTGATGACAACAAAAGTGTCCTTATTCCCCATTTAAAATTTCAAATCCCTCTTTTGAATTCTCCTTCTTTTTTCATATGTTTGGTATAGTAGAGCTAAGTGTTTGTTGAATAAGTGAATGGGTTGATGAATGAAATATAGTGGTTTATATCTGGCTTTAATGAGAGAAAATAAGCATGCATCCAATGTTCAGCCCTCCGTTTTGACCTTTCCCCCAACTTTCTCTTTCCTTTGGGTATGAGACCTGGGATCAGGGTATCCACAGTTTTCTGAGCCAGCTGTTGGGCCTGCATCCCCAGATAGCCTCACCTGTGCAAAGAAACCGACTTAGGGCAGCTCTCTGTGCATTTACACTCCGTATGCATTTGGCAACCCACATTCAAGAGTCTTGATTTTGATAGCCAGAAAGCATAGGAAAGAAAAACACAGGGAGCATAGCCTCTTTCTACAGATTTTCCTTTCAAAACAGCCTGTGAGGTCTTGTCAGCCTTGGATGACCTCTTGAATAAGAATAGTAACCCCCATCATAGGATTGTCATGAAAATGAATACATGGAAAGGGTTTCGCATAAAACGTGGCATAAACAGATATTCAGTCCATGCTGGCCAGTCGTCTGATGCTGCCATCACTGCTTGTTTTATTATTTTTACACAGGCTTTTTGCCAGAATCCCTTTCTAATCCAGCACATCCTGATTTGGGAGAATGGGGAGAATAAAGTCAGATTGCCCCGTTGTGTTAAATCAAATTTTGTGAGCATCAGATACCCACCAAAATGACATGTATCATCTACTGCATTGAAATATTTTCAGTAACAGGCTGGAAATCTCAACTTTCTGATAGTCATCCGTTTGGGCTTCCCAATTTAACATTCTGAAACAAAAAGCTGTTCTTTTCAAAATTCCACAAAATGGTTGTCTCTGGGTAATCTGCGATTGAGTTGAAATGTAGAAATTCTAGCCAGACTTCAAATTAATAAAATTGTGTGACATATAAAGCTCTATGATGGATGGCAACCGATAGTCCAATACGGTTTTAATCTCTTTAATATACAGTTTCTCTGCAAAGGCCAAGAAATTAAAGAACAGTTTTATTCTCCCCTTCCAGCCGGTACAGAGTAATTATGTATTATTAATAATGCAGCAGCACAAATGATATTAAATGAACTACATTTGTTAATGCAGATCTTATCTAACTGCTTTTTCCATCAGTGGACTGTTTCTCATCAGGGGGTACTAATTAGCTGTAATATGTAGAAAGATGGGACAGAAATCCAATCAGATAAATGGGATCTATTTGGAGAGATCCAGGGAAGAGAGAGAAAAGCATTCATGATTCTGTGAGAATTACTACAAGTAGAAATGATGAAAATTTCTGCTGTTTCAACGTCATTTACATTTTTTGGTTACAGAAGTTAAAATGCAGTATCACTGGATTGCCCAAGTTGAAAAGGCCTGCAAATAATTTTATTTATCATGACTGTAACAGTGTTGTCCTTTGCAGTAATAAAAGTACATACGGCTCTATAAAAATCCCAAATGATTTGCATGGCCCTTGCAAACATTAAACCTAATGTATTGGGGTAAAAACTGATTTTCTCCAGATTTCCCCAACTAATGAATACTTGAATGAAACTCACATTCTAAACTTTTTTCTTGGAGAAGGAATCATCTGAACCCCTCAGGTCATCCCCCATGTTGAAGAATGGATAAATCAGATTAAAAAAAAAAATCTCCTGTCAACTAAATTGGGTGCATACGTGGCCCAACTTCAAATATGAGAGCAACACTGTTCACCTTGCCTGACACCCCCGCCTGTTCACCCTGAGCACACCAGCCAAAGTTAGGGACTCATCAGTGATTCATTTATAAATCAAGTGCTTCGCTAACCTGATAACATATTTATCACTGCTCTCGTAGGATTATGGTCTCTTTAAGCCACCTTGAATGAGCTCGTGGGGACTCTATGGGGAGGGACATACATTCTCATTACAAAAATGGACACAAAAGCGAATGATTTCATTTTGGCCAGCTCCATTCCTCAAATGTAAAGAAGGGCTTGCTATGTACTATTTAAAAGCTTGCAAAGAGGTGAGCTGATTATTGTTTAATTTTTAAATAAAGCCTTTTTTTCTTTTTCTTTGCCTGTCTA
Organism: Ateles fusciceps; assembly: GCA_036589455.1. Taxonomy (NCBI): domain Eukaryota; kingdom Metazoa; phylum Chordata; class Mammalia; order Primates; family Atelidae; genus Ateles; species Ateles fusciceps. The sequence goes on from JAZHEH010002780.1 coordinate 2,094,036, forward strand.
TTGTTAGAGCCAATGACACCTTTTTGCTCCTTTTTAAGTCCTAGCCCAGTAGGCACTTCAACATTTAATTTCTGTGTATTAGAAAAACACTGTAAAATTTGGTAATATCTGGCATATAATGAGGGCTATATAATGTTCCTTATTGGCATTTTTCAAATTCTAAAAAATATCTTTTCGGTGCCTCACATTTTTGGGAACTACCATATTACTGGGGACATTCCAGTCCAAACCATAGCACACTCATTCAATGTCTGAAATCCCTAGGACAGACATATTATAGTTTTAACTTTGAATATTTGAACTGACTTTACGAATCCTTAATGGTTATCAATTGAAAACATTTATTTCCATTCTTGGTTTATCTGCAAAATGGCACAAAAGTGAAAAATTTGGATTTATGCTTCAGTTGCCTTTAAAAGGTGACCTCATCATTAACCAGTCTAAGGATGGGATGGACACAAAAGATTTTACTAGTTGGGACCCCACTGGTCATTGGAAACTAATGAAATAGGACCTGGTCAAATAGAATGAGACCTAGTGCCTCAGCAATCTGCAAATATTCAACACCTTTTTAGCAAAGTAATCATGAAAATTCAGGAGACATCATTATAATATAAAATCATGCAGGCATCTAGGGAAATATATTTGTATACCTCATGACAAAACTTGAGTGGAAGCTCAGGAGTACTATTTACATTTATATATACTTATATCATGTAATTAAAGCCAACAGATAAACACATCAATATGTTAAAACAGATGTAAAAATATATAGATAGACATATTGCTCTGAAACCTTGATATTGCCTCCAAATGAAATCCTGTATTCCAAATATGTCCCGTAGGAGTTTTGCTCAAGGCTATGCTTAGGTATACTCAAAAATTCCCGATAGCGAGTCACCGGGGAAAACATGTTCTTTTATAGATAATTGCTACTGGCAGCCAGAGACCTAAAGAATTTGATGTGCAGTAATGTGACCTGACTATGTATTAAACTTTTTTGAAGGACATGTGTAAAGTAATTTTTATGTCTCTGACACACCTTGGGTTTTCCCCCTAATTTGCTAGCACAATTTTATTAAATAAATAACTTTTCTATTTTTAATATATCTGTTAGGTTTTGTCCTAATAAATTTCAATCATAAAAGATATTCATATTGTTTTCTTCTTCTTCAAAAAAGCAATCTAGAGACAAGGAAAAAATTCCACCTGAGTTGTAAGTAATACGTAAAGAAAGCAAAATTATATTGTTGGTAATGAAATTTAGGAAGAATGTGAGAAACAATAGTTGTTTGTCCATAGACAAGATAAATTAGAGATTAGCTGATTTATCTAAGGTTGGGAGGCATCTCTGCTGCCATTTAAGGCAATAATCACTAGCTTTTCATTAAATCTAGGGATGTTTAGGAGATGGTTCCTGAGGTATTTTAAATATACTGCTTCAGAAGCTATAATTAATAACTTGAAAAAATTATAAATTGGCAAGGACACGTGTAATGATACAATTCAATGAACAAGTATCATTGCTGCTAATTACTTTGGTTCTATCTTTTGTGTGTTATTATGCCATCTTCATTTTATTGTTCAATATTAACATGTAAACCTTAATTAAGAATAATGTCAGAAGGTTCCAAGAATATTGCTAAAGATTTTGCAAGGTAGTTCAGAGGTTTGTTTGGAAAAAATCCCTGGATCAACTGGGGAGTGCAATTTCTAAAGAATGTGCTTTTGTGTTGAGCGTTGTGTGAATTATTATGGGCTGACATTGGAAATTAGCTTTTAAGAACTGAAATCCAGAAGAAAAAAGTAAAATCAAGCCAGCATGTAGCACAAAAATTGGGTATGGGAATAGGCTGCAAAAACTGGGAATGTCACATCAGTTTCTGGGATGATAGGCAGCAGTTCGTAGATTTACATGCTTGTATTCTGGTGCCAGGAAGAAGAACATGCAAAATGACAGCTTATCAGGGAAGCAATATATTTCTAGTTTCCATTAAGATCGTTAAAAACCCCATTCTCTCTTCTGGTATGCAAATGGATTTTATATACAAATCCATGAACAAGGGTAAGATTTGGCTCGTGTTCAGAGCTGCAAAGAAAGAATGTACAGAGAATTCTAGATACTTTATTGATTATCTAGGCTATATCTTCTCATACCGTTTGTCTCTTGTGTTTTAGTTATTTTAGTAACAGTACTGAGGCAAAGGAAAACAGGGTGAAACCAAAGTGAATCATTTTGTCATGTATTCATTTCTGGTGAATGACATGGCGGGAAAAAATAAAGGTAAAAATGAGATTGTCTTTCGAGTTTCAGGGGCCTTTAAAGTTTAGCAGACAAAACCAGGATGAGTTGTCATCGTGAATCGTCTATATTATGGCAATGAAATAGTGTGGAGTGGAGATTCAAAGCCCTGTCTTGCAGTCAGAATGCCTGTATTGATTATTTGTCCATCTGTTCATTGGCTGTATGACCTTGGAAATTTATTAAACTACTGTATATCTACACCTTGATTTGCCCAGATGTTAAGTGAGTATAAATACTGTTTCTGTCTCCTAGGATTCTCGAGTATTACGTGAGTTCTCAAATGCAAAGCATTTAGAAATATATAGCATATAATAAGTGCTATTTAAATGTTCACTATTAGTATTTTTCAAATCCTGAAAAATAACTTTTGGGGCCTCACAAATCTGTGATTTGTACCAACTACAGGGTTTCATCCTCAGTAGTGAAGACGTACTATTTTTTTTGGTTAAACTGGATTGCAAAAATCACTCTCAGAAAATATATGAAACATAATGAAAATGTAACCTATATCACACCTCTTCCTTCTTTTGAATTTACAACTTAGTCTATTAAAATTCCATAACTAGAGGAATTTTGACTGCCTGTTTTTGTTCATTAGAAGTATATTCTCCTTGAGGGTAGGAACCATATTATTTTATAAATTCTTGTACAAACTGAGAGCACCTCATAAAGGTTGAACTAATCTCAAAACATATTGAGTTTGTTGGATGAAAAGGCAATATATAAACAAAGAAAACAGGCTTTATTAAGAAAAAACCCAGTACATTTTGAAGGCAGCCTTTCTAAAAGATGTTAACCAAATCCATTTAAAATAATGTGTCTAAACTGTACAAAACTCTTCTTCTGGTGATCTAATGTCATGTCAAATATTTTGAAAAGAACCTAAAGAATAGTAATATATCTGTCAATTAGTGTTTCAAAATTCCATTCCAGAGTGGTGGAAAAACAGAAACCCCAAGCATTATTCTTTAACCAAGTTCTAGAACAGCAGTGTCCAATAGAAATATAAGCTATGTAATTTTGAATTTTCTATTACTAGCTGCATGGAAAAGAAGTAAAAAGAGACAGGCACAATTAATTTTAAATAAGATACTCTACTTAACTGAATATATCCAGAATATTTTCATCTCACATGTCAACAATATAAAACATTATTAATGAGATTTTTTATATTCATCTGTTTTCATACTAAGTTTTCAAAATCTGGTGTGTTTTTTTACAATCACATCACATTTCAACTTGGACTGGCCACATTTCAAGTGCTTCATAGCCTCATGTGGCCAGTGGTTACCAGATTACATAACGCACTTCTCGATATGGTTAGGCTTTGTGTCCCCACCCAAATCTCATCTTGGATTGTAATCCCCAGATGTTGAGGGAGTGACCTGGTAGAAAGTGATGAGATTATGAAAGCAGTTTCCCCATGTTGTTCTCGTGATAGTGAGTGAATTCTCATACCATCTGATGGTTTTATAAATGGTGGTTTTTCTTGCACTCTCACACACTGTCTCTCTTCTGCCACCACGTGAAGAAGGTCCTTGCTTTCCCTTCACCTTCCGCCATCACTGTAAGTTTCCTGAGGCCTGCCAAGCCATGTGGAACAGTGAGTAAATGAAACCTCTTTCCTTTATAAATTACCCAGTCTTGGGTATTTCTTTACAGCAGTGTGAAAACAGATTAATACACTTCTAGAATGAGAGATGTGGGGAGCTGTACTCTTAGAAAGTGTCAGGATAGTATTTGTTGGTGTCAATAAGACCTCTCCTTTGACTCTCTACTTAAGAAGAAGATTTTACTAGGGTCTTTGGCTTCTGGTGTCATTGACGTTGGACCCATTACCATTCTTGTTTGTTAATGTTTCTTTTAAGTGTGCACAAGGTACTTGTGTGCCCTTCTGACACTTGGTAGTGAGGTCTGTTTGCTTAGAACAAATGGAAATCAGCTTTTGAATTCACATGCCTGAAGAAAACTCATCTTGATAGCTGCTGGGGCAGATTCCAGCACACAAAAGGTGAAAGAAAGCCAAATGGGATTTTTTTTTTTAACTACTAGGGGTAGAATAAGGAGATGGAGGGAATGCCTTCTTACAGTGCCAGATGAGACAAACAGGTGGCACAAGGAAGGAACAAATAAAGGATGAAGGGAAGAACAGCAGGTTAAGGCCTCAGGCAGAGCAAATACAAGATTCAGCTGCTGCAGGTTCAAGCCTGAGGCAGGATAATAGAGCTGACTGTGGCAGGAAGAAAATCAGATCTGTCAACAGTACAGTTCATCCATGAATGCATATGGGTAGAGAGTACAGAAAGGACTACAGGGCCTCTCCGCATTACTGTTCGGCCTCACTACCCGTGAAAGCCACACCATCTCAGAAAGAGGCTCAGAACACCTGCATTATTAACTAGACGTTACCTACAAACACAATGACACCTAGAAATGCATAGGTACCTTGACATCTTCTATTGTTTAAATATTTCATTCCTAACTTCATACAGAAAAGAGATATAGGCAGTTGGCCCCAAAAACAAGCAAACACACCGCAAGTGGAAAAAATATAAAAAGAAATAAAAATGTTTCTAAAAATATTTCCCTGTGAGGGGCCCTACATATAGATGAGGAAAAACCAATAACCTCCCTCTTCCACACAAATAAATCATCACAGAGCAAACCCCAATGCCTTCTGAAATGACGCCTGACACTAAAAAATACGAATCCCTAAAAAATAGAAAATATGTGCAAAACCTATCATAGATCAGGGAGAAAAACATGTTTTCTTTTTCTTCCAGTACTTACTGCCTCCACATCCATACACATTCAAGGGTTACAGGAACATAAGCTGCAAAGAACTCTCTGTCAAAGTGCCTTCCAGTGGGCACGAGCAGCTGTGAGGGCTGCAAGGCCTGGTCTCCAACTGGGTAAGCCAACCACATGAGTGACACTGACTTTCTTTTGAATTGCCCTCATCAAATTTCATGGCTAAACAGTTCTTCAAAATGCCCAGAGAAACCACCAGGTCTCTAAGTAAAGAAGAAGTAGTGTTGAGTTTTGAAACACATAAAATTAGTTATGTTCTCATTGGTTTTCCACGAAAAATAAAAAATTGGAGAAAATTTGTCTAACTAGCTAATTCTCCCCTACTCTACTCTAACACCCTTTCTCTGAGTCCTTCCCTTGCAAGTAGGGTCTCTGATGCTGGTCTTCAGTTTAACTCACAAGCCCCAAGAACAGGACTTCAGTCCTGAGAAGTTTTTCTGTAGCCATTGGAAACTGCACACAACCCTGCAGGAAAAGGGGCCTTGTACCCACACTGCAGCTGCATGAGTGATGTTTCTGCCCCTACTCAGAGGCCAGTCAGAACAGGATGGGAAGAAACTTGAACAGAAACCCCTTGGTGTGCGTCTTGGGTGAGAGGGGTGAATACATTGCTGACATCCATCATCCTGGCCAGTGCCCCAGCAATCAGCTAGCCTACCTTGCTCCTTAACTCTCCTCCCTTAGGATAATTAGAGTGTCTTTCATACCTTTTCCCCACAATCCTGATACTTTAGAACTAGGTTGTGTTTTTAGTATCAACCTTTCCGTATTACAGGTAAGGAAATTGGGCCTCAAGAGAGGTACATGAACTGGCGTAAAGTCACCACAAAGATAATTTCACAATCAGGCACCAGATCTCAGGGACTCTCTTTCCATTGCTCTTTCAAGGGCACATAAGCAGGCTTCTGAGAATTTGAGCAAAAACACTCAGTTGTGATTAGAGGTGGGGGGAGTTACGTCAAGTAAGAAAGGAGGAAGATTGGGTGGAATCTAGAAAGACCTAGGTAGACAGAACAATGCCCTGCAAAGGTGTGCACACCCTCATCCTAGGAACCTGAGAACAGGTTACCTTACATAGCAACGGAATTTACAAATAACCTTAAGGTTGAGGATCTGAGGTGAGATTATTCTGTATTTTATAGGTGGGCCCAATCAAATCACATGAATCCTTACAGAGAACCTTTTCAGGCTGCATATAATCTCAGAGAGAGAGAGAGAAATTCCAAGATGGAGGAAGGTAGCAGCCCTCAGGAGCTGGGCATGGCAAGGAAACACAGTTCCCCTCCTAGAGCCTCCAGAAGGAAATGCAGCCCTGTCAATACCTTGATTTTAGCCCAGAGACCCTGTCAGATTTCCATCCTACAGAATGGTAAGATAATAAATCTTTATTGTTTCAAACCACTAAGTGTGTGGTACTCGTTACCACAGCAATAGAAAATTAATACCGCCCTGCTCATAGCAAATATCTTCCCCCATTCAAGTCTCTTGTTTCAGCAGCTGTAAGTTTTGACGGTGTTGTCAGACTAGTGTTGGTTAAGCAAACGCTGGGAGCGAGAGATTGAGGGTGAGCAGGGGTGGTGAGGTCAGGAGGGAGAAGTCTGGGAGTGTGGAAGGATGGCAAAAGCAAACACAGATACCAACTACAGGAAAAGGCTTCTGTCCCTGGGGCTGGGAGAGCAAAGAGGAAATTAGACTGGAAGCTTAAAAGGAGGGTCTGTGGGAACTCAGCCTGGGAGGATAGGGTGCTTCTCCCTCAGAGGGACAGGGCGAGACTGGCCTTGGGAGTCCCAGTGGGAGAACTGGAAGCTGAACACCTGCTGCTGTCGGTGCGGGGTGCTGCTGACAGAAAGAGCGAGTCTCTTCTGCTTCTGTCTGCCAGTCTCTGTGTCAGTCTGCTCCAGCTGCCATCACAAAAGCCACCAAAAAATGACCACAGACTGGGTGGTTTCCACCACAGTAATTTATTTCCCACAGTGTGGAGGCTGGAAGTCCAAGATCACTTGGGCAGGTTTAATGTCTCCTGAGGCCTCTGGCCATGGCTTACAGACAGCTGCTTTCTCAAAGTGCCCTCACAGGGTTCTCCCTCCGTGAGCAGAAGTGTGCCCCTGCTGTCTCTCTGTGTGTCCAGATTTCCTCTTCTTACAAGGACTCTGGGGCAGATTGGATTAGGACCCAGCCTAATGGCCTCATTTTAACTTCATCAGTGCTGTAAGGGCCCTGTCTCCAAGCAGAGTCACAATCTAAGGTCCTGGGCATTAGGGCTTCAACATACGAATTTGGAGGGGGACACAATTCAGCTTCACACAGTATCCTTCTGAAAATTCCCATTGATGGGAGCTCGCAGGGCATCAACTGATAAGTGAGAAATATAGTTTATAGAGTCCCAGTCCCCAGCGTCACAAAAGCAGAGTTATAGAAAGGTGGGATCTGCGACTTAGTAACTGGCCAAGGAAGGGGCCAACAATGGAAAGAACACCCTTAGGGGAAACCTGCCTCTGTGGTGAAGTGGCATGGCAGCCTTGCAGACCCCCAAGTGGGGTCCGTGTGTATCTGGGGAGTAGTGTGGTGTGCATGACTGTCGAGGGCAGTAATTGTTTCTATCCCATCCTTTTGCCTGAGAGAAGCCTGGCTCCTTCTCAGGGCCTGGGTCTGAGATACCAGGTGAAAATGAGAGCATCTGTCCCCTAACCGTGGCTGGTGGAGCCGGAGGATAACTGCTGAGGAGTCCTGAGGGTCATAGTCAGAAAAATGAGCTATCAAAGCAAGGTGTCAGGATCTGAGCCACACAGCACACAGCAGAGTCAGCAGGTGACAGCAGCAGTCTCCCAGAGGGCCCAGGCCAGATGTGGGATGTCGGGCATTAGAGGTGACTTCCATGGGAGTCTAGGGGGAGGCCACCTGGAGCAGGACTGCTGAGGATTCGCTGTGGCAGAAGGACACAGAAGAAGGGGGGATATACGGACCCAAATCTGTGCTTGTCCAACTTGTCTCCTGTTTCCTTGGGAGGGCCCTATCTAAAGCACAAACATGACTCTTTATTTCTCTGTGACTACTGCTATTATTATTATTGGTAGTAGTAGTAGTACTACTCTTTGCAAAGAAGGTGAAATGGGAAGAATAGTGAAGAAAAGCTGAGATAAGTGCTAGATCCTGAGAAAAGCTCTGAGTGACCCTAAACTGTAGAATCCCATGGAGAATAGACAACAGGTGTCAGTCTGGTATAGGAGACCCCCTTTCCCAAGGCAATTGCTACTACTTCCATATGCACTCCTCACAGATGGTCTGGGGGTTGTAGACAATATTAGATATAAAAGTGTAGAATAAGCTGATTTTAAAAAGAGAGCCAACTTTGGCTTAATATAACGAGCCTCTCATTTTACAAGTGAATGCCCCATTGCAGCCAAAGAAATAAATGCTGAAAAAAATTCATTTCAGTGTTTACTGAGTGATTGCTATGTGCCAGGCACAGGCAGGCTGCTGCTTTTTCTCTACAATATACATTAAGTGACAGCTATTCTGATGAGATAAAGCTAATAATAGCAGCTACTGTTTGTTGAGATTATGCTATGTACCAGTTACTGTGCTAAGCACTTTTCATACATTATCTCATTTAAACCTCAGAATAACCCATAATGTTAGGTATATTTCCCAACATTTTCAAAGTTTGAGCAAACGGGGGTTCAAACTTACTTGTTCAAAGTCACAGAACAATTAAATATCAGAGCTAGAGTCCAAAATAGGCTTGTGTCATTCTAAAACCTATGCTCTTGGGTTACCTAATTTTCTTCCTATCAAGGATTTCCAGTGCAATGGGCTCCATGGTCTTTCAAGGGAGTACCTACTAAATCTGAACACAGTACTTATATTTGAACTCAGGATGGTAGAGAATAGTCCACATGAAAACTGCTAGATATGGGCTGAAAACAAATAAACGAATGCAAAATACATTCTAAACAGCACATTGCCTGGGAGTGGAGGGGGCCAGGAGAGGAGAGAAAGGTAGGAGCAGGAGATTGGAAAAGGTTAGGAAGAAGTGCTTGGTAGTGAAGGGTATGTTCATTATCTTGATTGTAGGGATGGTTTCATAAGTGTTTTCCTGTGTCAAAACTTAACTGTATACTTTATGCACAGATTATTATACTGCAATAGAGCTGTAATAAAAATAACACATATGTAACAGTCAGCTATGCTGCCTAACAAACCACCCCAAAACTCAGTGGCATAAAAGAACAATTTCTATAGCACATATTGGCATAGAACAACAATCAATTTTTATAACTCATATCACCACGAGTTGGCTGGAGTTCCGATCTAGGCAGGGCTCAGCTGGGATAGCTTTTCTCCAATCTCTCTCATCCTACTTGCCTCCGTGGGCTGGCTAGGCATGAGTTTCTCATGGTCATGGTACACATGCAAAGGGGAAAGCAGAAACACAGCAGAATATTTAAAGGCTTGGCTTGGAACTGGCTCATTGCCACTTTTACCTACATGTCATTTGTCAAAAACAAATCCAGTGACTGAGCCCAAAGTTGGAGATGGAGAAGTGTTTTTCCCACAATGAGGCCAAGGCAGAGCTGTAGATGCCGGGAGGAATAAAGAATCAGGGTCGATCATAAAATCTGTCACAAAATGTAAGAAACTTATAGCCACAGGGCTACCAGAGACAGGGATGTCATCATCCAGATAGCAATCTGCTTTTCTGAAAGGCAGTGTTTGAGGACATCTCTGGGCTCAGAAAACAAGACCCTAAAACATCAAAAGAATATGACATTGCTTATATTAGGGTCTCTCTCTAAAGGAGTTAGTGGCATTCTCAGAAAAGTGACTGACTCTCGTGAGAGTTGGGACATAATATGGGACCATGGTAGGGACAAAACAGAAGCCCATTTTGGGGAAAGAATACTAAAGTGTTATTGTCTTAGAAATTTGATGAGTAAAATGCATTGCCAAAAGGAATTAAAGCAGCATGAAGGAATCAACTTTCCCTGGTTAATTTATTCCAAGCAAAGAGAAAATCTTGGGACTAAATTTAATGTTGGAACCTTTTAAGTAAGTTTGCCTTTCTTGAACTGGAGCTAATTTGTATCGTTTGGATTGTCCTGAAAGTTCCCTTTGTCATCAGTGACTTAAAAATACTGCTACTGGGCAAAAGAAATCAATGATCTCTACATTGCAGGCTGAGTAATTACATAATAATGATTTGCATTAATGAAAACACAAGTTGGTCCAGATCCAGATGTGCCAGTGACCACAGTTCCCTGCGATGTCTAAGCAGAATGCTGAGGTTGGAGAAATTTCAGCATTGGTTGTGAGACAAAATGACTGGTTAAAAAGCCTTTCCTAATCAACATCACTTAATAGCTCTTTAATGACTGACTCATCATTTTTCTCCAAGTAAAAGTAAATTTAAATTTCAAAATAAAGCAAATTTTACTTATATCTGTGGCACAGAAGCAGATGTTTCCCTGACATGTGCACACAAGCTGTTGACTGTGACCTTGCAGGATAAAGCAGTTTTGAAAATTAGCTTTCATCTTCCAATCTGGGGAAAACAATGCTGCAGTGAAGATTTAATAAAAAAGTCACAGCTTCTCACAGAAGCTTATTTCAGCAAAGTGAACTATTAGTTAGAATAACAAATGTCAGCTGTTTCAGAGGCTGACAGTTAACACAACACAGCATTTGCTTACCTTGATGTACGGGATGCATGGGACACTGGAGGGATCCATAATTCATTCCAGGTATGGCTCTCTTATGCCCTAATATAGTGATAACAGAGTGATAAATTAGCTCTCGTTCAGCAGTTTCATTAGCAAAAGTACTTGGAGGCTTGGGGAAAACTCACCTAGAGAGGGCCTTTTGGCAGACTGGAGGAATATACACCTGAACAGCTTGAATGAATGTTTCATGGAATTCCTGGAAAACTTGAGTACCAAGAGAAACAGGTGGGAAAATGTAAAACTAGGTGAGAGAAAGACTAAGAGATACAGCTTGCCAGAGCAGTACATTACGATCTGCTTTTGGCCACAGTGGGAAAGATTATTAAGTCGGGGAAACACCATATCACCCCCAAGAGAGCAGAAATGGGAAAGGTTAGGGGAAAATGAGAGGGTCAGGTTTTAAAGAGAGGGGGAGAAAGGACAGGCAGGGAAGGCAGAGAAATTAACAAACCTCTTCTACCTTCTCTAAAGTCAATAAATTAGAAAGGGTTTTGGAGCAGACCAGGCCCAAGTACAACACATGCGGAAATTTATTTTAAGCTGTTTCCTAATATGATTATATAGGTGAGAATAATAAGTAAAAAAAAGCTGCATCCACTGTATGAGGCATGCTGGTGGGGAAATCTGTTTTAGGATTTTTCTATTCAGTTAGACAGCTCAGTAACACATCTATTGTAAAATGAAAGAGGGAAGAAAAGTCCCTGGAGTTAGGATACCCTGTAAAAATGTGTATTGAAAGCCTGAAGGAACAGTAGCTGGAAATGGAAAGGTAACCTGGAGGAAGTGTCTGGGCAAAGCAGATTAAAGGGGAGGTAGGAATGGGTGAGTATGTTGGGTGGTGGTGAAGAAAAAGCAGTTTACTCTCAAGATAGGTGCATTTGGGGGAGACGCAGAGCTCTTCAAGACTAGTTCTGCTACTTCACTGGATACATCAGAAGGCAGAACAAAAGCACATATTCCAGAGTGCAGGTGTTTCATTCTTCTTTTTAAAAGAAAAGAAATGTAAAGAAAAGTAAAGAAATACAAAAACAGGAACCATGAGGTGCCGGTTATTCATTTTTTTACAAAACCCGTGAATGGCCAATGAGGTTTTTTATCTTTTCTTTATTTCTGGGACTGTTTTAATCTGTTCTTATGATTAGGGCACATACATTTTAAAACTCAGTTATTATCATTTCTACTATAGTCAAAACTTACCGTATCATTAAGTGTGATCCAGTTCACTGGTCCAAAATGAACCAATAACAGAGTCCAGAGCAAGCTTTGTGCGCAGTTCCCGTTCCTCATTGTTCTCTCTTTCCTCATTGGCCTGGGGACTCCTGCGAAGGTATAGGTTGTAGATAAAATGTATTTGGCATTCATAAAAATGAAGTACATGACAGGCATACAAACAAGACTTTTGGTCACGGACATCAGCTTCAATCAAGCTATAAAACCTGCCCCAAATTAATGACCGAAATCAAATGCAAGGCAGAAAAGGTGAACACGTTTGGATGAAGTCCTATCTGACCCTTTATATAAATACAAAGCAAGCAGAATCTTTTCAAAATATCCCCGAGTCAGCAACCTTCACCCAGATGTTTTTTTTGTCAGATGCCACTGTTCTTAGGTATTGTGTCTTTCTAAGTGTGGTAAGACTGTGTCGTGAGTAGAAACGAGGAGGGACTTGGCCCTCAGGGGAGGCCTTCTGCAGGCGTCAAACTCTGCAGGGTCTGCAGGGCCATCTGCTAGCCCACATTGGATCTACCAAACAGTGATATCAGCTTTTGTATCCAGGGTAAATCTGACATGGGCTTCATGCCCATTTTCAAAAGAATCTTATCCACACATATTCCAAGGTAAGAAACTCCTTCACTGCATGATCCTAATTTTCTCGCCACCAGGGGAGTTTTAAGGAAAGTTAGGTCTAGACAATGTTATTACAAACTCCTCGTGTACTATAGAGAGTCTGTATTTCTGTACAAATCTACTGAAAGCAACCTAATCAAAGGCAGTCAGTATTGAATCATTTCTGCTTCCTGCTTTTGTCTCCCCTGCAAATGTTTCTGTGACACTAAGTTGTCCTATTTGATGGGCAATTTGCTTCTGTGCGGTGTTGCCATTAGCACTTATCTCCGTCGTTCTTCTTCTCCCTCAAGGGGCTTTTCCACCAGCGTTCAAATCTATGGCAAAGCACAAGCTGCAACTCTAATGCTCAGTAAGATATGCGGAAAAAAAAAAAGTTGGAACGCCATTGAAAAACTAGGACATGGCTATCTTTGTATTGAGTTTATTTAGGGAGAAAAACTGAATTCTGTCACTGCTGCAGCTTGTGGATGCTTCACCTCGTGTAATTGCCAAGGAATTAATGTGATTTAATAGCCACAACAATAAATATAGCCTTGACAAGGTGATTATCCCGTAAGACTAAAATCACGATGCAGCATAAATCAATAGCAGCCCTAAGTATGTCTCCAAAAGGGGTATATATTTCTACATTCACTGCTAGATGTTGAACTAATTTTGGAATTAGAAGCTGTATGAAATGCAAAAGCTATTTTTCTAAGTGAAAAATTACAGAATACGTATGATGATCACTCAGAATATATATTGCTCATAAAATGAGTAGAAGGAAAGTAGTCAAACTTTTAAAGCTTGTTCAAGTACAAATCTCTGTTCCTAAGGGCACGCTTCTCTCCACTCTCACCCCAGGTCCTCTGATTTTCCTGTCTGCCCATTTTGGCCCATCAGCCCATCTGAGAGACTAACTTGTCCTCCTTATAGGGACTGGCCCTTCAGCCACCTCTACTAAAGCAACCCAATTGATTCACCCGCTTGAGACAGCTCTGCCTGGTGCAAAGGAACCTCAAAGTCTGTGTGGCTGGAGTTGAATATACAGAAAAGAGGATATTGATAGGGAGCAATTTGGCTTAGCTCATCAGGGGAAGCTTTCCCAGAGACATGGGCATATCTCGATTTTAAAGGTCAGCATTAGCAATTCACAGCCCTCCTTTAACTAAGGTAATCCTATTTTCCGGAAGTCTAGGTTCTCTGCCTTTCAACCAGTCCCTCCCTCCAACTTCCTTGGAGGTGAACTGCTCCTCAGACCTCTCTGGCAGCCCTGTGCAGGCACAGGGGAGACTCTCCTATGCCTGGCTCCCCTGAGCTGAGTAGCCCTGTGGATGCTACACCCCTTTCAACCTCCAGAGCAGCTCTTGCTTAGTGAAGAGTGCCCTGAAAAAAACCATTTAAATTCTTAATATACGAAGTGCCTTCTCTCAGAGCTGTTTCCCACTGCCAGATAACTGCCGCCTTAACTACATTTTTTGTGAAGTAGTTGCAGTGGCACTCAGTGGCTAATTGTGTTAATCCTTTAGGGATATTCGAGAAAATATCTGCCTCTTCTTCCTATAGGAGAGTAATCAAGATTTGATGCAGGTATCAACCACCTGACAGGCCTTCTAACTTATATGTTCTCAGTGTGCCAAATATTGTATTTTTACTTTTCAATATTGTACATTATTTTCCTTCTTTGCTCCTGTCCTCTGTAGTGCACATAAAGATTTCCTTAGTCACAAAGGATTAAATAATTCACCTATGAAAAATCCTTTTAAAGCATCAGTGCCTGTCTTGAAAATTGCTTTCCCTCCCTGTCTTAACAAAAAAATAATAAAATAAAATAACAGAACAAAGAACAACGTTAATCTTTTGATAACTGACTCTATCTTTTACTGGAATTTCTCCTGTGATTATTTAATACATCTCTAGTTAATTTCAAACAATTTGTATTTTCAGCACACATCCCTAACCAGAGACAAGTTGTCCAAGCAGCAGGGGTGGGAAGGGCTGTTTTGGCGGAAACAAAACCCTAACACAATAATGAATACAGTCCAAGCATACTGTTCAAAAATGAAATTGGCATTATTTATTTTGACAAAGAGACGAATGTACTGGTGGCTTCATTTACCACACAGAGCTCTTCCAGAAAGTGTGTTCGAAAAGAGACAGATAACTTCCTACTCTGATGGGCCTATCAGTAGGAATTTTATTTGTGTCTTCCTGTAAATGCAGGAGAGCTTAGCTATTGATGACTTTAATTCTACAGGCACCGGCGGTTTGTATTTAGCCTGAGAAATAAAATTAGCCAGTTCATCTGATGGGCCCGATAGGCTTAGCTGTGCTGCAGAAGGCCAGGGTGCAATGTGATTACACGCTCATTCTGGAACCTCTTCCCCTTCTCACTCCCTCACTCCCCTTCTTTTCACAAATACGGAGAAGTCAACAGATGTACACTACTTCCTTCATTATTCAGGCTAATACTTGCAACTATTGATTCAGTCCGTGCTGTCGAGGTTGTAAAAATCTGTATTAACAACACATGGGTTAAACGGAAAAATATTTATTTAATGCTTTTGTTTACTCTTCTGCCTGCTTCTGATACTGGGAAACACGCAGGGAAAGGAGAGGCCCCAGCCGGGCTCTGTCTGGCTTCTTCTTGGGTTAATCACATTTCACACCTCCCTATTTCTGGCAGATGCAGCACCTGACCTCCCCTTTGTCCCTGTCTGGATGAAAGTGTGAGTCTCCATAATTTCCCTCAGGCACAAAAACAGTTTGCTTTCCTGCTGGAGGTGAAAGTGACTTCCAGAGCAGGCACAGCTGGGGCTTTTATCTACCCTTCAGCCAGGGCCGGGTGGCTGAGCTCTTTCACTTTGCATGAAAATAAAGCTGAGATTGGAGCTGCTTAATTTGGCTCTTCATGAAATGGGGGGCAGGGGTTGGGGTGAAAGGAACCTTAGGGGCTTGGTTCACCGAGTAGGAATTAGGTTGGGTGTCAAGTGGACTCCTTGGGAAGGAGGTGACAAGTGCTCCTGAGGGGGGCTGCGCTGAGCCGCTAATGCAATTGAAGCCAAAGAAACGTTCTTTGCAGGAGTGAGTGTGGGCACAGCTGTGAGAGCTGCAGGAACTGCCTTAAGGGTAGGAGGTGGAAGGGACAGGTCTGTGACAGGAACTTGCAGGAGCTCACTACCAGGGGGCACTGCTCACCCCGGACAGCTCCAGTGATTTATGTGAGAAGCATGTCCCTCCCCTTTTCCTTCCCCACTGTTTTAAATGCTCAGTAGCTGGCTGACCCTTGCTCTCCATGGGTCTGCCTGCTGCGAAGTCAGTGGCTGTTCTCTGTGGGACTGAAGTCAGCAGATCCATTAGGTTGACTAATGGTGATGGAAAGATCCGTGGCCATTTGGGTTAGGGTAACATTTATGTTTGGACACCCTATGATTACTGGCAAGCTCCTGGGTTGCTTGGGAAATGTTCTGGGAGCTGGGGCTGCTGAGAACCTGCCTGAAAGAGTGTACAGGGGTGACAGGAAAACCGTGACAGGGAATGAGCCCAAGTGGCAGCTCAGTGTTGGAGATGGTGCCGAGTGGCAGCCACTCGTAAGCACCTGGCAGCAGAAAGCTATGTCCTAAGGTGTTCTACCGACATCTACCAGAGCAGCTGGCACCTGGTGGAAGGCAGATGGTGTTGGATCCCACAAGTGTCGCTGTCTAGCAAGATGCCATGTCCACTGATTAAAAATAATTAAACGTTCCTTCCTCTGGTGAAGGAGAATGGCATGCACGCCAGGCAGGGAGGTTGACAATGGCATTACACAGCAAGACATGGCAGCAGCAGTGAGCGCCCAGGGTAGCAGGTACATCTGGCTTGGAGAAGGTGGGGTGGGAGTGGGGGGACCAGGTTAGCAATGACAGCAGAAAGAGTTTAGTGAGGATGCATATGCATGAAAGATGCGTGAACGGGATCATGTTGGATGACTTTCTACTGTTCATCTTCCTTTATGGAGAATGTTTTCCAATTTCTGAAAGGAAATAACAAATTTTATATTCATGACCCAATCAACATGCACTGATCACCTAATACTACATGTTTTTATACCAGGTGCTATGGACAAAATACATTAATAGATGGTGTTGTCTATGTCTTAATTGTACTTTAGTTGAATTTACCCACTTATTCCTCCATATATATATGTGGTTTTTCTTTGCAGTTCGATGAAAGGTTTGAACATAACTTCAGTTTAAGAGTTTGATGGAAAGAGTTTAATGAGAGAGTTGAGTATACTGATATTCCTCAGTTGTATTGTCATAAATGAGACGCTGATGAGTGTCATAAGTGTTCCCAATAAAAGTGTTGGCCATAAGGTCATGCATGAGACTGTTTTCCAAGTGTGCCCAGACTCATAAATATCCACATCCTTCTGCCTTCCCCACACCAGCTTCTCATCCCCTTACACATCCCTTCCCTTTCATAGACCCAAATGTTGTCAAGAACTTGCTGTAAAAGCAGCCCCCTTCCTCCAATTAACTTAACAAATAATTGGAGGAGAGAAATCAGACACTGTGTACTGGCAAATCCTTCAAAGAATTTTTCTACTATTTATGATTTAATTTTAAATTTAAATTATTTAATCTTATATAACTTTGCTGTAAGAGGTGGGGGAGGTCAAGTACAAATGTTAAAGAGTGAATGAATACATTGGTGAAAAAATTCGTTTATGATTGTTTAATTATAAGCTGAAATTCACTGTGCATTTGTGAATTACTTCAAATTTATAATAATAAGCCCATTTCCCCAGGTTTCTAAGACATATGGAAGATTTCTATTTGGACTGAGTGACTTGATTTCAGGTCAGTGGAAACCTTCTAATTTCCTTTTAGTTTCAGAAGAGTTTCCTCTTCCTCACTTGGGTTAAAATTGGCAGTGTTCATTTGCTAAGTACCTATGTTCTATGAGTACTCCATGCCACTCCATTGTGAAAGAGGCCGCAAAAACCATATAACATGTATGCGAATGAGGGCAAATTCTCAAAAATCCAGTATCACTCTGTATTAGTTTGTTCACGCATTGCTATCAAGAACTACTTGAGACTGAGTAATTGATGAAGAAAACATGTTTAATTGACTCATAGTTCCACAGGCTGTACAGGAAGCATGGCTGGCGAGGCCTCAGGAAACTTACAATCATGTCAGAAGGTGAAGGGAAAGCGGGCACATCTTCACCTGGTGGAGCACTAGAGCTAAAGGGGAAGTGCTACACACGTTTAAACAAGCAGTTCTCCGGAGAACTCACTATCATGACATCAAGTCAGTGGAAACCTTCTAATTTCCTTTTAGCAAGGAGGAAATCTACCCCATGATCTGATCACCTCCCGTCTGGTCTCTCCCCCCAACACTGGGAAGGAAGGAATTGCAATTCACCATGAGATTTGAATGGAGACGCAGAGCCAAGCCATATCACACTCCTTGAGGGGGAAGACAGTTTTGCACTGAAGATGTGATCACAATATATAGCATCACTTAGGGAAGGCAGGTACCTTGAAGGCAGTGAGGTATAAGCTGGCTTTTGGAATTTGGGGTTGCATGCATATTTATGGTGAAAAAGGGAGAGTTTTCCAAGAATAGAAGAAAGATTTCAGCAAAAGCATGAAGAAAGGAATGAGTTAACCAGAAGTTTGACTTGGCTGATTGAGAGAGCCCACATTTTCTTAGAAGAAAACCAGCAAGAGGGTACCTCCCTATTACTGAAATAAGGATGACTGTTTACCCATATAGCATTCTTCAGTGGTCTCTAAAGACTGCATGAGAGACATAGGAATGTGAAAATCTCAGAATTCTCTGTGACTGTCTTTATTTTGGCCCTTTCAGAACCCATTTTGAATGGTTGCCTAGCTTGATTCTTAAACCACAAGGGCTAGAAAACAAACTTCACGTTTCCCCAAATCCTTTGTAGCTAAAGTTTTACACGTGATCTAGTTTCTGGCTATGTTGGTCAGTTCAGGCTGCTATAATATAATGCCACAGACTGGGTGGTTTAAACAACAAGCATTTATTTCTCAAAGTCTGGAGGTTGGAAATGCAGGATCAGGGTGTCTGCAGGGTCTTGGTTGAGGGTTCTCTCCCTGGTTTAAAGGCAGCCATCTTCTTGCTATATTCTCACATGGCAGAAAGAGAACTACTGGTTCTCTGGTCTCTTCATATAAGGGCATGAATCTCATTCAGGAGGGCTCCATTCTCATGCCCTAACCTCCTAAAGGCCCCTCCTCCAAACACTGTCAATACCGTCTAATCTCTGGGACTAGAGTCTCAACAAGTGACTCTGCAGATGCTTTGCAATCCATTGCAGATGCTTTCTTGTGAGACTTAGAAGGGGAAGAATTGAGTTCTTATGAGACAACAGATGCTATACATGAGACCTGATCACCAGGTAAACCAGGAACAAAGGCGTCTAGTCCTTTAGGGAAGCCAAGGTAGAATTTCTGGAGCCAGTACCAAGTGGCCAAGCTGTCAAACAGGAGGTTTGGCAGCAGTGGTGTTTCTCTAGAACAGTCCTCAGTGATAGGATATTTTTTAGGCTTCTCTGGTCTTGATGGCATATCATCCAAGCCTGGGTTTCTCGGTTCTACCTGAGATTCTGGAAACTATCTAATACCTTTTTACGAAAACTTTTTCTAAAGTTAAACGAGGTAGATCTATGGTCCACAAATAACAACACTGACTATTTTAGCTTCCTTCTACAGAGGGACAGCTAAATGAGAAATCTTAAGGTACACATAGGTGACTGTGTGACGATGTACCCCACATTCAATACAACCAATTGGAATGGGGAGGACACGTGACCCAAAGGGGCACATTGATTTGTTGACTAGTAACTTAAAGTGTAGCCTTAAAAGAGACCTTTGCCAAGAAGGGTCTATAATGACAAGCTAGACCAACCAGATCTTGGTTAAGAGTTGGAACTGTAAATATGACAAAAAGAAATCAATTGGCAAGAAAGGAAATAAGAAAGACTTACAGATAAAAATGCAGCCAGTCAGGCCAAAAAGGCAGTAGTGAATATGAGTAATAAGATAGAGTGCTGTTAGTAGTAGCAGGGTTCGTAGTAGGAGGATTAGTAAAAGAATGTTAATTTTTTTTTGTTTGTTTTGGTTTTGGTTTTGTTTTGAGACAGAGTCTCACTCTGTCACCCAGGTTGGAGTGCAGTGGCACAATCTTGGCTCAATGCAACCTCCACCTCCCAGGTTCAAGCAACTCTTCTGCCTTAGCCTCTTGAGTAGCTGGGACTTCAGGGTGTGTCAAACATTGTGCCTGCTGTACCCAGCTTCTCCTTCTAGATGCAGCTACCTCCTTAGTGGCCTCATGCTTCAGGAAGTAGAGGTGGTACATTCTTTACACAGGGACAAAAGTGAGCCAGGGCTCCTATCTGCAGACTCTTGGCATCTCTGGTGTGAAGGTCTCAGCCTAATACCAACAGTACTATTCAAACCAATCAGAACAATATTAGTCAAACCAATCAGAACAGTCTACTTTTGGCTGGGCTGGCAAGTCAGTTCAGAGAGGACCACAGAGGAGACAAAGAGAAAGAAGAGATCCCTATGAAACAGAGAACTGAGGAGTGAAGCTGATTCCTAAGACAGCCTTGCTTTGGCATGGATTTTCCATCCAGTTCACAGATATCTCTAGGACGGACGGTCCCACTTTTCTAGCCCCATGAGGCTTCCAAGCACATGACCACATTCAGAATGAGGCCTGGGGGAGACCACCCAATTTCTAGAGCAGCCCTGGATCGTCAGTAACCATCTGGTTCCATACTTGCCTGGCTCAGCCGGGCCAGCTTCTTCTGCTTTCTCTGTTGACAAAGACAACTTGTTTTGCTTTTTATGGGTCTTTTATGAAACCTGGCTACCCACCTTCTTGTTTTGTTATAAAACTACCTGAGGTTCTGCTCCCACCTTATTCACAGCACTTACAATACCTTGAGAATTTGTTTCTCGTGTCCTTAAGGTTCCAAGTAACATAGTACATTTACCTAAAAACCAACCAACCAAACAACACAAGAAAACAAAATCATCGTTTCACCTGTCTTAGAACTGTGAGAAGTGAAAAAAAGGACAAGTTGAAACTTTTTGACTTAGGTTTAGAAAAATCTGAAATGAGTTGACGTTAGTTCTTTAGCATTTAAATGGTGGGGGAATAACCCTTGGAAAGAAAGTGTTGACCAACCTATACGTGGGCCACTATTTAAGTCATCTTTTAAATGTAGTATTTGATTACCACGCCTACTGAATATGAGCTTAAACTACCATTATCATCAATAAAAGCCACATGAACAGATTCCTACACTTGAGTGGTAATATACCCCTTAAATTAAACTATTTTGGCCTCTTTGAAAGTGAAACCATTTTTAGTAAGTGCTTTCTGAAGCCTCATTATTATTGTGATGACTACTAATTTATACACACATAATGCATTCTGCCTTATGTACTCTGAAAATTATATTTCAGAATCATTTTTACCCACCTGGAGAGAAGCATGACAGCTATTCCATAGTACTCAGCAATGTCTCGGGCCTGAACAGAGGAAATGGCTGTAAATATGTCATTTACCCCAGAGAGGTGGAACATTCTTTCTAATGGGAGTTTGACTTTGACAGGTGGATCCAGCTATCTGGGAGGCTGTTGGAGGACTGCATGTCTTCCTCTCCATCTATCACTCCTGCTGGCCTAGTTAGCTGCAGAAAGACACCCGTCAGTGATTTGGCTGAATATTAGAATCTCCTGGGGAACTTAGAAACACATTTATGCTTAGGTCCCACATCAGAGCAACTCAAAGCATCACTGTGAATGAAGCCAGGGCTACTGTGTTTTAAAACTTCACAGATGACTTCAATGGACAACTGAGGTTGAGAACCACTAACCTACATTGGCTTTCAAATTTTAGGTTCCGTCATAATCACCTGGGGATGATCTTGCCCAGCCCTACTAAACCAGGTGATTCTAATACACATTAAAGTTTGAAAACCACTAATTTATAAACTACTGGTTGGTTATGTGATTGTTTCTCTCTGCCCCAAGGCTTCTGGTCTCTTATTTCCCCCTTATCCTGCTCCAGTCCTGGTAATAGCTACTGTTATATGTATCCTGGTTAAAATGCAGTCATATTAATTGGAGTGATAACATATCAAACTAACCAGCCATCCTTAGAATGTTCTCAGAAGAGAGCAGAGCCTTGAATGAATAGACAAAGATAGGTAAATTTTGCAGGAAGAGAATTCTGATGCTCTCTGCTCTGTCCTCATCAGGTTCTAATGCATCCAATGATCACTGTCCACCACAACCAAGCACTAAGCCGTGGCTCTTTTTCTCCTGGCAACAATAGAAACAAAGATTTATTATCTATTAAGGGCCTCTTCCAATAATGTAACACTGCTGGTAGTATCTCATGTTACTCTTACAATAATATTATGAAGTATATATAAGTATTTTCAGTAACCAAATGAAAAATATGAATTTGGAGAAAGTAAGAACTTAGTCTAAGGACCCCTAACCAGTGAATGACTTATTGAAGATTGGACCTCAAGCCTCTAGACCCAGGCTACTTCCTTAACTTCCATATTTTCTGCATCAGACAGATATTATAAATAGAGAAGAAATCTGGTTTTAATTTTTCGAAGGGCTTTTGTGCAGAAGAAGCAGGCCTAGTCTTTATTGTTACAGAGAATAGACTATGGTTCAGTAGATAGAAATTCAATAAAGGCATATCTCAGCCTACTCTGTTATAATAAATACTGATTAAAATTCTAATAGTGATTTCTTGCACATATTGTGTCCAGATATAACTGAGTGCTTAAATTAGCGCATCTCATCTGATCATCACAACAACACTATGACAGAGATGCTATTATGATTTTCTAGGTGAGGAAACTGAGTCTCAGATAAATTCAGAAACTTGTCAAAGGTCATAGACCCCCAAACTAGTGGCTGTAGTGGTAGAGTCAGAAGCAGCGTGCAAGAAACCAAGTGCTCAATCCAAGCTACTCAGGTCAGTCAGGACAGAATTAGCTCGAAAATTCTAACAAGAGAATTGACAAACAATGGGTTGAACTACTTTATGAAATCAGAAGTTTCTTGTCAGTCACCGAAAACACTTTAATAAGTCTGAATGATCATGAGCCATTCTGGCTTCAGACCCTTCACCTCTTCACTTCTTTGCTGCCTTGCCCGGGCTGTGATCCTTTGCACAAAGGTGACTGGACCAAGGGTAGAAATCTACCCCTACAAGTCATAGTTCATACTGAGATTGAGTCAGTCTCTGAAATGCATGCATTTGGTTGCTGTGGATGCTTTTTTCCCATTACTGTATAGACTGAGGATTCCTGTAGTAAATTCTACCTTTTAAAATCTGTGGTACTGACATAAAAATGTGCATATAGACCAGTGGAACAGAATAGAAACCCTGGAAACAATTCCAAACATATATGGTCAACTAATTTTTGAAAAGAACACCATAAAAGACACAATGGGGGAAAGGATAATCTCTTCAATAAATGGTGAAGGTTAAATTAGATTTCCACATGCCAAAATGAAATTGGACCCTTATCTTACACACACACAAAAATCAACTCAAAATGGGAAAAGGCCTAAATATAAGACCTGAAACCATGAAACTCATAGAAGAAAGCATAGAGAAAAAGCTCCTTGACATTGGCTTTGGCAATGATTTCTTCCATGTCACACCAAAAGTTCAGGCTACAAAAGCAGAAATAAATAAATGGGATTATGTTGAACTGAAAAGCTTTTGCACAGCAAAGTAAACAATCAAGAAAATGCAAAGGCAACCTAACAGAATGGGAGAAATTATTTGTAAATCATGTATCTAATTAGGGGTTACTATTCAAAATATATCAGGGACTCATACAGCTCATTAGGAAAAAATAAAATAATCAAATTAAAAATAGGCAAATGACCTGAATAGATATTTTTCCAAAGAAGGCATACAAATGATCAACAGGTATGTGAAAAGGTGCTAAACATTACTAATTATTAGGGAAATGGACATCAAAACCACAAGGAGTTATCACCATACATCTGTTAGGAGTTCTATTATCAAAAAGACAAGAGCTAAGTGTTGGCAAGGATGTGGAGGAGAGGGAACCCTTGTATATTGTTTGTGGGAATGTAAATTGGTAAAGCCATTATGAAAAACAGTATGAATATTCTCTAAAAAATTAAAAATAGATTTACCATATGTCCCAGCAATTTCGCTTCTGAGTATATATCCATAGGAAACAAAATGCATATCTTGAAGTATACTGGAAGAGATATCTGCACTTCCATGTTCACTGCAGCATTATTCACAATAACCAGCGCGTGGAAACAGCCTCAGTTCCAAAGATGGATGAAAGGATGAAGAAAACGTGGTACACACACACGCACACACACACACACATCCATGCACACAGTGGAATATTATTCAGCCATAAGAAGAATGGCATCCTACCATTTGTTACAACATGGATGAATACTGAGGGCATTATGCTAAGTGAAATAAGACAGGAGAAAGACAAATACTGTGTGATCTGACTTATATGGGGAGTCTTAAAAAGTTGAACTTGCAAAAACAAAGAGTAGAATGGTAGTTGCTAGAGGCTGAGAAGTGGTGAAATTGGGGAGATGTTGGTCAAAGAGTACAAACTTTCAGTTATAAAATAAGTGGGGATCTAATATACAACATGCTATTATTAATAAAACTGCATTGTATGCTTAAAGTAACCATGTGAGGTGACAAATATATTAACCAACTTGATTGTGGCAATCCTTTCACAATATATATGTATATCAAAGCATCATGTTGTACACCTTAAATATATACAACCTAGGCCAGCTACAGTGGTTCACGCCTGTAATCCCAGCCCTTTGGGAGGTTGAGGTGGGTGGATCACGAGGTCAAGAGATCAAGACCATCCTGGCCAACATGGTGAAACTCCATCTCTACTAAAAATACAAAAATTAGCTGGGCATGGTGGTGCATGCCTATAATCCCAGCTACTCAGGAGGCTGAGGCAGGAGAATCTCTTGAACCTGAGAGGTGAAGGTTGCAGTGAGGCGAGATCCTGCCACTGCACTCCAGCCTGGCAACAGAGCGAGATTTTGTCTCAAAATATATATATATATATACCGAAACACAACCTCAATAAATTTGGAAAACAGAAATCTAGCTATTTCAAACAGATTTCTGTTTGAATTAGTATGTAGGAGTATAGATATCATGAAATACGGAACTTAAAACTAAATGTAAAAAAAATAGAGCCTTCACATATACTCAAATTGGAGTGGCTGCTGGTCTCACAGTACGATCAGTGTTACCTACTTTTTCTGGTAATAACCTCCACTACCCCAAAACCAGGATCAATCATAGTACTTAACTCTTCTGACCTTGGTGGGCCTATTACCTGAGTTAAGCTTCTAAGTTGAGTACTTAACTCTCCTGACCAAGAAGTGGGCATATTACCTAAGCTGAGCTATCTTTCCCCAAGGATTTATAAACAGAACTGGTAGTAAGTACTCTAGGCTAAGGTTGTGACATCAAAGATTATAATCCCAGGGTTGCTTTCAACCATATT
The DNA here is from genome assembly GCA_036589455.1 of Ateles fusciceps. Taxonomy (NCBI): domain Eukaryota; kingdom Metazoa; phylum Chordata; class Mammalia; order Primates; family Atelidae; genus Ateles; species Ateles fusciceps. The sequence continues at coordinate 2,119,311 of JAZHEH010002780.1, forward strand.
CTCTACCACTTTGAGAAAGCCTATCCACACTAAGGGCTGCGCTTATGGCAAAGCAGAAATGAGAGATGGTGGCAGACAGATGGAGGGTGAGAGAGAAACAGACAGGGAGAGGAGTAAGGAGCTGGAAACACTGACTCCATTGGAGAAGGTGACCATCCACATGGAAGAGAAAGGTCCCAGTAGAGAGTGGCCACTGTGTTCCGGTCAGCTCTGGGTTCTCCTAGAGTGCCCTTCCTAGTTGCTGAACTGACACCAGGTCTCTGGTGTCTTCTCCCCAGGCTGCTGAGTCCTTTCTACACCACACTCTGGGGTCTTAATTTTCATATCACTTCCCCAAATAAAGATTTTCTTTGTGATTCAGGTTCCCCATCATATTGGCAAAGGAAATTCTGCTGCTTTGTTAGTAACTGGGAGCTTTGTGGTCTGGTGGTAATCCCATTCACAGGGAGTCCAGCAGCAATTGGAAAATTCAGCAAGTGGGGCATTCCAGAAAGGGTGACGTTTATTTGTGTTCACATTGGAACAGAGGGTATCAGCTATGAACTGCAGAACAGCTAGAGCCTGAAACTTGATGGGGACCTGCGGACGCATAGAGTGTTTACCTATCCTCCTCTCCCATTTTAAAATTTCTCTCTAACATCTTGCCACAGGCACTTCCAGTCCATTCACTCGGGGATTTCCAAACTTTCCCAAGAGGGTGCATCTAAAAGTAGAGGAGAATGAGTGACCCTTAGTCTCAGACAAGAATTGATTCCAATAGCCAGGATTTCATCTCAAACACTTTCTCATAAATTTTTTCATATATAACGTATTTACATTTTTAAATTATGAAAATAATGTTCTTTCTATTTTTGAATAAGATTGATGAGTGAACATTTGTGTCATGTTTATTTTGTGATCTGCATAACTGTGCTGAGCCAAAGCTTAACTTGGAGATACCATGGCTACTATTTAAAATATCACATCTCTTTTAAATTGCTTACATTTTGTAGGAGATGTCATAGTAAGCCCTGAACCCGTTAGCCTAAATCTGCTTTTATTTTCTAAAATAATTTTTCTATTTATCAAAATACAAAATAATTATGTATTTATATATGTATCATTAACAATATCAAATACTAAGAGAATTCCCAGCCGTACTTTGCCATGGTTTCTCAGGACAGTCCTGTTGGTTTCACTAAAGAAAGAGTTTTTAAAAATATTCCTTTTTAACTAGGGAAGCCACACATCCTGGGCAGTCCTGATTTGTTTGTCCCAATGTAAAACCTTATTGCTATTATTTTACTCCAAAGTATTATGGTTGAGATGTTAAATTACATGGTCACTATCTGGGATGCCATTTTTGATGCTTTCAATATTTGTTTTCTAGCAATAACCCCTGTGTCTTCAAATTTATGGTTATTTACTTGTTTCTTGATATTGTATCTAACTTACACATTTCCTATTGGCTTCTTTCCATCATGATTACATATTTAGCTTACCTAAATTCCCATCTCTATAAATATATTGCTCTTTAGTTCCTCTGTTGATTACCTTTAAAACTCTATTTCTTATTCCATCAATTATAGATACGTTATCCTGACTTTCTACTTTATAAGATAAAGACACTAGTGACTCCACACCTTTCTATACCCATCTCTCCCATTCACCCGAATCCTGAAATTTTTTACATTATCAAAGTTGTTAACATTTATATTCTGTCCTATAGCCAAACGTTAATCTTGTGTTGAATGTATAGGAAAGATGATTCTGAATGCTGAAGGTCAGTTGGTAGCATTTATGTTATGATGTCCATGTATTTATTCACTGCTGAATAAGGCAGCACTGTGCTATGATTTCAGCCCTTTGTTGCAAAATTTTTTGTCCTTTTCAGAATTTCTGCTCTTATACTCTGTGTTCATCATACTTCTGAGTTCTTCCAGTGTTTCAGATGCCCTACTTATTCTATGAAATCATCTCTTGCCCTTTTTCTCATCTCTGGTCCTTCTAAAACCATTCACCTCCTTGCTACAGTCTGGACTTCACATTTCACTGCTGTAAAGTCATTATCCTGAAACTTGCCTTCAGTGCCCTCCTGCCTTGGAGGTACAACTTCCTGGATTCCACATCTCCCTCCTTGGTTTACTGTCTTACTGGTCATTGTGATTGTGGCTCACATATTTATCCTATTCACCCCCATTGTGTGGCAGGCATGCAGTTTGAGAGGAATCGACTTCAATCCCATTTTCTATAGTTGGTCCTGATTGGTTTAAATCAAATTAAATAATCTCGTCCCTCTTAGTCACTTGGTAGTATTCTCTACCAAGGCTGTGGAGTGAAGAATTAATCTTACCCAAAGATCTTTGTGCTTGGCCACTGGGGAGTAATCTCTAGGCCCTGGAATGTCCTCCCTGATTGGAGTGTCTCAGTTTGCGTGCGGGGTTTGGTCACTGGACGGTCAGTCTAGCAACGTGATTTATGAAAGGGGCTTTAAGCCACTTAATATCAGTTCTAACCTGTGAAGGGACTGAAGATCGACCTAAAAAGGTTGGAAATAAATGATCAGCCATGCATTCAGTGTTGGATAGAGCCCCAGCAAAATCTCTGGACACCAAAGGCTCCGGTGAGCTTTCCTGGTTGGCTATTTGTATTACAGAATGAGGCTACGGAGAAGCTGCCTGGGAGTTCTGAATATGTGGTCAAGGATTGTCACCTGGCTGGCCATACTATAAAGTAAGCCTGAGTGTCAGGATGCCCAGTACTTTTATCTGAGACACAAAAACTCACATCAGCCAATGTAAGTCTTCTCAGCTAATTTGTTCAATTTATTTGCAGAGTGGCCCTATAGTTGGTTATGACTGGATGAAATCTTATGGCTTTGACCCATTCTGTATACACAGGTGAAAAAGTGAGGTCAGAGGTAGCTCCATTCCAAATTAGCTCCCTCTTCTCTTCCTCTCTTCTCACTCTTGTGCTCCCCCTTAATAGCCCTCTTTGTGCCTTTTACCACATGAGGATTCTGCTGGGCAGATTAGCTAGCCTCCTTGGTTGCTGTGCCTCTCACCTCAAGAAGGCTGTGGCTTTATTTTAAAGCTTGAAGATGCAGGGCGTGGTGGCTTACTTCTGTAATCCCAGCACTTTGGGTGGCTGAGGCAGGTAGATCACTTGAGGTCAGGGGTTTGAGACCAGCCTGGCCAACATGGTGAAACTCCATCTCTACTAAAAATACAAAAATTAGCCAGGTGTGTTGGTGCACGCCTGTAATCCCAGCTACTCCGGAGGCTGAAGCAGGAGAATCACTTGAACCTGGAAGGCAGAGGTTGCAGTGAGCCAAGATTGCACCATTGCACTCCAGCCTGGGCAACAAGAGCCAAACTCTGTCAACAAAAAGAAAAAAGCTTCACCTTCCAGAATATTTGCAAAATTTCTTATCTCCTCATGGCCTCCCACCTTTAGTTGTTGTTTTTTCCTTGATCATAAATATATTGGGTTCTCAAATGAAAAGGAGAAAAATATATCTACTCAGCTTACCATGCAAAAATATTTTTAGAAGATGGTAATCCAAGGGTGGGCTTTATGAATAGAGAAACATGAAAGATTGAAAGCCAGATCTGAAGAAGTAGGTGCCCCCGGGAAGGGTAAGATGGTTTTAAGGGGCTTCACAGTTCCCAAGGAGCCAATTGCTATAGATTAAATTGTGTCCCCCTCCCCTACTCCCAAATTCAGATGTTGAATCCCTAAACCCCAATGTGATCATATTTGGAAACAGGGTCTTTAGAAGGTAATTGAGGTTAAATGAAGTCGTAAGGGTGGTGCTGTAATGCAATAGTACTTTGGCCTTATAAGAAGAGACACATCTCTCTAGTCTTTCTCCACCACATGAGGACACAGGAGAAGCTGCTGTCTTTAAGCCAGGAAAACAGTCCTCACCAGGAACAAATCAGCCAGAACCTTGATCTTAGATTTACCCGCCTACTGAACTATGAGAAAATTAGTTTCTGTTGTGTAAGCCACTCAGTCTATGATGCTTTGTTTTCACAGCCCAAGCTAAGACACTGATAGTCAGTACAAAGTTGCAAGAAGACACAGAAGTGGCTGCTATGTTTGCTGAGGATCAGGGTACTTTCAGTGAAAGCATTCTGAACTTGAGCCAGGAAATCTGCTAAATGATGTACTGTCTGCTATTAGCCCAAGAGACTTTGGGCAATCACTTAACCCTCTAGGGCACAATTTTCTCATCTATAGAATGGGGCTAATAATTCTCATCTCCTGAGTCTTGATGTGAATATCAAATCAGCTATATTATACCACAGTCATTTATTTTACCTAGTTATTTATTCACAGTTGACCCTCTTGACTAGTTTATAACACTGGCAGTTGAGTCTGCAAGCCAGAAAAGGTAAACAAGTATTAATGAACATGGCCAGCATGGTACTTGGCACTCAGGAGATACTCACTAAATTTAAATGTAAAGTCTATAACCAGATGTTTATAAAAGTCTTTGGCTTTCTGATGGTTGTTTACCACCAGGGAGGCTCATGGAGATCTTAGCAGCAGCCATATCTTGAAGTTCCTGTTGCTGATTAACTCTTGGCCAGTCCAAGACAGTGCCCCATCATCACTACTGCTAAGTGGCTTAATTTAACCTTCTGTATTGCTGGGACCCCCCAGTTCTATCTGACATTTAGCATGTTTAATCAAAATGATTTGGCAAATATTTCTGTCCTGCCTTCTAGACTGAGATCTTCTCTGGGGCATAGACTATACTGCATCTGAATTATTCTCATTCCCAGCAGTTAGCCCCCTTGCTCATCAAACAGCAGACACTTGTTTTACTGGGAGTTCTTCTTGTGCAGGAGACATAGGACTTCTGCTTTCCCCCAGCTTGCCCTTTAGAACTGTTTGAGGTTCTTCTGTACTCATCTATCTTTCTGCATATATCTAGAACAATGGGTCTCATTTCTAGTTGCAGTGACTTAAATGAAATCAGACTGTGTGACTCTAGGGTCATGTTGCTGCCATCTCCAACTTTATATTTGACGTGAATTATGGCACAAAGGGGGATTCTGATGAGATTGTTGAAAGCTATATGTCTCATCTGTGGCAGCCTCGAGTCTCATTGTCATAGACCACATTGAACACAACTTGTATGCTATTGACCTTTAATCCGAGTCTGGAGATGAAAGCATGTTGACACTATGCTTTGTCAGCCATTCTCCCAAAGGACATCCTGCTCTATTGATATAATTTTCCATTTTGAATGTAACACATAATCTGTCATTGTTCTCTCAAGGAAGTGAGAGCATTAACAATTTCAGTTCTCTTATTTCTAATAGTTATGTTGGATTTCTTTAGTGTCAAGTAGTACATGATGTTAGTTTCTTCAATAATTAGACCATGGCAATTTAGAGAGTCTGCAAGTGGTTTAGAATTTACCAGCTTGTCTTTCATGTTTATAGTTTCAGAACATGTAACTAAATGGTTTTCATTGGATTCCTTTATTAATCAAACACTGATCAAGAAGTTTCTCTGTCAGGTAAAATGTTAGCCTTTGACTTGAAGCTGATGATGATGTTCTCCAGCTATTAAGCTGAAAAAAATAGAAGCAGCTAATTTCAAACATTAGATTCCAAACATTAGTTTGCTGTAATCATAATATTTAATATAAGAATATGTATCTATGTATATACTAAATAAAAATACGTATATATTCATATATATGTATGATTATGTATGTATATGTAATATACATATTTATATACCTGTATTAGTCCATTTTCATGCTGCTGATAAAGACATACTTGAGACTAGACAATTTACAAAATAAACAGGTTTATTGGACTTAGAGTGCCACGTGGCTGGGGAAGCTTCACAATCATGGCGTAAGGCAAGGGGGAGCAAGTCACATCTTACATGGATCACAGCAGGCAAAGAGGGAGCTTGTGCAGGGGAACTTCCATTTATAAAACCATCAGATCACATGAGACTCATTTACTATCATGAGAACAGTGCAGGAAAGAGCCACCCCCATAATTCAATCACCTCCCACTGGGTTCTTCCCACAACACATGGGAATTGTGGGGGTTACAATTAAAGATGAGATTTGGGTGGGAACACAGCCAAACTATATTATTCCACCCCCTGTTCCCTCCCAAATTTCATAACCTCACATTTCAAAACCAATTATGCTTTCCCAAGAGTCCCACAACATCATAACTTATTTCAGCATTAACTCAACAATCCACAGTCCAGCATCTTATCTGAGACAAGCAGGTCCCTTCTGCCTATGAGCCTGTAAAATCAAAAGCAAGTTAGTTACTTTCTAAATACAGTGGGGGGTACAGGCCATTGAGTAAATACAGCCATTCCAAATGGGAGAAATGGCTTGAATTTCTCCTCAGAAAATGGGATTTTCTTTTCTATTGCATTGTCAGGCTGCAATACCTATGTGTACATGTACGTGTGTGTCTGTGTGTGTGTGTGTGTGTGTGTGTGTGTGTGTATGTGTGTGTATATATATATATATATATTTTTTAGATGGACTCTAGGTCTGTCACCAGGCTGGAGGGCAGGGGCGTGATCTCAGCTCACTGCAACCTCCATCTCACAGGTTCAAGCTATTCTCCTGCCCCAGCCTCCTGAGTACCTGGGATTACAGGCACACACCACCATGCCCAGCTAATTTTTGTATTTTTTGTAGGGACAGGGTTTCACCAAGTTGGCCAGGATGGTCTCGATCTCCTGACCACGTGGTCCACCTACCTTGGCCTCCCAAAGTGCTGGGATTACAGGCGTGAGCCACTGTGCCTGACCCATGTATGTATATTTTTGAGATATATTAGTATATACATGTATATATATTTATACACACACATAACAAGCAATCTATATTTGGCTAATACTAATATCTCACAAAAGTGCAGGATATTTTTTGATTAGTAAAGTACTTTAGCACTTAAAAAAATTATTCTGATCCTCAACAACTCTGAGAGCTTTTTAGGATATGCATGATATTTCCACATGACTGAAATAGGTTTCAAGTCAATTGCCCAAGGGTACAGCACAAGTTAAGTTGCAGAGCTGGGCTAGGCTAATTCTTAATGTGGTGCTCTTTATACTAGACGCCCTTGCCCTCAAGGAGTTTCTGATTTAGATGTTACTTAAGGCAAGCATGCACACTTAAATCATTGATCAGTTAAACACTACTTGCCAGTGTGTAATTGTGTGCTCTTTTTCATATAAGTGCAATCGATTTTCAGAGACAAGACTAAAATAGTACTGTCTGAAATTGTTAAAGAGCTTCATGGAGAAGAAACAGATCCTAAGAAGGCATAGAATCATGGATGAGGAAATAAAACTGGATAATTCTAGTGAGAAAATAAAGTGGACAAACTTGAATATTAGGCTGAGAACTAGGGGGCTTTATTCTGTAATTAACGGTTATGTGTTAAGGGTGTTTCAGTAGTTAACTAGCTTGCTACAATAAGCAGTTTCTCCATGGCAATTTGTAGAAAGGATTATTGTCAGAAGATTCTGGAGATTTTCAGTTTTATTGTATAGGAGAGTATTGACAATATTGTGCTGGCTAGTCCCAGTCTTTTTTGTCTTCCCATTGTCCATAATTGGGATAATTTGGGCCTGCTCTGTCTGTTGAGCTCTGCCCAGCTTCAGTGAAAGGCTGTGCCTGGGGTCTCCTCCTTTTGGTTGTATCCATGCCAGGGCAGTAAAGCAGGGCAAGCCTGTCTCTGCCTGACATATGACTGTGCATTGGACTTGGTCTATGCATGCCAAGACAGCATCAAGTCTCAGTGTTATGATGAGCTGCGCTGAGCATCAGGTTAATTTACCATCTATTTGTACTGGCAAATGCAAAAATATACAAGCTTGAGCATATTTTCTGGTGGGTCTTGACAAAAATGAGTCCTAGCAGGATATTTTAAAATTTTAATACTGCAGGGTTTCCTCAATATTCCTACAGTCAGCTTAATTTTTTTCCTTCAAAACAGCAATCTAATATTCTCAACACCGGAGGCATTTGGGCGGCACTCATTTGTTAAAGAAAACTCTAGGCATATATTTAAGTAGTCCCACCCAGTTTTTCTTGTAAACCTGTCAGCAGGGATCATTTGTACCATAGGCAGATATGGCAAGAAGAGGGGCATTCAAGTAAACAATTATAGTTCTACAATCCTGGGTGATGAGCACCGAACTTGGCTCATGTAGGGCCTGTTGAGGCGCCCCAGGAAAAGGAATGAAACTTAGTTTACAGGGGGAAGGGTAGTGTGACCTGTGGAGCTGGTGGAGGATGACAGATAGGTTCGGTGTGAAGCAACAGTACTATCAAATTGCATTTAGATACCCAATTGCTCCAGGTTGTATGGATGATGGAGTAGATAGAAAGAAAGGGGAAAGGCACGGAAGCAGGAGACCAGTAGAGGTTCTCCTGAGAAACAGAATAGAATCAAGAGTGTGTGTGTGTGTGTGTGTGTGTGTGTGTGTGTGTGTGTAGGGAGAGAGAGAGATTTACTTTAAAGAATTGGCTCATGTGATAGTAGAGGATGGCAAGTCTAAAATCTGCCTAGGGGGCTGACAGGCTAAGACCCAGGGAAGATGTGTGTTCAAAGGCAGGTGGGATGCAGAATTCCCTCTTCCTTAGGGAACCTCAGTCTTTTCCTCTTGAGGCCTTCAACTGATGAGATGGGGCCATCCACATGACACAGAGTAGTCTGCTTGACTCAAACTCTACTGATTTAAATATTACTCTCATATTAAAAATGCCTTCACAGTAACATCTAGACTGGTGTTTGTCCAAACAACTGGGTACTATGTCCTAGCCAACTTGACACATAAACTTCACTACCACTGGGGCCAGTGAAATTTTATCCTCCAGGTGTGAGGAGAGGAAGAATTATACCAGAGTGTAATTGTGTAGACTTGTTGAGCATCTGGTTGTAAGTTGTAAGGCTGCAGTCTGAGCATCTGGGACAGGGATCCCTAACACATTTTTCCGTCAATTTCTCCATAGGAATGGCCTAACAGCCATTCTGCCTCCCTCCTGAGTTCATCGATTCTATCCTTTATTGAGTAGCCTGTAGTAGGCACTCTACCAGGAACTGGGGACAAAATGTTTCTAGAACACATTGTTTTCTAGAACATATTCTGTTTATAGCTCTGTACTTGCAGCTTTGCAGAAAAAAACTAAGAACCACTTCATACATTTTGTGGATTATATTTTTAAAGAATTAACTTTTAAGATTAAATAAAAATTGTATATGTTTTATCATGTACAACATGTTGTTTTGAAATACGAATACATTGTGAAATGGACATTTAGTGATTCTTCACGTTACTTGGGCTTTCCTGGAAATGAGGGCAAGAATCCATGGCAAAAGCAAACAAACAAGCAAAAACAAAATAAAATGAAATAAACAAAGCCCTCTACCTTGCTCACATTGTTTCTTCCAGGACTGTCGTGAGGGTGGTGCCAGTTTTCTCTGCTCTAGCTCTGCACCGTTGGTTAGTTCACACACACTGATAGCCCTGCAGAGAACCCCAGGGTGGTGTCTTTCTGACCTTGGCCTCTCCCACCAACAGCAAACAAAAAGGTTTGCTTACTTGAAATAGGGTCATGGTGCAAGATTCCATAAATTTCCTGTAAAAGAGAATCTCCACAACTCTTTTGTCTTGGTCCCTAAGAGGCTTGCAGAAGTTACAGTCAGAATGACAAGAATGGGAGCTACACACACACACACAAAGAAGCTTCTTTGGGGAAAGATATACTTTAAAACGTTTAGTATGATGTTATATGGGATTCCACATCTGGTTTTTCCACATTTATCATGCCAATAAAACATGCACCTGTTAGTTTTTCATCACAAGCCGTATTTCTCATCTGTCTTGCCTGACCTTGTCACAAGACATTTCCCTTTAGCACTCACTTGGATTTTTGTACTGAGTGGAAGTTGGAAGTGATTGCAAAGGAAGGCAATTTCTTTTGACATCTCATGTATGATCCATTTATCTCTTTATGGAATATAGTGAAGTACTGAAGGGGAGCATTAGAGAATAAGAAATATCTTTATAAGTGTATAGGGTTATAGTTTCATCTTAGTGATTATACATATATATATTCATATATTTATATGTACTATATATACCAAATAATATAGTATAGGTGTAATTATGTGAATGTTTATTTGGATAGGGAGACCTCCTGGTTTGCCTTGTTAGAGAGACTGGGTAACTGACTAAACATTTCCTAAGTACTGGTCTCTTTTTAGCCTTTCATTTATTTTTATTATGGAACATTTCCAACACATAGGAGAGCAGAGAGAAGAGTACAATCCACTGTCATACAAGCATCCCCTGGCTTCAACAATCATCAACAAGTGGACAAACTTGCTTCATTTATCCCCTTATTGTTCTCCCAAGACCTTTTGGATTATTTTGAGACAAATCCTAGACATTGTGTCATTTCACATGAAAATACTTCAATGTATATATCTCTAAAAGATAAGTCCTTTCTCTGTTGCATAACATAAAATACCATTATCACCCCTAAAACACAGTATCTTAATAACATTAAATATTGAGTCAATACTCAAATTTCCTTGATTTAGTCATTTGTTTAAACCAGAATCAAAATGGTCCACACATTGCATATAGTTGATACTGCTTGAGTAATTTTAAACATAAGCCCACTTCTTTTTTAATCTTGCAATTTTTAGCTTAAAGTAGGGATGTCCAACCTTTTGGCTTCCCCAGGCCACACTGGAAGAAGAATTGTCTTGGGCCACACATAAAATACACTAACACTAATGATAGCCGATGAGATAAAAAAATGCAAAAAAATCTCTTAATATTTTAAGAAAGTTTACACATTTATATTGGGCTGCATGCAAAGCCAGTCTGGGCCACATGTGCCTGCCAGCTGTGGGTTGGACATGCTTGTGTTAACAGAACTGGGTCGTTTGCCCTGCAGAACTGTTCATATTCTTGATTGTGCTGCTTGAATCCTATAATGTCACGTAACATATTTCCCTGCTGTTCATTCATCACCAATCTTTATTTCCTGTAAACTAGAGATCTAAAAGTTTGGTCAAATCAGAATTTTTGGCAGGAACCCTCCATAGGTCGTGTGATAAGCATTCTATTGCATCATGTGAGGACGCATCAACAATCTCTCTGCCTCTCTCTTGGTGATGATGTTAAGACTGAGAGTGGGTTTAGGCATTGTCAGCCTGGTCCATCTGCATAAATTTCCAAGCGCTATTGCCTAGATCTGTTTGCTTTTTTTTTCTGTTAGAATTGAAAAATGGTAATATTCTATGTCTATCATTTCTTCTTCATCAGTGGGAGACTCTGGTTGATTTGTCTTTTTTATATGACCAGAATTTTTAACATAAAAATAAAAGATTAAATATTTGCAAAAGATGAAACACATTCATTGAAGGAAAAATAAATGGAACAGAAGATAGAACATATTCATTCATATTCATTGAAAGAAAAATTCAACAGCATTGATGATTTCTTTAAAGCAATGGTTTGAATTGCCAGGACTTCAGAGAAAATTCTAATAGATGAATGTTTAACTCCACAGATTAAACCCAGGACAAAAAATGAGAAATAAGATGGGCATGGACAAGAGTTAAACCTTAACAATCATACTAAGCCAAATGCCAAGGAAAGTAGCCACTGAATTGAGAAAATCTACAACTCAAAAAGGTTTAACATCGTAACTCAATTTTAAGGTTTGAAGCCACATTAGAAAGATGAATATAAGACTATCTTACTGCTTTTCTTTTGCTTTACCATAATTTACGTCTGGATAATTTCAAAACAAAGGCAAATTTTATTTTGGATTTAAAAAACTTGACGGCTGAAAAGGATATATTTAAGTGATGGTATGATATATGTAGTTCACTTAAAAATCACCTTTCTGAGTGGTTTCAGTCATTGTATTTTACAAACATGGAATACTTTCAAGTGATTTCCCAAGGTTTATTTTCTTCGTCTTGTAAATTTTCCTTTGAATATGGCAGCTGATTACAAGGGTTGGCTGTGTCAACTTCTGCTAAAAATGAGCCAAATCTTATCTGAATGATCCTATTTCCACCCGTACTTTGTCAGATGTAGGACAACACTTTGGATTGCCATTTAACGTGTTAGGCACCGGCGTTCATTCGCATCTGTGCTGTTAAGGAACTTAGCTTTTTTACTCATAGACTGCACTCTTTCTGGGAAAAGAGAGTGAAAGGCAGGAAAGCTATATAATACCTTTTAAATTCCATGTCTGTTACACATTTTAATCCATTTAATTTTCCCATATTTGAGTGGTTGAAGGGTATATATGGATAACTTTTAATAAATTATACTAGATTCCTGTTCTTGCTAAATATTATCACTAGACTAAGTTTTAAAATGATTATAGAGCCGTATTTGGTATCTATTATTTTAGTCATTTTGGAGACAAGCAAGGACATTGAGACTCAGAGCATTAGTCTATTTAAGTTCAAGCAACTAATAAGGGACAGAGTCAGAATTGGAACCCAGACATCTATCTGACATATAAGGTTGGCTTCCCCCTTAGATCACCTGCCTGCTAGCCATGTCAAAGACAAGGGTGGCAAGTATTCAGAAAATGGGCTTTATCATTTAGCATAGATTTTCTAAAGACTGGATGTTACCGTATGCTTTTTTCTTTCTGAAAAATCCACTGGATAGGAGATATGATCTGACAAAAAGGGGCTCATAGCCTCGTTCATCCCTTCATTGGAAATATTATAGATAGAATTACATAAAATAAGGGTAACCTGGTATGGTGCTATGTGAAGTGGAATTCTGTGAGCTGTGGCCCAAGCAGAAAGTCAATACATTAAGAGCCAGAAATCACCAAGGAGCAATGTGCTTAGAAATTCAATACGGTAATAAGTAACTCAGTCCTGTATCCGTAAAAGATCCCTTATTGTCTACCAAAAAATGTTAATGCGTTGCCCCTTGGTGTTGGCTAGTTTTGCATTTTAGAAAAATGGACATTAAAGAAATCAATGAAGATTTTTTTCTTCCTTGCAGTTTGCTACACAGTCTTGATGATATTATCAAGGCAAAAACTCTATGGGATTACTTAACAACCCTAGATGCTTTTGTTGTAAAATTGAAATTAAATTGAGTACATTCAGAATATGCATTTTGTGTGAGGCTTATAATTACATACATATAATTAAAAATTAAATTAAAACAGACTGGTTCTCTCTATACAAAGTCCTTTGTTTCTGTTATCAAGTCACTGTATTAGTGGTGATTACAAACACAGTCAATGATAATAGACCTTCTGCAGTGTTTTCATTTCTTAGTTTCATATAGACAGGAAGTGGCCTACCTTGGTTAAGAGTCAAGCTGGAGGCAGTGGCCAACTCCTATAATCCCAACACTTTGGGAGGCTGAGATAAGAGGGTTGCTTGAGCCCAAGAGTTCGAGATCAGCCTTGGCACCATAGTGAGACCCTGTCTCTTGGGAAAAAAAAAGACTCTTGATAACATCATGTGTTTGTTGAGTGCCTACTATATGCAAGGCTCTTGTTAGACTCTGAGTAAACAATAAGAGTAAAACAAATTAATTCCTTGCCTTGAATCACATATTACTGGTAAGGACAGACACATGAACAATCAAGTATACTGTGTATTAAGTGTTCTAACACTTTTAGAAGCATAACAGAGCCATCTTAGCATGGGTCAGGAGTGAAAAGGAGGTTCTGAGAAGGTGTGGAGAAAAACATGACAGTAAGCTGAGAGAAAGACAATTTGGAGTTAGTCATACTAGAAGGTAGGAGTTGAAAGGGTAGGAGATGCTGGCAGCCATGCACATTCCAAAGTGAAGAGCATCTGGTAAGGCTCTTAGAAAAAACTAGAGAAAGCATGGAGCATTTGACAAACTCAAGGACAGTTAGGAAGGTGGAAGTGAGGGCCATGGGAAATATAAGGGGTGGGTTCTGCAATGATAAGTGAAGAGTGAAGCTACAGGAGGAGCCTTGCAAACCACATTCAGATGATCAGACTTAACTCTGAGGGCAACTGAAGAAGGGAAGCATGCAAGAAGGCGAGATGGTCCAATTTGTGTTTCAGCTGCTGCTGGGGAATGGATAGAAGGAGGTAGAACCAGCTTGGGGGCTTTGAAATACTCTCGGTAGGTGATGCCAGTCATCTCACCTGGAGCATTGGTGGTGGCAGAAAAGATAAGCAGGAGATTGCTGGCTGGATAGGTGGTTACCAGAAATGCTTGACAGGACTCAGTGCTTGTTTGGAAGAGGGCAGAGAGAGTGAGGACAGAATTCAGGATGATGTCTGGTTTCTGGCTTGGCAGCTGCATCAGTGGCAGACAAAGAATAAAGGATGAGGAATGGGTGCCCAGGGGGACATAATGAGTTCATTTCTGGTCATATTAGGATTGAAGTGTCAGAAAAATCTATCTTCTTCATTTTCTAGTATTTGCCAAAGAGCAAGCTGAATTGTCCCTATGAAATAACAGAGATAGATGAACTCACCCAAGTGTTTGTGTAGATGCAATGGCATCCAAAAGTCATAAAAAGCTGACTTTTTGATGATGATTTTTGATACCAATAACCAATACCTCTAGGATGGGGAGGCCATGTGAGCTCCCTGAAGATGGTGATGGTTTGTTTCTTTTTTTAAAAGATCACTTTATTAAGATATAATTTACATATCAAACAATTCATACATTTAAAGCATAAAATTCAATGGTTTTTATTATCTTCACAGATATAGACAACCATCAACACAGGCAATTTGAGAACATTTTCATCACCTGAAAAAGAAGCCCCATATACTTAGCTATCACCCTTCTATCCCCCAGCCCATCCCTAAGCAACAACTAGTCTATTTTCTGTCTTCCTAGATTTTTGTATTCTGGACATTCATATGAATGGAACCATATAGCATTTCATGTTTTATGACTTGCTTCTTTTACTTAGCATGTTTTAAAAGTTCACATTTTAGCATGTTTCAGTACTTCACTCTTTCTTACAGCCTAATCCATAGTTTGGATATGCCACATATTGTTTATTCATTTGTTGATGATCCTCTGGGTCATTTCCACCTTTTGGCTAGGATGAATAAATATTGCTATAAACATCTGCGTACACAGCTACTGCTTTTGATTCATCTGTGTGCCTCCAGGTCTAGCAGAAAGAAGCACGAACTTTTCTTCCACTGATATCATCTCAGAGTGGATCTCTGAAGGCAACGAACGGTTAGTGGCTCACCGGCAGCCTCCAGGATCTTAGGCACAATTGCAAAGTAAAAAAGTCACTGTATTCACCCTTTTCTTATCCACTCTCCTCAGTACCCTGTACACTGGAGTCCAGAATCCTTTCAAGGGTAGCTCTGTTCCTGAAAGACTGCCAAAATTTCTACCCCTCTAGCCTGCTCTAATCCAAGCCATCATTCCTTAAGTATGGCTGAAGCGCTGATAAATTCACATGAAGGTGTGAATGAGGCCCCCAACACAAAGATTCCTTTTCTTTTTCCAAGAGCGGTGTTGTCCTAAATGAATCCTACTGTGATAGGGGGAGGTTTCTTTAAAATTGGAGCTTGGGAAGCTTCTGAGTTCTCTGAATCTTTCCGGATAATTGTTTTGCTTCCCTTATGCTGTGTCTCTCACACTTCCTCCTTCCTGATCTCTGTAGTAAGTCAGTCAGTCAGTCTGAAACTTTAACCACAAGGCATTACTTGGCATGAATGCCTCAATACATAAAAAGTAACTACTCAAAAGCTGTACACCGTGAGTCTGGGAATGCAACCACTATTTTATATTATTTAAAATAATTAACAAAATGAAAATGGGACAAACAAGAACTACGTGTTTTTCCATTTGCAGTTGTGAAACTTATGATCCATATCACCTGGAAAATGTCCTATTTATGAAAATAGAAGAGTCCATCTGCAAAAACTTCATTAGCTTTGCCTGAATGTGAAAGGAAATTTAGCAGGATTCCTCATAGTGTAAGCTGTGTACCTGCTGTATCCAGACTCACTCTGGGTGCTAATTCCAGGGGCTCCATTCCAGCTACTGAAGCATTATCTTTTGCAGGATGTGACATGGGGATCTGTCCTTTGAGCAGCTTCCCAGATAATTGTTATGGACAATCATGTGTCAGCGTCATTCAAAAATATCAGGGCTTCACTTTTGTGCATACTAGGTATGTAGAGGTGACCATAACATTTCTATTCAAACTTTGGGGGAGTGTAAATATTGTAAATCAGTATAAGTAGGTTGAAATCAGGATGTCAGCAGGGCTGTGCTCCTTCTGAAGGCCATCAGGGAGAATCTGTTCCTTGACTGTTTCAGTTTTTGGTGGCTGTAAACATTCCTTGGCTGGTGGTTGCACCACTCAAGGCCAGCATATTCAAACCTCTCTGCCCTTCCTCTTAACATCACCCACTTTTCTCTGTGTATGTCTAATTTCCCAGTGCCTTCTGCTTATAAGGACACATGTGATTGCATTCAGGGCCCACCCAGGTAATCTAGAATAATCTTCAAATCACCATATCTCAGGATTCTTAATTTAATCACATCTTTAAAAAACATTTTTTTTCATGTAAGATAGCTGATGTAGTTAGGTTTTATGTTCCACCTAAATTTCACTTCTCCTTCCTTCTGCCTTGTGAAGAAGGTGCCTTGCTTCCTTTTCACCTTCCCCCATGACTGTAAGTTTCCTGAGGTCTCCCCAGCCATGCTGAACTGTGAGTCAATTAAAACTCTTTCCTTTATAAATTACCCAGTCTCAGGCAGTTCTTTTTGCAGTATGAAAATGGACTAATACAGTAACATTTACAACTTCTAGGGATTACAACCTGATATTTTTTGGTCATTAGCAGCCCACCACAATATTTAGTAAACCTTTAGTGCTGGTGAGAGCTGGCATGCATCATCATTTACATTTCACAGTTGAGGAAGTTGAGGTTCAGAGAATTTAAGTGGCTTGTATAAGATTATGAACCTGTCGCAGTGGCAGAGAAGGAGCTAGAAATGCAGTGAATTCCCTTTATACTACAGTGTTTCCTCAAGGGGGCATGGAGGACAGATGGTGTGTGGCTCATCTCTTTTTCTCTCTGTGTGTCATTGGGTTGTGTGCTTCCAAAGGACATAAAAATTGGTTCTTGGAGTTGACTTGCTGATGGAAGTGTAGGACTTCCCTGCAATATAAAGTCCAGGAAAAAGCCTGGGCTGGAGATCTAGCTCCAGATATGTCGTTATGAATTATGAGTTGTGTGAGCTTGGGCAAATTTCTCTGAATTTCCACTCCTCAGATTGCTAATGTTTAAGACAAGCGAATTGGGCCAGAAGATAACATGTTAAAATATAGATACCATTTATTGAATGCCCACAATGTTCTGAGAACATCAAAACTGGACTAAGAACTTGGCTTCCATTATTTGCTTCACTTTTCACAAAAACATCCTAATAGAGAGAAATATAATTATTGCCCTCATTTTACTGATGAGACTTGGGGAGATTGTATAGTTTTACCAAAGCCACACTGTGAAAAGTTGATGGGCTTAAATTATATCCAGACTTGTTTGACACCAAAGTCCTTTTCTGATCTGGCCCTCGATTCTGTCTGTACTGCCCATCCATAGCGCTGTGATACCATGATGCTGGCATGGCTTAGGGGTCTGGGCCACATACCTAACCAGGCCAAATTTCACATGCCAGGACCCACTTGTGTCTACTATTTTCTAAGGATCAGCCAGCTACAGGTTAGCTTTTGGTTGGGATATCCTGTGAGAGAGATGCAATCTTGAGCGAAGTTAGGAGTTCCCAGAAAAAATTCCCTCATCGAATGTCTCAAGAAGCAGAACTGTGGAACAGAGGCAAACAATGGTCCTTATTTTTATCAGTTAAACAGCTTGTATTCAGTAAATATTTGTGTGTTTTTGGTCTATAAACCCTAAATTATTTGTCTCCATGACCATTTAAATATTTTTGCAGAATCCTAGATATTAGGGCTACACTGATTATAGACAAGGCAGTTTCAGCTCTACATTTTGTATTTAAAGAAACAAAGTATAATTAAGTTAAAGTCATGTATTCAGTAAACTTTTAATGAGAGCCTACTGTGTTTCAGATATGGTGCTAAGTGCCGAGTTACCAAAATGAAACAACATGATCACTATTTTAAGATGTCTATGCCTAGTAGGTGAGGCAAGCTCAGAAACGTAATTTCCATAAATATGGTAAACACCATGGTGATTGTGTTGAGAATTTTATGAGAGCCTGAGGGAATCAGCAGAAACTGATATTGGAGGTAGAGAAAGAAAATGGGAAAAGATAAACCAGGCCACTGAATCAGAATCCTGGATGGGTCAGGTGTGTTGAGAGAATGATGCGAAGTCAGTAGGGGCTAGAACAAAGGGTGGTATGGGGGAGGCTGCAAAGGGTGGTGTGAGACCTCTCAAAGGTCTCACTTTGACTTTCTGACCCATCAAGACACAAGCATTTCAGTTTATGCCTCAAGTAGATTTCAATGACATTTTCCTTTCACTGGGTCTATTTTGTGTAACGTGGCCATACTGGGCGAGACTTGGCATCCTTCTTCTGGGACGTGGATGGCTTTCATATGCTGCAGAACTTCTCAGGGCAGCCAACAGGTATGCTGACCACGTGGGATAGTTCTGTGGTGTGTGTGAATCCTCCTGGGTTCTTGTACTTTATTTGTTTCTGTTTCTGGACCACAGCAAAGTTGCATCATCCGCCCAGCATGGAGACCTCAAGTTACACAGTGATTCCGAGAGTACCTGGTACATCTGTTTGTGCACATAGTTGAAAATACCTTCTGAATAAAGTCATTGTTTTTTAATCACTAAAGTAGAATAACTAAAAATTCAGAGATTTGGGAATGTTTTATCTTCTATGTAAAGGAGAAAAAGAAAGACACACTGCTCTCTCTCTGGATTTCAAGATTAAATCCACTACCCTTTTATCACACTTGCCGGTTTTCCTTCAGAATTCATTAACTGCAAGTTGGTTTCCCATCTCCATCATGCCTATGTATATTTGATGTACTTTTACAGACTGGCTGAACAGTAGGGTGGAAACAGAGGTGAAGCTCCATTGCCACTAGTAGTCCCACGACATTCCTTGTCCCTTAACATTGGTGGATCCTGCCAAATTTCTTTCCATTGATTATAATAACAATAATAAGAAAAGCTTCTTTTGGGGTCTCCTCTTTGCTTTTATAATACAGTTATTTCTTTCTTATATTCCCCTTAGGATATTTTCTACTTAATGAGATGCAGTGATACATATTCTTCCTTGCTGTTTCTTTTTGGCTGAATGTCTCAAGAAGGCCCCTACAGTTTTGGTCCTGAGTGCTGAAAAAGAAGAAGGAAACAAAATACTAAGGCTGAAATTATGAACTCGGGAGAAATATTTATTTTATTTAGCATTTATTGATGGTGTACTATGTGCTATGCTAGATTTTTGAAGACATAAAGATAAATCAGTGTATGCCCACAAGGAAATGAGTTGTGTGTGCTGAAGACTAATGAGTAAACCAGCAGTTGCAATACTGTGCGAATAGTGTCAGACACACAGATAGAAAGAACAGGCATCTCTTACAAAGCTGGGGGAGAATCAGAGGGGAGCCACTTGGCCTGCTGAGGATGGGAGGACAAAAGGAATACGGTTTTAGAGATATGCTGAGTTGATTCTTAAAGAGCAGAATTGAGGCCGAACGCGCTGGCTCATGCCTGTAATCCCAGCACTTTGGGAGGCTGAGGTCAGAGGATTGCTTGAGGCTAGGAGTTTGAGACCAGCCTCGGCAACACAGTGAGAACCGCAGCTCTACAGAAAGTTAAAAAAAAATTATCCAGGTGTAGTGGCATGTGCCTGTGGTCCCAGCTACTCAAGAGGCTGAAGTGGGAGGATGGGTTGAACCTGGGGGTTCGAGGCTGCAGTGAGCCATGATTGCTCCACTGCACTCCAGCCTGGGTGACAGAGCAAGACTCTGTCTCAAGAAAAAAAAAAAAGAATGAGTATTGGGGTGGAAAATTGTGGAGGAAGGGGAAAGGAGGGAGAACTAAGGAGGAGGAGAAGACACAACGCAAGATGAAATAGAAAGGAACATGGTTTACAAAGAAATGGAGGTCAGAGATTACATGACATACAAGAGCACATGCAAAGTAACATGTTAAGGAGAGGATGGAGATTTTAACTACTATTACTGAGGGCCTACTGAATACCTTTTCATATAATATTATCTCACACATGTTGCTTGAACAAATGACAATGGTGATATTGTATCTTCATAAAACTCTAGTTCAAGAATGGTAAGCCATTTTCCCAGAGCCTTGCAGCTACTTAGTAAGTGAAGGAGATGGAATTTTGATTCCTTGCTTCTGGCTTTTGGTCTGGGCACTTTTCAGCTGCCTCACATGCATTCGCAGAAGTTCCTGTTAGGCTTTTTTTTTTTTTAAAGGAAATCTTAGTAGCACTACATGAATTAACAGCCACATTCTCATTCTCTAGGTCTTTGAAGAGACCTCTGTAATGTGTGTGGGTGTGAGTATAAAATCAAGGAAGAAAAAGAGCGGTTCTTAAAAGGAGAGCATTGGATGAGTTAAAAAGAGAAACCAAGAATGAAAAAGGTTAAGTGACGATGAAGAAAAGAAGGAAAGTAATTAGAGTTCAGTCAGCTAAAGATACGATTTAAAGACTTCTCAGAAAGGAGCCAAGGTAGGAATGAAAAATAATTAGATTGCAAGGTTTCTAAGGGCTGCAAGAGCTTTAGGGTAAATCAAAGGACTGTTACCAATTCAATAGAATTTTATATTATTTTAGGAGATCGACTAACAGTCCCTTAGCTGTAAAGCCCAGCATCAAGAAGAGCTGAAACACAGGAAAAATTCTAGAAGCCTCGTATACTTAAGGATTTTGATCTAGCAACATGTTGATGCTAGAAGGGTCTTAGAGGTCTTCTCCCGTGACCTCCTCACTTTACAGCTGAGGAAACTGAGGCCAGAAGAATGGTGTTAATGCTACATATGACTGAATCTACTACAAAGCAGGATTTGATTGTAAGCTTCCAACACCCAATCTTGTGCTCATTGCCAACAATGTGATTTGCAGATCAGGGTGTCGATTTCCTAAATTGGTAAGGAAACCAACCCAACAGGCCAATCATGGAGCCTGGGGTATAGAATCAAGAACCTGAATTGCAAAGAACGATGGGGGAGAGTAAGAGAAGTGTGGCCTAAAAAGCAAACACTAGGAGGAAATGACATTTTAACAGAATGTCTGGAGATCAAGAAAGTTCAAGTGAGGGTAAGGGGAGGTGGAGGAACACAGAAGCAAGAAAAGAGACTGAATACTATCAGCACATGTATCAAAAAGACTCTTTAGTTTTATGGAGAGTAAGTCCTCATTTAGACTTTTGTTAAAACGTTTTTGAAAGGCTCAAAGTTAGACAGTTATACAGGATAGACAGCATGGCTTCACAAGGAAGGTGTGGGCTTTGACCCTTAGCTGTCCTAACTTGAAATCTTGATTCTGACTCCATGTCAGTGTTCAGTCAAGAAAACAGGACCACTAAGTTATTGTGATGGAAAGACTTTATTTTAGGAAAGCTGTTAAATAATTATTGAAAGATGGAAAGACTAAAAGGGAACACTGAAAAAACAAAACTGCAGAAAACAGCTGTAACCCCAAGGGCTAGGAGAACCCAGGGAAGAGGTTCGGGGTTTTTGAACCTAGAAGCTTGAAAGAGGGGCACTCATGGAGACTTCCGAAGATGGGGACTACTGTGTTGTGCTGATGCTAGTGGCTCAGGGGCTCAGAGGAGGAGCAAAAGCCAGGATGTAGAACACAGAGAAGAGAGTGACACCTTGATGGTTTGGATATTGGTAAGGGGGCACAGTGCTGACGGAGGAAAAAAACAACCGTGGAAATTGGAACCAACTGGTGCTCACAGGAGCCACTACTACTGGAGTGAGGAAGCATTGCTGGGGGGTACTGATGGGAATTGTGGAAATAGGAAGCAGCATGAACATTTTTCCCTATTCCAGTCTCCCAGACTCTTCCTAGAGTCCCCTAATGGCAGAACTTACAAAGAGCTGATCAGAAACAGAAAAATAGGGTTTGTAGAGTCTTAGTCCCCAAAATTTAAAAAGCAGAGTGAGAAGGGTGGATTCGGACTGAAAAGTTGTAGCTTAAAACATAGACTTAAAACATAGACTCTCATTAACGCTGGGATTCCCCCATTTGCATAGATCTATAATCCTAGAAATGAATCAACTCTCCCTTGACTTTGTCATCCCTTCTGGTTCTGATCCTTTTTCTCTCTCCTTCCCTTCCCCTTTTATGGCAAAACTCAAAATGGTTGTCTGGATTCAGGCATCTCACTTTTTCTTGAACACTTTGCAATCAGGTCTCATTCCTAACACTCCATGGGAAACCAATCTTGTCAATTCTAGATCATGGCTCCATTGACTTCCATGGTGCCAAATCTAATGGCCAGTTTCCAGTACTCATCACACTTGTCAGTATTCATTAACAGAGTTGGTTACCCCTGTCCTGGGAACACTTTACTTAGTTTTTAGAGCCTATATATTCTCTCCATTTTCATCCTCCCTCCAAACTGCTTCTGCTCAGTCTCATTTGCTGGTTCCACATCCTCTTCCTTAGTTCTAGATTTTAGAGTGTCCCAGGAAGTGTCCTCCTCTTCTATTCTTCAGGCTTTCTCTTCTTTTCTTTCCTTGCTCTACCCTCACACCCAATCTCATAGAGGTCTCCCAGATTTCTGTCTCTAGCCCAGCCTTCTTTGCTGAACACCAACTCCTTGGTTGACATTTTTACTGATATATTTAATGGAAAACTTAAATTTAACAAGTCCTCACGGAAGATTCTTAAACCCTTACCTCCAGTGAACCTCATAGCTGTAAATTGTACGTTTACACATCCAGATAATCCAGAAACCTAGTTTTTATCATCATATTACCTCTTTCTCTCAGTTCCACCTACAATCATTATCAAGTCTGTTATGAAATACTATAAGATCTAATTCAACCCATGTCCAGAACTCAGTGCTGTCTCACCATGTCTACCAGAGCTACCCTCATTAGAGTGGTCAGCATTCCTTACATGCAATACTGCAGCATTCTCTGCTTAGACACTACCTCCAGTCCCCTCTCTTGTCAGTTTATTTTCCACATGGGAGTCAGGATGATTTTTTAAAATTATGTAAATATTATATCATTGTCTTAGTTCATTTGTGCTGCTGTAACAAAATATCTGAGACTGGGTAATTTATGAAAAACAGAAATTTATTTCTGTTAGTTTTGGAAGCTGGAAACCCAAAATCAAAGTGCCAGCATATGGTGTCTAGTAGGGACCAGTCTCTGCTTCCAAGGTGGTGCCTTGTTGCTTCATCCTCCACAGGGGATGAACACTGTGTCCTCACATGGCATACAGGACAGAGGGCAAACGGAGGCCTAGCTAGTTCCCTCCACCTCTTTTAAAAGAGCATTAATCCATTCATGAGGTTGGAGCCCTCATGACCTAATCACCTCCCAAAGCCACCAGCTTAATACTGTTGCATTAGGGATTACATTTCAACATATCAATTTTGTGTAACTCATGCAGACCATAATAATAATTTTGTTCAAAACCCTCCAAAGGCTTCATGCCACACAAAATAGAATCCTGAGTTCTCTCCATGGCATTCAAAGTCCCACATCATCAAGCCTCAGGCTACAATGCTACATCTGTAACTATCCTCCTCCTTCCTCATTCCCTCATTCCTCTCTGTCATGTGGCCTCTTGCTATTCCTCACACAAGCCAATGACTCTCTGACTCAGAGCCTTTCCATTGTTTTTCTACCTTTTCCCACAGATGTCAGAATGCTGTATTATTTATTTATTTATTTTTTGGTCTCTGCAATATGGCAACTTCTCAAGAGGCTTTCGGTGACCATGTGTCTGTAATTGTATAATCCCATTACTTCCCAGATCCCTTTCCTGTTTTCTCTTCCTTTATAGTCTTTTTCAGTCTCATTGTATTTCTTTATTATCTGTCTCCCTCTCCAGAATGCACATTCCATGAGGTCATAGGTTTTAACTCTTTGTTCATTGTTGCATACCTGAAGCCATTATAGTCTTCAATATATAGTATGCCCTCAATTAATGTTTGCTACAAGAATGGATGAAAGCTCTGATGCAAATTATTTAACTTCTCTGAGACTTCTACAACTATAAAATGAGAGCACAACCCTACCTTCTCTTGGGGGTAGGTAATAGAGAATGTGCATAAAGTGCTATGTTCTTAATAGTGACTTGATAAATTATTTTGGAAGAAATGGTTTTGAGACTTCATTATCCTATTGAGTTAATTCTATTCACCCAGGGCTGATCACTTGCCAGACACTAACGGCCATTAAAAGGAAGAATCTGTGTGTCATTCTGAATCGAAACCACTCAGGCTTTCCAGTCTCAAAAGCTATTTTTGTTTCTAGTCGTGACTTTATGTTTTACCTATAGGATAGTAAAACAAAAATTGCATTGCTCTGTAAAAGAGAATTGAAAAGGCCAGAAGGATGACCTAACGGGAAAACCTTATGAAGGAAAAAATAGAAAACTAAAACCACCCACTTCTTGTATCAGACCAAGTTTTCAGATTGGCAAAAAGTAAAATGTGTTGTGCCAATAGAAAAATCTGTTACCCAGAATGTTACCTTGAGGGGAATATTAGCTCCAGCTGTACCTTTTCAAATGGCCTACTGCAGGGGCTGATTTGGGGGCTGAGGAAAATGAAGAAAAATCTTACCTGTTTTTGGAGAGACAGTGTTGACAATGATACCTGTTGCTTTGTTTTCCTCCCTTCCTTTGATCATACTCACCATCTCCTCTTAGTCTTCCAAACTATCTAAACAATTTAGGCTGGAGAAAAATCCAAGTCACCAATGATCATTTTGGTTTAACAAATGATCATTGTTAAGGGTAAATCCTAACTTTTGAATCTCTAGTCCAGAATATCCTACCAGATATGAGCAACTTTGAAGCTACAGTTAATCTACAATTTACATTAAATTGAGCTCTATATCCTTGGAAAGAACATACAGGCACTCTGAAATTAGAGCAATTTATATTTTCTTTTAAGGAAACAATTTGAATATGACCTTTGGGAGATTGGAGGAAGTTCCTTTTGATAGCAGACTTACAAATATCTTTGCTACTGGAACAATCCTCACTCACCTGCACAGGGAAACCCTTTTTTAAAATCTTGTCTTTAACCTTCTTTTCCTGTGTCCTCAAATCAGTATTGAGATATTTGTCTCAAATATAGAAAAGCATATCTTGATTTTTATCATCTTGAAAATAGAATAAGAAATGAGGTTTAATGGGACAAGTAAGATGCTGTTTGACTGGAGGTAAAACAAAGGGCCCCTACTGTCCCTTTCTGGTTCTATCCAAGGCATCAGATAAGCTGCCAAAGGGTGCCATGCCACATTGTGCTTCTAGACCCACTGACAAGCTGGCTTGTGACTGGAAGAGAAACTAGGGTGTCTACTGAAGTTACTGATATCCTCCTGGAGGTACTCATCTGTGGTAGGATACGAGGCTGAAAATGAGACAGCAGAATAGAAGAAGAAAATGCACTTAGTTCTCGATATGGCTATGCACACGTAAGCTTTAATATAGGGCTAAATTTTGGCTTGTGAACCATAATCAGAGCAATGCCAACGAGTTCTTATAAAGAAATCTGTAGCACACAACAACATTCTCACAGATTAGAAAAAGAACACCCTAAATAAAACAAAAGATTAATCTGTTAATAACTTCATGTCTCAAACATTTCCTTTTTACCATCCAGGCAATTAATACTCTCAGTCGTTCAACAGTTAGCAGAGAAACAATTTAGTTGCTGTTCTAATTATCATCACCCTTATTTGGGCAGATGAAAATGTCACTTTGACAAGTCCCTTGAAAAAACAATTTGGGATTGAATATAGTTATTTCAAAAGTTCTCTTGAGCAATTTAACAGAAATTATTTCACAGATATTTTAATCTTGTCATTTTTGCTCAAGGACCAGCAGTGACTTCCTATTGATCCTTAAATTAGATACAAGTGTCTTCACCTACTGCCACTTTCTCAGCCTATCTTCCCAGTCTGATTGTCGTTATAACTCTACATTCACACTCTGGTTTATCATGTTTCTTACTTCCCCAAGAAACAAATACATAATTATAGCCCCCCACCGTTTTTGAAAGCCCATCTCATTCACCCCTTATTTTCATTTAAAGACAGGTTGGGATAGGCTGGGCCCCATGGCTAGTTACTGACAGAGCTAGGCTTAGGCTAGGTCACCTTTCCCTCCATCTAGTTGTCTTTCTCTTAGACTGTGTTGCTTCTTCTTTTCATTTTCACTTTTGTGCCACCGATCAAGGATGGAATTGCCTGAAATGCCATCAGCTTTCCTTTTAAAAGGTATGTCTTTCCATTGCCTGCTTCAAAACTCAGCTCCTTCAGAATGCTAGCCTTTAACCCCAGGTGGCTCTAACCTGTCTTTATCAAGTGTCAAAATACCTCCCCAAATCCCACCAGCCCTCTCTCCTTCACATACTCCTGAGTGAATCAAGTCAAACCTATAGGACTTTGGGTTTATTCTGCTTCCTGATATTAGGTGCTTTTTGTTTCTCTAGTCATGAGTTCCTTGATAGAATTCCCCCCATCATTTTCCCTACTTTCTATCCTAGGGCTAAACACGGTGATTCTTTACATGGATAGCAGTTTAGTATCCATCAACAGAACAACTGAAGGGGGTCTGAGTTGCTTCATCTGGTCTACATCTTATTGCTTTTAGGACAAACAGAATTTTCTTTCTGTTAGTGCAATGCCTGTTCAAAGCTGACCGCAAAAGGCCAAACATACTCTGTAATAGTTCTTGGCTTTGGAGTTGTGATTGAGAAGAACATTGTAAGTAAATTGATACTTATAATAAAGCATTAAATTTGGAAATAATTTACTTTTTATTTAAAGTAGAGGCAATTGAAAGTTATCTCTATTAGATCACCCTTAACAATTACATTCTTGAGAGGCTAGAAAGGAGTGGAGTCACAATCTTAAATTAACCACTCCGTTTAAAGAAAACATTGCATATCTCTGCAGCGTTCATGTTCCACTATGCCATAGCTTAATTTCTAGAGATGACTTATTACTCACTAAAAAAGTTTTTTATTTTGGGGAAGGTACAGTGTGTCAAGAACAGTGAGATTTCACTGTGCCCACAAGCTATCAAGTTAGCTTGTCACCAATTCATGGATGCTGGCAGAAGGGTGAGGATACCAAAAACCAGTTTATTACTTACAGCAAGAGCAGTTACCAAATAATTATCATTTACGCCAGTTTCCAAGCCCCATTTCCCACAGTGCCACATGACAGGGCTAAGAGACAGATGCCTGTCTATGCTGTGGATTGTGTTACAGGAGAAGCACACCGAGCTTAGGAAACCTTAATCTTAATAGTGGGTTGCAAGCAAACCTACCCAACCTTTGTCCTCAAGGGAGACATCCCTACAAAAATATCCTTGGAAAGTTAGTCTGAAACAAAAGGCTGCCCAATACTTCTGTTCATAACACATGAAGAAACAGAAGAGAACCATGGAGAATTGTCTCCTAACGGCTCATTGTGACCTTGTACCAAATACATAGCTCTTGTCCACAGATCAGAGTCATAGTGATGAGTACAGTTGGCCTTTGTGGAAAATGTTGTGACCGTGGTAAGAAAGGACCTCTGGCTTCATCTTTGCAACTGAAGGGAAAGAGACACGTGATACCTTGCTTCCCTAAGGAGGCCAAAGAAAGGCAAGTGTGAATCAATTGCAATGCATAAAGGATTGTTTGATCATTGAAATTAACAGAACCATGGTCCAGGGAGAATAAATTTGAGTAGGGAAAGGTAATGGTGGAATAACCCAGCTAGAGACCAAAAAAAAAAAAAAAAAGGTTGAAGAGAAATGAGAAAATGCAAAGATAAAGAACAGAAGAGGAGGAAGAGATTGGGCAAAAGGTAAAGTGTTGATGAATGACAAAGGGAAAGCAAAATGCATCAGCTTTTACTTTACCTCCATCTCTTTAAGGAGAGCGATGTTCACAGTAGAACTGATATCAGGGGGCAGCAAACTACGACTTGAAGGCCAAGTCATTTCTTCTGCTATTTTTTGTTTTTGTTTTATTTTTCAGACAGGATCTTGCCCTGTTGCCCCGGCTAGAGTGCAGCTGCACAATCACAGCTCGCTGTAGCCTTCACCTCCTGGGCTCAATGGATCCTCTTGCCCCAGCCTCCTGAGTAGCTGGGATCACAGGTGTGTGCCAACATGCCAAGCTAAGTTTTGTATTTTTTGTAGAGGACAGGGTTTTGCCATGTTGCCTAGGCTGGTCTCCAACTCCTAGGCTCAAGCAATCCACCTCTTATTTTTATAAATAAAGCTTCTGCCTTTTTTTTTTTTTAACACATTGTCTATGGCTGCCTTTGCAGCACAACAGCAAAAGTGAATAGTTGTTACCAAGACTATATGGCTTTGAAGCCTAAAATATATATTTGTTCCATTACATAACATTTGGTGACCCTGATTAGATGAGTCTACTCAGATGGATTTGAATTCTGAACTGCATGGATAGACTACATGGCAGAACCCAATAACTGACCACAAAAATCCATTCTCTTCTCTTGGGAGCACACAGCCAGGCCACATTTTCCAGCCCCTTTGCTATTAAGTGAGGCCATGTAATCAAGCTCTCTCCAGTGGAACATCTGTAAAAGTGGTATGTGCTATTTTTTAGACTGGCCCATCAAATTCCTTCACACATACTGTTCTTTTAATTTCTCCTTTGGCTTTCTGCAATTTGAACATCCACCATGACCTTAGAAACTACATGTTGAAGATGAAGCAGACTGAGTCCCCGAGCTTCACTGTCATCCCTAATACTCACTCAAGACTATTTCGTAAAAAAGAAAGAATTTTCTTGTTTTTTAAGCTGTTGAAATGTTAAGATGTGTTCATTACTTCAAACTGCCCTCATACATATTGGGAGAGAGAGCCTTACCAAAATCTATTCTCTATGCATTTGTGAGATTGTTTTTTTCCTAATATTTAAATCTGACCAGGGACTCTGGATATTTGTCTTCACTGTCATTCTTCTGCAGCATCCAAACAACCTTCCTATTTGAAGGGCAAATTCCTAAAGAGGTGGAATGAAGAACTCTGTCTCCCTCTATGGAAGCCAAAATAAAACAGGTGTTTCCTCTCTTCCCCTCTTTAGCAGCTAGCACAGGCAGGTGACCATGGCTTGGCCAATCAGACAACTTGATCCTGTTGAGTCTTGAGTGAATCGTCAGAGGGTTTTCATGGTACAGAAAACAGCAAGAATCCTGCAGCATTCCTGGCTTAGCCAGAGAGTTGTGAGTAGTGTTGTACCCGCAGTATCTTTCTATCTGGGCCTTTCTTTTGGAATGTTTTGGATGCTTCTCTGTTTCCCCCTGTTCTTGACTGTGGAAGTTTATACTGTTAGACTAACCTACATTTATTTAGTCTCCTTCTCTGTACATAATGAGTTAGAGTTGGCAAGAGAGAAATGTACACAAGACTTTGACTTGGAAGGCATAAGTGAAGCAGCAGCCATTATTCCTTGAGTGGCTTTCTGTTTAGATGCAGAGGCAGACAGAATTAAAGGTGCCGACAGGTTCTAGGTTGTCCTCACTCTCCCTACCCTTCCCCTTCAGCTCGTCTTCCCAACTGACACCTGGACCAACAGCAGCCCTAGGACCACCACCAATCATTTGGGGGTGACTCCCCTGAGGCAGTCATGTCACAGAAGCCTTGCTTCCTTAGAAAACCCTTTAAACCTCCCGCTTGAAATTTCACTTTGGATGACTCTGCTTGGTGGATGATCTTTCTGATCCTCCTACCTCTGCCTGGATGCTCACTTACCCAGTGACTCCTACAATTTTATAGGCTCCACTTTTCATAACAAACCCATCGTCATGTAGTGCACAACGGTTCTGCCTCTGACATCTCTCCATTTATCTCTGACAGGTCCACACTATTTCCCATGGTGAGCAAGGCCTTCTGTGGCCAAGGCTCTGGCCCTCCAGCATCATCTCCCATGGCTCTGTGCTTCAAAACACGTTTTACTCTAGAACATTCTATCCCCTGCACATTTCATGCGAATTCATGCCTCTGTGATTTTTGTTCATTCTGTTTTTCCCCCTCAAAATGCATTCCTCTTGCTTTTTGGTGCTGTGAATTTCTGTTTATCCCTCAAGTTTGCGTCATGTGTTATTTCCTCTTAATATTTGGCTGTTACCCTTACCCTCTCTGGATGTCTCAAATATCTTCCATACATTGTGTTGAACTCCTCTGATTTTTCCTCCCTGGACTAGAAGCCTTGTGAAGGCAGGGATTATATCAAATTGGCTTTTATATCGCCAGTGTCAATACAGAACAAAATAGGCTTCGGAAATATTTGTTTAAATGAGCAGAATTGACTGTTCTAAATTAGTTTACATTCCCTTAACTTTATAAATTAAATTTTGGTATCCTAAGACAGCCTACACATTAAAGAGCTGAAGTATTATTAGTAGTTAACTAAGACACCTTGTGTACAATAAGAACCAGCAAATGGGAGCAAATACAGTTGCAGTTATTGAATGAGAAAAAAGTATTAATAGTCCCAAACGACAGGTAAGTGGGTGTTATGGGACACTTTTAGAATGGACTCTTAAGATACTAGATTTTATGTATTTAGTTGACAAAGAATGATGCTCACTAGTAACCAGCACAGGATCCCTAAGAGAACACTAGTTGGAACAAGAGAATACTATTTATGAAACATATTCCATGGGCCAGGCGCTGTACTAGACACTGAACTTACATCTACTGGGATAGCCACCTTAGCCTCTGAATAAAGTACTGTGATAGATGTATTCACAGAAAAATTTCTCTAAGGTGGGTGATTAATAGATCAGTGTTTACGTAAAGATGTTTAAAGCAACAAGCATGAATATTTCTTATTGTTTTATCTTTTACTGCCTTTCTGTCACTGATATACATGATGATTATGAAAAGATGGTTATTATATTAGTGCTGAATTAAAGTTGTGAGGGCCAGGCACAGTGGCTCACACATATAAACCCAGCACTTTGGGAGGCTGAGGTTGGAGGATCTCTTGAGGCTAGAGACCAATCTGGGCAACATAGCAAAATCTTATCTCCAAAAAAATTTTTTAAAAATGAGTCAGAGGTGGTGGTGCATGCCTGTAGTCTCTAGCTACTCAGGAGGCTGAGGTGGGAGGATCACTTGAGCCTCAGGGATGCAGTGAGCTATGACCACACCACTGCATTGCAGCTTGGACAACAGAGCAAAACCCTGTCTTAAATAAATAAATAAATAAATAAATAAATAAAATTGGGAGGGATGGTAATATGGTAAACAAGACCTACAAATACCTTTGTGGTTTTAATAACAAACACAATTCAATAAGATGATCATAAAGTTCTGTCCATGGGCCTTAAAGCTGAATGTTATGAGGCGGAGGCTATAGTGAGAGACTCCAAATTCACCCAGGAAAGAACTTTCGAAGAATAAGAGCTATTGTCCAGAAATGGAACAGACCATCCCAAGAGAAAACATATTGTCCTTACTGGCACTTTCTAGGAAAGGCTGAGCAGCTACCTGGCATGGCTAATGTGAAGATGTTCTCCCTCCTTCTCCTCCTGCCCCTGGATGCAAACTGGAAAGGGGAACCTGCCAGAACCTGCCAGCCCAGGTGGTCCATGACTCAAGGACAGAGGATGAGAAAGGTTACAAGAGTGTGGAAATTGCTCAGCCCTGGGGTCAAAAGCAAAGCTGGATTCTCAATAGGCAAGATAAGCATAGACCTGGAGCACCAGCAAGGTAGGGGGTATCTAATGATAGGAGAAAATATTTCTGAAAGCATGTGACATGATATATTTCCAAAAAGACATTTTAAGTTAGTCCTAGTGGGAAAAAATCAGAATGTTGTAGTGCCTCATTAGACTTTGTTTAACGTTTTCTGTTGAATAACATATAGTGGGTACCACAATCCTTTTAGAGTTTACTAGACTCTCTGAAGGCCTTAACCTGGACCCAATTAGGAAATGATTTTGTTTGGTTCACTGTGTACTTTGGACTTCAGTTTCCATTTCTTAAAAAGTATGAGTTTGGCTAGATAATC
The DNA here is from genome assembly GCA_036589455.1 of Ateles fusciceps. NCBI lineage: Eukaryota > Metazoa > Chordata > Mammalia > Primates > Atelidae > Ateles > Ateles fusciceps. The sequence goes on from JAZHEH010002780.1 coordinate 2,151,556, forward strand.
ATTCAGATGCTATGATGGCTAAGTTTCTTTGTGTTTTTTTTTCCTTCCTCTCTGCATAACCCCGCTGAGGAGATGAGCTGGCCTCCCAAAGCCTTCATCTCCATGGTCTGCAGCTACTTCTTAGGTCTGGGCCGGCCCCCCCCAAACTGTGGTGAGAAAGAGTCAGCTTGCCTGGTTCTGCCAAATCTCTAGGCCACACGAGACATTTTCGTTCATATTAAAAAATAAATCTGGAGTTGTTTAACATTCCCAGGCTGGTCGTGTAAGTGTGTGTGTGTGCATGCACGTGCATGTGTGTTTATGTGTATGTGCACACAACACACAAAACTTGAAAGCAGAGAGTTTCAGCTGGCCCAGAACCTGCCATTTCCATCCAGCTGTTGGCCTGGTGCCTCACAACATGCTCACAGCCCATATGAACAGCTTCTGTGAAATAGGCTCCATTATTTTACCCAGGCAATAAGATTCCCAACAGCTGTGGGGGATATCTTTTGACCCAACGACAGACAAATAAGATTCTTCATCTGGTTGGAAACTGAAGGCTGGGGTGTGTGAAACAATACTGAGATCTTTTAAGAGAATGAATGTCTCCCAGTTAGTTACTAGAAAAAATACAGTTTTCCTGCTAAGATTCTACATACGATACAAAGGTTTTTATTTTATGTATCATTCCTCAGCCATGATGTTCCTTCCTCATGAAAGTCACAGGTTTACTGAAATCATGACTAGAAAGAAAGGAGAGCAGGATTGGAATCACCACTTTTCAGCTTCTAGAATGTCATCTCAAGTAAACAAGCAATATTTTAGGCAGGACTGCTGTTACCAAGCTTTCGGTTTCAAACGATTAAGAAGAGGATGTGGGAGGCAGGAGAAAGAGGTGTAGCTTTTGTCTCTGCTATTGTTCTGCTGCCTTCCCTGGGATGTCAGGGAAGACAATCAGTCAGGGGCCTGTCTATCAGCTTGCCCAAGACAGACCACAGGATTTATTTTGTCAGTGAGTCTTGTTGTATTTGAGCAGCCTCTACCTAAAGGGGGAGCACTTACTACTTGGCTCTTTAAACAATGTCTGATAGTTAATGTACGGCTTGCAGCTTTTTATCCATATCCACGTTTTCCACCTCGCCCACGTTTTTGAAGATCCAGCTGAGTGAAATGTTTGTACTTGCTGACTGGGTAAACTCAAACAGGGCATCAGGATTTTCTGACTGGGACCAGAGACTGTCAAGCTAATTTGATAGGGTGTTATTCAAAAAAATACAAATACATTTGAACAAGTATTTTTAGATTTTCACTAGAGACTTGTCTCATCTTTCTTCAAGGGTCTTGATTCAATTAAAAAAACAAAAACAAAAAACTCCACCTGGTTCCTCTTCTGTCAAAACTAGGCTTATTTTTACTTTAAAACGTTATGGTACTTGCCAGTTGTTTTTGGCTTTCAAGCTGTTCAGCATCTGAGCACAAAAATTCATTGTATAATCCATATAACCTCTTTATATTTTGAAGACTCAAAGGCAACAAAATGAGCTTATATACTTTTAATTGTGTATCAAGTTTTGTCACTTTCAAAATAATGTCACAGTAAATCTGAAATGATATTCTCAGAAGCTTGTTATTTGGAATCACACGGTATTTTTCAGTAATTATGCATATTAATAAAGTAAGACAATCTTATTTAGAAGCAATTCACATGATAAATGAAAAATAAAACACAAGCATAGTTAAACTCAATTCTCCTTTGTACAAGCTGTGTCTTATCGTATTACTGAACTGAAACACAGGCTTTCATTGTGAAATGCTGTATTTGTAACAAGTAAGATTATTTATTAAAATTAAGCATTAAAGGGTTTATTTTTGCTCTTTCTTTACGCAGCTTAAGAATGTAACGCGTTCCTTAAATTGCTACCATATTGTTTCAGAAATGCTTATCAATGTGAAGTGTCATTCAATTTCATGGAGTCCTCTGTTCCTATTCCCTCAATTGTAAATCAAACAAGAAAACAGATGTGTGATTGCAGATCTTCTAAGTACTGTAAAAACTTTCAAAAAGATGTGCCTTTCCCCCCACATTCCAAATAATTTGGCTTATTATTAATTTTTAAAACATTACCCTACTTATTTCAGTTGGCTGCTTTCTGTGACTAGAAGAGGCATTAGTCAAAACTGTAGCATGAAAATGTGTCTTCAGAACTACCCATCTCCTCTTGCCTTTGAGGGACTTTCTCCTCTCCCTCTCTCTTCCATCTTAAGGAGCTCCGTGCTGTCTCCTCTGACCTTCTATCTATTGAAGACAGTGTCTAGGAAAAAAGCACATATTGCTGGTGTACCTCCATATCTATGATTCCAGGGGGTATCTGCATTTACTATGCAGAGAATTAGAAACTACACTGGAAGGTATTCTAGAAGCCTATGCCATTTGCTTTCATCACACCAAAGACAGAGGTCACTCTTTTCCCACTATTGTTGCATTCTAGTGGAGTTTTTTGTTGTTTGTTTTGTTGCTGTTGTTGTGTGCTGGTTTTTTAGAATGCTCTTTCTTTTGGTGAGCTAAAATCTTCCCTTTACTTTTTAATCATTGACCTTAATTTGCCCTCTGGGGTAATACAGAACAAATCTAACTACCTTTTCCACTTGAGAGCTTTTCAAATATCTGAGGAGAGTAACCATGTCCTTCCTTTGCCTTCTTTAAGTCAAGTTAATCCTTCCCAGTTCTTTCATTTGTTCCTCATTTGACATGGTTTCCAGATTCTGCCAAGCATTTCTCCCCCTCTACTGCCACCCATCCTATCTCCAGTGGTGAACACACTCTAATTTCTCAAATGCTCTAAAATATAGTATCCAGGACTAACCATGACATACCTAGGTTCTTTAATTGGTGTGAGGATGGAAAGTGAGCTATGATTTGATACCTACACTTCTTCTAAAGTGGTCTACTGAACCCTCAGCTTTCTCTCACTTAATGTTTTTGAGATCTACTATGTGTCAGGCATGGCATTAGAGATACCATAGTGAACAAGATCCAGTCCTTGTTCTTGAAGAATCTGTAATCACCATCTAGTCATGTAAATAATTACAATGTGGAGTGAACACACAAAGATAACCCTATGTGTAAGGTATAGGAGTGCAGAGGTAACAGTGATTACCTCCGTGTGGAGTTGCTGAGGAGGAAGTACTGAACAGGAGTTTGATTGATTGCTGCCAACCCAGGTCTTTCCTACCAATAGTAGGTTTTCAAATGTAAGAACACATTTCTCTGCAGCTGTGGAATGACAGGCTTTGTTGATTGTTTACGAAATTTCAGGGCTGCCTCGTCAGTGATTCTCAAATTTCAGCTCCACCTTCTCTGACGTTTGACCAGCAATCTTAACAGTCTATATTTCCAAAGGCAACAAAAACAGATCTGGTAGTTGGTATCATTTTGTTACTTAAAAGGTCTAGAACTTATACTTGAAATAACCTTTTCAGGTGAAACCAGCATCCTGCCAGTGACCATTAGTCTTATTTCTCCAAAAGATGATAGCCAGGGTTTAAGTCCACACATTTAACCATGCCCTTAAAGGTATACAACCAGATGCCACTTTGGGGAAAACAGACACATTAAATTTGTAACAAAGACTTTGTCACCAAATTTTGTCCTGGTTTCACCCAGTAAATTGGGTGACTGTTAATAACTCTCCTACCTTTCTTACCTAAGGCTACAACTAGAGATAAACAGATAACTTCGTCATTCCTTTAGCGGGCTCTTCATAGAAAGCAGAAATCAGTTCTGTACATATCTTACCATATCACTTCTACTGATGTTCAGTTTCTTCATTCTTCCCATTAAATTTCTAACCCTTTACATGGTGGTCTATTTTGCTCTCAGTCCATATCATAGCTGTACCTTGTTCATGAATGGCAGCGTGAGGATGTGGAGGGAAGGTTAATGGGAAATTAAGTGAAAAGGGAATGGGTGGTAGGAAGAAGGTGGGGGAGGTGTAGAGAAGCCTTAAGGCTTTCTTGAGGGTAAATGTCACGTCTAAAAACATGATTGCAACCCAGTTTATTTCCCAGTGAGCAGGAAAATTTTGCTTGCTCTGCTTGAGAAAGACTAGGCTTTATGAGGCACCGTGGGAGAAAATCCTCGTTGACTTCCACATGAAACCAGAAGTACGGTTTACTTCTCTTGCAGGTGCTAGGGCTGACAGAATGCAGATGACCATCTGATCAAAAACAAAGAGATTAGCACAAACACTCAAGGAAATGCATCACTATTTACCTCTGCAACCATGACCTTTCCTTAAAGAAGTGTGAAATATAACTTCATCACCTGTTGTTAATCTCTGAGAGATTGTAGTTTTTATGGCTTCAGAGCTTTAATTCTTTAGCTTCCAAGGCGACCTTGGTAGTGTCAAGTTCTTTTTATTGTAATGCCTTAAATTTGTGCAACACTTTGCAGTTTAATAAAATCTTAATACACATTATCCCACTTTGAGTTAAATAGGAGAGTGTTATCTCTATTTTACAGGAGAGGAAAGTGAGGCTCAGAGGAGATCAGAATTGCTTCAAGGTTGCAGGTTGTAAATCACTGAGTTGGTAGTATCTTCAGGTCTGTGCATTCTGGCTTCAGGTCTTCCCCCCGCTGGACAGCACTGCCTCTTGTTGCAGTGAAGGTTACAGTTTATCACATTCTAGTGTATTCTTTATTTTTGAGACATCCTTACAATGGCCCTCTAAGGTAGGCAAGGCAGGCATTATAAGGCATGGTGTTTCTTTTTCTCAAAACAATTAATAGATTAAACCAGAACTGAATTATGCTTAATTGAAAGCCAAAGAAACCTTCAGATTTCCGTGAGATTTTGTTTTGCTTTTGAGTCGCTAAGGCTCTTTCACGCCGTCATTCATGCAGTACACCTACTAGTATTTAGGGAAGCTCTTATTGCTGAGTGAGCTCAGCAATTGTGGCTGTTATCAATTTTGATTAAAAGAAAGAGATGTTAATAAATAAGAATTGACACTCATGGCTCTGGGCATGACTCATGACTGAATGTTAGCAGATAAAGTATAAAGTCACATTGTTAATCTTATTTCTTCTCTTCATCTTTCACGTCTACACTCTTCTATCTTTAATAACACTTCAACTCAGTCACATCAGCAGCTTGTGACTTGTCTACACTTTGAGCCAGTCGCTCATTACCAGACCACACTGGCTCCCTCTGCGTTCTTCCCACTTGCACTCCCAGTTGCCCCTACCAGATAAAGCTTTCTACAGATCAGCTTCAAGGGCATGTGACCTGTGCAGTTTGTGTTCAGGATATCATACTTAGAAGAGCCCAAGCTGTATTTAATGGTCTGCCAACACCAACGAGAAATTCTTATTAATTTTTGGACAAGGGTTCCTGCATTTTCATTATGTCTTAGGCCTCGCAAATTATGTAGCCAGTCTTGATCTCCAACCAAACTCGCTGCAGCACACATAGAGGTTTACATTCTTGTTCCCTTCACTGATTTGGCGGGGATGTAGACATCTATCCGGGGCACCAGATCTAGCCTTTGACCAAATTTTACCTGAAGCTCCAAAAGCTTTCTGAAATACAGACACTTAACGGCTACATCTTCTTTAAGAAAAGTCAGTTATGCAGTTATCTTAATGTTCTCACAGTACAACTCAGGTCTCTGTTCTACAAGAAAATGCTCTATTAAATATGGTGGGTTAGGGGAAAGAATCATCTGTAGATAGTAATGAGTGAGTTCCAGACAGACTCCTGGGGTTGGGGGCTGAAAAACTCAGAAAACTGGAAAGGATAGGATATATTCTTACGTGATGAGAAGGGAAATGCTCATCCATCAGGCTGGATAGCAGAAGAAATGGCACTGAGTTTAGAATTCTGTAGAAGGGGTTGCCAAGAGTGGGATTCTTAAGGGGTTAAGATAGGTGACCTTTTCTCTCCCTTCTCTATCCCCCTCACTCTGGTACAGATCTCTCCAGAAATACCCTTACATTGTTTTTTTCTCTTTCTGTTTTCTAGTTCCCTCTCATATTCTTTTTCCCTCTCCAGCTTTTTCTTCCTCCACTTTCTTTCTATCTGTCAATATTACTTTGGGGGGTTTATTGCCTATAAAGGTATGTTTTTAGTTCTTAATTTTGAAAACAATAGAAATATTTATACAGTCCCAAATTGTTTACTTTTTTAAGCCATAAGAAGGAGTAGGGTTTGAGGTTGGGGGAACTAAATTTGAATTAACATTGGAAGGAAATACTTTAAAAGTTGATTAGTTTGATTTTCTTTGATTTCTGTGATTTTCTGTTTCCTCTCCAGATTATTACTTAAAAACCCTGAAATTATTAGTACAATTATTTTGTATGACCCTTACCTTTCATTTTTTTTTCATGTTTATATGTTGTCCATGATTAATTACAAAGTTCTCCAACCAAAATTTATTTAATGACTGTGGGGATATATTTTTATATAGTAGACTGTCATGACATGAAAAGGAATTCAGTTGCAGAAGTAGTTTCAAAATCCTCAGCTTTGTGCCTTGTTATATAGGTTCTACATTCATATTTTGATATGGAATGTATTTCTTTCCTATCTCTGTAAAGGCACAAAAAGAGTCTTTAGAGTAAAGAGATGAGAAGCATGTTGCCTCCCTCATGAAGTTTACAGAGTAGTGGGGGGAAGAGACATGCCCAGCACAGTGGAATATGCTAATGGTTAGCTGGGAGGTGGAGCCACAGTGCAGCAGCAGGACCTGCAGGAAGTGTGGCATCATCCAAGGCTTCAATGAGATCAGAGAAGGCTCTCAACCAGCACAAGGGGCAACTGTGGGCAATCGGCATGACTTTCACCAATTTTCAAAGTTATGAAACATTAAAAAAATACTTGAATACTGATAGGAATGGGTGTTTCCTTTTGCTAGGAGTTTGGAGATATTTGATAGGCACTGGTTTACAAGATACCTTTGGGAAAGAGGTGGAGGAAAGCATAGCTGACTGGCTCTCTCCTTGATGCTAAATATTAGTAGATAAGAGGACTGTGGTAAGTAGTTACCTCACCTATGTGTCATTTCCTTACCTTTAAAATCAGTATAAGAACAGTACCTATCTCATGTAGAGTTACTATTAAGAGTTTGCATACTTAGTCCAATGGAAGTGTAGTAAATACTGACATTATTATTTTATTGACAGCTTCAAAGAAATGTCCACACTTAAAGGGATTTTCTTCAGAAGCAATCAAGCCAGATACAGATTTTTCCCTCACGCATCTTTTAAAGCTGAATGTTGAGCAGGCAAATTAGAGGACAGTTTCTTAATCAGTGGCATTGATTTTCAATTTCTCAACACATCATTGCTCATTTGTATTGAGACTTAACAGTGAATGCTAAAAAATGTTGACCACCAATCTTGCTTACAGAGACTTATAGAAAGAGGCCACAATTGAAGAGGCACTGAGCGTCTTTGGGATGGTGAACTGGGTCACGAAAAGAACATTTTTCCATGGTCCACACATGACTGAAAAAGCATGGGTTCAGAGCTGGGAACACTCTGTTGCTTCTAGCCATGTGACCTTGAGCAAATCCTTGAATAATTCGGAGCCTCAGTTACTGATCTCTAAATGGAAAATATAATTTTTTTTAAAAAGAACACAGAAGCAAGAAAAACCTACTTTTCTTCATAGGGTTGTGTTGAGCTTTATGTAAAAGTAGTATATAAATTTGGTATCCAAATTCTTGTTTTCTTGCTTTCTTTGATCAAGACTAAACCTGTGTTTGCATGGTAGAATTATGTTTACGTTGTATTTATGTAAGTATTTCATTCTTCTCCTGCTTATTTTGTAGTATTGGGTAATGTAGGTCAGTGTTCTGCAACCTTGGCAACACATTAGTCACCTGAGGGGCTTTTAAGAAAGACGGCAGTGGAGGACCTACGCCTGGGGATCCTGATTTACCTGTTCTGGGTTTGGCTCAGTCATAGGCAATCACAGTACAGAAGAAGCAATAAAAGACACATTTGCAAACCGTTTATGAAAGAGGCAGAGTTGGAAAATGGCAGAAACTTTTGACTAAATGGTAATTAACAATTCATTCTGCCTTAATTTCTAAAGCACCTTTTCAGAAGTATTAGATATTAATTCAGTCAGGTTGCTTGTGGACAGTTCTGCCACTGTAGCATTAACTTGGCTTTTCTAGTTCCACTTTTTACAGCTGCACTGAGAAAAATACTCTTTTTCCCTATAGAATTAATTTCCACAGCTGAATTCCAGGAACCCTGTGTTATCTATTTGTTTTGCATGAAGTTTTTTCTGATTTCTTATCACCTGCCATTTGTTTGGACTTAAAATCTCTCTGTCTCACTCTCTTCTGACAGGAACGTCTCCTGGGATTCCTCCTGAGCCTTTATTAACCCGTTAGGCACACACTCTTCAGCACTCTCTGTCTTCTCCCCTTCTTTGCACCATGCCCTATTCTCTACTGTTCAGAGGGTGGAGAACGTGAAATTGCCTCTGGGTCCATGTATGCTTTAGACTGTACACCTATACTTCTTGGAAGAAAGAGAGAACTCATATATATGCTCACAATGAGAAACATGTATCAATATACTTATAACATAGAAAAAAAATCAGGATGTACGTATTTATTTATACCCGGTGTCATGCAAGAGACTTTGGCCATATCCTTTTTTGTGATGTAAGTGGGTCAGTACATAATATCTCTTTTCCTCACCAGAGTTTTGAACCAGTTTAGAGCTGGTTAAAAGATTTTTTGAAAAGAGCAGGCAGATGGAAATCAGAATATCATTTGATTTCTGATAAAGGATGGATTGGGGAAACCAGTATAGGCATGAGGCACAGTAGGTTTGCTAATGCTGAACCCAAAATATAACTGACTCAGCCACCAGCCACAGGAAACTGGGCTGCTACAACCCTTGCTTCTCCCCCAGGAGGGCCGCAGACATAATCACAAAGGTTACTGATGCTTTCAGCAGAGCAGCCAAGACCTGAACACAGTGAGGGAGAAGGTGCTGAGCTGTCCTGCCACCTCACTGATCACCCAAGTAAATCTGACACCTCAGGGGTGCAGCAGGAGATTGAGAGCATTAGAGGAAAGATTCCTCCTCATGGAAACTGGATGAATGGGAAAGATGGGTTTCTTCCTCATCACTCACTGTCTTCATTTAGAGAGGAACAATGAGACCAAGAAAAATTTACCTACTTTGTCAGAATCACACAGCTAATGAATGGCAGAGTTGGTATTAGATTTCTCATCTCCTACTTTAATATTCTTTTACAGAGGAAAGTGAACCAATGAGCTAATACCTACTAAGATGCCTATTCATTCATTCCACAAATATTTATTGAACACGCACCATGTGCCAACTGCTGTCTGTTCTCTGGGAATAGTGATGAATAGTATAAAATAATACCTGCCTTCTTGAAATTGTCCTTCAGTTGGGAAGACAGATAATAAATCACTAGCTAAGAGGAGGCTGGTAAGTCCTATGAAGACAAGGAAAACAGAGGAAGGGTGATAGGCTGTGACTGGGGACAGCCTCTTTTATAAAGGGTAACTGGGGAAGGCCTCAGTGAGGATGTGAGATTTGAACAGAGGATGGGTTGGCCATAGGATTTCTGGAGGAAAAGCGTTTCAGGCTGAGGGAATGCCACTGCAAAGGCTCAAGTTGTGAAGTGTTCGGTTTTGAATGTGAACCTTGCTCATTCAAAGCCAGGAAGAAAGTCAGAGAGGGCCACAAGCAAATGAGTAGATATTTGGAATCTCACACCAAGGGTGGTTACTTCCCACTATTCCTAAGGCTAATCTTGCCAGCACGTATCAGTGACTAAAATCCTGGTTGAAATATCCCTGTAAGACTTCGGGAACTCTGTTTTAATTCTCAGATGAGTGGTGTTATTCTAGGTTACTCGCCTGGAAGAATGCCCTAGAATGATCTTTACTGTCTTTTGATTCTCCCATGCTAATAAGGTAGCACCATCTCCAAGCAGGGAATACCACGTACATTAGTGGAGCGAGTGTCTGAAAATTGTGGAGGCTGTTTTATTGCTTGTTCACTGTCATTCCTTATTAGTGAAGGTGTCACAGACCCGACTTCTATCCTGTTGGGCATTTGGTATGTTTCTGGTGAATGCTTGTATTACACTGATTTTGAATCACCGACAGCATTAAGAGGGTAAACAGCACAGCTTTAGAAGAAATCCTCTGAGCTTTCGGATATTAAGATATTCTTAACTTCTGCTCTACTTTTGTTAGAGTCGAGTCTCTGGTAAATTCTGAAAGACTGTATAGTCTAGTTCACCGTTTGATTCAGGATCCATAAAACTTGGGTTTCGAGCTAGTTACTGCGGCTACAGTGTGGTACAATAAAGACCTGCATTGGAGTGTGATTTCGGGGAAACTGCGCATTAAGAGCCAATCTCTTCAGTTCACCTGGAAGAGAAGTCATTGGGCAAGAAGTGGGAGGGTAGCGATGCCCAGGAACATTAACTTGCTCAGCATGGTGCTGAGCTAGTATTTGCCAGGGGGCTACATAATTAAGGCACGTGAACTCTCCTGACTGTGGGAGGGGAGGAGAGGTAATAGGGACTGGAACAGAAAGAGAATTGAGGTGGTTAATCACATTTCTGTCTACTTTCTATCTCTCTGGGAAAAGCCAGGGATAGGAAAATGGGGGGTGTAAATGTACACTGTGGACTGACAGTGGAGAGGGGGCAGAGGCAGGATCTGAGTGTGTCTTGCCCGTCATTATTTTCTCTCTTGCCCCAACATTCTCTAACACGGTGCCTGGCAAGCAACAGGGCAAATAGTTCTTACTTGTTGAAAGAGTTAATAAATGAGTGAATACATGAATGCAGTGTAGGTTAGGTAGCTTGACTCAATTTTTCAAAGCCTACCTGATGAATTCGTTTTTATTTTTAAATGAACTGCGTAAAGAGAAGATATTTAACTGGGTCCTATTCAAAGTTACACTGCTTTTGACAGGATGGTCTTGAATGTACTCCTCTCATATTTTTGAACATTTAAAGAGGAATGTGGCCATGATGCAAAAGAAAAAATATGAACCTGCTCCTGGACTTAATATAACACGGCAACATTTACACCAAGACTTTCACTGTAAGGTTTGTTACACCTGTGGATTTACTGTGGCAACATTTTGCTATTTCTGCACACAGTTCACCCTCATTGGCTTCAGTCTTACCTTCAGTTCTCTCTGGTCCACATAATACTTAGTTGCACTCAATTATCCAGATATTTTTCCTTAGTCATCCACATCTATTCGCCCAGCCATTCTTCTTTCTACCTATCAGTATTAGTCAATTTTCATACTGCTATGAAGAAATACCCGAGACTGGATAATTTATAAAGAAAAAAAAGGTTTAATGGACTCACAGTTCCACATGGCTGGAGGCCTCACTATCATGGTGGAAGGCGTAGGAGGATCAAAGGCATGTCTTACATGGCAGCAGGCAAGAGAGCGTGTGCAGAGGAACTGCCCCTTTTCAGGTCTCTTGAGACTTATTCACTATTAGGAGAACAGCACAGGAAATGCCCTCTCCCGCCATGATTCAGTTACCTCCCACTGGGTCCCTCCCATAACACCTGGAGATTATGGGAGCTCCAGTTCAAGATGAGATTTGGGTGGGGACACAGCCAGCCAAACCATATCGCTGTCCATCCACACACCTCCATCTATTACCTCACCTAGCTATTCATTTTTCCATCCACACGTCCAACTGTCCATCATACATCCAGTTTGTATTTTTAAGCCCATGCTATATGCCAGGTTGTTTGTATTGGGGGAGAGACATAAAGAAGACATGGTTTTTTGTCCCGGAAACTTGTAGCCCCATTTTGGGCTGACACAGCACCTCGTGTAAACCCCCACTGCACTGTAATATTTGTATATGTGTCCATTTCCACAGCCACAAAATTAGCTCACCAAGGCCATGATTCATTCTACTGTTCTAATTATGTAGATAAGAAACCTGTGGTGCAGGGAAGGTGTGTGATTTGCCCAATTCCCCCCAACCCTTGTTGGGTGAGCAGAAACTTAAGACTTATGGTTCTTTGTATTACATCATGTGAATTCTCCCTTTAATTGTCATCTCAGATGGTGTATATCTGGCACTAAAGCTGAAGCAGCGTATAGACTCAGTGGGTAGTCTGAAGTCCAGACTCCTGCTATTTTATTCAGGAAGACCTTCTAAGCATTGGGGACCTAGAATGACTGGAGAGTCCTCAGGAAGCCAAAAAGAGATCAGTGCTACTTTGTCTTTTAATTTCTCAAAGAATATTTATGAGGTACCATTAGAGGCCTTCAAGCCTCCACAAAACACTGCATTTACAGATGACACCCACTTCAGTAAGAGCCTAAGGGGGACTCATTAGCAGACAATTAGTTATTCAAGTTGTTAAGCATTAATTCCTCTCATGCCTCTCATCTGTCTAGTGCAAGATAAAGGGGAAAGAAGAGCAACTAGAGTTTGAGGAAGTTCCCCAGTCCTTACTAGGTGTGCTGCTTTTACTCTAAGGTCCTAAAAATTGCTTTAGTATCTCTTAATTACTCCAGGGGATCATTGAGGAGAATTTTTAGAGTGGGGCCAATGTTTTCTTTTTTCTTTTTTTTTTTTTGAACTAACAAGCAGATGATCTTTGACGTACAAATAACATGGCTCCCTGATGCTTCTACCACAGATGATAGGGCGCAGATGTCTTGGATTCTAAAGCTTTCAAGGCAGTGGACACTGGACATATGAGGCTGTGGGTACCCATAGATGTAATGATCATACTCTGGGAAAAGAGAGGAGGAGAATGAGGCTTTGGTAAAGGAAATGTGGCACAAATAAAGGAGACAGTAACACAGATTCTAGATTTCCAGCAACTGGGAGTCTTTGGGCAGAAGGAAAGGAAACCATGTAGGAAAAAGAGAGAGGCAGAAAGCGAGAAGACTAGAGACCTCGTGTTCTGGAATAAAGAGTTGCAGCTCTATGTCTGGAGGTATCAGTGAGCAAGAGCATAGCCCCTGCGAACCATGGTCCCAGGCTGGGGCTGACACACATTCTCCAAAGTATGAGTGCTTTGTCTACATGGCACAAATTTGGGGCAAGTCTTCAGAATCATCAGTTCCCTGACATCCACATTGACTGGGTTAACATGCTAAGAAGAAAGTCAGGAAAGGGGTGAGTGGAGAAAAGCTACAGCTTTACTTGCAGGGCCTGCACATGCCCAGACCTATCCCTGGGTCTCTAGTAGGAAGGTGATCTGAAGGTTGAAGACTAACTGGTCAGAAATGGCCCACACACTAGGTGGTAAGGACAAAGCAAGCTGGGACCTCTTGCCACCACCTTCTTGGTCACATTAAAGAAGCCAATAGTTTTGGAACAGGAAAATATTGACACCTAAAGAGAGGTAGAGCCAAAAAACGCAGAAAGGGACAGCCCTGGTGATCAGTGGAGCCTATGGACCTGGCCTCATCTAAAGTCAACTGCGCCCCTGGACCTCCTCACAAAGGAGCCAGTTCATTCTCTTGTTCTGCTTAAGGGACTTCAGTTGACTTTCCAGCATTTGCAACATAAAGTGTCCTAGCTAGTTTGGGCTCTGTAGGACAGGGCTCGCCTTAAGCTAAATTTTAAGTAATAATTGCTGTCATCCTCTGAGTACTTTTCACCTGTGAGTACACGTCACACAACTCCTCAAGGTAGAGACAGTTCTCATTTTACAAATGGAAACACTGATACCCAGAAAAGTGGAATCTCTTGCCGAAGGCTACAAACCTGGTAAATTTGAAAACCTGATTTGTCTGACTCTGATGTTCGGACGTTTTCTCTCTACCGTGTTGTCTCCAGCCAGTAAGATTTATTCCCAAGTACTCCCTTAAGCCCCCACCGCATCTCCAGCTCCCTTAAGAGTCTTTTATTATCCTCTGCACCCCTAGGCTTCTTTTCCACCTTCCTGCCAGTAGCTCTGAGAGCTTTATTCCTTCTCCCTTCCCTATACTCATCAACATATAGGGGTCTCTGGATAGTTCCCCAGGATCTTGCTCACAGCTGAGGATGGCTAACTAATTCTCTGTGTATAGCATGCTGATGAGCACACACACACATAATATCTGTATTTACTGAGCTACTGTTCAGTAAATAAATGTTCATGATGTAACTTAGGAGGTTGCACATTTTTTGCTTTGAAGATATTAACTTAACCCAAAGGAGTGATGCTAATGTGGGGAGCTTGACCAGGTTAAGAGGGTTTGGCTTGGAGGGGAGCCCCATTTCTCATCGTCTCCCTTCTCAGCCTCTTCTTAGGTAGCTGTGCCATGCCCTGCAGGCCTGTCTGCCAGCCTGCCAGGTGGATCTTCCCTGTTAGTGCCAGCCTGCTGCTTTATGTGGCACTGCGTGACTGATTTGATGACCTGTGACCTGACTGTCCATCTGGTCACTCAAGAATTTGCTTAGCTATTTACCTTTTTTTTTTTTTCTGTAACTGAATTTCCGCTGGCCCTCTCAGCATCTGACTTGCTAACCACTCCACTCTGTCTGTTAAATGGATGAAAACAGAGAATGACCTCCTGCTGCCAGTTCCACCCCGTGCCCTCCTTGTCTTCAGTCAGAATGCCCCAGTGCCTCAAAGCTTCTCCTGAACTCCCGTTACTGCCATGGCTGCCACCCCAGCTTGCCATGCGTGCCATGCTCTATGAAAGGAGAGACATTTCATTTTGCACTTGGCAGGCGCTGAACTCAACTGGACAGTGAGACCCAGGAAATATGACACCATCTGCTTCCTGCCATGTTCTGGCCCCGGTGCTTGATGCCAGGACATCAGCTGTTACCTGAGTGTGTTGTGTCTTGTGAAGTGAGCCATTCAGAAAACACCTCTGAGTACACTTTCCTCAATAGCGCAGTTCATACTGGTCAGGCTGCAAGGGTGTATATTTTTTTCTTCTTGACTCCCAAAGTTAAAAAGGTAATCTTCCTGCTTCCTTATTCTGTTTTCTAAAGAAAAAAAAAAAAAATATATATATATATATATATATATATATATATATATATATATATATATAAGCTTATTCATGGACTTCCTTTCCATCCTTTCCTTCTGTGGTCTTTTTTCTGCTATAAAGTGACCCTATTTAAATGCTTTCGATTAGTCTCTGACTACCCTGCACTGTATCAAGTGCTCTGCGCCTTGGTTTCCTCTGAGTTCCAAGTTGGGGGCAATGTCCTTAACTTGCGGTTAAGTGAGGATTAGGTAGCCCAAGGGGAGGATTAAGCAAACAGCCTCATAGAAAATAGGAAAGGCCAGTAGGGCCTCGTGCTGGGAGTGTCTAATCTGGCTGAGAACATTCAGGGTTAGAGGAGGGAACAGGAGCTCCATTTCTCTCCTCCTATGGCCCCTGCAAATCTCAAGTTTCTCTGAATCTATGACCTGCCTCTCTCTAGCTCTAGAAGCTACCGGGCAGGTGGCATGAAAGTTGCATTGGGGGCTAATTCCTTTCCTGACTTGCTGGTTGTAATCCTTCTGTGGATAGACAAATCAAGTCACCTGTGTGGAATATTAAAAATGAAGCAACACATTCACACCAACAACCCTGCAGATTTGTTACTTAATTTCTAGACTCAAAGTGTGCCATCTGGACCAGACACAGTGCTTCTGGAGTCTTTGCTGCCTCTGTCCTCTTTTGTATGATGTTGAGATGTTTTTGGTCAGCTACTCCTATTTTGATGCCTAAATAGTGACATAAAACAAAATCTGAATCTTAATTGAAAACATGAGCTTTTTTCATTTAAATTTTCTGGCTTTTTGAAGATTTATGGCCTTGTGAAGTTGTGCTGGTGGAGTCCCTGAGAAAATTCTTTTTGGTCACCAGATTGTTTCCTAAATTAGTCGAAGCCTTTGTAAGTTCTCAGTCATAGCAAAGATGAAACAAGCTGTTAGAATACTGGAATGTGGCTTTGGAGCAAATGCCATGATTGAACTGTAAGAGTGATACTGGTTTTAGGGAAAGGCTGAGAAAACTGGTGGGCTGCTTATGTACCCACACTCCAGCCCAGGACAGTCTGACCATTACCTGTAAGAACCATGAGCAGACCCAGCCAGCCCTGTAATAGACTGAGCTCACTGGCTTTCACGTTGGGTAAATTGATGAAATACACATGTACGCATCTGTGCACGCACACACACTGTGGTCCATGCCATTGTTGCTACACCTGCAGAATCACCGTCCTTCCTCTGACCAAATTAGGTCAACCCAGAACTCCTTTCCACCCATCTTCCTCCGCCAGGCTAAGTTCTACCTTATGTGGAGTAGTGAGAAGCATAACCTGGGCCTACAGGTAGCCTAGAGGTGAAGCTAGAGGTAGCAAAGGCAGCATTAAAAACTGGCTTGTGTTTTACATTCAGTGGTTGTACAGCTCTGCAGGTTGAACCATCATGTAGACTAGAATTGGTTCAATTACTAATTTCTGGTGAGTCCATATTCTATCATTTAACATTCCAGCCTTATAGAGGAAAAAGAACCTTTCTTTGTTATACCTGTGAACTAGGAAATTAGCAAGAATAAAACAAAAATCAGAAGGCCATCCTCTAGAAAACTCCCAAAATAGGAAAGGAAGGGCCAGGTGCGTAGAGACAGGGTGCTTGGCCAACACCCTGGCCCTTTCACTTTTAAAGGCATACCTATGTGTAAAATGTTGTGGTTTTTCATTCTTCTCATTCTCCCTCTTTCTCAATTGTTATAAGGCTATGAGAATGGTCTGTTCCACTCTTTAAAGAATCAGGTAGATTGTGTACTCCACTAAGTAAATCTTGGCTTGGACTTGGCTCTGGGCAGTGCTGAACAATCTGAAGCAAAGGCCTTATAGGCTGGACCCTGTGTGGTAGTGGCCACTTTGTTGGCCATGAATGATAACAACCTTGGGCATCTTAGAAGATGCTGTGCTCTCTTCAAAGAGTCTACCACCCACAGAGAGTAAAGGATTAGAAGTCCTATAATGGAAATCCATTAAATGTTGCAGTGTTAGTAATAATTAAGTAGTGTTTTATGACAGCACCAGCAGGCTAGTCAAGTGAATAATTCTTTTCAGGGTTTGCTCTGTCTCTCACCATAGGTAAAGGATTTAGATGGATTTATGACATTGGCTGAAACAAATCAGTGGATGAGTGATTACAGGATTTGAGTGTGGTTAAGCCAAGATTAACACCACTAATTCCTGAGAACGAAGGAGATGACTGTCACCCGAGTACTGGAACTTGCAGTTCAAGATGTTCAGGCTCCTAGCCAACAGCTGAAAACCTCTAGGCATGCACACAAACACACACACATACACACACACACACACACGCCATCCCAACCCTAACCCAGCATTCCCATGTCACACTGTGAAGGGTGGTAAGCAAACAACAATAAGATAGAGGGCTTGAGATATGGTAAATAAAATACTCAATGCGAGTAAACTGCTGCTTAGTAGCATTCTCAGGCCACCAGGGTACCATTTAGGCCGAGGCCTTAACGAGGTCATTTGCCTTTATCTATACCAGAACCATTACCTTAATTGCTACTCAGCCTTCATGAAAGTGTTTATGGGTAAACAGTTTTCACCAAGGGAGTGATTAACTACACCCTAGATTACTGTAGGATCAGGAATCATAAAAATCATAGCAATTGTAGCCATAATAACCTATGTTGTTTAAGTATTTGCTATGAATGTCTTAAATTTCACCACTGCCACCACCACCCAGAGCAGCTTTAGGGTGACACACAGCACAACATGCACAACACTGGTTATTATGAAACATGGACGGATGAGAGGGCCCTCCTCATTCATCAAGCCTGGAAAGCATAAAAAGAGCAAAAACAACCCACCTATAATCCATAGCGTTTCATATTTTTGCTGAGGAAATAGTAGTGGACATGCAAATTGTTCTTATCTGAATAAAGGGAGAAAATGTTCTAAGTAAATATATTTTACATACAAGCCCAAGGTCAAGGTAGAGCAAGTTTTGGTAACAGTGCCAGTTCTACCATCCACATTGGTTCATTCTATGGCTATATGATTTCAAATATAAAAGCATATATTTCAGTCTATGCACAAGAAATTTAACTCGGTTAGAGGTTTGGGCCGTGGAGACCTAGTCATTCCATTTTGTGGACTGCCTCACTACTCCCTAGCCATGTGCCCATGTAACAATGGGTTTGTTGAACAGTTAAGGTAATGGTTCTGGTGTGGGTAAAGGCAATGAACTCGTTAAGGCCTCAGCCTAAGTGGTACTCTGGCAGCATGAGAATGTTAGTAAGCAGCAGTTGACTCGCATTGAGGATTTTATTTATCATCTCAGGCTCTGTGTCATTACTGTTATTTGCTTACCCCCTTCACAGTGTGACATGGGAATGCTGGGTTAAGGTTGGGATGGTGTGTGTGTGTGTATACCCAGAATGAAATATTGGTTTAGTCTGCCTGAAAATGCCTCCTGCATCAGTCCTTTGGTGTACTAAGCTGACATTCTCCATCCACGTTGCCTAATAAAGTTCCTCCTGCTTCTGACTCTTGCAATGTATGTCATGTTTCTCCTTAGTTGTGTGCATTGTCTACAAAATAAGATTCAACCTGAGAGATCCATATTTCAGGCACTCTGACCTCTTAGCCCTACCTACCTTTCCAGCTTTTTACACAACTTTCCTACATATGTAGCACTCTGGATCAGTCACGTCCCACACTTTATGACTGTCCTGCAAGCAGAAAGCAGGATGACTTAGTTATAGTATTTGTCAACTTGAGCAACAAACAGATCATCTATAAAGAAAACAGATTATCATAAATTTCCACACTGACTTTTGAGTTAAATAAAGACAAACTAAACATGAACTTCTTCATGGATCTGATAGACTGAATATGACTTCTCTTTCTTGATCAGTAGAGAATGAAATGATTCTTTCTAAAAGGAGTCTTTGAAGTATTCAAGAAAATCAATCATAGATTAAGTCTTTTCCTTGTTAGGGTAGTAGTTCTTGTTTTTTCAGCTGGTACAAGAAATGGTTTAAATCCTCTCTCCCAGTCAGATCACTTCTCAGATGAGATCCAGTTGGTTAATGTCTCAAAGTTTAAATAGTACAGCATACAGACTCCTCATTCTCTTGATCTGGATTCCACACTTTGAGTTGTCACTTCAAATTATTTATAAAAGTTGTGTAGCCACATCTTATGCTACTGATTCATGTTGAGCTTAGTGTCAACTAAAAAGCCTATGCCTTTTAAAATCCATGCATGATTATTATTAAACCTTCCTCCCATCTGTAAGGGTTATTGCCGAGTTTAAAATGAGGAAACTGAGACCAGTATAAGAACAGTATAAGAAAATGAAAAACCAATTTACTTAGCTCCCCCGGGTGAGGTTCTATGGTCTGGGAGGGGGCCAGAGAAGTCACGCCCAACTTTTCAGGGCAAGGGGTTTTATAGGGAGTGAAGGCGTTTGATTGGGTACTGAGGAGACAAAGCATAAGGCACTTAATTGGACATTGGGACACAGGACATGGACAAGGCAAGCTACTACTAGTGGACAGGCGGGATCTTTGGTGAGCGGGACGCCTCGGGGGAAAATGACCTTGACCTTGACGGGGCAAAGTGCTATCGGGCAAGGAAGTGTTACTGGGCAAGGTTTGTCAGGGCTTTTCGGAAATCTTTGGGCGGGGGTTTCCAGCGGTGGGCTAGGTGTCGGGTGCAGAGTTTGCTTCAGGGGTTGGTGTTGGGGAGGCTATGTGGCGGAGTTAGATGTTGATTGCGGAGTGGTGATGTAATTCCCAGGCGCTGGGAGGGATGGGTGTGTTCCAGCTCCCGGCGAGGCAACCATCCTTACACCATCCCTCCATCATTCTATATTTATGCAGCTGGTCTACTGAGCATAAAAGAAGGACTTCATGTTTTTAATTTTTTTATTGATACGTAATTTTCTACATATTTATGGATACATGTGATATTTTGTGGGATACTTGTGATATTTTGTTACATGCACAGAATGTGTAATGATTGAGTTAAGATATGTAGGATATTCATCACCTCTAGTATTTATCATTTCCATATGTTGGGGACATTTCCAGTCCTCTCTAAGCTATTCTGAAATATACGATATACTGTTGTTAACTATAGTCACCCTACTCTGCTATTAAATATTAGAACTCATTCCTTCTACCTAATAGCATGCTTGCACTCATTAACCAATCTTTCTTTATCCCTTCCCTCCCTGCCCCCAGCACACCCTTCCCAGCCTCTGGTAACCATCATTCTACTCTCTCCCTCTATGAGGTCAACATTTTTAGCTTCCACATATGAATAGCAGCATGTGATATTTCTTTCTGTGCCTAGCTTATTTCACTTACTAGAATGACCTTCAGTTCCATCCATGTTGCTGCAAATGATGATTTCATTCCTTTTCATGGCTGAATAATATTCCATTGTGCATATATAACGCATTTTTAATCAATTTGTCCACTGACAGGTTGATTTCGTCTTTGCTAATGTGAACAGTGCTAAAATAAACATGACAGTGTAGAAGGGTTTCCTTTTTCTGCATCCTTGCCAACATGTTATTTTTTTGCCTTTTTAATAATAGCCTTTTTAACTAGGGTAAGATAATGTCTCATTGTACTTTTATTTGTATTTCTCTGATGATGAGTGATATTGAGCATTTTTTCATATACCTGTGAGCCATTTGCATGTGTTCTTTTGAGAAATGTCTATTCATGTCCTTTGCCCACTTTTTAATGGGATTACTTGTGTTTTTTTGCTATTGAGTTGCTTGAGTCCCTTGTATTTTCTGAATATTAGTCCCTTGTCAGATGAATAGTTTGCAAATGTTTTCTTCCATTCACAGGTCTTCACTCTGTTGCGTCTTTTGTTGCACAGAAGCTTTTTAGTTTAATATAGTCTCATTTATCTATTTCTGTTTTGTCACCTATGCTTTTCAGGTCTTATCCATAAAATCTTTGTCTAGACCAATGTCCTGAAGTGTTTCCCTTATGTTTGCTTCTAGCAGTTGTATAGTTTTGGGTCTTGTTTTGGACTTCACATTTATCCCTATTAAAATTTATCTTGTTAGTCAGCCCAGTGTTACAGTCTCTCTAGCTTCTCATTCCAGCCTTTGGCGATCCTTATTTAGCGTTTCAGTCTATGAACTTGTCCTCGTGAAAGAAGATTTGATCTGTATACCACTCTTGTACTTGGTAAAATGCTCCTGTCACTGCCCTACAATTTTAACGAAAGGAGACTGCCTCGGTCTAGGTTATGAGGGTGAAGAGGAGAAGAGGTAGGATAATAAATAGGGAGTAGTGGGGCCCGTGGTGAACTAAAGTATGTTATGGTGTTTCAGTTCACATTAGTTAAAATAATAACAACAGCATGCTAATCAAATAGTACAAACTGAGTCTTGGCAGGTAGTAGGTAGAAACAGTTGTGTCACCAAGGTGGTATCATACTGCAGTGGTGTTCAAGTATGTTTAAGCTGTCTAAGACTAAATAAGCCCTGCTGCTTTTGACATTTCAAGAAGCATCAATATGCAGTCTATTTTTCATCTTAAGATAGTGCTCAAGATGTAAACCAATCAAAATAGGGCACAAGAAAACAATCAAATGAATCTCCTTGTAAACTGGGTCACACATCTGCTGTTGCTCTCATGAAATGCTACCCAGCAAAGGAATTACAAGGAAGAGCCCCCACTTTGAGGCCATTGCCAAAATTCCTCTTGGCACTGCTGGGTGGTAAATGCAGGCTGGAGAAGGTGCAGAGAAATTTGCTTACGCATCACCAACTAAGTGTTCGACACATGAAGCGAAGTGGTTTCTCAGAAAACAAAACAATTACAACTAATGCACATTAAAAAAAATTCATTCATGACATGTACATATGTATGTATTTATACATATATATGTACACACATATATATGTATGTATTTATACATATATATGTACACACATATATATGCCTTTTACATAATATGAAAACAATAAATATTTCAATGAATGAATAAAGGGAGAGCCTATCCAAAGTGATCTGGGATAAACTCATTGCTATTTTCCCAGGTAATGAAGATGGCTATCTTTGTGCAGAACAGATGCTATGAGATCATGTCTCCAAGAGATGAACCGAGAATGAATTCACTTAAATTATGGTGCTCACAGAGAGGATTTTAGCTTGAACATTTGTTCATATGATTTATGGCACCCTCCATCCGGTGGAGTCAATGCAAAAAAATGAAATGTAATTACAGCATACAGACAGCAGTTTGCTTAAAAGAGAGCTGAAAGTTTGTGGATTTTTTTTTAATGGTACAGGAAACTTATCCTAAAAGGAATAAAAAATCTTTATAAAACATTTGCAACTCATCGGAAGTGTGAGTCTGACCTGTAGCAGATGGGGGAGGGGATGGTACTGGCTGTGACTCAGGAAACCACCAAGGAAATTACTCCACCCCCAGGTCCCTACTCTGTTCCCACCTCCTCCAAGGCTAGCCTCTTCCAGATTCCCTTTTATTTTAGCCTAGCCTTTCCCTTTAGGGAAGAGAGCATTATTAATGTCCTTTCTCCTTGGCAACTCAAGTCTGAGAATTTTAAATTTATAGTCTAAGAACTGTTCTGGTGTTTATAAGGCTCAGGGGGTGTTATTATCAAATCCAATTAAAAACATTCCTTCTGCTAATAAAAAAATCAACACCTTCCCATTAAACTAGGACCCTCCCTTACATTAATTAATGGCTGTTAATACGTTATTTGCTTTCAAGGGTCTCTTGGGTACTGGGCTTCTGAGACAAAGCAGAATCTATTTGGTCAGTGGCTTTGTTTGATGCACATCCCTGATCCCCAGCTTAATTCTAAATCTGAACCTGCATCTCTTAACCTTTCTGTGCCTTGAGATCTTCTCTGGAGATCCAATCCAGAGGGGTCTGGTTAATGGTACTTGTTTGGCAAAGATTTCTAAGATCTGCAGATGAACCTGGCTAATGAATAATAGTAATGCTTTTGATACCCATTGAATGATAATTGGCCCTCTTTGGACCATTTAGGATTCAAATACCTCCACCCAAATCATGACATAAATGGCAGACAGCCTCTGAGGGTTAGATTTAGCTTTTGCTTTTAAATTTGCAAATTGGCACTGCTTCCATCAAAAAAGAAAATACAACAATGAATTGATATCACCTAGCATTAAATAGCATTTTGTATTTTTCAGCATGCTTTCAGATAATACATTATGTAACTCTCAAGCAAACAGCATTTATTTTTCTCAGGAATTTGAAGACAGTAGGATTCCTGAATCCTCAAAACTAATCGTGATCACTTCCGAGACCTGCTGTTGGGTCCATTTTCCGTAGATTTTGTGGTTAAAGATGTGATCGATGATTCTATTTCCTCTCCAAGAGTCAAGTGAATTTATCAGCCTCTCATTCGTGAATTCACCTAAAATAAGGTGCCTGGTCTGGGCATTCAAGCTCAGATTTGGGGGGGCATCCACCCAATTCATCCTCCTTTCCTTGTTACTCAACTACCAGTGCTTTCTTGTCGTTGCTGCTCCTGTGGCTTTAATGGTGGGCATCAGCACTGAAGAGTGGCTCTACAAATGGAAGTGTCTTCCATGAGCGGAGAAAGAGAGTGCTCTGTCACGGAAGCCTCACCTACAGACAATTTATCTAACAAACTCCATTTCCTGCATGCCATTTGCTGATATTTATCTTGTGTGTGGGCTCCCATGGAGGCTTGCCATGAAGGATTGTTCTGTTATAACCCAGAGTCATATTTTTTCCATCGAAATAATGAAGAGGCTTCAGCTTCCTTTCTCTTTTGTTTCCTACTGCCTAGATCATACGTCCAAAATCAGAACGCTTTATTAATATGAAAGTTGCTACCTGTTTTTGTTTTCGTTTGTTTGTTTGTTTGTTTCTGCTTATGAAGGGGCTCTCTGTACTTTCCTACTTAAAAAAGATGTGTTGAATTTGACAAGTGTGGCTCCTTTCTTTTCTCTCCGTCTCTTCCTCCCTCCATTCCCCTCCCCCTCCTCCTTCCTTCCTTTATTCTTTCCGTCCTCTCTTCTTCCTTATTTCTTAGATGTAAATTGTCAGCTTTTTTCTACATCAACTGTGTTTATTTAAAGATTTAAAATAGTAATAA
Organism: Ateles fusciceps; assembly: GCA_036589455.1. Lineage (NCBI taxonomy): Eukaryota > Metazoa > Chordata > Mammalia > Primates > Atelidae > Ateles > Ateles fusciceps. The sequence goes on from JAZHEH010002780.1 coordinate 2,175,694, forward strand.
TAATAATAATAATAATAATGCTGTTCACAGAATCGCTTGACAGGAAAACTGTGCTTTGTCTTAAAATATTTTAAATTAACAGTAACCTAAATAGCACAGGGGACTCTCCATTAAGGAAGTTTCTTCTTTTTTAAAATCATCCAATTGCAAGGCATTCATTTTTTTTTTTTTTTTACATTTCTATGTTAAAGATACGCACTCTAAAACTACATTACCTTAATAATCAATAACTCAGTGGGAGGTCCTAATGGAGAGAATTCGCTGGAGCTACATTCCAGTTGAAGTAGCAAAGGACCACCATAGGCCTGCAGGCTATAATTAGACAACCATAAAACTAGGAGGTAAAGGGTGGCAGACTACATTAGCAGTAAAATGCTAACTTGCAAGTAATAAGTCTCGAATCTTTCATGTCTACTCGAGCGTCACTTATACTTGAACAAGGAAAATGTAATGTTAAAAAACAAATTTACATTTAGGATCCCTAAAGCTTAAGGACTGGTGAAGGTTAGTGTGGCAATGAGAAAACAAATGAATACAAATCTGCACACTTTACAATTTTCACTCAGTGCTTCCCTTCCTTCTTTCTTTTCTGTATGCCCATTTTTTCATCCCCCCTCCAGGGTTTGAGAGACATCACAGAATTTAAACACAGGAAACCAATATAAAAACCCTCTCATGCAAAGAAACAGTGCGTCTGACTTTACATTGTTTCTATTCATGGCTCAATAGTTTTACATTTTCTGATAGTTACTGCCACTGAGACCAAGAAACCAGTTTCTTCAAGAGCATCCATGGACTGTCTGAAGGCCTTGCATTATTGATTTTCTGCTCATAGATTCCAGTTGCTCTGTCAATCAGGACCAGAAATACAAGATGGCAGTTAATAAGCAAAAGGACTGAGCTCCCATGAAGACAACAAAATAATTCAGGAGATCTGATTGAAACAGAAAATGCTAAAATCCTCAGAGAAAAGAAATCAGATAAGCCTTCTTGGAAAGAAAAGTCCATGGTCAACAAAAAGACATGTTATCTTTGTAAGGGAGTATATTCCTGCCAAGTATGTCTGGAATTTGTTCACCGAATTAATTAATTGATGAAAACATTTATTGAGCTTCTCTTAGGCAACATTATCAGCAGTGATGACACAGTGAGGAATATTGTTCTGCTTCTATTGGATAGAAACTTATAGTGTAAACATGTAATTACAAGAAAATGTACTCAGCACTGTAGTTCAGGTAAGTACAGATGGCTTTGTGGGTATAGAGGAGGGAGATTCAGCCTGGGGTGGGGGTGTCAGGGAAGATTTCACATGTGACAGGTGAGTTGCATCTTGAAGAATGCTTAGGAGCTCTCTACAAGCAAAGGGTGTGGGGGAAATGTCAGGCTGAGGACCTAGCATGTGGTAATCACCCAACACTTGCAAGTTCTTATCAATTCAAATTTAATGGACATATAAATTATTGAACAAGGCATTCTTTAAACTAGAGTTATGAACTGAACACACTGCTATGTTGGTTTTAAACTATTTAATGATTTTTGCCTCATCCTATATCAGATGTAATCCCACAGTGTCTAACTCATGCTTTGGTAAAGAAACTGCTCAATAAATATCTGTTAATGGACTGATTAGAGAGAGGAAGGCTGAACATGAACTGAAGGAAGTCATAAAATACCTTCAAGGAGTTATTAACTGTCTTTAGCACCTCTTTATGTGATCTTCAAAATCTAAAAATTATTAAATGGTGAAAAAACTAATATGAATTAGGCAGCAAAGCATCCATTTCAAACCCAACATCTGGAAAATAGGTTTTTCTGCTTTATACAATTTTCTGGTTAAAGAAAATCTAGCCTAAACTCACTATTATTATTACAAATTTTTCAAAGTTGTATTTTTTCAAGTTACTACCATTCTTTTTGGAAAGCACGCTAAGGTTTCCATTGTTTTCTGGACAATCTGACTGGGCTTCCTCCTTCCTTCTCTCTGTGCCGCAGACATAGTGGCTCTTCCAAACACAGCCAAGTGTCTTCCCACTTCAGAGCCTTCTAACAATTTATTTTTTCTTCCTGAAACATTTCCCTCCCCCACAGGGCATCGGAGGTTTATGCAACTGCTGGGAGGTCTGGGGATTCAGTCTGACTGAGCTCAGCCTTTAGCATTAAGGTCTACAAAATTGCTACCATCCCTTGCAAGCTGGCTGTAGCACTGAAGCAAAATGATTTGCAGGCCCTCACCCCAAATCCTCTGTAAACCTTCCCTCAGCAGTCTAACCGGGAGTCTGCAACTGTCACTGGCAAATAACGCTTTCTTCTTCTCTCCTTTCTGTCTTTTACTTATTTTCAGACTCTAAACTCAAGCCATAAAGAGAAAAGGATTCTGGGAATGTAGTTCCCAGTTCTTCTTCTGATAGACTGAAGAGATGCAATAAAAGAGAAGGTAACTAGGTTGAATTGACTGCAGATAACCCAGCACCATGGCCAACCCCTACACATCTTTTGTTTTCACTGAGCATTTCCTGGCTCCTGGACAAGATTATACTCCTGTCATAATGTTTTCTTTATAACACTAAGCACAAATGAAATAGCAGGACTATATCAATAATTATGGGTCAAATATTTTTCTCATCCACTAGAAGAGCCAGTTCTTTGTGTTTACCAAAATATTCTCTCACTGTCTCGCATGAATTAGGTTCTCAGTAAATACTTACTGAAGGAATAAAAGAAGTACCTCAAATTTTCTTCAATGACTTATGCTCTTGCGATACCCACAAGTCATCCTTTCTGAATATTGCAGTGATAAGGTTGTGATATAGATGTAACAAGTGGATAAGACTGGGTTAAACTGATGGTTGCAGGGCAAACTTGCAAATTGTCTTAGAAGTCAACAAAAGTGAGAACATTTGGAATTTTTATCAAAAGTTTTGTAAACATGCGTATCCTTCAACCCAGAAATTCTAAGGATGAATTCTAATGACATTTTAAGCTGTGAAAGATTCACGTATAAGGATTATTCATTGCATTATTCATTATATCTTCTGGAAAGAGATGTCCTTACTTTGTGTTTACACTTTCTCACCTCCCACTTACTTCTTAAACTACTGTTATATGCTTCAGTCCTCATAAACCCATTTGAAAGTATTTGTCGAAGGCTGTTAATGACCCTCTTCTCACCAGTGAACTCCAAGGACATTTTTAGTTTGTACCTTTCTTGACCTCTCAGAGCACTTGACCTGCTGATTGTTTTCTCCCTCTTAAACATCCTCTTCTTTTGGCTTCTAGTACTTGGCTTTACTTCTGCCTCTTTGACCACCCCTTCCTAGTTCTCTTGTGAGAGAGCCTCTCTTTCTTCACTTTCTGGTTCTGCCCTAGAATATCTTTTCTTCTAGCTTTCCCTGGCCAGGTTTGTTTCCCATTATTTGAAATACCTTCCATGTACTGAAAAAGCTCAAGTCTCTACCTCTAGACTGAAAGGATCTCAAAATATGCAATTGGCTACTGGACATCTCAAACCCTGTGTTTATCTAAAACCGAATATGCCATTATTCCCAGCAAATGTGCTTCATTTATTTGTTCAACCAAAACCGAGAGTATGTGTGTGTGCTTGTAAGTGTGTTACGGAAATGAAGATGAAGAATCTTTTTATTTACTTTCAGGAAGGCAAGCTAATCAGTATCAGAGCATATGTGGTCCAGTGACTATTTTTTGAAATCTAGTCCTGTTTTTCTCAGAATTAGTAAAATTTATGCCAGATTTTGGCAATAGAATTACCATTAATTTTTTTAAGTGTTTTGGATTTTAAACCCCTTTCTTTCCTGAAATCTTTTCAGATGTGTTTGTATAGTACCGTTAGAGGTTTGTACCATTGGAACAAGAATCCATATACATCACAATTAATGGTTACAAAATTCCAAAATATAGAAATACCAGACATTATTTAATTGTTCTCTTATTTCTCCTTTCTAATAAAAGAGGGGTTTGGAAATATTCTAGTGGATCGAGGGTCCAGGTGAGTTAGGCTGTAGTCAGTGAAGTCTTCACTGTATATTAATGTTCATGACACTTAAAATATTTGATTTGAAAAAAAAATTCTAGAAGGAATATATTTACCTGTATTTGTATGTTCTTTTCAAAGAGATTTGCATCCATCTTCTGGAAAAATCTGTCAAAAATGAAATAGAGCATTATCTTTTAAGGATTGCAGGATTATTCTGTGCTCTATGAAGAAAGGGCTTCATATTATGTAATTATGGGATGTTTTACTCTGCTTTGGTTGAAGATTAGGGATGGATAGTTTTCAAGATGGTTTTGTCTTATTGACCTTTCGTAAGTCAGGTCAAATAAGAATATATCTCTGAAAGTTTGAGGACAAAGGAAGACGGTAACTTATTTTCCAAAGGAGTATGACTTCAGCTTGATTCATTTGAATAATAAGTGATGTTTTAGGATGAGTTTTAGTATGCTTAAAGGGCTGAACATCCTGTTCTGCTGCTTGCCTTCATTTAGAATGAAAAAAAACACCAAATATCTGCATTTGTTTTAAAGCAAAACTAAACTCTTATTTGCCCCCCCACTACCTCTGCCTACCATCCACTTTTGCTCCTCAGTGACCTTTTTCTGACTTGCGATGGTGCCTTATACAATTAGCATATAAATAGTGAAATGTCTATTCTCTTAATCAGGTTAGGCATTTGTTATGAATATATAAAAGTATAGAATATGAACCATCCTTCAAGATGAAAAGAGTCTTATTGAGAAGAGATCATACATGTATGAAATAAATGGAAGATAACTTAAATAAATTGGAGATCTTAAGCCTGGAGAAAGACAGACAAGTAGCAGAGAGATGGGAAGGTTTGGCATCATAAATATTGTAATGACAGTCATGTTGAAACAGTGATTTAACTTGCTTTTTTGAGTACCAGAGGTAGAACTAACAAATGGGGGGGAAATTGTAAAAAGGTATCTTGGAATTTTAAATTATAATTGACCTGCGAGCAGTGTTACTGGCCTGGCTGAGTTTCTTGTCTCTTACTTCGTTCAAGGAGACTTGTTAAAAACCATTTAATGCTGTTATGGAAGGGATCCAAGAGTGAGATGGGGAGGTGGACAGGCAAACCTTTAAGATTCATTCTGATTCTGAGAGTCTATGTATGCACTATTTTCAAGGTAGAGCTGACCGAATTTTCTTATAGTTAGATAATATACGATATAGAAAATGCAGAATTGTAGCATTGTTTTAACATTTAACAGGGAAATCTCCTTTATTTATTTAAAGTCAACTGATTGTAAATGTTAACCACATCTACAAACTGCTATCACAGCCACACTAACATTACTGCTTGGTTAAATAACTAGGTACTGTAGCCTAGCCAAGCTGACGTAAAACTATCCGTCACAGCCACTATGCTAATATCTTTCTGGCCAGAAAATCTGAAGTTATCATATCTTCTTTCTCATGAAATTTTGTCATGCTTTTATCCTGGAAAGGAATACAACAAAAGTTGGTATTTAATGGAGGTAGAATCAATGTAAACGGGTACTCAAGAAAACATGCAAAGCCTCCATAATTTTGTCCAGAGTAGGCTTTGGTAAATAAAGTTGGCAATTGATAAACCATTTGCACACTTTCCAAGTCATAGCTATGGATGGATTTGTTCCTATTCATCCTATTTGTGTGTGTGTGTGTGTGTTTGTGTGTGTGTGTGTGTGAGAGACATGGATGGCTTGAATTATGCATAACATTTTTATCTGAGTGGCATAACCCCACTGTAACCCTCTGTAAGCTGTCTAGGGGGTGGTAGATATTAGCAAAACCTCACTGTCTTTGTGTCTTTAATATGTTACATTAATATCACAATATTAACTGCAGTAGCCTGTTATTGCCACATAACAATTTTGAAATCACCATTTTCACTCATGTGTGTCTTGCCTAACTTTGGCTATAGGTCGTGGGTCACTTCACATCTGCCCTGTGTTCCTACATACTTCTGCTACTGGTGGACTATATTGTTAGGCTTTGTGGCTCCACCCAAATCTCATCTTGAATTATAAGCCCCATCATCCCCACATGTCAAGGGAGAGAGCAGAAGGAGGTAATTGGATCATGGGTGTGGTTTCCCCCATGCTGTTCTCATGTTAGTGAATTTTCACAAGATCTGATAGTTTTATAAGTGTTTGGTAGTTCCTCCTGTATTCATTCCCCTTCCTGCTGCCTTGTGAAAAAGGTTCCTTGCTTCCTCTTCATGTTCTGCCATGATTGTAAGTTTCCTGAGACCTCCCTAGCCATGCTGAACTATGAGTCAATTAAATCTCTTTCCTTTATAAATTTCCCAGTCTTGGGCAGTTCTTTGTAACAGTGTGAAAACCAACTAATACATGGACTATGTGAGACATGTCTATCTCACAGTTATAGCAAAAGAGCAAGGAAGGAAAGTGAAAAAATGGGATGCTTCTCTAAGCATGGTGCTGACTGATATACTGTCCCTTCTACTCTTTTTTATTGCTTGTTTGTTTTTTAGAGACAGGGTCTTGCTCTGTTATCCAGACTAGAGTACAATGGTGCAATCTTAGCTCACTGCAACCTTGAACTCCTGGGCTCAAGTGATTCTCCCACCTCAGCATTTTATTGGCAGTATAAGTCATGTCAATAGGGTGGAAATGTATATTCTTCCTCAAGTGGGGAAAACTGCGAAGTTACATGGCAAAAAGCATGGATACAGGGAGAAGTGAAGAGTTGTACAAATAATTTAATGTATTATGTTCTTTTTTGATTTTAGAGAGAGTCTTGCTCTATCTCAGACTGGAGTGCAATGGCACCATCTCACTCACTGCAACCTCTGACTCCCTGGTTCAAGCGATTATCCTGCCTCAGCCTTCCGAGTAGCTGGGATTAAGGCAGGCACCATCATACCCAGCTGATTTTTGTATTTTTAGTAGAGACAGGGTTTTACCATGTTGGTCAGGACAGGCTGGTCTCAAACTCCTGGTCTCATGATCCACCCAGCTCGGCCTCCCAAAGTGCTGGGATTATAGGCGTGAGCCACTGTTTTACGTTCTCGATTATGAATAATTGGCATTTTTTTATTTTTGCAAAATGGTTTTTTAAAAATTATAGTTTAAGTTCTGGAGTACATGTGCAGATCATGCAGGTTTGTTACATAGGTATACATGTGCCATGGTGGTGGCTTGCTGCATCCATTGCCCGTCATCTACATTAGGTATTTCTCCTAATGCTGTCCCTCTGCAATCCCCCCCACCCCCTGCTATTCCTCCCCTAGACCCCCACCCACCAGGCCCTCGTGTGTGATGTTCCCCCTCCCCTGTGTCCATGTGTTCTCATTGTTCAACACCCACTTATAAGTGAGAACATGCAGTGTTTGGTTTTCTGTTCTTGTGTCAGTTTGTTGAGAATGATGATTTCCAGTCTCATCCATGTCCCTGCAAAGGACATTAATTCATCCTTTTTTATGGCTGTGTAGTATTCCATGGTGTATATGTGCCACATTTTCCTTGTCCAGTCTATCATTGATGGGCATTTGGGTTGGTTCCAAGTCTTTGCTATTATAAACAGTGCCACAATGAATATACGTGTGCATGTATCTTTATAATAGAATGATTTATAATCCTTTGGGCATATGCCCAGTAATGGAATTGCTGGGTCAAATGGAATTTCTATTTCTAGATCCTTGAGGAATTGCCACACTGTCTTCTACAATGGTTGAACTAATTTACACTCCCACCAACAGTGTAAAAGTTTTTCTATTTCTGCACATCCTCTCCCGCATCTGTTGTCTCCTGATTTTTTAATGATCGCCATAATTATGAATAATTTTCTATGGCTGCTGTAACAAATTATCACAAACTTGGTGGCTTAAAACAACATAAATGTGTTCTCTTGCCTTTATAGAGGCGAGAATTCTGAAATCAGTTACACTGAGTTGAAATCGAGATTTGCAGTGTGAAGGCCCTTCTGGAGGATCTGAAGAAAGTGCATTCCTTCCCTCTTCCACCTTCTGGTGGCTGCTGGTATACCTTGAATTGTTGCCCTCTCTTCTCCAGTCTCTGCCTCAGTGGTCACATTGCCTTCTCTTCTCTTCTTCTATGTTTGACTTCTCATCTATGTGGACTCTGCCTCCACCTCTCTTTTCAAGGACACATTTGATTGAATTTAGATCCCATCTTGATAATCCAAGATATTCTCTCCATCTCAAAACACTTAATCCTATCTTTTTCATATAAAGTAATGTTCAAAGGTTCCAGGGATTAGGATCTGATGTCTTTGGAGGATATTTTTCAGCCTACCACAGATAGTAGTAGTATTCATAAAAGGCTTACAGTATATAAGACACTAATCTAAGTATTAATTCATTTGTATCTCAAGATAGCCCTTGATGTTGTTTCGGTCATTATCCTCACTTTTCGAGGAAGCTAAAACAAAGAGAAATAAAAAAACTTGTCCATCTAGTAGAGCCAGGATTTCGCTCCAGAGTCTCTCTTCATTACTGCACTGTACTGCTTCTCAGCATTGCTTATGTATCAACAGAAATTTAGATGGAAACCACGGCCTCTAACTGTGGGACTTTTAATGGTGAGCTTTTAATATCATTATGCAGTTAGCTTCTTGTACTCAGAAATATATAATGAGCTCCCAATAATTTCAGAGAATGGCAAAAAAGAATATCTAGGATGCTGTCAGCAATTGCTTCAAAACTACTGGAGTGGGATTAATGAACATACTACTGGGTGATAGTCCAGTAACCAAATGCTCAGCAGTACTTTGTAGTCTAGAACATTTCTATTTTACAAGGCTTCTTCTCCTCACAATGACTAAGAAATTCTGATGAGTGCTTGATGACGTTTGTGTTCTTGCTCCCTGCAGAAAGCTGCAGCCAAGGAGTCTTAATAAGCACAATATAATAGGAAACAAAGTCTGAGTGATAATGATGGTTAGGTTATTATATACTAGTCATTTAGAAGACGAATGTGTTTCTTTAAACACACACATTTTCTTAATGACTAAAATGCTGAGATTTTTAAGCTTAGCTTCTGATCTACTCTCCAAAAGAGGCATGTTAGCTACATGTATCATTATGTTTGCTATTTTGGTCTAAATCCAACAATATCTAATTTATTATGTTATTAGGAACCCTAACATTGCACATGGAGGGATGAATCCAACCACATTTATTATGACCTCCAGTGATTTTAATATGTCTCCAGTGATTTTTCTAAATATTTTTTACATGCTTTGCTAAGAGTTTCCTCCTTTTGGTCTTTTAGCCCACATTTTTGTTTTTTGTTTTCTTTTTTTTTTTTTTTTTTGAGACAGAGTCTCACTCCATCACCAGGCGCCAGGCTGGAGTGCAGTGGCGTGTCCTCGGCTAACTACAACCTCTGCCTCCCGGGTTCAAGTCATTCTCCTGCCTCAGCCTCCCGAGTAGCTGGGATTACAGGCTTGTGACACCACGCCTAGCTAATTTTTGTATTTTTAGTAGAGACAGGGTTTTACCATGTTGGCCAGGCTGGTGTTGAACTCCTGACTTCGTGATCCGCCTGCCTTGGCCTCCCAAAGTGCTGGGATTACAGGCATGAGCCACTGCACCTGTCCAGCCGCATGTGTTTTAGGAACACTAATTGGCACATATTTTAATCATTTGTCCTCAATCAAAAATATCTATGTATAGATATCTTATTTCCAAATGGCTTTGTTGATTTTTTTAGGTATGCCAAAGATTTGCCATTAGACATTAAAAGCCACTATTATGTTTTTTTCTCCACTAATAAATACATTTAGATGTATAAGCTTTAAATAGATTCCCGACTTATCAAAACTAAATTCTTAAGTCTGCTAAACTGACTTAACAGTAAAAATCACATTGTCATTTAAGTTTCTAGAAGTTGGGACAAAAGCCAGTTGCCAAGGTATAAGTAATAAACTCAAAGCAAGACCCTTTCTTTTCATTTTTCACTTTCTACCACTTTGTTAGAGAACTGTCATTTGGATTAATCCTAAAGAAAAGTAGGAAGGAAGATCGAGGCTTATAATTAGATTTTTACCATAGATAAAACTGCCAAAAATTAAAGATGATATTTGAAAAATGAAATTATGGGAGCGTTATATCTATTTCCTGAATATATTGCAGGCACAGAGAAAAACGAGTAAAATATTAGGAAATTTAGGACGTACATGTGTGTAGTGGAAAGGTAATATTTGAATGTTTCAGGAGTGCTGGCTGCCTGCCAATGATGATTACATAAATCCTCAAGCCAATATTATAGTAAACTAAGCTTATTCACATCTTAGGATGCTAGAACCTACTCTCATTCCCTAGCCTAGAATAATCTAATCTCGGATAGTCATATGGCCCTATCCTTCCTTCAGGTTTCTGCTCTAATCCGATCTCCCCAAAGAGTCTCTCCTTCCTTTTTCTTAAAATTTGAACTTTATTTAAATGTTTTAATTGACAAATTATATAATTTGTGAGGTACAATGTGATGTTTTGATATAATTTGCACTGTGGAATGATTAAATTGGGCAAATTGACAAATCTATCACCTCACATATTTTTCATTTTTTGAAAACGTTTAAAATCCACTCTTTTAGCAATTTTTAAATATACAATGCATTATTATTTATTATAGTTAGAATTCTGTGCAATTGATCATTAAAGTGTATTTCTAGCCTAACTGAAGTTTTATACCTTTCTATCAATATTTCCCCCTTTCCCCATCTTACCCTCTCCTCCAGCCTCTGGTAACTATCATTCTACTTTCTACTTTCATGGTGAAAATGTAAATTAGTATAGCCATCATGCACAGTATGGAGGCTTCTCAGAAAACTAAAAATAGAATTATGATATGATCTAATAATCCCACTTCAGGGTATATATCCAAAGGAATTAAAATTGGTATGCTGAAGAGATATCTGCACCTCTCTGTTCATTAAAGTATTATTTACAAAAGATATGGAAGCAACCTAGGTGTCCATCATCCTCAGATGGATGGATACCGAAAATATGGTATATGTACACAATTAAATACAATTTAATCTTTAAAAGAAGGAAAAATCTGTTCTTTGCAATAACATAGATGTACCTTAAGGACATTATGCTAAGTGAAATAATCCAGGCACAGAAAGACAAATACTCTGTAATCTCAGATGAGATCTGGTGTGCTCAGGTAGTATGGCCACAGAAGTGCACAGTCTCATATGTGAAATCCAAAACAGAGTGCTTTTTTGACAATCCTATCAAAAGGAGCAACCCCTGCTGCTCTCTCTGTCTCTGCTTGTTTTATCTTCTTGGCATTTATCAGTACTTCATTTTATATTATGTGTTTATTTGTTAATTATTTGTTTATTTTCTCTCTCCCTCCTCCCCTAGACCAGGATTTGGTACAGAGTGGGTGTCCAATACATATTTTCTATTCTCACTATGCTCCCATCTCCTGCTTTCCTTAAAAATACACACTTTGTTTGTTTGTTTGTTTCAATTGCTTATGTACAGACACTTTACTAAATGTACATTTGAAGCATTTTTTAAATTCAAGAATAAATAACCAGAAGTAAAATGAATTGTTCAAGGTCACATTGCTGTTAATAATTGTGGAGGGTCATTTACCCTACTTGCAAGCTAAGTTAGCTGGCCATAGTTTCATGCATGCTGACAGAAGACATGAGACTCTTGATTCAGAAACAAAGGACTTTATTTTCATGGCATAGCCAGCAGAACGAGTATCAAGTTTGTATTAGTTCCCTTTGTGCTCTCCCTCAATCCACCAGCCTCATGGAAGTGATGTGGGGTTGCCCAAGTTGATGTTGTATGTACAGGAAGTAAATCTGTGTCACAGCTGAGGAACTCTGAGCTTAAAGAATTTGAATATTTTAATGAGTAGTAAGCAAACCTGACCTCTGTTCCAGAACAGTCACTATTGTTATCATCCAATATAAAACATACTTGGAAAGATTAGAGTAGATTGTGCCACTCCTCACAAGACGGGAAGAAATGCTAGGGATCCATGGGGAATTGTCTTCCAACATTTGTCAGTTATTAAAAATGTGAGTGCTATTCCTAACTCTTAATTTAATGTTCAGAATATAGTTAGTACTCAGTGAAAGTCAAATATTCTCATTTGACATATTGCCTTTGCAGCTTTGAATTTCTGCTTTATTTCTGAAAATGTGTGCTGTGAATATTGGGATAGGTTTATGTTGGTGAAACTGTTATACGAGAAAAAATATCAGTTGTGATCTAATCAAAGTTGAACTCTATTCTGAACACATTGAGAAAGGAATCCCCATTACAACAAATCACTAAATGAATATAGATATATCATGAACATTACATATCTTGTAAAACAAAATAAACTCATGTAATTGTACAGTGGAGACTGTCAAGACCATCTTACCCCAGTTTGCCCTCCTTCCCCAGTTTTGCCAGTTTGCTTGTGAGGAAATGAGTTGAGGGACTAGGTCACTTGTCCACTGTCATATTGAGATAAAAGCAAAGTGGGGAATGTGATAGGCATGATGTAGTAGTGTGCTTGTAGCAATAACTTGAGTCTTATCTTTTCATACTGAATTTTAAAGAGATTCTCAGTATAACTGGTTTGATTTAATTGCCTCTGTACTTATCCAGGAGAGTGAGGGACGGCCCAGGCCTGAAGTTGATGAAGTTGAGATGAATTGCAAGGAAAGCCAGTGGCTGTGTGAGGTTAAGAATACAGATTAAAACGATGGGAAATCTTAACAGCATCAATTAATCAATACTTATCTATTGAGTGGAAAACAGTACATCATAGTAGGTGTAAACTCTGGAGTCAGATTTGGGTGTGAATTCCTACTTGATTTAGCTTTTCAAAGTTATTTAATAGTGTGTTGCCTCAGATCATATATAGTTTAGACATAGTAGTTATATCTTTATTATAGGATTAGATGATAAAATGCATACATACTGCTTAGCAAAGTTCATACATAGCGAACACTTAATATTGTTAGGATCATTTATATAGTTACGTACCCTAGATTTAGGGTGAATGTCATCTACTGGTCCTTCTAGATCCTTTCCCTAGCCTTCTCTGTCTTGCTCTCTGCACTTAGAGAAATAAGCCATTTTTGTTCTTTCAGTGAGTGACTTTGAGTTCAGCACGGGGGAACCCTGGTAGGGGGTTGAGAAAGGGAGGAAAGGACCACTATAAGCTGACTGTGAAATCCATAAAAAGTCTTAGCTTCTGTCAGGCTATCCTTTTCACATTGTCCTCTGTACTTCAAAGTTCTGGTAACGGCCTCCACCTCCTTGCCCACCACCTACAGTGAGGCCCACTAATACTGGTCACGGGGCATTCTATTGCCCTGTGTGGTCTCCTTAAGCCTTGCTCCCACTTTTATGAAGAGTCTTTTTATTCAACTCTCCTCAAATTATCTTAATCTGAATGTGCTCTCCAATTCTTGCTGATGCATCATTTTCCCATTTGCTCTTTAAAACAACTCCATGTGTTATATATAATTTTCATTGAACATGTGAAGCTGCTGAGGCTTAGGTGAATTAAACTAATTTCCAAAGACAATTGACTAATAAATGACCATGTCAAGAACAGAATCCAGTTCCAAAGCCCATGACCATTTTTTTTTTTTGAGATGGAGTCTCGCTCTGTCACCCAGGCTGGAGTGCAGTGGTGTGATCTCAGCTTACTGCAACCTCTGCCTACTGAGTTCAAATGATTCTTCTGCCTCAGCCTTCTGAATAGCTGGGATTACAGGTGTGTGCCTCCACACCTGGCTAATTTTTTTTTTTTTTTAGTAGATACAGGGTTTTACTGTGTTAGCCAGGATGGTCTCGATCTCCTGACCTCATGATCCACCCACCTCGGCCTCCCAAAGTGTTGGGATTACAGGCGTGAGCCACCGCACCTGGCCACCCATGACCATTTTAATATGCCATGTTTATGTCCTTCTAGCACATTCCCTAGATTATATTCAATGGTAAGACTGTTTTATTGCTCTTAGTGTCTAGTCATATTACATTCCAAGTACATGGCAGCTATTCAGTAAATATTTTTAAAACTCTCTATCAAATGTAATTTAAATTTGAAGATTATTTTTAGAGAGGCACAAATACCACTTCAGCAATATTGCATTTCATGTCACATAATTTGAACATACTGTTTTATGGTCTGACAATAATCTTACTACTTAAGCATTGGCTGCCAAAGAACAATACACTGTTCACGAGGAAACGCTGTTGGTGGGTTGCAGGCGAAAGAGGAGGATGACTTCATGAGTAAGTCTGGAGAACTATTCTGCTGATTTCACTTTTAAAAAATAAATTTTATTGTATATATTTAAAGTAAACAACATGACATTGTAAGATGCATATATACACACACATATGCATATATATTAAAATGGTTACTACTGTGGGACAAATTCATCATCTCATATAGTTACTCAGTTTTTTTTTTGTTTGTTTGTTTTTTTGCCCTGTCGCATGCGCAGTTATAGTCCATGCATTTAGCAGAAATTCGGAATACAATACATTATTATTAACTATAGTTCTCATGTTGTATATTAAATACATTCGATATTTCAACTCTTTCATCCTACATCTTTGCTACTCTATATTCTTTGGCCTACATATCTCCATTTTCTTTCCCCAACCCTGATCCTGGTAAGCACTGTTTTTATTCTCTGTCTCTATATGTTGGACCTTTTTTTTTTTTTTTTTAAATTCTCCATATATGTGAGATCATGCAATATTTTTCTTTTTGTGTCTGGCTTATTTCACTTAGCATAATGCCTCCAGGTCCATCCACTTTGAGGCAAATGGCAAGATCTACCCCCTTTGTTAAGGTAGAATAACATATACATATGCACACACGTCTATATATACACATGCACACTACTGCTTTTTTATCCATTTGTTCATTGACAGACACCTGGATTTTTTTTCTATATCTTGACTATTGTAAGTAATGCTACAATGAACACAGGAATAGAGTACAGAGGCTTTACTAGGAGGTGATTTTATTGCCTTTGGGTGTGTACCCAGAAGAGGGATCGCTGGATTATGTGGTAGTTCTATTTTTAATTTCTTTAGGAACCTCCATATTGTCTTCCATAATGGCTGCACCAATCTATATTCCCACCAACAATATATGAGAGTTTCCTTTCATCCACCTTTGCCAACACTTGTTATCTGTTGTCTTTTTGATAATAATTATCCTAACAGGTATGAGGGGGTATCTCATAGTGAGTTTGATTTGCATTTCCCTGATGACCAGTCATGTTGAGCACATTTTCATATACTTCTGACCATTTTATGTCATCTTTGGAGAAATTACTATTCAAGTCCTTTGCTCATTTTTAATAGGGTTATAGATTTTCTTACTGTTGACTTATATGAGTTCTTTATAAATCTTGGATATTAACCCTTTACCTCATATATCATTTGGAAATATTTTTTACCAGCCTGTAGGATGTCATTTCATTTTGTTTATTATTTCCTTTGCTGTGCAAAAACTTTTTAGTTTGATGTAGTCCCATTTATTTATTTTTGCTTTTGTAGCCTGAGGTTTTGGTACGACATCCAACAAATTATTGCCAAGGCCAATGTAAAAGAGCTTTCCCTCTATGTTTCCTTTCAGGAATTTCACGGTTTCAGGTCTGATATTTAGGTATTTTATCCATTTTGAGTTAATGTTTGTGTATGTTGTTAAGATAAGAGTCCACTTTCATTCTTTCCCAGCACCATTTATTGAAAAGACTATCTTTTTTCATCATGTCTTTTTGGCATTTATGTCAAAACTTCATTGGCCATTTATGTTTGGATGGGTTTCCAGAACTTCTATAGTGTTCCACAGCTCTACGCGTCTGTTTTTCCTCCCATACTATACTGTTCTGGTTACTATAGTTTTGTAATATAATTTTAAATCAGTAAGTTTGATGTCCCTCATTTTTTCCCCCCAGAATTGCTTTGACTATTTGGGGTCACTTGTAGTTCCACACAAATTTTCAGGATTTTTTTTTCTATTTCTGTGAAAAATGCCATTGAGATTTTGATAAGGATTACATTGAATGTATATATTGGTTTAGGCAGTATGGACATTTTAACAATATTAATCCTTTTGATGCATAAACATGGACTATCTTTTTATTTATTTGTGTCCTTTTCAATTTTGTCCTCAATGTTTTGTAGTTTTTAGTATATAGGTCTTTCACCTTCTTGGTTAAATTTATTCCTAAGTATCTTTTTTTGATGCTATTGTAATGGGGTTGTTTTCTCAATTTCTCTTTTGACTAGGTTATTTTTTGTGTCTAGAAATACCACAGATATTTGTATGTCGCATTTATGTATGTATGTATGTATTTATTTATTTATTTTGAGATGGAGTCTTGCTTCGCTCCCCAGGCTGGAGTGCAGTGGTGCGATTTCAGCTCACTGCAACCCCTGCCTCCTAGGCTCAAGCTATTCGCATGCCTCAGTCTCCCAAGAAGCTGGGACTACAGGCATGAGCCACCACACTCATGACTATGAGATTTGAGTGGGAACATAGCTCCAAACCATGTCAATTGCCAATGGACAATGGTTTAATCAATCATGCCTACATAAATACCCAAAAGGACTGGCTTTGGAGAGCTTCCAGGTAGCTGAACACATGGAGGCTTGTAGGAAGGTAAACAAGAACTCATCCACGTGCTGGGAGAGTGGAGCATCTCAGCTCCACTGGGAGAGAGGCTGCTGTACTCAGGACCCTTCCAGACCTCTTCCCATATATCTCTTCATCTGGCTGTTTATTTGTATTTTTAAAAATATTTTTTGTAATAACCTGGTACGCATCAGTACTTCCCTAAGTTCTGTGAGCCACTCCAACAAATTAATCAAACTTGAGGAGGGGGATGTGGGAACTCCAGTTTACAGCTGGTCGGTCAGAAGCATAGGCAAAATAATATGGAGCTTGTGATTGACACTGGGTGGGGGGAGAAGTCTTGAGGACTGAGCCTTCAACCCGTGGGAGTTGACACTTTTTCCAGGAAGACAGTGTCAGAATTGAATTGGAAGACACCCGTTTGGTATCTGCTGCAAAGTTGATTGCTTGCTTGGTGGTAAGGAGTATCCCCCCCATACACATACATACATGTTGTCACAGAAATTTTCTGTGTTAATTGTTGTTGAGAGAGAAAATAGATAAAACACTTTGAATTTTGTGTGTTTTTCTTCTCAGACTTGGCGTCTCTAAAATGTAAAGAACTCTGGGACTCTGGATGCAGATGAAAGAGGTGGATTTTTGTTTTGAAAGAAGCTGAGGGAGGGAGGTGGATGCGTTTTGCTATGTTCTGAATTTAGTTTTTTTCCTGCATTGTAGAATCTGATTTCCCACAGAAAAGTTCAGCATCTGTTTTGTGATTTGATGAATGGCTTTGAGCTGTTAATTTAATTGCTTCCTAGTAAGACACTAATGACCTTTTTGTTCCACTAAATACTAGTGTGTTTAGTTATAAATTAACCATAACTAAACACTTGGAGCTCCAATACTTAACAATTCATATTGCGCAGGTTCAGGCTGCAGCAACCAGGGTTGGTGTTATATATGACCTGTGGATTTTGCTTCCAAAATCTGTCATATGTGGAAAGGCCGTTAAATTTCTCATAACAGCCAATTCAGAAAAAAGCCCACTGCAGTATAAGCAGACAGAGGAGAAGAAAATAGAAAAATATCTCAACACCTCTCGAGGTCTGAGAAATCTCATTTGACATTTTCAGCTTCGGAGCTGGAGACCTGGAGTTTGGATGTTTCCAGTCCCAACTACCTCGTAATTGCTTATTCTCTGGATAGCCACCAAGCATGGGTGGGAGTAAGGGAATTCAGCTAAAAGTTTGGGCGTCCACATCTATCGATCACCAGGTTTCATATTTTCCTTCAAGAGTGAGAATATCTTTATATATTTCATGGGAATAAACATTAATTCAGCACTTCTCCAGCTCTTCTCATGTGGCTATTGAGTGTTGATTTGATTGGTTATTGAAATTAGGGCCTTGGAGCTCCCACTGAACTTTAATTGGCTTCCTCTTGGAATACTGCCAAGTAAGATCTTCTCCCAAAGGCCCCCAACTAAACAGGGAGGCCAGGGAAGGTCTGGGTCTGCCTTTGGCAACTAGAGTAATGCAATTGCTTGGGACGTCTACATCATCAGGAGATTTATTCCCTGCCTTCTTTGAAATAGCACTTTCTCACTAACTAGGAATTCTCCCAAAGCTCCAAGATAAATATTTTTGGAAACCTTATAATATTTGATTTCCTCAAAATTGAGACAAAGATAAGGTGCATATTCAGGAAGGAAAAAGGCAGGAATCTCACTCTCCACTCCTAGCTGAGGCATATTTGGTTTCCAAACTGCTTACAAATGGAACAGCTGCAAGAAATTGAAAGTGAGCTGAAGCTGGAGTGAAAGGATTGCATTGCTCCTCCATTTCCAGGACTCAGGGAGAGCTACAGCATGGAATTTGGACCTCCCACACGTGCTCCTGATTTTTATAGCAAAGCCTGTATGAGAGCCAAGGGACACCTTCACCAGAAGGAGCAGGGATTTTATAAAATTGAAGATTTGTGATAGTGATGTTAAAGAGGAAGAAGGAAAAAGTGTGTAAGCCAGAACTTGAGTTCTTTTTTAATCACTCCCATCCTAAACAACAACAACAACAAAAATGTATTTAGCCTTTCAATTACTGTATTATGCTTTAGGTAAAAGGATACCTTATTACTGAGATTAAATTTGAATCTTTTACAGGAAGCCTGTAAGGATTGATATTGCTAAACTTTGGGCTCTCTATATCTTTAGCTATTAGAAAAAGAATATGTAAGCACTTTTTAAAATAGTGATTTAAATTTTTCATTTTTCTGGAAAGATGTGTTTCTAACCTTAGAACTTGCTCATAGCTCTTCATGTTAAGCATGGCCATGACGTTCATGTTAAGAATGGATTTTAATGTCTCTCAAGGTGAAACTCGACATTGAACATGCAAATCCCTGACATCAAATTCATCAGCCAATACTGTTAGCTCAACCTTCAGAATAAACCCAGAATTAGATGCTTCTCACTACCCTCACTGATGCCATTTTTGTCTGAGCCACCATTGCCTCTTACAATCAGTTCCCAGTTGGTCTCCCTGAATCTAATTCTGATTCCCTTCAGTCTTTTTGTCAAATCATATCTCAAGGCAGATGAAGTTACTCTTCTCCTCAATACCTGGTAAGAGCTTTTTATACCACTCAATGCTAAAGTCTTATGGTTTCCAAGATCCTACCTGGCCTTCTCCCTATCCCTTCCTTATTCTTTCTCTTTGATCTCCAGTCAGTTTTTATCCAGCTATGCTGGGTTCCTTGCTGAAATGCAGCCAACAGTCTAGGAAGACTAAGGTGGGTTGTTGGCAGGAGAAAGTAATTAAGAGAGCTGTGTAGAGAAAAGAGCTGTAAAGAGAGAGGGGAGAGCCATGGATAATGACAGAGGGTTCCCTGGATTACCCATCAGAGTACTGCTCAGAGTAAACATGTGAGGACACTACCTGAGGCCAGGGAAAGGACTTGTCAAAGGGAATGGAAGGAATAGTATCCAGTGCTGACAAAAAGCTAGAAATAGCCAGACTGGAAAACTTCATATTTTATGGAACACTGTTTAGAGCCCTTATCAGGGTCTTAACTTAGTACTAAAAAATAATTAGCTCTCAACAAAATGCTACTCTTGTCCCACATAACAGATCTTAAAGAAAGACCTGAAAAAAAATTATTTCAAATAAATTAACTGCATTG
The DNA here is from genome assembly GCA_036589455.1 of Ateles fusciceps. Lineage (NCBI taxonomy): Eukaryota > Metazoa > Chordata > Mammalia > Primates > Atelidae > Ateles > Ateles fusciceps. The sequence goes on from JAZHEH010002780.1 coordinate 2,195,491, forward strand.
CAGAACCAAGTATAAGAATATTTATACAATATAAAAAGTTTAGCACTGAAAAAGGTAAAATCACAATATCTAGCATTACTCAAAGATCAGCATAAAAGAGGCAGAAAAATATGACTTTGAATAAGAAAATTCAATCAAAACTCATCTAGAACTGACACTGGTATTAGAATTGCAGACAAAGACATTTAAACATCTATTATAATTGCGTTTCATTTATTCAAAAGGCAAAATAGCACATAGAAGTCATGAGATGGACTTAAATCTAAGAGAAAAAACTATATCTGATGTAGAAATGGAACATATTTGGGACCAGAGGAATCAGAGCAAGATGGCTGAACAGGAGCCTCCAGTGATTTAACTCCAACGGGAATACCAAATTGAACAACTATCCACACAAAAAAAGTGCCTTCATAAGAACCAAGAGTAAGGTGAGCAATCACAGTACCTGGTTTTAACATCATATTAAGGCAAGAGGCACTAATGAAGATAGGAACGACAATCTTGAATTGCCTATACCCTACCTCCCACCTGACAGCAGCTGCATAGCACAGAGAGAGAATTTATGAGTTTAGGGGTGGGAAGATTCAGTAATTGTGTGACTTCGCATTGGAACTCAGTGCTGCCCTGTCACCATGGAAAGCAACATGGAGCAGAACTCAGCTAGGGCCCATGGAGGAAGCATGTAGACCAGCCTCAATGAGAGGTAAATTGCCCATCCTAGAGGTTGGAACCTGAGTTCTAGCCAGCCCCACCACTTTGGGCTAAGGAACTCTGGGGTCCTAAATTAACGTGAAAGGCAGTCTAAAGCAAAAGGACTGCAATTTCTGGGCAAGTCTTGTTTCCATGCTGGGCTTGGAGCCAGTAGACTTGGGGTGCATGCGACTCAGTGACATACCAGCATGGGTGGCCAAGGGAGTGCTTGCCTCACCCCTCCCCTGACCCCAGGTGGTGCAGCTCACAGCTCTGGGAGAGACTCCTTCGTTCCACTTGGGAAGAGGAGAGAGGAGAGTAAAGAGGATTTTTGCCTTGCAACTTGTATACCAGCTAAACCATGGTGGAATAGGGTACCAGTGAGAGTCCTGAGGCCCCCATTCTAGGACCTTGCTCCTGGATGTCATTTCTAGACACATCCTGAGCCAGAAGCGAACCTGCTTCTTTGAAGGGAAGGGTCCGGTACCAGCAGAATTTGTCATTTGCTGACTAATGGGCCCTTAGGTCCTCGATAATCAGCAGTGATAGCCAGGTTGCACTCATTGTGGACCTTGGGTGAGACTCAGAGCTGGGCTGGCTTCAGATGTGATCTAGCATATTCCTAGCTGTGGTGACTATGGGGAAAGACTCCATTTTTTTGAGGAAAGGAGAGGGAAGAGTAAAGGGGACTTTACAGCTTGGGGTGCCAGCATGGCGACAGTGGGGTAGAGTATCAAGCTCCCAGGGGTCCTTGATTCCAGGCCTTGGCTCCTGGACAGCATTTCTGGAACTGCCCTGGGCCTGGTGGGGCAGGTGGGACATTGCCCTGAAAGGAGAGACCCAGACTTGGCAGCATTTACCACAAGCTAACTGAAGAGCCCTTGGGCCTTGAGTGAGCATTGATGGACAGGCAGTGGTCACTGCGGGGCTTAGGTGAGACCTAGTGCTGTCTTTAGCTTTGGCGCTGATTTGGTGCCGTTCCAATGGTGGTGGCCACAGATGTGCTTGTGTCATCCCTCCCCAGCTCCAGGCAGCTCAGCACAGAGAGACTCCATTTGTTTGGGAGAAAATAAAGGACGAGAACACACATTTCCTTATGGTATTCCCAAGGAATTCTGGATCTAACCCAAGACCACCAAGGCAGTACCTCTATTACGCTGCAAGAGCCCCAGCATTACTAGGCTTACAGTGCCCCCTAATGCAGATATAGCTGCAGTCACCAAGGGTTTACATCCCAACACCTGAGTTCCTTTGAAAACCTGATAGTCTTCTAAGAAGGATGGGTACAAATAAGCTCAGATTTGCAAACACTACAATAAATTGCTAACCCTTCAATGTGCAGACACAGATAAACATTTAAGCATCAAGACCATCCAGGAAATGTGACCTCATCAAACGAACTAAATAAGGCACCAGTGGCCAATCGCAGAGAGACAGAGATATGTGACTTTTCAGACAGAAAATTCAAAATAACTGTTTTAAGGTAGCCCAGCAAAATTCAGTATAATACAGAGAAGGACTTCAGAATCCCATCAGATAAATTTAACGAGGAGACTAAAATAGTTAAAAAGAATAAAGTAGAAATTCTGGAGCTGAAAGATGCAATAGACATACTAAGGTGCCTTAACAGCAGAATTGACCAAGCAGAAGAAAGAATTAGTGCACTTGAAGACAGCTATTTGAAAATACAAAGAGAAGGCAAAAGGAAAAATAATAAAAAAGAATGAAGCATGCCTATAAGATCTAAGAAATACCTCAGAAGGGCAAATCTAAGAATTATTGACCTTAAAGAAGAAGTAGAGAAAAGAGAGAGAGAGAGAGATGAGGATGCAAATTTATTTAAGAAGATAATAACAGATAACTTTTAAGGCTAGAAAAAGATATTAATATTCAAGTATAAGAAGATCATAGAACACCAAGCAGATTTAACCCAAATAAGACTATCTCAAAACATTTAATAATCAAACTCTCAAAGGTCAAGGAAAAAGAAATGATCATAAAAGCCACATGAGAAAAGTAACAAATAATATGCAAAAGAGCTCCAATACATCTGGCTGCAGACTTCACAGCAGAAACTTTACAGGCCAGGAGAGAATGACATAACATATTTAAAGTGCTAAAAGAAAAACCTTCTATTCTATAATAGTATACCCAGTGAAAATATCCTTCAAACACGAACGAGAAACAAAACAAAGACTTTCCTAGACAAAATCTGAAGGATTTCATCAACACCAGAGCTGTCCTACAAGAAATGCTAAAGGAAGTTCTTCAATCTGAAACATGAGAACATTAATGAACAATAAGAAATCATCTGAATGTAAAAAAAAAAAAACTCACTGGTAATAGTAAGTACACAGAAAAACACAGAATATTATAACATTGTAATTGTGGTGTGTAAACTCCTCATGTCTTGAGTAGAAAGACTAAATGATTGACCTACCAAAAATAATAACTAAGACAACTTTTCAAGATAAAGGCAACATAATAAAATGTAAATAGAAGCAATAGAAAGTTAAAAAGCAGGGGGATAAAGTTAATGTGTAGAGTTTTTATTAGTTTTCGCTTTGCTGGTTTGTTTTTTGTTTATGCAATCAAGGTTAAGTTGCTATCAGCTTAAAGCAATAGGTCATAAAATCTTATTTGCAAGCCTCATGGTAACCTTGAATCAAAAACAAGATACACATAAAATAAAAATGAAAGCATTTAAACAGGGAGAAAAATCACCTTTACCAAAAGGAAGACAGGAAGAAAGGAAAAAAAGGAAAAGATGACCACAAAACAACCAGAAAACAAATAACAAAATGACAGTAGTAAGTCCTTACTCATCAATAATAACATTGAATGTAAATGGATGAAACTCTCCAATAACAAAACAGAGAGTGGCTAAATGGAATTTCAGAAAAGAAAAAAAAAACAAGACCCAATGATTTCTTACCTACAAGAAGTACACCTTACCTATAAAGACCCTCATAGACTGAAAATAAAAAGTTCAAAAAATATACTTTATGCAAACGAAAGACAAAAAAGGTGCAGGAGTAGCTATACTTATATCACACAAAACAGATTTCAAGACGAAAACTGTGAAAAAAGACAAAGGAGTTTATTATATAGTGATAAAGTGGTTAATTCAGGAGGATATAATAATTATAAATATATATGCACCCAACAATGAAACACCCAGATATATAAAGCAAATATCATTAGAGCTAAGAGAGAGAGAGATCCCAATACAATAATAGCTGGAGAATTCAATACCCCACTTTCAGCAATGGACAGATCATCCAGACAGAAAATCAACAAAGAAATATCAGACTTACTTTGCACTGTAGACCAAATGGACCTAATAGATATTTACAAAACGTTGTATCCGATGGTTGCAGAACACACATTCTTCTCCTCAGCATATGGATCATTCTGAAGGATAGATCATGTGTTAGGCCACAAAACAAGTCTTAATACATTTTTAAAAATCAAAATTATATTAAGTAACTTCTCTGACTACAGTGGAATAAAGCTAGAAATCAATAGCAAGAGGAATTTTGGAAACTATACAAACACATGGAAATTAAACAATATGCTCCTGATTGACCAGTGGGTCAAAAAAGAAATTAAGAAGGAAATTTAAAAATTCCTTGAAACAAATGAAAATAGAAATACAACATATTAAAATCTGTGGGCTATAGCAAAAGCAGCGCTAACAGGAAAGTTTATGTAAATAAGTGCCTACATCACAAAAGAAAAAAAAAACTTCAAGTAAAAAACCTAATGATACATCTTAAAAAACTAGAAAATTAAGAGCAAATCAAATCCAAAATTCATAGATGAAATATTAAAAATCAGAGTAGAAATTAATGAAATAGAAACAAAAAAATACAAAAGATGAGTGAAATGAAAAGTTGGTTTTTTGAAAAGATAAAATGATAAACCTTAAACTGGACTAAGAACAAAAGGGAGAAGACCCAAATAAATAAAAGCATGAAAAAGGGGACATTACAACTGATACCACGGAAATTCAAAGGATCATTAAAGGTTACTATGAGCAGCTATATGCCAGTGAATTGGAAAACCTAGAAGAAATGGACAAATTCCTAGACACATCCACCTACCAAGATTGAACCAAGAAAAATTCAAAACCTGAACAGGTCAATAACAAGTAATGAGATTGAAGCCATAATAAAAAGTCTTCCAGCAAAGAAAATTTCAGGACCTGATGGCTTCACTGCTGAATTTTATCAAACATTTAAAGAAGGACTAATACCAATCCTATTCAAACTGTTCTGATGAAATAGAGGTGAAGGGACTCCATTCAAATTCATTCTATGGGGCTGGTATTGCCCTGATACCAAAACTAGACAAAGACACATCAGAAAAAGAAAACTACAGGCCAATATCCCTGATGAACTTTAGTGCAGAAATCCTCAACCAAATACCAGCAAACCGAATGTATCAACACACTAAAAAGATTATTTATCATGACCAAGTGGGATTTATCCCAGGGGTGCAATGATGATTCAACATATGCACATCAATCAATATGTTACATTATATCAATAGAATAAAGGAAAAAAACATATGATCATTTTAATTGATGTTGGAAAGACATTTAATAAAATTCTACCTCCATGATAAAAAACCCTCAAAAAACTGGGTGTAGAAGAAATATACCTCAACACAATAAAATTTATATATGATAGACTCACAGCTAGTATTGTACTAAACGATGAAAGACTTAAAGCCTTTCCTCTAAGATGTGGAACAAGATAGAGGGTGCCTACTGTCACCACTCTAACTTAATGTAGGATTGGAAGTCCTAGCTGGAGCAATCAGACAAGAGAAAGAAAGGGCATCCAAATTGGAAGGGAAGAAGCCAAATTAGCCTTGTTTGCAGATGATATAATCTTATATTTGGAAAAACTTAAAGACTCCACCAAAAAATATTTGAACTGATAATCAAATTCAGTCAAGTTTCAGGATACAAAAGCAACATACACAGATCAGTAGCATTTCTACATGCCAACAGTAAGCAATCTGAAAAAGAAATGAAGAAAGAGATCCCACTTAGAATGGCTACAGGTAAAATAAAATACATAGGAATTAGCCAAAGAAGTGAAAATCTCCACAATGAGAACTATAAAACACTGATGCCAAAAAATTGAAGAAGCAAAAAACTGAATGATATTCCATGTTCAAGGTTTTGAAAAATCATATTGTTGAAATATCCATACTATGCAAAGCAATCTATAGATTCAGTGCAATCCCTACCAAATATCGATGATATTCTTCATAGAGATAGAAAAAATAATCCTAAAATTTATATGGAACCACAAAAGATCCTAAATAGTCAAAGCTATCCTTAACAAAAAGAACAAAATAGAAGGAATCACATTATCTGACTTTAAATTATACTACAGAGCTATAATAATCAAAAAAGCATGGCACTGGCATAAAAACGAACATATAGACCAATGGAACACACTAGAGAACCAAGAAATTTATTCATACATCTACAGTTAACTCATTTTTGACAAAAGTATCAGGAACATATTTTGGGTAAAGGACAGTATCTTCAATAAAGGGTTCTGGGGAAAACTGGATATCCATATAAGAAAAACAAAACTAGACTCCTATCTCTCACCATGTACAAAAATCAAACCAAAATGGATTAAAGAGTTAAATCTAAGATCTCAAGCTATAAAACTACTGAAATAAAACATTAGGGAAACTTCAGGATATTGGTCTGGGTGAACATTTCTTGAGTAATACCATAAAAGCACAATCAACCCAAGCAAAAATGGACAAATGGGATCACATCAAGTTAAAGCACTTCTATACAGCAAAGAAAGCAATAAAAAAAATGAAGAGACAACCCACAGAATGGGGGAAATATTTGCAAACTATACATTTATCAAGGGGTTAAAAACCAGAATATATAAAGAGCTCAAACAATAGAAGAAAGTCAAATAATCCAGTTTAAAAATGGGGAACAGATCTGAATAGACATTTTTCAAAAGAAGACACACACGTGGCAAACAGATATGAAAAGTAGCTAAACAACATAGGTCATCAGAGAAATTCAAATCAAAACTATCTTTGCATCATCAATTTGAATATAATCTCATCCTAGTTAAAATGGCTTTTATCCAAAAGGCAGACAATAACAAACTCTGGCGAGGATGTTTAGGAAAAGGAACTCTCGTACACTGTTGGTGGGAATGTAAATTAATAGAGCTGTTATAGAAATAGTTTGAAAGTTCCCTCTAAAATGAAAAATAAGACAGTAATTATGACCATTACTGGTAATATGACCTAGTAATTCAACTGCTAGGTATATCAAAAGCAAAGAAATCAGTACTTTGAAGAGATATCTGCACTCCCATGTACATTGCAGCATTGTTCACAATAGCCAAAATTTGGAAGCCATCTAAGTGTCCATCAGCAGAGGAATGGATAAAGAAAATGTGGTATGTATACACAGAGGAGTACTACTCAGCTATAAAAAAGAATAAGAGCCTGTCATTTGCAACAACGTCGTTGGAACAGGAGTACATTATGTTAAATAAAATAAGCGAGGCACAGAAAGACGAACCACATATTCTCACTTATTTATAGGAGCTAAACATTGAAACAGCTGAACTCATGGAGAGAGAGATAGTAGAATGACAGTTACCAGAGGCTGGGAAGGGGAGTGACGGTGGGGGTGACAGGGATGTGGGGATGGTTAATGGAAACAAAAATACAATTAGCATGAATAAGATCTAGTATTTTATAGCACAACAGGGTGACTACCATCAACAATACTTTATTGTCCATTTAAAAATAAAAGAGTATAATTAGATTGTTTTAACACAAAGAAAGGATAGATGCTTGCGGTGATAGATATTCCATTTATCATGATGTGATTATTATGCATTGTATTCCTATATCAAAATGTCCCCTATATCCTATAAATATATGCACCTACTGTGTGCCCACAAAAATAAAAATAAAAAAGTAATATAAAAAAGAAAAATATACTGTGTGATATTAACAGCAGATTATACCAAGTTTTCAACCTTTTTTATTATTTCCTCCAAGGAGCCCGTTTGGATGTTTGCTTTCTAATCTCCTCCATTCCTCATAAAATTTATAACCACACATGTACCATATAATATTTTGATTTTGTCTCTCAAGAACCAATTTTTGCTTTCTTAAGGAGAGAATTTCCTCTGTTGAAAGTATGAATTATATATGATAGATGGAAAGATGACTGAAATTGAAGCCATAGCAAAGAAACTATTCAAAATAAAATACTCAGAAGAAAAGAACTTTAAAAAATGTAAAGAACATCAGTGAATGATATGGTTTGGCTCCCCCACTCAAATTTCATGTTGAATTGTAATCCTCACATGTCAAGGGAGGGGCCTGTTGGGAGGTGATTGAATCATGAAGCAGACTTCTTAGTGACTGAGTTCTCACAAAATCTGATGAATTTTAAGTGTCTGGTACCTCCCCTTTTTCTCTCTCTCCTGCTGTCTTGAAGAAGGTGTCTGCTTCCCCTTCACCTTCCACCACGACTGTAAGGTTTTTTGAGGCCTCCCTGGCCATGTGGAACTGTGAGTCAAGTAAACCTCTCGTTTATAAATTACCTAGTCTCAGGTGGTATTCTTTATAGCAGTGTGAAAATGGACTAATACAGCTAACTATGTACGGGATAACTTTAAGTGGCATGTTACAAATGTAATTGGAATTTTCAAAATATATAAGAGAAAAAGAGACAGAAAAAAGTTTGGAAGAAAATGGCTAAAAAGTTCCGTATATAATAAAAACTATAAACCCAAAGATAAATTTATTAAATTCCAAGTAAAAGAAACATGAGATAAACTTTAACAAGAGACATCATAATCAAACTGCTCAAAATAATAGATAAGTGAATGCATGCAAAGGAGAAAAAAGACATGGTAAGAACAGAGTAGCAAAGATAGGGATGATAGTGAGTTGCTCATTGAAACAATGCAAGGACTGGACGCAGTGGTGCATGTCTGTATTTCCTGGGCTTTGGGAGGCCAAGGCAGGCAGATTGAGACAAGCCTCGGCAACGTGGTGAAACCCATCTCTTCAAAAAATAAAAAATTAGCTAAGTGTGGTGTTATGCACCTGTAGTCCCAGCTACCCGGGAAGCTGAGGTGGGAGTATTGCTTGAGCCCAGGAAGTCAAGGCTGCAGTGAGCTGAGATCATGCCACCGCACTTCAGCCTGAGTGACAGAGAGACCCCATCTCAGAAAAATAAAGGAACAATACAAATAGGAAGGCAGTGGGACAACATTTTAAAATTACTGAAGGAAAATTTATGAAAATGTCATTTAAAAAAGAAAGTGAAATGAAGATTTTGTTTTTTTGTTAGATATACAGAAACTGAAGAGTCTCTTTAACAAATGGTGCTGGGGAAAACTGGATATTCACAGGCAAAGAGTGAAGTTCCACCCTTACTGTATTAGCTTGCTATGGCTGCCAAAATAAAATACCACAGACTGGGTAGCTTAAACAACAGAGGTTAATTGTCTCACAGTTCTGGAGGTGGAAGTCCAAACAAAGGTGTTGTCGGGTTTGTTTTTCTTCTCAGACCTCTATCTTTGGCTTGCAGACAGCCACTTTTTCACCATGTCCTCACTCATATGGCCTTTTCTCTGTGCATCCACATCCCTGGTCTCTCTCTCTCTCATTCTGTCTCTCATTCTCTCTCTCTCTCTCTCTCTTATAATAAGCACAGCAGTCCTACTGGGTTAAGGCCCCACTCTTATCATCTCATTTAACCTTAATTACCTTCCTGAAAGTGATACACTCAAATATAGTCATACTGGGGTTAGGGCTTTAACATGAATTTTGAGGAGACATAATTTAGGCCATAACACATACCTGAAATCATTTATAAAAATTAACCCCAAATGGATTAACCAACTCAATGCAAGACTAAAACTATAAAACACAGGGAACAAACTTCATGACATTGAATTGGGCAATGATTTTTAGGACATGACATTAAACATATAGTCAAAAGAAGCAAAAATAGACAAAAGAGACCACTTAAAACTTAAAAACCTCTGCACATCAAAGGAAATAATCAACGAAGTGAAATGGCAGTTTACAGAATTGAAGAAAATATTTGCAAATAATCTATCTGCAAAGAGGTAAATATTCCAAATATAGAAACAACTTCTACAACAACAAAACCCCAAATAATCTGATTAAAAAATGGGCAAAAACCTGGTTGTCAATTGCCTATTCTCACACCTGCACTCAGCTGGAGGCCAGCCTCCCTTCTTTTGCAAGCTTCTGCACAGCCTGTGCAGCTGCTCTTGGCATGAAAAGTCATGCATTGAGTTGGTACTTATTCTGTAGCCTTCTATAGTCACAGGTTCCCAAGGGCTGCAGCCCCTGCCTGCTCCCAGGTCCCCCAGCCTCCCAACAACAGTTGCTGATTGCTCTATCTATATGCACTCTAGGGGCTGGCCTTTATTCTTGCAGTTCTAAGAAATTTCAGGTGGCTCCAGCATGACCAAAGTATCCAAGCTCTTTGCTATTCAATGGGGTGAACCACATGTTTTCCTAAGAGGCCTCTCAAGTTTGTCTGTTCCTGGGCTCTTCCTCTCGGCTCTAGGGTGCTTCGCAGAGGTTCCTTATATGTTATAGTTACTTTTTATCACAGTTAATGACTCTTTGTATTAAACATCTTCTATTGAACTTATAAAAAATTAGGCAAAAGACTTAAATAGATATTCCTCTAGAAAAGATAAGTACATGCTCCACAGGCAAATAAAAAGATGCTTAATATTATTAATAATCAGAGGAATGCAAATTAAAACCACAATAAGATATCACCTCATATCCATTAGGATGGCCACTATCAAAAAATTGGGAAATAAGAAGTATTGGCGAGAATGTGAAGAAACTGATACACTTGTGCACTCTTCATTGGAATGTAAAATAGTGCAGCTGCTATGAAAAACAGTACAAAAGTATCTCAACGAGTTAAAAATAGAATTGTGATATAAAGATTATAATTAGATTAAAAATAAGAATTATATAGCAATTCCACTGGTATGAACTGAATGTTGTGTTCCTCCAAAATTTATATATTGAAGCCCTAATTCCTAATGTGATAGTTATTTGGAGGTGAGACCCTTGGGAGCTAATTAGATTTGTTTAGAGGCGGTCATGAGCATGGAGCCTCTGTGAGGGGATTGTTGGTCTTATTAGAGGAAGAAACAAGAGCCATCTCTCTCCACCATGTGAGAATACAGCAAGAAGGTGGCCATCTGCAAATCAGAAAAAGGGACCTCACCAGATACCAAATCAGCTGACACCCTGATCTTGGACTTCCCAGTCTATAGAACTGTGGGAAATAAATGTTTGTTGTTTAAGCCCCCAGAATATAATACTTTGTTATAGCAGCCTGAACTAAGACACCCACTTTTTGGCATATATCCAGAAGAATTGAAAGCAGGATCTCAGAGAGTTATTTATATACCCATGTTTATTGTAGCATTATTCACAATAGCCAAGAGGCAGAAGCGATCCAAATGTCTATCCACATGATGGCGGTGGTGGATAGACATCAGTAGCAGCCACTGTGAAGATGCCAGCTGCAGCAGAGGAGGCATGGCCAGGGCTGTGCACTTCATGGAGCCAGCAGGAGCTGGGAACATGTGGGAGCTCTACCCTTTTCTCAGTTGGCAGGGTAGGAGCCCCATGCTCCTGGGCACAGCTGCAGCCACCCAGCTGCAGCTCTGGATTCCAGCATTCCGCCACTCTTGGGGGCCAGGATCAGTTGGGAATGCCACCTCCTACTGAGTTGGCAGGGTGGGAGCCCTGCCATTCCAGGTGCAGCTGCAGTCACAACCGCCCAGCTATAGCTGTGGACCAAGGCATTCCTGTGTTCTTGGGGTGGGGAACCCGCCCTGTCCCTGCAGGCTGGGAAGTGCCTGCTCCCACTGCCTGTTCTCTACCCATTCCTCGTGTGATCTGATTTTGGAACAAAGTTGAGGCTGAGCCTGGGCTTTGTCATGACCCAGCTGAGTGTGTGTGTACTCAGGGGTGTGCATGCACTCAGGGGTGTGCTGACACACCAGCCCCCTGCTGCCCCAGCCTCATCCAGACTTTGGGTGCTGACAAGCATGGAAGGGAGGCCTGTCAGCAGGAGGCAGACTGGCTCCTGGGTGGAAAGGGGTAGTTCCCCAGTGAAGCCCCATTTATTAGTTTGTTTTCATGCTGCTGATAAAGACACACCTGAAACTGGGAAGAAAAAGAGGTTTAACTGGACTTATAGTTCCACATGACTGGGGCAGTCTCAAAATCATGGTGAGAGGTGCAAGGCACTTCTTACATAGCAACAGCAAGAGAAAAATGAGGAAGAAGTAAAAGCAGAAACCCCTGATAAACCCATCAGATCTTGTGAGACTTATTCACTATCACGAGAATAGCATGGATCTTTTCCAACCCCTATGATTCAATTACCTTTCCTGGGTCCCTCCCACAACACATGAGAATTCTGGGGAGATACAATTGAAGTTGAGATTTGTGGGGACACAGCCAAGCCATATCACCCTGCCTTCAAGCCAGTACAGCCTGAAGCATGGGGGTGGGGCTGTCAGGTTCAGGCAGAGTCCCCTGCTGGGAATGAGAACTTATGGTTCTTGGTGCTTTCTTCAGGCCCGCCCATGGTCACCCAAGGACCAATCAGAAGGCTCTTCCTCCCGCTGAAGCCCATAAAAACCCCAGACTCACAGAGAGATGTCAGGATGACCTGCCTATGGACGTAAGTTACCCATGCCAGGTCTTCTCTCTGCTGAGGGCTGCACAGATGTTGGGATGACCTGCGTGCAGATAGGAGCTACCCACTCTGGGTCTCCTCTCCACTGAGCACTGCAGTCATTAGGATGACCTACCTGTGGAAAGAAGCTACCCACTTTGGGTCTCCTGAGAGCTGTATTGTTGCTCAGTAAAGCACCTCTGCCTTGCTTGCCCTCCTGTTGTTCATCTATCTAATTCCTCCTGGATGTGGAACAAGAACTTGCGACCCACCAAATGGCAGGATTGAAAGAGTTGTAATACAAACAGGATGAACGTGCTTCCCCCTCTCCCCACAACTTGCCACATTGTGGGCATCAAGAAGGAGAGAAGAGCTGTGACCCTTTGGGAGCCCAAACCTAGGGGATCCCTAAGACAGGGCTGTGACACCCTCTTTAGGGCTCTGCAGTTTCTGGTGTCTCCTATATTCTGGGGCACCACCACATTCTTCTTCTTGTCCAAAGACAGGTGCCTACAGTGGGAGCTGCTTGTGGTGCATCTGATCCAGCTGCACGCTTGAATGGAGCCAGTGCCTATGCTGGCACTTGGAGTTGGCTGCTCTGCCACAGCAGCCAGCATGCCTGCCTGTGTGCAGTGCCTGGACCCCATGCTTGCTTGCTCATGCACTCCTCACTGCTCTGCAACTGGCTCGCCAATAACATGGGATCCAGTCCAGTAGCATGAGCTGAGCACAGCCTGCCAGGCTGAGTGGGTGAAACAAGCCCAGCAGGCCTGAGCAAAACTCAGGCAAAGGGTTTCTGGTTGGCAAAATGACATCCTAAGGATCCTGTGCCATATAGATGAATAAATAAAATATGTTATACAGGTAAAATAGAATATTATTTACCTTAAAAATAAAGGAATCCTCTCATATGCTACAATATGAATGAAACTTGAGGACATTATGCTAAATAAAGTAATTTGAAAAGACAAATACTTTAAGATTTAACTTACGAGGTATCTAAAGTAGTCAAACTCTTAGAAAGTAAAATGGTGTTTTTAGAGGCTAAGAAAAAGAGGAAATGAAGAATTGTTTTTCAACTGATATAGAGTTTTAGTTTTGTAAAATTGCTAGAGACAGATATGTTGCACAATAATATGAATATAATTAACACTACTAAACTATACATGTATAAAGGATTAATTTAAACAACAGTCATAACAATGTATTGTGGAGTTTATAACATATGAGTAAACAAAATATATGACAATAGCATACATACCAAGAGGATAGACATGCAAGTGTGCTACTGTCAGTTTTATTTATTTATATTTTTGTTTTCACTCAAAGTTTCATACTATATGTAAAGTTGTATAATATCACTTGAAGGTAGACAGTGATGAGTTAATATATGTACTAAAAATGCTAAAGAAACCACTAAAGTTGACAAACAATTATAGTTAAACAACCAAAAACAAGTAGAAAAAAAATCATAAAAGTAGTTAATGCAGATGAAGGCAAATCAAGCAGACAATGGGGACAAAAAAATTCCAAGATGATAGATGTAAATCTGGTCATATCCATAATTATATTAAGCGTAAATGGTCTACAACCCCCAAGTAAAAGGAAGAGAATTTCAGATTGCGTAAAAATGTGAGACACAACTTTGTTTTGCCTGCAAGAAATGAATTTTAAGGATAAAGATGCAAGTAAATTGAAAGTAAAAAATTGGAAAAAAGATATACCTTAATAATACTAATCAAAAGAAAGTTGGAAGAGCTACAGTAATTTCAGAAAATGTAGACTTCAGTGTAAGGAATATTACCAGACATTATGAAGTTCATTTCATAATGATAAAGGTGTCAATCTATCAAGAAAATATAATCATCCTAAAAATTTATGCCCCTAATAACACTGATTCAAAATACGTGAAACAACTGATAGAACTTCAAGGAGAAATAGATAAATCATCAATTATTTCAACAATGGTGTCTTATGAAATCATTAAAAAATTAGACAGAAAAATCACTAAGAATGTGGAAGGTTTGAGCAACATTATTAACCAACTTGACCTAGTTGACATTGACAGATCACTCTCTCCAACAATAGCAGATCACACATTCTTTTTAACTGCGCAAAGAATTTTTACCAAGATAAACCTTCTATAAAACAAGGTTCCATAAATTTAAAATGAATCAAGTCACAGAAAGTATTTTCTTCTGACAAAAATTGAGTTAACTTAGAAATTAACAACAAAAGTATCTGTGGAAATCCACAAATATTTGGAAACTAATAATACAATTCTAAATAACCTATGGCCAGAGAAGAAACCAAAAGAGAAATTAGAAAATGTTTGAACTAAATGAAATAAAAGCACAACATATCAGAATTTCTGGGGTGCCACTAAAGGATATTTTGATAGAAATTATAGCACTAAATATCTATATTAGACAGGAAGAATGGTATCAAATCAATGACCTCAGCCCTCACTTACGAGTTAGAAAAGAAAAATAAAACTCAGTATAAGCAGATTAAAGAAAATAATTATCAAAGCAGAAACCAAAGAAATAGAAAACAGAAACATTCACTGAAACCAAAGGTAGTTAATGTACAAATGACAGAAGTGACATCACTATAGATTTCACAGATATTAAAAATACAATAAAGAAATGTCATGACCAATTATATGATAATAAACACCACAATTGAGATGAGAGTGACAAAATTCCTGAGGGACACAAACAATCAAAGCTTGCTCAGGAAAAGAGATGATCTGAATTTATTTAAAAATAGGTTTCATAGTTTAAAATCTTTCCACAAAGAGAAGTCCAAGGAGATATGGCTTCACTAGTGAATACTACAAACCATTTAAAAAAAGAAATAGTATCAATTCTACTCAAACTCCTTCAGAAGATTGAAAAGGAGAGATTGCTTTTCAGTTTATTTTGTGAGGCCAGCATTATCTTGATGCCAAAACCAGACAAAGACGTTTCAGGAAGAAAAACTGCAAACTAATATTCTTGATGAATGTACGTACAAAAATTCTGAACAGATTTTAGCAAATTGAGTTTAACAATATGTAAAGGATAATACATCATTACTAAGTGGAGTTTGTTTTGAGGCATGCAACATTTATTTAACATTAGAAAATTAATGCAATTCCTTATATTAACAAACTAAAAAGGAAATCATAATCATCTCAGTAGATGTAGAAAAAGCATTGACAAATTCCAATTTCAATTCCTGATTTTAAAAAACTCTTAGCAAACTAGGAATAGGAAAGAAATTCCACAACCCGATTAAAGGACATTTACCCAAAACTTACAGTTGCATCGTACATAATAGTGTAAGACTGAATGTTTTCCCATAAAATCAGGAAGAAGGCAAGGATGACTGCAGTTAGTGCTTCTATTCAACATTGTGCTAGGGGTTCTGGCCAGTGATTTAAGGTAAGAGAGAGGAATAAAAGGCAGCTATATTGAAAGAGAAGAAGTAAAACTGACTTACTTCAAAGGCAACATAATTATTTATCTAGAAAATCAGATGAAATTTATAAAAACACTGCTATAACTAAGAACCTGTTGGCCAGTTTACAAGATACAATCTCAGTATACAAAATTAATTTTGCTTCTGTGTAGTAGAAACAGAGACTAAAACAAAAAGGTACAGTTTATAATAGGATAAAAATATGAAACCTTGAGGAATAAACCTGACAAAACTATGCAAAACCTGTACATTGAAAACTACTAATGGAGTTCCAGGAAATGCTACCCCCAAATACTGCATCTTGTCACTTCAGAAAATAATAAAACCTAGGAGGATCACTCTCTGACCTTCTGTAGCTCTTTTGCCCTGAAGTAAGTCATAAGGTCTTCATTCAAGATGTACCATCCCTTTACTTAGAAGAAAGAAACATCCTTACTGTGAAGACGCAGAGACACAGAGAACACTGAACAAATACGCCTTTCTAAGTTCCCCAAGTTTATTACTATTAGATCATACACGCTTTGTCCAGTAATATTTCTGCTATCCATTTCTTCATCAAACTTATCATAAAATCCTATTTCTTTAATTCTTCATTTCTGAAAGCTCCTATGTCATATAAAATTTGTATTAAGTAAATTTGTATGCTTTTACCTTCTTAATGTGTCATTTATCTTAAGCTCCTCAGCCATGAACCTAGTGATGGGTGAGGAAAAGCTGTTTCTTTTCCCCCATCCTACAAATCATTCCTGAGAGAAATTTAAAAAGACTTAAAGAAGTAGAAATTCATGCCTTGTTCATGTGTTGGAAGCCTTAATATTTCTAAGACGTCAGTTGTCCAAAATTCAGTGAAATTCAAATAAAAATTCCACTAGGTTATTTTGTTAAAAATTGACAACCTGACTTTAAAATTCATATGGAAATGCAAAGGACCCAGAAGAGCCAAAACAAAACCAAAGTTGAAAATAAGAATGAAGATGGTGAACTAACACTACCTGATTTCAAATTATTATAAAGCTATAGTAATCAAGACAGTATTATATTGCATAAATACAGAAAAACAGATCAGAATAGAGAGCTCAGAAATAGACTCACAAATATATGAACAAGTGATTTTTGATGAAGGCACAAGAGCAATTCAGTGGAGAAAAGTATTTTCAACAAAAAATGTGTAGAAAATTTGGCTAGCCATATGCCAAATAAAGAATGAAAAAGAAAAAGAATGAGTTTGATTCATACCTTGCATACTTCGTATCATATGTAAATATTAACTCAAAATAGATTCTGGACCTAAATGTAAAACTTCAAACTTAGGAGAAAAATCTCTGAAGTCTCTGTGACCTTGGAATAGGTAGAGTTCTTAGATATAGCACCAAAGGCTTGATTTATGAAAGAATAAATTGATAAGTTGAACTTCATCAACATGAAAAAATTCTGCTCTTAACAATATGAAGAAAAGAAGAAAGCAAGCCACATACTGGAAGAAAATATTTCCAACTCACACATCTGATAAAGACTTGAATCCCTAATATATGCATAAAGTCTCAAAGCCTAATAATAAAAAAAATCAAACAACAAAATTACAACATGGGCAAAAGATTTAAACATTACACAAAGGATATAAAAATTACAAACAAGCATATGAAAAGATGCTCGACACCATTGTTCATTAGGGAAATGCTAATTAAATCCACAGCGAATACCACTGCACACCTACCAGCATAGCCAAAATGAAAAACATTGACAACACCAAGTGTTTGGGAGGTTGTGGAGAAACTGGAACTCTCAAATATTCTTAGTGGTAATATAAAAAGGCACAATCCATTTGGTAAGCAGTTTGGTAAGCACAATCCATTTGGTAAGAATTTTAAACACACACCTGATTACTAGCCTCTTAGAAACTTATAGAAGCTATTTTATGGCTAAAACCAGAAAGCAACTTAAATGTCCATTAATAGTGAATGAATAGACAAATTTGTGCATATCCATACAATGGAATATTACCCAGCTGTGAAAAATTATGAATTACTGATTGAAAGAAGCCAGAGAAGAAAAGGTACATGCTGTATGATTGTATTTATATAAAACTCAAGAAAATGCAAACTAACCTATAGTGAGAAAAAGCAGATCAGTGGTTGCCTGATAAGAGGAATGGGAGAAAGTGCTGAGGGAGAGGAAGGAGAGATTACAAAGGGACTCAAGGACATGTTTGTGGGTAATGGATATGTTTATTATCTTGACTGTGAAAATAGTTTCACGTGTATATGAACATATATCAAAATTCATCAAATTGTATATTTTAGATTTGTGCAGTTTATTGTCTGTCTTTTATAATTCAATAAAGACCAAAAGAAAAGAAATAACATTGATTTTAGCTATTGGAAGAATGGAATTTCCAGTACCTGAGGTGGAGACCAGATTTGGGTAATGATGGAGTTAAGTTTTGAGCATATTGTATTTGAGAGTTTTAGTAGACATCCAAATGAGATACCAAGTCAACAGTAGAAAATGCTGGTTTGGAGTTCAAGGAAGAGATCTGGGCTAGTGATAAAAGTGAGAGTCGTTGGCACATAAACAGTATTTAAAGCCTTGGTAGTTACTCAGTGGCTATTTGTGATTGCCTAGGGAAACACATTCCTGAATTAACCAACATTTACTGATCATCTACTGTACTTATCCAGATACAAGTTAAGAGATGGCGATACATATGACAGTATTATGTGACATATACTGTTATATAACTGATTAAATGATTCATGCATAACTCTTTGTTTTATTTTTCAGAGTACATTTTTTTAAAAATTTGTCTTTGTTTCGGTTATCTGTTGAAACTCCTTAGGACTATGCTTGCAAAGGCAGCTGAAGGTCTAGCAAAGAGCTTTCTTTAGTAAGGGAGTTTGAAAGCTAGTACTTAAAAGTCTGTGCTAATGACCTGGTAATTGTTTTAATGGATTTTCAATGAAGTGCGAAGTTCTCTGCTGACTTCCCAACAAAGCGTAAAGTATGGTAAAGTATGTGAGAGAGTTATTCTCACTCCTGTGAATTTGTCTCTCTCTGTTTGTGAAATCAAGAAACATTGCCAAGTACGGCTTTGGCTACTTTATAAAGACAAATCCGCTTTGGTGGTGTAAGCGTGCAAACAGTCTTTCTTGGTTTCATTCAGCTGATGGGACGGGCCAAAGGTCAAGCTGCTCTTAGAAGTGCAATCAGCTCTTTCCACCAAAGAAAGACCCTAGCAAATCTGAGAACAAGGGCTCTGAAGAGACCAGCCTGGATTTCTAGCAGCTATCCTGCTCAAGACTTTCTCTTGCCTCTCGCCTGGAAGGGAACAAGTGCTTCTCTTAGCTTTCTCAGTTTCCATTTCGAATACATTTTGTCTAGAGGACTGAATGTCCCAAATGTGGCTTCTCGGTCCTGGTCAAAGAACAGTTCCATGTAATTGACATGAGTGCTTTCATCTAGGCTTACCACAGTGTTAACCTGTTTTGGGGTGTGCATTATACTGAGAAATGATTCAGGACCAAACACCTTCCCTCACAATGCTGAAAGGATAGAGAATGTATTGTTTTCTGTGTTATAAAGCCTTTCTTTTGGCCTTTGTTTGGTGGCATTTAATAGATTTGGAGGGCATGGAATGATCAAATGTTGCTTCTTGTTTAGGTCTCTAAGGCTTGGAGTCTATGCCCTCTATGTTGGCTTTTTAGTAGAAATACTATTAAGAGTACATTGAGGCCACAGAAAACTCTACTCTAGGGTAAGAATTCAGCCCAGGGCAAGGCATTTGTGCCTTAGGCCCTGGTCAATAAGTTTTAAGGTGATAGATATTATGAATAAATCATTCTCATAGCCCTGAACTCCATTGAGGTTCTTAGTATTGTAGTGAGTTAACAGAGCATGACTGCCTTGAGACAGGTTCTTCGTAACAAAGAGCATGAGATCTGTGGAAGAAAAAGAGAAAGCTTCATTTTCCATAAGAAACAATCTACAGACTGGGGGAGATGCAGCCCCCTGGTGTAAAAAGAAATCATGCTCCTAGGAGGGCTCAGTGAATAGGAGATTATAAAGGCAAAAACCTCAGGGCAGAGGAAGGTAGTCAAGGGAGTGAGAAACAGTGTGGATTAGACAATTTTTAAGCCCAGAGTCACCAGTCTCTCTTCCTGGTGGTCAGTTGGCACCAGGGTGGTCTGTTGGTCATTTGGGGAATTTCCAGCTGTAGTCTGTCTTGGCACTGACAACAGGAACTGGTTTGGCTTGATTGTAGAAAGGAGGTCCAGCAGTGCTTTTACAACATCTTTATGAGAACAGAGTATGCCACAGCTCCCCTCATCCAGCCATGGTAGCCTGAGATCTCAATAAGCCATGGGGAGTCCATTTTGTCTGTGGGCCAGGGCATACATTTACACTTAGAACCAGACGCTAAGGTGATTTGCATACAAGAACTTTATTGGGGAGCACTCTCAAGAACTGCACCAGTAGGGAAGTGAGGAAGCACATATGGGTGGACCGTTGTAACAAAGAACTCAGCCCATTCCATGGGGAGTTGTGGATCTGGGGTGTCCTACAGAGTTGTTCCAAATTGAGGCAAGATGTCTGGGGCTTTGTACCTTCCCATCAACCAGTTATTGCATGCAGGTTGTCTTTGGAAAGAGAGTGTAACCTTGTAGAAGGGGCTTCCTTTGGCAGAGGGCAACTCTTGGATTGGGGTGTAGAAGACAGCCATCAACAGGCAGTGTACTTGGCAGCTGAGGGAATAAGTGCCTCAGTCCTGAAGGGGACATCTGGGTCACACATTGCCACATCCTCTACGTCAGGGATGCCCAACTCCCAGGCCATGAACTGGTACTGGTGTGGCTTGTTAGGAACTAGGCTGCACAGCAGGAAGTGAGTGACTGCCAAGTGAGCATTACTGCCTGAGATTCACCTCCTGTCAGATCAGTGGGTCATTAGATTTTCATAGCAATGTGAAGCCTATTGTTGAATTGCCCATGAGAGGGATTTAAGTTGCATGCCCCTTATGAGAATCTAATGCTTTATAATCTGAGGTGGAACAGTTTCAAACCCCAAAGCCAATACCATTCTGTGGAAAAATTGTCTTCCATGAAACTGGTCTCTAGGTGCCAAAAAGTTTGGATATCACTGCACTAAATGATTAATAACATAGGACAAGATTAGGATATACTTGATAGTGACAGCTGTAAAGTTTTGTTTTGTTTTGAAATTCATCAACTATTTATACCAATAACAAAAATAAATTTATCAGGACTTATTAATTTATAAACGACTCTACTCTGTCCACTATCCTACACTATAGATTTTTTTTAAAAATCCTCACAGTGGGGCTTGACTGGCTGTCAAATGAGCTTTCAAACTTTCAAAATATTAAATGAAACTAGATCTCTAACTAAGAACATGTTTGATAGAATTGGTCTAGGCTTGTTACAACAAAATTAGTTTGTGTCTTGGTTATTAAATAGCATCTAGGACTGGTTTGGGCAGAACATTAAACTTATTTTTTTTTGCTAATTATTGTTTATCAAGTGTAATGTTGCTGTTTAGCAATGTGCTTGGTTTTAAAGAAATTCTCCTTGAGAAAAAAGTGTCCTCTTTTATGCTTTCTTTCTATAAGCCTAAATGCCTGGACATAGCTATTGTGAAACCTTTAACTGAATCCATTTTGAATGTCTTTTGAACCCACAACAAATAATGTTTTAAAGTTATTCCTTTGCTACTTTACTGATACCGTTATCATTTTTGAGACAGTCTGCTAACCTAAAAATGTTACATTTCATTTGTATTTATTTCTCACCCTTGCCAAAAAGATTTTCTAATACTGCTTGCATCAGCCAGGGAAATGCTCCGAAACACTCTTCAGCTCTCTTCCACTCAGGAGCTTATTCTTCCTCCATATTGACTTCTGGACTATATCAGCCAAATTTTTCTTGGGGTGGTTTGGATTTGATAGTTAGTTCTGTGCTGATTGCACAGAGTTCATTTTCAGATGGTTTTTTAACATTCAGCAGATTGTCTTCTTTTATATGGTGTCTTTTTAATGTTGCGTGTTGCTTTTTGTATCAGCCTGATTTTTTGCTCAGTATATGATAGTTCTGCTGATGTTTTATTGTTTGTTGCATGAACATATCATCATTAAGAGTTTTTAGAGATCTCATCAAATTCAATGAATAAATGTTCTTCATAACCCACCTGGAATTATTTTTATTACTAATAAAATGATAAAATATTAAAAAAATAAAAAAGCCTCACAACAATCTTGTAAAACAGATATCCCATTATAATTTTTCTTGAAACGTATTTTTCAGAGAGAAGAAATGCATTGCCCAAGGTCACACAGCTCATATTTGATTCACGTTGCATGTTTTTTTCTGCAGTTACACTGTTGCCTCTGTCCATCCATATTTATGTTTCCCAAACATACCTTGTGTCCTTGCTTCTTTGCATTAGTGTGATGCTGTTCACTCTACTTGGGATATTTTGCCTCGCTTGTCTGATCACCAAACGTCCATTCATCCTTCAAGCATCGTTTTGAAGAT
Organism: Ateles fusciceps; assembly: GCA_036589455.1. Classification (NCBI taxonomy): domain Eukaryota; kingdom Metazoa; phylum Chordata; class Mammalia; order Primates; family Atelidae; genus Ateles; species Ateles fusciceps. The sequence goes on from JAZHEH010002780.1 coordinate 2,217,976, forward strand.
TATTTCCACTGTGAAGCTTTCCAGACTTTCTCACAAATAATCATTTGTTCTTTGTCTATGATCTCAGAACACCTTATATATAGTACCAAATAGGTGACTGACGTGCTCGTTAAATGAATATAAGAGTTAATACTTTCGGTCCTGCTGCTTTGGCTTTGGGGTTTGCCTGATGCATTTTTTCCAAGAAGGCGTTCAGTCTCTAAAACCTTTCTGTTTTCTGGCAGTTCCAAATGAAGACTAGGAGGTGTACCCAAAGTATTTCTCTTGATTGACTAAGTTGAGTGTCACCATAGCAAGTACTGAATACTGTTACCACATTTTCCACTTTAGGGATGTTTTTGTTGTTGAATTTGTCTTGCATTTATTGTTGAGCACAAAATGTCAACTCTCTTTTTTTCCCCCCCTGGTGGGATTGATCAAGCAGATAGAAGTGATATCTGCAGTCAGCTTAGGTCCCAGACCCTGGAAGCATTTTAGATGTTACCATTCTATAATATTGGTATAAATCTGTGAAGGGAGACATGATGTTGGAAGAAACTTTAGGAATTATCTGCTACAGAGGTCATATACTAGTGTTTTGCAAGATGATTTGGATTCCAGATGTATTTGGTTTTACATAGTCAGTATTTTTCTTTAAAATTAAAGTTGAAAATTAATATTAGATAGGTCATTTGCTCTCTACTCCTGCAAAGCTCCCCCTTCTCCATATTGTCTGGTATCTGTGCTTCATTCATTTAAGCTACGTGCTTGTCTGCTGAGGACATTCGAGTTTGGGACTCTAGTTCCTATACAACTTCCAGGGTTTGCAAATTGATAAAAAGTGGCCCAGTGAGAGACCGCAGAGGGCCCCGTGTGAAAATTCTATAACAACACCCCGGATTTTATTTACTGCCTGCTATTCGATTCCATACTGATGGTATGTTCAGTCTGTTTGTATCTTAAAGTTTAATAGGTATTTTGATTCATTTTTCTACTTTTCACTTTCCTTCTGGGGCAGTTTCTTTTATATTGATAGGATTTCTGTGTGGAGAGGAACAACGTCACAGCAATCTCAGCAATGCTTTTACTGATGAAAAATCTGAGGTTTTAAATAAAGATACACCTTTAGTTTACCATAGTGGTCTACAGACTTACTCTAAATTCTAGAGGTGTGCTGGTGGGCCCCATGGCCCAGGGTCTCTTCCATGTCTTCTTTAGTGTTCCATCTTAGATGAAACTAACCTGGATGCTAAAGTTCAATCATGGGTCCAGGATGTGTAACTCTGTTCCAAGTTACTGAGTTGAAAAATAAATCTGAATTAAAAGCAGGGATAAGCTCAGGTTTTAAGTTCTTCATAGCAACTTTGAGCAACACTAGAGGTAATGAATCTACTACTGAAGAGGGTTATAGTTTTACCTTACATATGATTTAACCTCTTTACATTGTGAATTTTACCATGGAACAAAGCCAGCTGTGTCATCATGAAGTAACCTTTGACCTTTCATGAATGCTTCTGAGCTGGCAAAGTGGCCAGTACATTTCTTCTATTAGACCAAGAATGGATTTGAAGTAAAAAAAGTATACTGGAAAGTGACTTTTTGCTCAAATTGGCTTCTACTGTTGCCTATGCTTTGCTGGGACTGTCAGGAGCTGTGCAGTGTAGAGGAAGAGCGAGTGCCACAGTCCTGAATGTTCCTGGAATATTATATCTGTTTCATGAAACGGGCTTCTTCTGGTGACAAAGCATCTTCCAATCTGTAAATTACATATTTATTTATATCCCTTTCAGTGCCTGGTGTTACGATTCATCCTAGTAAAGGGTGATTCTAAACAAGTGGTTATGGTGTAAATGTTTTTGTGCTCACCAAAATTCATCTTGAAACTTAATCCCCAGTGTGACAGCATTAAGAGGTGTGGCCTGTAGGAGGTGACTGAGTTATGAGAGCTCCACTCTCATGAATGAGATTAGTTGCCCTTATAAAAAGGCTCGACAGAGGAGTTCCTTCCTTTTACCTCCTGCCCTTCTGCCATGTAAAGACACGGCATTCCCTGCCCTGTGGAGGGGCAGCAACAAGTCACCGTCTCGGAAGCCAGGGGCTTTCATCAGACACCAAAGCCACTGATGCCTTGATCTTAGACTTCCAGACTCTAGAACTGCGAGAAATACATTTCTATTCTTTATAAATTATCCAATCTTAGGAATTTTGTTACAACAAACAGACTGAGGCAGGAGGTCTATTGTGATAATGAATATGGATCTCTCGGAAGTGACAATTTAGAACTCAGGAGTGGCTTCAGTGTGGGGGAAGGAGAGGCTGATCTTGCATGTCTTTCTTACCACTGACCTTTACAGAACAAAACAAACTAAATCCTTGTTAATGCTGAGCCTTAAATTTTTCTAGTCCTCTTTCTCCCTTTTAGGTGTCCACACTCATAAATACAGAGTCCCTTAAATATTAATCCAGCTTTGTTATTTAATCAAAACCTTCTCTGTTCTCTTCTTACTTTACCTTAGTCTTTTGTGAAGCATAGTATTAAAAGCACCAAAATACTACGTAATTTATATCTACAGCTTCTTCTTTTTCAAATTCCCATTTTCATGAACAAGTGATAGTTCTGTGACTCCTTGGAGACTATCATTAAATCATTCCCCAGGCCAGTTCTCGCTTCGGCAGTCAATAATACAATAAATTGATACTTTGGAGGTCTGTAGAAGATACTGAAGTTATTCTTCAAAAACCTAAAGATTATACTGTTATTTTCAAGAGTTTTGATTTGTAGTTCTTTGTCATTTGAAAACACTAAATCCTCCCTTACAAAGTATTGCCCTAGTTTTTCTCCTGGCTCCTTTTATTTTAGAAACCTAGCTGTCCTTATTCACCTGTTTGTGTTAGTTATTAACTCCACTTTCTCTGTCCAGGCTTTGTGCCTTTTTATTTGTCGCCTGCAAATGCTTGGCAAATGTACTCACATTCATTTATTCAAGAAATGTTTATTGAGGGGCCACTATGGTGCCAAATAGCTTGGAAATCATGTCACTTATTTGGGGTTACCTATACTCATGAGGCTATGCTCTGATTTAAATGTTCTTCCTGAGATTCAAAGCAGAGTATGGCATAGAAATTACTTGTGAAATGGGGGAAAACAAGCATGGAAACAGGGGGAGTGCTCAGATGCTAGGGACTGCAGGGCAGAAGGGGGCAGAGAGAAAAAGGACATCTAGCCAAGCCTGATCAGGGTCAGTGGGCTTTTCTGGAGGATCTGAGCTAAATCTTGAAGGAAAATGTGGAGTTACTCAAGTGAAAAAGGAGTAGAAAACTGTTGCAGGCAGAGGAAATAACATAAGCACAAGTTTGGTGGTTCTAAATACCATGGTGTGTTTGGAATTACACATAGTTCAGTATCATTAGAATGAAAAGGAGAAGGCAGAAATTGGGGGTAGGGTGTGGGTGGGGAGACAGGGCTCTGGAAGTACGCAGAAGCTAGCTCAGAGAAAAGTCTTCATGTCGTGATCAGGAGCCTGGTTTTTATTCCACAGGCAACGGGGAACCACTGAAAGATTCTTAGCAGAGCACCAAGTACATTTGAGTTTTAGATCACTTTCTGGGGTACAAGGAGAACATGTTTGAAGGGAGTGAATTCTGGGGTAGGGAAACCAGTTTGAAAGTGGTTGCTACCATCCAGTGAAAGTGTAAGGGTGGCTGAGACTCAGGTGAAGGTAGAACTGGAAAGGAGGGGGAGCAACCTGGAAAATCTTTAGGAAAAACACTTGTCTGTGGAAGGTGAGTGGATTGGCTGTGCTGTCATCTCTGTATGAGCAGGTGTAGGTACAGCCTCTGTGGTGGTGCCTGGAGCGAGAAAGGCCCCATCCTTTCCTGAAATGATACTCAACACCTCTGTGCACTGTCAATACATTAGGCATCTGATTCTGCAGGGTAATGCTCCCGAGGCACCAAATTTCCTACGTGGGTCCAATACATTACTCAGAAGTTTTCTCTTTTTGCACTTGAATATCTGAAGCTTAATCCCAGTGAGGAGAACTGTCATTTTCTTCACAGACAGGAAGCTGAACTGTCTTTTTGAATACCCCGGGGCTTTCTGAACTCACAAACCTTTCATTATAAGTACTTGTCTAATGTACGGGGAAGTTACACAGAGTTCTCACCATGTGCTGTGCTTAAGATGCAGTTCATGTGTCTATAGTTCTGCCGTTGGTACATGGGCCCTCAAAGTAAGCTGTCTCTGCAGAGGTCAAACGAAATGTTCTTTGAATTTGGAGGGTGGGTCTCACTAAAGGGGGGCATTGTCAATGCCCAAGAATGGTGGTGGACATGCATCATATCCTCAATCTATAGAAACCTACACAGCTGCCAGAAGAAAAAAATATTGCCAAACATCTTTTTAAATTAATTCACTAAATTATGTAAAATACTTATTAAGAATCCACTCTGTGTCCTAGTGCTATGTTAGGTCCCAGCTAATATGCTTTCCCTCTGGAATTAGATTGTTGGGAGATCAGGGCTAGAAGATGGGCCATGTGAGGCTGGTGGATGGGAATGGATAATCACCCAGGATAGCCAGAGTCAGGGTATTTGGGGGAGGGGGGGATTATAATAAGGGTCCTGGGCCAGAAGCCAAATGTCAGGAGCTAAGAGTCCACATCTAAGCGTGATCTCCAAAGGACAAGAAAAGGATGGGGAGGTGTGTCAGAGATAAGAGATAGGGCCAGAAGGGGATGGCTCCAAGTGGCAGCAGGTTCAGAATGACAGCAGAGGGTTCAGGGACATTGCTGCAAACAGATGGGAGTGAGAGACCCACTGTCTGGGATGCTGGAGAGTTATGTGTGAGTTCTTCTTGCTGACTTAAAAGCACAGGTTTTTGGCAGACATGGCTTTAGAGTGCAAGGAAAGGGCTCTCAAACATTTATTTTCTGCTTACAGGAGATGAGACTAAAACACATTTAAGCAAGCAGTGACAGAGGGAAGGAGCATCTAAGTGAATGTATTACCATATGACGTAGGAGCCCAGAGGAAGAATTTAAAGTGGACTGAATTTGTAGGAGCTTGATGAATGAAGGAGAAGTTGGACAATTGTCCTACTCAAGAGCCATATTCCTTTTTAAAACCAAACTCATCATGATTTCCCTGACTCCATACTATCCACACTCCCTGTGCCAACTTCAATCTGTAGCATTAAGGCTCAAACACTGCTCAGGAGCCACCTCCTTCTTGAGAGGAAACACTAAGTTAGTTTCAATTGCCTCCTTAGGGCTTGTATCCAGCTCCTCATCATAGTAGGTTATTTGAACAATTGCAGTGCTAGACTGTGAGGTTCATTAAATATTTATTATACACTGTTGATTTCTCTATGTGTCTAATCCAACCAACAACAGAGAATGCTTCACTTGGGGATTTATGGCTCTCCATCACCTAACCCAACACTATCCTCTTTCCCATTTCTATGATTTTGAAAACTTCGTCTTTCATTACTCTTAAGTCAGCCTTTCTGCTCCAGGCAAGCCTGTCCCTCGTCCACCTCCAGCACACGTTGTATTCATTCTAAAATCCATTCAGCTCCATGTTCCCATCTGCACTTCCCTTTCTTCCTTCATTCACCCCATCGCATTCTTCCTTTCCATTTTCATTGTCCCCTTCAGGAACTATCTTCAAGATTGTGTCCTCACAACTTATTTGCACTGTTTGTGCCTTTGTACTTGTAATACTTTATTTGTAACTATTGTCACACCACTTATTAATTAAATACTCATCCATTTTCTCGATCAAATAGTTATAAGTTACAGAAACTGTGTTATGCACTGGAGACACATCAGGGAACATGAAACAATTTCGGCCCTCCAAATGTTCACAATGTGGTACATTTGGATTGTCTCCCTACTTGGGTTTTAAAAATATTAGAACACTGTCATTGACATGTACTCTACAGTTTTCAGTGTGCTTTCAAACTTTATTTCGCATGTAATTTGATCTTTATCACACTTTTAAGTGTAATTTTAATTAGGTAGAATTAATATTAAATAAAATAGATGAAGATGATCTATCTGATAATGAGGGAGGGTGACCCATGTGTTCTTGTTCCAATTCCAGGGCTCCATTTACCCCGTGATACTACATGGGAGAGAATTTCTCCTCTGGTTCTTTGATAACTTTTCAACAGTGCAGAGAATGACACTTCTACACAGTAAGCACTCAGTAGACTAGGGTCATCTTCTTGATGAATTTGCTATTGCCTGATATTCTGACTTAAAAAGTAGGAGACATCAAAAGTGGTTGGTCCATTTGATTTTATTGGCCCAAGTGTATTTGGCCCAAGGATGAGTTCTGTCTGAAAAATGTCATGCCCTCAAACTGGCACGTCATAAAACTTGGATCCTGGGAGAAAAACAAAATTTAAATTTGGCCCTTCCACCTTTGCATGATACGGTGGTGCCGGTGTGTGTATGTGTGTGTTTGTATTGTTCTCTATCTCTCTGTTTTTTCACAGGATTAAAGCATTTAAAAAATATTTGGTTGAAAGACCCCTGAAGGCTGGTGGGAGATAAACCCCCATGGTGCAGGGAGGAGAGGTAGCAGGCATATTGTGGTGGTGGTGGTACCCCCTGGTCAACTTTTTTTAATTGGAGTAACCGGTTGCTTTCTTGTTCTCTGGGTGTGGTTTCTGGTTCTCAGAATCTATAATCTCTTAGAGTTCAACACTGGTAGAATTGAACATTTGAATGCAATATGGAACAGCCATGCAAGATTATCCTCAAACAGATTATATCTCAGTAATGCCATTGTCATGTAGAACTGGCTCTTTTTTCAATATAATTTAATTCAATCCCATTAAACTAACATTTACGGATCATTGGCAACCTTTGAGGCATCCAGGGTTCCTGGAAGAATGATGCTCAGACCCTGACTTCTGGCAAATGCAAGTAGTCTTTTTCTTCCATTCCTAATATGACAATTTTTGTCCTATTTCTCTATGGTCCCTAAGGGTTGTGGGAAAAAGATCAATTATCTCTTCCTTTTATAAAGAAAAATTGGTTGACGTGGTTTTTCTCTTTGTCAACAGATTCCTTTCAGTCTTAAGCATGTCCTTTCTCTGGCACCTAGTACATTTGATCACCTTGTTGCTGTCCCAGCTCCCCCACAGAGAACCAGGAGACGACCACAAAGGACATTTTATTTGTTCCAACTCAGCTGAGTTCTTATAGCTCACCTTCCAGTTGGACAAACATTATAACAAACTAAAAAGCAAAAAAGTATAACTTTGAACAGCTTCTCAGAAGAACAACGTACTCTGGAAAGCTGGCTGATTTGCTCTACCTCCTGGTTCTCCGCATGATGGAAACAAGAGCCTAATTGATGTAGCATTGACATGATTTCTCTCAAAATGTACAGAATGGCCTCTGCCATGGCCCCTGTCATTCTTCCAAATACTGGCTTCACCTCAGGGGGTGATTCACACTGAGACATTTTGCTCCGCAGCAAAACTTCTACTCAGATATCAAAGAAGCAGCAACAGGGGCAGGGGTGTGCCCAGGTTTATTAAAATGGATTTGTGAATGTCACAATAAGGGGAACATAAATTCAGTAGCTCTCTTAGCTTATAATAGCTGGGAAAGCTTCATGTTCTATGCTAGAGATGAAAACAAGGGGAAGAAAACAGCTAACGGAGATAAAGTGAGGAGACAAGCTGCCTCTGTCCAAGGTCTCAGAAAACTTGCATATTTTGTATATTAATATATTCTGGCAACAATACAGATATGCAACAGTGTTTTTTAAGCCCACCAGATATTTTAGCTGCAAGGATCTGTTTTGAGATCTTTGCCAGCCACAAAATGATGGACTAGGGGAGCGAGGGGCCTACAGTGAGGCATAGGACCATTGAGAGTCTAACAAGTTTTTATTAAATGACTCATAAATACTACAGAGAAAATTATAGTGGTTACTTTAAGCTCATTTTAAATTAAAGTGAAAATTGTATATTTTTTTCATATGGGACTGTATTCTAAATGCATCACTACAGGGTCTGAATAAATTCAAACACTTAAGAACTAAGCCCTGACAGGAGCAAATGTGCTTTGGAGATGTTACCAATGGGGCCGCTGATGGGCCTACTTAGCCAGGGAATTACCGTGACCTTAGGTGAGTTCTTTGAATTCCCTCAGCATTAGTTTTTCCATCTGCAAAATGGAAAGCGTTGTTGTTGGTATCTTATGGGAAACGCCTAAACAATAAAAGTCTTAGAAGAGACGCTTTGGGAGCAATGAGGCTACGTAATGTCTCTCTCCAAACTGTATCTCCCACCCTGACCAGTGGTCTGTCTTTATAAACTCCCTTGAACTTACTCTGGGGCACCTGCTTTCCCTTCTACAAGCCTTACACGCAGTGGGGTCTGCTTGGGTGGAATTAGCTGATGGTAAATGTGAACGTCAGGGGCACTTGAAAGAAAAATAGCAGAAACATTTACCTGTTGTTCACATCCCGTGGTAGGCACAACAACATCACCCTCCCCAAATGTCTACATCCTCATTCCTGGAATCTGTAAATATGGTTACCTTACATGGCTAAAGGGACATTGCAGATGTGAGTAAGTCAAGACTCTTGAGATGAGGAGATTATCCTGGGTTATCCAGGTGCACCCTCAAATGTCCTCAGAAGTGAAGAGGGAGGGAGGAGAGTGGGTGTCAGAGTAAGAGTGAAAGAGAGATCTGAAGATGTCAGGCTTTTGGCTTGGTAGGTGCAGGAAGGAGCCACAAGCCATAGAGTGGGCGTGGCCTACAGAAGGCAGAAAAGGCAAAGAGTGGAATCCCCTGTGGAGTCTCCAGGAGGAGCAAGCCTTGCCTACACCTTGACTTTAGCCCAGCGCAACCATTTCAGACTTCCAAAACTACAAGACAATAATAAATGGTGTGGTTTTAAGCCACTGACTTTTCCAGAAGTCTGACTTTGTAGTAATTAGTCACAGTACCAAGAGGATACTAATACATATCTCAAGGCCATTATTTCATCATCTAAAAATGGCACTGGAGTGAAAAAAAAAGACAAATTTCATCAGCTTTTCCTTTAGAGGTAATCTACCAACTGGGAGAACAGAGCTGGCTAAAATGAACTGAACCTTACAGCCCTGCTCCATCACCTAGTGTGTGGGTATAATTTGGCTCTATTTTATTCATCATGATATATTTCACTTCTTCCCAGTCATCAACTTACACCCTCCAGAATGATCTTTTCAAACCAGAAATCTGATCACACCATTTTCCTGCTCAAAATTGTCAACACTTTTATATTGCCTTCAGGAGAAAGGGTGAGTTTCTTAGCATAAGACCCTACAAGAGCCTCTGTGATCTGTTCCTGATGAACTCCGGGCTGTACTGCCAGTCACATGTCCCCCATTTTCCACCAAGGCCCTAGGTTCTATCCACAGGAAGTAACTGACAGCTTCCTACCTCCTGTGTTTCTTCATAGTTCCTTGTTTTCACTTGAATGTCCTCTCATTTTAGCTGATATTTGTTGAGCTCTTATTGTACTTGACACTTATAAATGCTTTGCAGCCATCAACGCATTAAATCCAATGTAGTAGGTGCTGGTATTATCCTTATTTACCCATCATGCAACTGAGGGACACAGAAGTTAAGTAGTTTGACCAAAGTCACATGCCTGCCTAATACGTAGCAGAACTTGGTCCAGGAATAGGAGTGAGGTACAGGGGAGAGGTAAAGAGGGAAGGAGGAAAGCCAGTATGAGGGAATAGTATCAGTTGGTTATGTCCATGGGCACCACAGGTTTGATTCTGGTAGATCCTTTGGAGGAGCAAATAGAATGCCTCTTAGAATTGTTCACCTAAGAATTGATAGGGGAAATAATTTCTTCACTGGTCTCAATTCCCTGTTGAGGGTCACCTGATGGGGACGTTAAGTGCCTTATTCTTTCGGGTGGCAGATGGATATGTGGCAAGTAGACGCCTGAACAATACCAGTGTTCTATACAGTGACACTGGAACATTCTTAGAGATGGAAAATTCCATGGCAGAAAGCTACAGGCACTCAGCAGGGACTTGATATGACACCTTATCACAAGAATTCTCACAAACTGCCACAGCTACAGTGAGAATCGGAGGTAAAACTGGGAGACGTGAAGTGTGACGTAATAAGCTTCTGGTTTGTGCTCCAGGTTTTTTGTCAAGGGTCATATTTCAGGAGTTTGTGGTGTGTGGAATGAAACTTTTGCAAATCTGTGTAGATCCCAGTGCTTTTCATAAACAGTCTTAGGAGCTACTATATTAAAATGATCACATCATGTGACCTTTTATTTCTTATTATTATTACAATTTATATTTTTAATTTATTCAGCCAGATATTCTACAAATGTATGCTAATTCCTATTCTTTAATGCACTTTTTCTTGAGAAAAATCAGTTACAAGCAAAGCAAGGGTCAGTCTACACAGGCACCCACCAGAAAGAATCCTAAAGTTCTGAGACTGGCAGCAACCACATAGAAGTCTTGCTTAATGCCATCCATGAAAACTGATCTTATGAAGAGGACCCATTGAAGAAAGGGATGAGGTAGAGGGAAGGCAGAACCTAACAGCGTCTTTGGATTCAGCTGATTTAATAGAAGCCCGTGGGTTCACCCTTCACTTGCTCTCTTCTTCTATAAAGATAGAAAGAAGCACATTCAGATTCGGTAAAGGGAAATATCCTCTCACCATGCCTAGCTACCTGCCAGATTAGAGTGGGAAGCAGCAAATTTGAGCAGAGCTCTCAGAGGCCTGGAGAGCCCTGAGTGTGGATGACAACTGCAGGTGATGGAGGAGAGGTGCCCGGTGTGTGGGCCTCTGGAGACGAGGCGCTCACTTTGCTGCCAGTCTAGCACTGCTGGCTGGGGAAATCACATTTGAGGTTCTGCATATGAGGTATGTGTGGACAACAGGGCACTGATGTCCTCATGAAGAAAAACAAAATGAAGACTTTTCCAGAAGTCTGACTCTATAGGAATGCTCTCGTTCCCCAACCTCCTTAAAAAAAAAAAAAAAGAAGAAGATTATTTTCAGAGTCTATTTGTTTCACTGCTGGAGACCGGGGGAAGAGAGATGTAAGGGCTGTTTGTCAACTCTCAGGCAGAGAAATCACTAATTCATTTCTTTCTGGGGTCAGGGAACCTGATCTCCTTTATCAAAAGAAAATTACTTCACAGAGAAAGCACTGTCACTATAAGGGGGAAAGGAATTAAGCAGCACAGAATTTGCAAGCAGCTCATTTGCTTCTGTTCCTTAACTGATCTTTAAGCTGGAGCTTACTTGCTGTCTGCCTAGAAGTTTAGAATTAGTTTCCTGTATGATCATAAGGAAGTCATTAAGTTATATTTTATTTGTAATGAAAATACCCACAAATACCAATATACACACAGATTTGCACATATTTGTATTCTCACAGGGCACCTTTGCCTTGATGTTTGAACCCAAACTCAATCCAGCAAATATGTATTAAATATGTACTCTGTAACAGGTTCTGTGAGGGTGCTGGGGGGGAAGAAAGACAGGGTTTCTGCCTTCACAAGCCAATAATCTCCTTAGTAAGAAAAAAACTCAGAATGAGAAACCATTCATTCATTTAGCCATTTACTCAGCGGATATGTCTGCCAGGTCTGTTATGGACTGAATCGTGTCTTTCCCCCACTCCCTGCCCAAATTCGTATGTTAAAGCTCTAACCCCAATGTGAGGATATTTAGCAGTAGAGCCTTTGGGGAGGTAATCAAGGTTAAAAGAGATCATAAGAGTGGGGTCCTAATCTGATAGAATTGAGCTCTTAAGAAGAGGATGAGACAGCAGAGAGCTCTCTCTCTCTCTTGCTTCCCCCCCGCATGTGTACTGAGAGGTAAGGTCACAGGAGGACTCAGGAAGAAGGCTATTCACAAGGCAGGAGGAGAGGCCTCACCAGAAACCAACCCTGATGGCATGTTGATCTTGGACTTCTGGCCTCCAGAACTGTGAGAAAGTATGTTCTTGTTGTTGAAGCCACCAGCCTATGGTATTTTGTTACGGCAGCCGTAGGAGACTAATTCAGGGTCTATCTGGTGCCATGTACTGAGCTAAAGGCTAAGTACAGCACTGAACACAGCAGACACAGTTTGTGTACTCAAGGGGTTTCTTTCTGGAGGAAGGAGGTAAAGCGTGATGAAAGCTGCTGGAGCAGAAAGAGGGTTACCTGTGGAGAATTCGGGGAGGAGTCTGCTTTATTTTAGGAGTCAGGAAAGGCCTGCTAAAAGTGACTATTCGATCTCCAAGGTAAGTTCAAAGATGGAAGCGGTTGAGAGGAGGGGAAGTTCAGCCCAGGCAGTGGTGACAACCTGTGAGAAGGTTCCGTGGCAGGAGAGGCCATGGCTAGTTTAAGACCCCGGGATAATGCTACATGGGGAGCTTACTGGTAATGGAGGGAGACAGGCCTAGGCTACATCATACGGATTCCTGAGGCTGCATCAGAAACGGGTACTTCATCCTAAGAGCTCAGGAAGGATTCTAAATGGGGGGGAAGGAAGCAAATTGAGGTGTTATGGGGGGGGACTCTCAGGGTGGATAAGCAAGTTGGGAAGAATAAGGCCCCTGAGACCCTCATGATCACAACAGCCTGAAGCACTGTTTCCCAAAGTTGGATGGAGTGTGTGGGAAAGATGATTTTTTTGTGTGGAGAAATTGTTATTTTTATATGCCTAGAAGGATCTATCCCTTAGGCATGTTTTGTAATTGCACTTTCTGCAGCTTGCTAGGAAAAAAAATGCCTAAATTATTTCAAAGAAAAGTACTTCAGGCATTTGTGGTTTTAAGGCCATCAAATGCCACAAACCCTACCAAAACACCATTCAAAACAGAAAGTGTTGAAAGACATGCATAACTGAATCATTTACTTAGAAATATCTTTCTTTGCTTGTCGGCTATAGAAATGGTTGGAACTGATAAATGGCCTGCTGGAGAATTCGGTGTGCTGGGGGTGTGTCTGTCCTAGGTGTTAGCAGTTACACTGCTCTGACAGGGTTCAGGGCCACATCTCAGGCAAGCTTTGCCCAAGGCCCAAAGTGTTGACTGGAAGACGATCAATTATGGTGCAGCTTCGATGTAGTTGCCAAGTAGTCACACACTCAGCATGAATGTCACTCTCCACTCCAGAAAGGAGCTAAAAGGAGATTAGAGGAGGTGGGGTTTGAAACTGTGGCTGTAGGAAGGGGCGAGTGTGGGAAGGACAAGGGGAAAAACATGTCAGGCTACCAGACACTTGGTAGAGTTTATGCAATTAGTTCCTCTTCCCCCATGCAGCTGAGCCAACTCAAACTAAGCACACAAACCATTCTTCTTAATGCCCCATGAGCTTCACAAGAGTGACTTTCTGGAACAGAATCAGACGTTTCTATGATTTCCTTCAGTTATTTTTCTTTTTCTTGTGGCCCCTATTCCCTTAGTTGCTACTTTGCCTCATCTACCACAGAGCACATGAGAGATAAGTATGTAATTCCTGGAAGATTTGAAAACCCTGAACTTGCAGAATCAGGGCATTTCTCCCAATTGTTGATTTTGTTTTTGCTCCCCCCACCCCCCCCAGTTTGGAATGCCTATGTGGGCCTGGACTGAATTCTCCTTGCTGATCTGTAGCCTGGAGTTTTCTGCACATGCATCCTACCAGTGAGGCCTCCCTGGTTATCAGTGGGATCTCTGCCCAGAGAATAAGTGCAGAGCAGGCTCCAGAGTGCTACAGTAAAGGTAGGAGATACGTTTGCCCTTTGACTGTAGAGAATAGTAAATTACCACAGATCTACTTATCTCCATCTGTAACATTTGGCACACTAACCTAGGAGATGGCTGAAAAACCTGGTATCTTGGACACTGAATATTCTTTAAATGCAAACATAGAGGACGTGGCTAAATAAAGAAATGGTAGAAGAATTGTTTCAAGGTAGATTGTCATTTTTCACAATAATATTTAGAAAACCTCTCTGCCTCTCATTCCTTTCTCCCATTAACCTAATTTTAATTACACCATAGGAAAAATGTACTTGGTCTTTGCAGCCATAAATTAAGTTGCTTCTTATAATTGTTTCCAAATTTGGGGGGTAAAAGTCTTGGGCTGGTCTTTGATCATGTACTGCAAAAATGTCAGAAGACCACAAGAAAAATAGACAAGGTAGCCTGTGGAACAAAGGTTCCATTTTAGAAAATTTCATATTTTGTGTGTTCATGGCTTCTTCAGTTACAAACGTGATTAGGTTTCTTAGATTAAATTAAGATTGACACGAACCTCTTCCAACTCTTCCTCTGGATTTCAAGGTTTCCTTTAGGTTTTCTACACCTATGCATGTCAAAGAATTGTTCAGCTTGTTCAAATCACCTTTTCTCAAATCCTAAGTTGAAATTAGGATCACTATGTCATTGGTGCCTTGATTCTGGAAGGAGTTTTATTTTATTTGTGCAATATGAATGGAAGTGTTCTGTGCTTTCTTTAATGGTGAATTAATTAGACTTTCTTTGCTCCTTACACTTTAGGAGATTCCTATCTCCCTGCAACATTCCTTAATGCCTTTGTTTCAAACATGTGTAAAACATATTCTTTGAAGTGTCTTACTTAGCCAAACCAAAGTGGTGTATTACAAAAGAGTATTGAGGCTGTGCTTTAAAACCACCAAGAATGGAAATTATAATGAATCAGCTTACTTTCCCAAGCCAAGAAACTAGCAGGGCTAGCTAGTCTAAATCATAACTTCTTCGTTTTACATGGTCCTGCAACTTTAGCTTTACATCTTTTATGTACCTGTGTCCTCATGATAATTCTAGAAGGTGGGCAGTGAGCACCATTTGCATATTTCACAGTCAAGGAAGACAGCATCAGAGATATTAAATAATTTGCTCAAGGGAAATCTGTTATTGGGACTTAGAGTTGGGATTCAAACCCAAGTGTGGCAGCTTGTGCTCTTTCCACTCTGCCTCCCTGGCTCTCCTTGAGTCTGTGTTGGCTGCTTGTTGGGGGAGAAGGAGATGGAGTGGTATGTTTGGGACCAGTGGGAGACAGCTTTGTGAGACTTCTGTATGCACAGATGCTAGGGTCAAGTTGATATTTGAAGAGCCACCAATATCAACTCTGTGCCTCAGCATTTTTTTAATCTGTAAAATGGGGGATAATAATACTATCAACTTCATAGGGCTGTAGTTAGAAATGAATTAAGCCATGTAAATTATTTAGTACCTTGCCTGGTACAGAGAAAATTGTTAGCAACTCTTATTTTATTTCTGTGCCTCCCTCCCCTTCCTTTTTTCTTTCCAACACTAATCATTTCGTGAGTACTTAATAAATGCTTGTGCACTAGTCTAGATAGAGTTAGCAGATATAAGGATAAGGGAGTTCTTGAAACTCAAAGTTCTTAAGCTTAGTGCAGACAATAAATTATGTAATAATGAGATATATATTATTGTAAAGATATGTGTGATAAACAACCGGTTGAGTAGCATATTCCAAGGTGGAGAAATAACAAGGATATCTGGGGTGGAAGAAACAGCATGTACAAAAATACGTGGCGGATGGCCAGATGTGGTGAAGGGGAGTGAGAAGTGCGGTCAGAAGTGATGGGAGTTGAGGCAGAAGAGCAGAAGAGTAGGCAGGGAGGGGGCTCAAGGCCATACATGGGGGAGTTATTTTATTTATATAGGAAAAGGCATGTAATGCTATGTATAAGTCACTGTTCTCTGGCATTTACCAGTATTAACTCACTTAATCCTCATAATAAGCCTGCAATGTAAGTAACCTGTTTTACAGATGGAGAAACTGAGGTGCAGCTCTAAGTCACTCTGCTTATAACTGGCACAGCTGGGATTTGCACTCAGACAGGTTGGCTCCGGAGCTCTTGCGTTAGCTGCCTTGCTTGCCTGCTTTACAAGTATGAATCTAACCCTGCAGAAAATAGAAATATACTCATTGATCATAGGCAGGCTTGGGATATGATTTTCTCTTGAATTTAAGAAAGATTATTTTGGTGGCAAAGTCGGGGTGGATTGGAGCAGGGAGACTAAAGGAGACAGATTGGTTAGGAGGGATTAATGGCTCAGGAGGAAAATGATAAGGACCAGGGCAGTCATGGTGGGTGAAACTTTGAGGGTCAGTTTGAAGGCATGATAGTGGGGGTGGCAGGGAGGTGAGGAAGATGAGAGAAAGTAAAGGTCACTTTGGTTTCCAAGTTGTGTGCTTGAGTAGATGGTAGAACCATTAATGTTCAGGAATCAGCCATGTGGTAAAAGAGGAGTTAAATAAGAAAAACAAATTCTCCTAAATCCAGGAAATATAAAATGCATCATTAGATAAGAATAATTCTATGGCTTCTCAGTATGTCAGTTTGAACCTTGAAACACCCACAGAGTTGATAGGAAGGAATGAATGAGAATGTATATTTAAAACAAAAAACACAGGTCAACAAAAACACAGGGAAACTTGTTTGGAATATTTTTCGCTTACTCTGAAAATGAAACCATTTGTAGCTTTTCAGCATAGAAAGGGGGGCTGGCAAATGGGGTCGGCAAGGGACAAGAGGGTTGGCAGAGCTGAAGCCGGCCTGAGAGCAAGTGAAAGCATTGCTTGCTTGGAATATGGCCCTCGTTACCTCCCACTGATGACACTGCAGGACTCACATGAAAGAGAACAAAAAGCACTAAACGAAACCACTAAAAATGTCTGCAATTCTCTGTCTTCTGTCTCAGCCCTCTCTTCTTCCCTGGATCCCATCATTATCCTTCTTCTCCAGTTGTACTACTGTATTTTTCTCCAGTTAAAACTAGTCCATTTGATGCTGATCTCTTAATTGTTACATTAGGAGGTGGGAGAACTTTACAGGGAATTTTTCAAAAATGTGGGGTGGTGAGAAATCAGGATTATCAGAGAAAAGTACACAGTTATAACTCAAGAGTGGCTCTTGCCATAGGAATGGTCCCCCAAAGCTCTCTGCTGTTTGCCTTCTAGATCAGCATGTTCACAAATCTGTCTTAGGCATTTATTAAAAAGCCTCAAAACTTTGCAGACTATTTGGACTACAGATTGGAATATAGGTGCAAAGAAGTAGATTTACGGTGTCTGAATGCAAAACAAATCAACTCAGAATGACGATTTCATATGGTTATGCCCATTACAACTTTGGTTTACTTCTTTCATCTCTTCTGAGTATATGGGATGTCATTAATGTTACCAGCTGCATGACTTTCTCTGAATATCAACAGCAGAGGAAAAAAAAAAATCCACACTCAACAGCCATTGGCTCTGCTGTTTTCCACTTAGATAGCTATTATACTGCCAAGGCAAATGTGAAACAGGCTCCCACAATAACAGCAATTTCCCAAATGCCCTGTTAATTTTCAGTAAACCAAAATAAAATGTGTTATTATTTATTAAGAATATGCACTACATACGGTTTCCAGATGATAAGTATTTCAGTAAAGTACTACATTGAGAACAATTTGAGTTGGCTTGCAAGCTGTAACCTTAGAGTAATGGGTATAGCCCAGGGTCAGAATTGTCACTTTTATTGGGTCAATTCAATGCTCATGGTTTACAGACTATGATATAGGACTAGAGAAAAGTTTTTCTATCCCCCGTATCAGCTGCATTATACATATAATTTTATGTAAAAAAGTAGCATCCCATATATCATTATTTATTCATAATGACATTTACCAAACAACTGCATGGCACAGGATGATAGTGTAGTCTGGGGAATAGAATATGGAACACACATTCCAAACACTGGGTCTGAGACAACTCCCTCAATTATATCAACTTTAGAAGCACCAAGTAGGAAAAAAAAAATCTCACAGTTGTGAGACAGCATGTCATTATTTCACAAATAGAATATGAGAAATTGAAGTATCTCAGGTTTGGGAATGATTTGGACTCTCTTTAGGGTAGTTAATACATGCTTTAGGAATCTTTTCTATAACACGGGACCCTGGGTCTCCACTTGATTTGTGGGGGGCCCTATCTAACCTCTGCTTTCTGGAAACTTCCAAGCCCTGAGGGGGAGAGGAGAGTGGCATCTGACCAGGACTCTGACGGTTACAGGGCACCCTCTGGATCTCACCCTGGCCAGACCTCTTGTGAGAGCCGCCTGTTTCAGCTTCATTTCCTCTTCTCTGTGCTTCCAGGTTCTCACAGCTGGGTCTGTGATTTCCTAACTGAATGCTGCCTGGGTTAGGGAAGTCTTAGCCTCAGTTCCTGCTCTCCCCTGGTGGCCTCACTGTTAGATGTTCACCCAGACTGAGGTCTGGCACCCTGCAAAGAGCTCTGGGCTATGTCATCACCTCCTGGCCTGAGGTCAAACCCTTCTGTTCTCAGGGCTTCAGGTCACTGAATTAGAATTCCAGTTCGGTTTTGGCTGTTTGCCTTAAAGAAAAGGAAGTTATGGTGCTTTTTAAAAATTACACATAAAATATGTGTTCATTTAGGAAAATCAGAACCCTGGCCTTTCAAATTACACAAATTCTCACTGCCTAGTGATAACTACCACTAAGATTATGAGATTTATTCTTCAAGGAATTTTCTCCGTACATATATACAAAAGCTTACTTTTTTATTAAATGAGATGGCGTGTGTGTGCATGTATGTAGGTATGTACCTATATGCTTTTACAATGTATGCATTTTTTTCTTGCTTAAACGTACCATATTAAAAATATACTCTATGGCATTATTTTCAGTGGTTGATTAGTATTCTAATTTACTTAAAATAAGTTTCAAATTTGAAATTTCAAGAATGTATTGTTGCACATCCATTGCTTTTATCACTTCCTCTGATTTTCCTAGTTCCTCTGCCTGAAGCCTTATCTGCGACCCCAAAGGGGATCCTGGTTCTCACAACGTAATGAATGGAAGCATCATTCCTGATAAATACTTGTCTGAAATGTATTTGCCCTGGATTTTTAAGAGTTCCTGAATGATTTTGCTTCAGTATTCTTCTGACCATGCTGTAAACAATGCTGCCTCAAAGGAACATAATAAAGTCCAGAAATTTTATTAGCATACATAATAATAGCTAACATTTATGGAGCTTGTGTTAAATTAATTAGCTCATTTAACTTTGACAAAAGCACCCTATGAGGTAAATAAGATCATTCGTGTCCTTTCCAAGTTGAAGAAACAGAGGCACAGAGAGGTTAAATAGCTTGCCTAAAGCCACACAGCTAGTAAGTGCACACTTGCAGTTTAATCTAAGCACCCTGGCTCCAGTGCCAAAGTGCTTCATTCCTGTGCTGTGCTTCTTCTGATTCTAAAAGCACAGAGTCTTTCTGCCTCATCTAGAGTGAACTCAAGCCCGAAGTTGATATCACTCAGACATGACTTTCCAAAAGATAGATTTTTTTTTGTCTATTAGTAGCTTTTATTTGTCAGAAGTACAGGCGAGTGGGACATTGATGGAGACGGGCCCCAGAGCATCCACCCCATAGCCTGGCATCTCTTTCTGCATTGCTGCAGTGTTGTTCCCTTGAAGTCATCTGCGATCTAGGATGCATTGGAATAGATAGATATGCCCTGATTTTCCTTGCTTCTGGTGCAGTATGGAAGGAGGACAAGGGTGTGAGAGGTGAGCGGGCGAGTGCTCCTTGATCCTTCCTCCAGGGTATCATGGGGAGTTCAACTGTTTCCCCAGACCACGCCTCCTCCCTTCCACTTATCTACTATCCCTCTTGAGGTAGTAAGAATATAGTGGGGGAGAGACTACAACTGAGTTTGTGAATTTAATTCTAGTCTCAATCCCATGTAAATGTTGTGTCTATGTGTGCGCACATGCATGTGCTTGCATATTTTGGCTTTGTCTCTGAGTGCTATGAAAATATAGGAAGAAGGGAAGCATGACCCATCCAAAATACTCTATCTTTCACTTGCTGTGCAGCTCTCAGGAATTATGCTAATTTTACATAAATCTTGATAGTCTCTTATCTACATGTAGAATATATATATTTAAAGAACGATCATTCTCTCAAACTGTAGCTCAGTGAAAGGAAGGAAACAGCAGCTTTAATAAATAATTGAAACTTAGATACCAAGGTACAACTGGAAGCCAACTTAGTCTTCTGACTTCCTCTACTTCAAGAAATCAGCACTCTGACACGTGTCTATAACATTTCAAAGGGGCATAATCTGCAGATACCCCCTACAGGTAACTGATTCCTGGGGTGGGGTGTTTCTATCTGCTGCTCTCCACATCACACACCTACTTTGCTGATTGGAGCACTGAGCACAGTCTCATCAGTCAGCCCCCAGAACACAGTTGCATTCCAGAGGCTCTACTTTAATGCTGCCAGGTAGCTTCTCTCCTTTTCAGCATGTGCTTGGTGCTCTTCTTGAAATTAAACAGTGACCTCTTACTCACCTTCAGCTCTACCACCAGGCTGGCTGTGATCCTACCCAAAGCTTGTCTCCTGATTCATGCAACCAACCACCGGGGCTCATCAATAGTGAAAAGGAGGTCTTTGCTCCTCTGTACTTGTCACCAAAGCCAAAGGAGCTCACGTGCCTCAAGGCAACATCTGGCTACAATTTATGTGGTGGGCATGGAAATGTTATTTTCTAGATATAACGATTTCTTTGCTTTGGCATGGCTGATGATGGCACCCTGCCACCACCGGAAACTAACCATGTCATTTTCTTCCTGTCAACAAGTTCTTACCAATGATTTTCTGTCATTCCTTCCCTATTTTAAAAGGGGCAGCTTCTCCATTGGCAGCATACTTCAGGAAATAATCACATCAGCTGGGCATCTCTTGAGGTGGAGAGTTCTATGCCAGAGGAACGACCTCTTTAGGATTCATTGCTACACTGACAGCTGTAACTTGTCCTCACTCCATCTGATGTCTTACCAACAGCTCCTTCCGTAATTCCCCACGATGTGGCCTTTGCTCCCCACCCACTGCTGAAATGCTCTGGTCTTCCACTTGTAACTTTGAGCAATTTTGGCTCAGTTGCTGTGCTCATTGTCGTTCCCTTCTTTTGGTTCCTGTTGACGGGTCCCTCCTTCCCAATGCTCTCTCCTGATCTTTGCTTTCTAGGTCATTGAACTTCTTTGAGGCCTTTGATTTTTCTCTTTGGTTTTTTCCTGTTTCTTCTTTGCTTCTTCTTGTTCCTTTGGCTTCCAATCTGTGGGCCATGTAGGGCTCCAGAGAACTCTGTCCTAGGGACCTTTCCTCTCTACTCACTCTGAGAGTTAACGCATACCCACGCATTTAAATGCCAACTTAGAGATACTAACCGAAACCTTCAGCAGTGGCTTAAAACATTAAAATTATCTAAGCACACGGTTTACAGAGGGAAATATTTCTAAAAGTCTTGGTAAAATTCATTCCCTGAAGGAAACCTCATATCCTATCATATTTTTTGTGTGGAACCACATTCAATTCTTTTAACTGGTATTTTTGGCATTATTTAAAAATCTCTAAAAATGATCCTTACATTGCTATTTCTTTCTTTCTATTTTTGTATATTCTTAGCTATTGGCTTCTAAGGTAGTTGAAGAAGATTTAGCTTCCTTTCACATATACCACATTATACCTATACATATTTTCTCTTCTCCCTATTCTTTTAAAGAATCATTTTAAAATTTGAATGAAACGAATAGTCAGTGTTTATGTTTGACTATAAAAATATTACTTACAGCGAAAGATGGATAACATCCTATGATTATTTTAAAAGGTAACATGGAGTAACAGTTAAGAGAACAGCTTCTAGAGTCTAATTACTTGGATTCAAATCCTAAAGACAGTACTTACTATTTGGAGCGAGCTGTTTCAGTTTCTTCAACTGTAGAATGAGGTACTCATAGTATCTACAACAATGAGTTGTGATAATTAATAGTTAATAACTGAATGCATATAAAATTAATAAATATAAAGAATTAGAACAATGCATGTCTTCCAGTAAGCACTAAATAAGTGTTAGAAATTTTTGCTTTTATTATTATCTTTCCCTGTGCAACTTTTAATTTTCCCTGGGATTAACAACAATAACAATCATAGTCATAATTTATATTTTTATTTGTATAGCTTTCATGTACTAGCTACTCTTAATCTGACTTGGTTTTAGCTCTACTTTCTTCATTCAGATGCAATTGGTGCCAAGGATACCTGAGTCTCTGGGGACTTCCATGGTTAGATCGAGCTGCTTCTCATCTTTTCCTCCTTCTGCCTTAGGATTCCGTTTGCTTGGGTGCATCAGGTTAGTTGCTACTCTTCCATCTGCTTCCTAGCTTTTAATGTTTTGTCATGCATTCTTTAATTTGGATTTATGTCTTCAAAAACTCTCATTATTATCATTCTAGTGGGACTTCAGGAGGGTACAGAGGGTAATGTGTATTATAACATTAAGGAAGACAGATTTTAAATAAATAAATGCGTATAAGCATATCACTTCAAATTACAGGAATAACCTGTAAAGGAAAATAGTAGGATAATTTGAGAGAACAGAAAAGAGGGACCTAATTTGTTCCTCTTTGGTCTTCGTGATATGGCTTTTCTAGTAAGTATTATTTAAGTAAGCCCTAAAGATAAGTGAGAGTCAGTCAGGCAAAGAGCATAGAGAAAAACATTCCCTGCAGATGAGCAGGCTTGATAATAGAAGAATCAGGGCTGTTGGCTGAAAGTGACAGAGCCCATTCCTAAGCTGAAAAAGAGAACTGTTTAGTCCATGTAAGTGGGACATCTAAGAGGTGGAGACAGTAAGGTTTGGCTGGATTCAGGAGGTGTATGTGGCCTCAGGTTTCTGTCTCTGTGTCCATCTCTTGGTTCTATTTGCCTTCGCTTGGCCTCATTCTCAGAGACTTCTATTTGGTGTCAGGTTGGCCACTAGCAATCACAAGCCTATGTAATCCTATAGCTCCTGTCCCAGAGAAAAGAGAGAGGCTTTCTCGCCATTTCTTTTAAAATCAGCATCCATGTATGACATCCTACATTCCTTGGGATAATTATGGTATGGAGCTCTGCGTTTGGCCGGACATGGGTCCAACCATACAGGCAGACAATTGTTTGGCTTATGCACTGTACTGAAAAGTATTTACTATTAGAAAAATTATGAGGGATAAGATTATAGACATGTTGGGGTTATTTAAGGCAGAATCTTATGGGTGATGTTAAGCATTTGGAATTCATACTACTTGCGAGGAGAAGCTATTGATGGATTTTAATCAGGGAATAACACAAGCACCGTTAATCACTGTTCATCAGATCCAAACTTTCCAATGAAATTACCTTTCCAGTCTCCTTACTGTGCCAAAGACACCACCATCTTCCTGCTGTTTTAGGTTTACATTTTAGAGTCATCTTTGAAGTCTCTCTTAAATTTATCACCCATATAAAATTAGTCACTAAGCGCTATAGGTTTTCCCTTCCTGAAGTCTCTTGGATTTATCCTTGCTCCTGCTTCAAGTACATTGTCACATCCTTACAGGTTCTTACCACCTTGGACTTGGGTTCTTGTGAGAGTCTCCTAACTGGCTTCTCTTCTGTTTTCTCCCTGTTTCCAAGTCATCACACATGGCACTGTCAGATAGTCTTTTTGAAAATACCACTATCTTCTTGTCACTCGTCTACTCAGGAGCCTATGGTGGTGTCCTATCATTAATGAATCATGCCCAAATCCCTCAGCCAAGCATCCAGAGCCATCCATCATCTGGCCCTGCTGTGCCTATCTAGTCTTATCTTCCTGTTATCCCTCCACCACAATAAGACATGGGCCTCGACTTCCCACCTCTTCCATTCCACAAGTAGGGGAAGATGGGCTGTTACAAATTGCTTTGCAGGCAGAAGAGGATAGAAATTCAGGGAGGAGGAAGGAGAATCTGAGCCACTGTGGTTCACAGTTGTGAACCGCAGCTGTGTTTGATAAAGAAGGGCAGAGGCTGTAGTTGTGCGGCTAGCCTGAACTCAATGGTGTGGTCAAGAGAGCCTGTCTGAGCATTGTGGGCAGATGTTGATGCCCAGGAGAAATGTCCAACTATGCGTTTTCAAGATGAAGCATTGGCTAGAAGGAGGATATTTGCTCAGCAAGCCTTTCCAGGGTGTAATACCCAAACCCTCTTATATAATGTGTGGCCTAAGTCACAGGTTTCTGGGAACTTGCCCAGAGTTTTCAGGGTCAATTTGTACTGCAGAGAAATGATGGATTATCCAGAGAGGTGTGAATAGTGTCAAGAAACAAGATCGACCCGGGTGGGATCTCATTACTTATTTTTGCTAAAGTAGCTTTTTGGTGGGAATTTGGGGTGGTGTTTATAATCTTCAGGAATAAAATGCCATTACAGTGGGAAGGGAATTTGGCAACTTTTAAAAACCTACTAAAGTTCTAAGGGAAGTTGGGTAATAA
Source organism: Ateles fusciceps (assembly GCA_036589455.1). NCBI lineage: Eukaryota > Metazoa > Chordata > Mammalia > Primates > Atelidae > Ateles > Ateles fusciceps. Next base: position 2,242,330 of record JAZHEH010002780.1, read on the forward strand.
GGTTTGTATCTAAATCATAAGAAATAATAGAAAAGTTAAAAAATTTAACACAGAATTGCTATTTTCTCTAGCTGGGAGTGATATGGTTAATTGCTAACTACGTTATCAATTACTGGGTGCCATGAATAGACATAATTTGTTCAAATTTTATAATTTCCATAATACTTGAAGTTATTTTGCAAAACGAGAAGTTTATAATAAAGTTTTAAGGGATGGAAGAGTTTTATTCATCCAATAGAAAAATTTTAAAAATATGATACAAGACCACAGTAATTCTGTGAAAAGGAGAATGATGGTTCCCTGAAGATGTCCACACCCCGAATCCCTGGAACCTATGAATGTTAGTGTACAGGGCACAAGGAACTTAACAGCTGTGATTGACACCACCAGCCTTGAGATCGGGAGACTAACCTTTGTTATCCAGATGGGCCCAATATAATCACATGGGTCTTTAAAATTGGAGAATCTTTTCCAGCTGGGGTTGGTCAGCAAGCGATGCAATGCTGCTGGCTGTGAAGATGGAGGAAAGCCAGGGGGAAGGGGATCACAAGCCAAGGAATGTGAGAGGATGAAAAAGGCACAGAAACAGATTCTACCCTGGAGCCTCCGGAAAGGAACACAGTGCTGACAATACCTTGACTTTAGCCAGGTGAGACTGCATTAGACTTCTGAACTATAAAACAAAGATAACACATTTTGTGTTGTTTTAAACCACTAATTGTTTGGTCATTTGTATGGCCACCACAGAAAACTAATGCATATTATTTAGTAAATATATATGGAATGAATGGAATTCATTTACAAAATCAATAAGAAAATCATCTAAATAGTCTTCTTCTGTTTGGGTTGGTACTTATATATGTTTTTAATAAATGATTCATTTTAAAACTCACATTGATTGAGCACTTACTATGTACTAGGCACTTTTCTATGCTCTTGTATTAAATCCTCAGAGTAACTGTTTGAAATCATTACTATTAGTTGGTGAATTAGTCTTTCCAAAGTCATACGCATAGAAAATGGCGAAGCTGAGTTTTGAACTAAGGAGGCTGTAGAACTCATTTGCTTAGTCATTATGACAGTGGTTCGCACACCTACCTGCACGATAAAATCACTTGGTTAGTTTTTACAAATCTCAATGTCCGGATCACACCCTGGACCAATTAAATCAGCATGTTTGAATTTGGAGTGAGGCATCAATACTTTTTAAAGCTCCCCCTGTGTTTCCAAGTGTAGCCAAGTTTGAGAACCACTGCACTCAGTGTGCTGACTCTCAAACTACAAGATAAATTTAGTGGTTTATTGCACATAGTAGCAAGAATTAGAACTTGATCTGTGAAAAAATACAATACAAACTACCTTTGATTCTAAGTTGGTGGTTTTTGTCTTAGTTAGTACAGCAACTGTCATTGGCTGGTTAAAAGGGCAGTCGTTAGTTAATCCAGAGACTACAGTAACATTGATTGTGCCTGTAGACACAATTTGGATTGTCAGTCAAAATAATGGAGAGGCAGCAGTGGGGAAACTTGTCCCAAAATCAGACAAGAAGGAAGGAGAAACAAAGATGTTTATCTGATATCTAAGCCAGAAGAGAATGGAGAGCTGCCAGGTGAGATCCGTGATCAAACTGCCTGTCTGGCCATCATGTCACATTGCTGTTAAGTCTGTGTGCCTTTACGTGTCTTCAGCCTTAGTCAGAAGCAGCTCTGCTCCTCCTTTGAGGTTGGCACTCTGCCTGAGAACTTGTACTTCCTCTTTGCCATATCCTGGCTTTCTTGTGCCATATTGGACAGCTTCTCCAGGGATGCCAATCTTGTTAGCATGAGTAGTATCCTTCTTCTGGTCAAGGAACAGAGTGGAAGTTGGAGCACTGTTAGAATTTTGGCTGCAATCTTTGGCTGCCATATTGGCAGGTGACTGTTTTTCTCTTTAAATGGCATTTTTGTGAGGTACATTACCCAACTTCTCCTCTGGCAGGAGAGGCATTTTGTGTTTTTTCATCTGCCACAAAACTTCTTAACTTTCTCAATTTGTTTTGAAAACAGAAATTGGTTCAGCAGGTTTCAGCTGGAAACAGGTGTTAATGATGGTGTCCAAATCTTCAACTGAGGTTCTTCTCTTCCCTTTGCCAGCCTTTGCATGGAGTAATGAACAGGCCTGTGTTGGATGTAGCAGATGCACATCTCCTCACGGGCCAGAGCTCTTGATTCAAATCACAGGCTTGCTGAGAATTATCACAGAGATGAGAATCATAAATTAAAATGCACTTTTGTCTCACTGCTAATAATCACAGACCCCATTACATCATTTATTTGTATACACTAAGCCATAAACTTGCTTTAGCCAGGATTACCTCAGGATTCCTCACTAAACACAAGGCAATCTTTTTGGCTTGGGACCTCCCACTTGGCTATATACTCTGCAATTTCACCAGAATGTTGCCAACACTCTACTCTGATGTGTGCTGTGTAGATGTAGAAGGAAAATAGCTAAATCAAGAGAAGGAAAGAAGTAATTTACAAATTTTTCATGATTAGCATTATTGGTTTTCTGTTGGGCTTGGACTCACCTTGGTAAATTTTATAGATTATAATTCAATTTTATTTTTTATCAATTCATATTTACTTTTTGAGTTTTTAAGTTAGTTGAGAAAGAAATTTAGTTAAGAGGGATTACTCCAAATGTGATTGTAGCTTAATTGGAGTGGAGACCCCATTGTTTGTCTAGTGGATCCATAAAGCATAAATAGGCAGGAGTACCAGCCAAGAAGTCATCTGGGGGCAATTGCATAAAACTCTCTTTTCTCATCACACAGCATGGCCTGGAACAAGGACTCTAGGCTTTTCAAGATTTAAAGATGGCTGAAAATTTCTTGGAAAATTACTGAGAATGGAGATTTTTAATGAATCACAAATTCATTAATACTCCAAAAACCACCCTTCAAGTTGAGAAAATCAGTACTCTTCCCTGATAATTCCCTTATCCTATATTTTCCTTGCAGTTAATTTTAAACTTTCGTTTTCTCAAAACCAATTTGTCTTTAAGACAATTAAGTCCTATTCTATAACTTGCATTTTCAAAGAATTATATGCTTTCCTTCTTCCTTAGTGTTCATTTAACAAAGCTTACATATTGTGCACACACACACACACAATTTATTAGCTAATATCAGTAAATGATCAAAGCCCTGTGGAAATGATTGAAAATTAAAATTAAACTGGGTTATAGTATAATTGTATCTGCAATGTATTGGTTATTTATCCATGTTTATAAATAGGACACAAAAGCTTAATTTTATCATAACTGAAGAGCAATTTTGAGAAAGTCATGTAATTTAATGATTTAGCTGTCTTTTATTGCTCTATGTAAATGGACTAAATAACAGCAATAAATGTTGAACACAATCTAATGCACTACAATTTCTTTGGAACACAATTTAAATTTCAAATTATGTTTAATGCTTTTGTACCTATCACAGGTCTCTTTTTTAAAGCTTATCACATGGAATTGATTTATTCAAGGAAACTAGCATTTGGAAAAAAACAGGAGAATGGGTCATTTGGAAATATGACCAAATATGCTGAAAAATGTGCGTCATTTACTTTTAAATCATCCTTTCCTTTCATTATTATGAATTTCACCGGTGCCTTCCTGTATTATATATTTAGATAGTCTTTGAATAAGACAACTTTTTCCAATTGTATTGTGTTATTTGGCCTCAAACATTTCCTGTTTCTTTTGTGTAATTAGACTCAATAGGAGAAGGTGATATAGAATAAGACACAATGTGTGTATATGCTGGGCCCCTTTTTCCTGTAGAAATGATTCATGAATTGGCATCTGCCCGTGGTGCTATATTCACATCCATGCCAACATATCCTTCTGCATGAACTAATGTTCAATCAAATAGGGAAAAAAATGTTGTTCTCTTTGGATCCCATCTGATTTCAGAATGTTGTGATTAAGATACAGATGCGAAGGTCAGATAAAGAGGCTAAAAATAAGACATTTTTATGAGAGGCAGTTAGAAGGCTTTAATGAAATTTTAAGATGGGGTGTTATAAATAAGCCAGGAGTCTAACTTGCATTCCCTTGGGCCATCACAGCAGGGGAAGGATTCCTCTAAAAACAAATTCGCGCATGAAATATATAAATCTTAGTAGGAAAGTACTCAAAATATGTTGTGCACAAAACAACATGCTTTGGATCTCATAGAATTTTCCTGTTTAAAAATTCAGTTGTCTGCTCACAGGAAGACATCAAACAAAATTGAGAAAATAAGGAAACACACTTGCTGCTAGGTTGAAAAGAAATCTGGCCTGGGCATGGTGGCTCACACCTGTAATCCAGCACTTTGGGAGGCTGACATGGGTGGATCACCTGAGGTCAGGAGTTTGAGACCAGCCTGGCCAGTATGGTGAAACCCTGTCTCTACTAAAAATACAAAAATTAGTTGGGCGTGTGGTGGGTGCCTGTAATCCCGGCTACTGGGGAAGCTGAGGCAGGAGAATCACTTAAACCCGGAGGTGGAGTTTGCAGTGAGCCGAGATTGCCCCACTGTACTCCACTGTGGGTATTAAGAGTAAAACTCTGTCTCAAACAGGACAAAAAAAAACAAAAAAAAACAAAAAAAAAAAAAAAAGAAATCTGTAAATTTACTAAAACAAAGTTATTACTAAAGTTACCACACACAATTATTAATTATCAATGGACCAACAATGATTATTTATCCTACATCTCTTACCTTCTCAGGGTGGAGCCTTTACATGCCTTCTGACAGTTTCAAATTTCAAGTAGATTGGTTAATTGAATAGGTCTCATTCATTTGTTTGTGAATTCATCCTTACTTTGTGACAGACTTTAGGCATTTAATGGTGGACCAACCAGTAATGGAACTCAAAGACTTATGAAGACAACACATAGTAAACAAATAATTCTATGATTATAATAAATTTCTATATGGAGCCTGGAGGTATTTACTTCTTTCTGCTGGTTCCTGGTCCTATCACGATGAACCAAGCTTCTTGACAGTGGTGGTAGCAGTTCATTCCAGTAGGCACACATGACACCAATTTGCAATTTTTCCAATACTCACAAAACAAGTCTCATCTCCTCCTGGTACCAGTGCCTCTCCTCAGAGGACTGAGTCTTCACTCTGTTTGCTTTTTCCTCTAAGCTTCTACGTTTTAATAATTCCAACCTCTTCCTTTTCTTTCCTGGGAGTGAGAGTTGTTTCCTGCAATTCCTGTCTCTGAGATACCTTAGTGTTCCTATTTGCCTTTCACTTCCTCAATACCAAATTAACAATCTTTATATTAAATTCTCTCCGTTAAAATGATTGGTATGGTGAAATCTGACTGAATTTTAGTAGATATAGTTGGCAAAACTCTAACATTAATCACATGTACATTTTTTTTTAATCCTAAAGACCTCCCTGAATCCCCTGTAAGCACTGAGAAACACGTATTCAGAATATCTAGAGTCATATACAATAATAATTTTTAAAAATGTGATATGAACAACCAAGGCATTGTGGTAGGCTTTGGGAAATTACTAATGATGAGGTTATAAGTTAATGGAGCAGATGAAAATATAAAAAATTTACTATAAAATCACTGAAGAAATGAGTCTATGAAAGGTATTTTTAAGGGCATGCCAGCCTGATGATAGAGACAACTGTATAGATAATGAAAAACTCCTCATTCCTTAACTTACTTGTATTTGCTGGTTCACAGAAACTTTATCTGTTAACTTAGGTTCACTTCTGGATTTGGGTAAGTGAAGAAAAATATAAGTCCTAATGAAAAAGCAGGAATAGTGCTGTAAGTAGAAAGTGAAACAAATGTTAAGTGGACCTGACACAATTAAAGAAAATTAGAGTAACAACCTAGACTACTGTTGGAGGTACAGAACAACTTTTGTTACATCTCGGTGTTTGCGTGATTTTGGAATGCTTGGTAACTTCTTTGGCTACCCCAGTACTGTTTGCCTTAATGCACCATTATTGCTGCAATACTGCATTCCTTAGCATTACCCACTAGGTCCACACCCCTTCACATTCCCCTTACAATGCCAGGGTTTTGAGTTTAATGCTAGTTCCTGGCCCCTAATTGTCTTATTTGGTCATAGGTAATTGCATAAAGATAATTAGATAAACTATCTGATGAGCTCTAAATTCAAATGTCTAACTTGAGTATATCAGTTGGTGATACATAATATCGGTTGGTGACTACTGGTGTTTTAAAAAAGTAAAGCAGGATAAGGGTGTGGAGAATAACAGGAATGTTATTTCAAATAGAATGCTTACTAAGGGCCAGACTGATGAGATTACATGTAAGCAGAGACTTAAATGAGGCACAAACCAAGCTGTTGGAAAGATGAAGTGGAAGAGCATTCCAGGCAGATGGAATAGCAAATGCAAAGGCCAAATGTGGACATGATCTCAGCCTATTTGAGAAAGTGCACAGATGCTATGGAGAGGAAGTGGAGTGAATGAGGAACAAATGATAGGAGACTATATCAACAAGATAGTCAGAGATAGACGTTGTAGATGGTGGTAAGAATTTTGGATTTACTTATCAGTGTTTGAAAAGCCATTGGAGATTGTTGAGCAAGGAAGTAATGTGCTGTGACTTACATTTTTAAAGGATGACTCTGACTTCTGTGTGGAGACCAACGAGAATGTTACTGTAGTGGACATACTGAAGAAAAAGGATGGTTTGTAATAAAGTGGTTGTGATGCAAATGTTGAGAAGAAGTTGTTGACTGACCTTGCTGATGGTTTAGTGGTGAGGCTCCCAGAGCCACTGGGCAGCTGCTTGAAAGATGTGCCTATTACTGAAATGAAGAAATCTGTTGAGAAAGCAAAGTATAGACACATACCTCCAGCGCCCTCCCCCCCCAGGTTGTATAGGGGAACAATAAGTTTCATTTGAGATCTAATTTAATATTCAATTGAAGAGGTCATATACGCAGTTAGTTAGATATGCAAGTTGAATGTTCAGGGGAGAGTCTAAGCTAGAGATATAAATGTAACCACTATTGTGATACTGGAAGACTTGTGATTAGATAGGATTATCCATGAGATGAGTATAGATACAGAAGAAAAGGGGACAGAAGACTGTGTTCCAGGGTACTCTAACATTTAGAAGTCATGAAAAGGAAGAGGCAATGGAGAATGAAAGGAGGGTTAAGTGAGGTAGGAGAAAAATCCAAGAGTGGGGTATGGAAAGGCCTAGTAAAGACAGGGTTTCAGGGAAAAAAAAAAAGTGGTCACCAGTGCCACAATCTTCTGATGGGTCAAGTAAGTTTGTGGTAGTGCTCTCACCATTGATTTAGCAATATGGAGTCATCAGCAACCAATATAAGGGAATACACGAGTATAGACAAAAGCCTGCCTGGTGCTTCTTTGGAAAAACAGCTTCTTTGAGAAAACAGTTTAAGATTAAAAAAAAATGTTAATTATTATTATACTTTAACTTCCGGGATACATGTGCAGAATGTGCAGGTTTGTTTCACAGGTATACACGTGCTATGGTGGCTTGCTACACCCATCAACCCATCATCTATGTTAGGTATCATTAAATTTTTAAAAGGTTTTCTTTAAACAGAATCAGGTGAATGGAGCAATAGCTGAATGAGATGCTCTATTAAGAGAATGTCTTATATTTTCTGTTGGCAGATATGCATAATCTTATCAATATAGAAATAATTTGGAAAAGGGGGGAAAATTAATGATGAAAAACAAGTGAATAAAGACTCTAGGAACAAAGTCCTTGAATAGGCAGGTGGGGATAAAATGTAGTATTATCATGTAGGGGTTTGCCTTTCATCTATGATGGAAAAGAAAAGTGCAGGAATGAAGGTGCAAGTAGGCCAATAGATTTAGTGGTGGGAGACGGAAGTATTTTTCCGGTTGCTTCTTTTTTTAAAATAGACTTTTTTTTTTTTTGAGATGGAGTTTCACTCTTATTGCCCAGGCTGGAGTGCAATGGTGCAATCTCAGCTCACCGCAACCTCCAACTCCCGGGTTCAAGCTATTCTCCTGCCTCAGCCTACCGAGTAGCTGGGATTACAGGCATGCACCACCACACCTGGCTAATTTTTTGTATTTTTTTTTTTTTTTTAGTACGGATGGGGTTTCACCATCTCGGTCAGGCTGGTCTCGAACTCCTGACCTCATGATCTGCCCACCTTGGCCTCCCAAAGTGTTGGGATTACAGGCGTGAGCCACCACGCCCAGCCTTTCAAATAGACTATTTTTAAAAAGCAGTTTTAGGTTTACAACAATACTGAGAAGAAGGTACAGAGATTTCCTATATATCCCTGCCCCCCAAACCTGCACAGGCTTCCCCATTAGCAACATCCCCCACCAGAGTGGTAATTTGTTACAACTGATAAACCTACATTGACACATCATTATCACCCAGAGTTCATAGTTTACATTAGGAATCACTGTCGGTGTTGTACATTCTATGGGCTTGGACAAATGTATAAGGATAGGTATTATTACAGTATTTTTTTTGTTTGTTTTGAGACTGAGCTCTCTCTGTCACCTAGGCTGGAGTGCAGTGGCACAATCTTGGCTCACTGCAACCTCTGCCTAAGGGTTCAAGTGATTCTTATGCCTCAGCCTCCTGAGTAGCTGGGATTACAGGTACACACCACCATGCTTGGCTAATATTTGTATTTTTAGTAGAGATGGGGTTTCACCATGTTGGCCAGGCTGGTCTCGAACTTCTGACCTCAAGTGATCCGCCCTTCTAGGCTTCCCAAAATGCTGGGATTACAGGTGTGAGCCCCATGCCCAACCCATTATAGTATTACATGGGATAGTTCCACTGTGTTGAAAATTCTCTGTTCTTCACCTGTTCATCTTTCCTCCCTCCTTACTCACTGGCAACTACTGATTTTTTTACTGTCTATATAGTTATACCTTTTCTGAAATGTCATATAGTTGAAGTTACACAGTGTGTAGCCTTTTCAGAGTGGCTTCTTTCACTTAGTAATGTGCATTTAAGTTTTCTCGATGTCTCTTCATGGCTGATAGCTCATTTTTTTTTTAGCACTGAGTTGAATATGCAAATTTAATGTTCACGGGAGCATCTAGACTAGAGATATAGAGGCCTCTTCCCCTTCATGACTTCTACATATTAGAGTGTCCTGAGACTCAGTCTTTTGTCCCCTTTTCTTCTGTATCTACACTCATCTCATAGGTAATCTTATCTAATCATAAGGCTTCCAGTATTACAACAGTGGCTACATTGTCTGGATGTTTATTTTTCCATTTACCTACTGAAGGGAATCTTGATTGCTTTCAAGTTTTGGCAATAATGAATAAAACTGTTATAAATATTCATGTGCAGGTTTTTGTGTGGACATAAGTTTTCAACTCATTTGGGTAAATACCACAGAAAGAAATTGCTAGGTCATATGGTAAGATTAGTTTCGTAAGAGACTACCAACTGTCTTCCGAAGTGGTGGTACCATTTTGCATTCTCACAGCAATGAATGAGAGTTCCTGTTGTTCCACATCCTCACTGACATTTGGTGTTGTCAGTGTTTTGGGTTTTATCAACTCTAATAGGTGTCAGTGGTATCTCATTGTTTTAATTTGCATTTTTCTGTGCCATATGATGTGGAGCCACTTTTCATATGCTTATTTGTCATCTACATATCTTCTTTGGTGAGGTGTCTATTAAGGTCTGTTAAAGCCTATTGTAAAAATTGGATTGTTTTCTTATTGTTGAATTTTAAGAGTCCTTTGTGTATTTTGTGTAATAATTCTTAATCAGTTATGTATTTTACAAATATTTTCTCCCAGACTATGGGTTTTCATTTTCTTGATAGTGTCTTTTACAGGACAGAAATTTTTTATTTTAATGAGGTCCAGCCTAACAATTCTTTTGTTCATGGATCACACCTTTGCTGCTGTCTCTAAAAAGTCATCACCAAGCCTAAGGTGATCTAGAGTTTTTTCCTATTTTATCTTCTAGGAGTTTTGTAGTCTTGCATTTTACACTTAGGTTTGTAATCCATTTTGAGTTAGTTTTTGTGAAGCGCAGTGTCTAGATTCTTTTTGTTTTTTGTATATAGATGTTCCGTTGTTCTAACATCATTTGTTAAAAAAGACTATCTTTTCTTCTTTTTATCGCCTTTTATCCTTTGTCAATGATCAATTGACTATAGTTTTGTTGGTCTGCTTCTGGGCCCTCTATTCCATTCCATTAATCTATTTGTTTATTCTTTTGCCATACCGCACTGCCTCAATTATTGTAGCTTTATATTAAGTCTTGAAGTCAAATAGGGTCAAGCCTACAACTTCATTCTTCTTCGATATTATGTTGGCTATTTCAGGTCTTTTGCCTCTCTATATACAATTCAGAATCAGTTTGTTGATACCCCCCCCAAAAATCTTTCTGAGATTTTAATTGATATTGCATTGAATTTGTAGATCAAATAGAAAAGAACTGATATCTTGACAATATTCAGTCTTCCTATCCATAAACATATTTTTTCAATTTATTTAGTTTTTCTTTGATCTCTTTCATCAGTTTTGTAGTTTTCCTCTTACAAATCTTATATGTACTTGTTAGATTTCTACCTATTTATTTTCCAGTAATAATTTAAATGGTATTGTGATTTTAAATTCAAATTCCATTTGTTTATTGCTGGTTTGTAGGAAAGCAATTCACTCTGTATATTAATCTTGTATCCAGCCATCTTGATATAGTTCCTGTTATTAGTTCCAGTTTTTTTGGTAATTTTTCTGGAATTTCTACATAAATGAGTATATCATCTGTGAACAAAGAAATTTTTCTTACTTTTTACTTCTTTTTTAATCTATATGCATTTTATTTCCTTTTCTTTTCTTATTAGCTAGGACTTACAGTCCAATGTTGAAAAGCACTGATCAGACCGTACACCCTTGCCTTGTTCCCTATCTTTGTGGGAAAGCTTAGAGTTTCTCACTATTACATACAATATTAGCAGTCAGGTTTGTTTCATAGATATTCTTTATTCAGTTAAGACATTTTCCTTCTATTCTTAGTTTAGTGAGAGTCGAATCATCAAGAGTGGGCATTGGATTTTGTCAAATCGTCTTCTGCATCTATTAATACAATCATGGTATTTCTTCTTTAGCCTCTTGATATGATGGATTAAATTAATTGATTTTTAAATGTTGAACAAGCCTTGCATACATGGGATAAATCCCACTTGTTCATGCCAAATAATTACTTTGGTATATTGTTTTATTCAATTTGCGAATATTTTACTGAGAATTTTGCATTTCTCATCATAAGAGATATTGGTCTGTAGTTTTCTTGTAATGTTTTTGCATTGTTTTGGAATTAGGATACTGTTAGTCTCACGGAATGAGTTAGGGAGTATTTCCTCTGCCTTCTGAAAGAGATTGCAGAAAATTGGTATAATTTCTTCCTTAGGCCAGGTGTGGTGGCTCATGCCTGTAATCCTAGCACTTTGGGAGGCTGAGGCAAGTGGATCACCTGAGGTCAGGAGTTCAAGACCAGCCTGATCAACATGGCGAAACCCTGTCTCAACTAAAAATACAAAAATTAGCCAGGCATGGTGGCATGCACCTGTAGTTACGGCTACTTGGGAGGCTGAGATAGGAGAATGGCTTGAACCTAGGAGGTGGAGGTTGCAGTGAGCCAAGATCATGCCACTGTACTGCCTGGGTGACAGAGTAAGACTCCATCTCAAAAAATAAAAAACAAAAAATACCTTCTTTAAACCTTCCTTAAACCTTCCTTAAACCTCACCAGTTAATAGTACTTTCCATTTTAAAAGATTATTAAATATTGATTAAATTTTAAAAATAGATACAGACCTATTTGGATTATCTATTTCTTCTTGAGTTTTGGCAGATTGTGTCTTTTAAGGAAGTGGTTCATTTTTCTGGTTGCTGCTTGAACTAATAATCAAGATAAACAGCTGAGAGTGATAAGGGGGATAGAGGATGCTAGCATTTTGACAATGAAAGTGAAGGTATGGAGGAGTTGTTTCAGAAGTAGGAGAGTAAATTAATTAGAGCAATACAGTTGGATTGCTAAGCATTGCTGAAGCTTTGAGTTTGTGAACATATATATATCATGATATCATTCTGCATCTTCAGATACCTAGATGAAAGCAGAGAGTAGATGGAGAGTCCTATTTAACCAGGAATATAAGTTTGGTAAGTAATTACAACAGAATAAAAGACAGATGGAGGAACTCAGGTATATGTAAGAGAATAGATATAATCATGGTTCATGGAATTGAATACAAGTGGGTAAAAAAGTAAGTGAGAATATGACAGGATAATATACAGATACATAGTGATTTGGTCAATATTTTTAATGTTTGATGGAGTCAAATAATTGCATAAACATAGTATTGACATGTTTGAGGAGATGTAGTTATTACTGGAATGAACATGGAGGGTTGGGCCTGATATATGAAGAAGACAAGGTCATTGAAGATGAGGAGGTAAAGGAATTTCTAGGAATTGAATTTCCACTGAGTTTGTGGTTATTGGACAAAGATGACAAGAGGGGCACTGGAGAGAATTACAGTAGGCCAGATGCTCCAGTATTCATGGAAGGAGAAAGAGTGACAAGAAAATCAGCAGAAGATCACAACAAGACTAGCTCCAGAAGGATGATGAATAACTGCAACATGGCAGGGGAATAGAGTCCAATGGCAAATGTTTCAATGGATCAGGGCATTTTAGGGATGTGGAAGAACAAAAGAAAAAGCAACGGACAAAAATCTCACTGGAAAACAATGAAAAACAATGGGAAAAGCAATAAAAAATGTTTTATTGGCCCCGAAGAAATAGAAATCATTCTATTATAAAGACACATGCATACGTATGCTCATTGCAACACTAGTCACAATAAAAAAGATATGGAATCAACCTAAAGGCCCATCAGTGATAGAATGGATAAAGAAAATGTGGTATATATATACCACAGAATACTATGCAACCATAAAAAATAATGAGATCATGTCCTTTGCAGGGACATGGATGAAGCTGGAGGCTATTATCCTTAGCAAACTAACAGGAATGGAAAACCAAATGCTACATGTTCTCACTTATAACTGGAAGCTAAATAATGAGAACACATGGACACATAGAGGGGAATAATAGACACTGGGGCCTATTAGAGGGTGAGAGGAGGGAAAGGATCAGAAAAAATAACTAACAGATGCTAGGCTTAATACCTGGGTGATGAAATAAGCTGTACAACCCCCATGACACAAGTTTACCTATGTAACAAACCTGTACATATGTCCCTGAACTTAAAATAAAAATTAATATAGTTCATTGGAAAAAGCAATTAAGAGCAAGAAGTATATATGATCCTTTTAAACAGACTTAATGGTAAGGAGTGTGAAGTAGAAAAAATAGATACTCCTTGAATGCACTGCTGAGGCAATAATATCCCCAAGTGGTGGCTCATTTCAGTTAATGCAAGAAAGTGAATATGAAGGCAACAGTCAAAGAAATGCTTAAGTGGTATCTATTCAGATAACACAGTAAGATATGGAAACCAAATAAAAATCCATGTCCAGAATAAAGAACTTTTAAGTCGTTTAGCTAAGAGCAGTTAGAAAGTCCTGACTATTTAGCTTAATTTAAGAGTTATTGTAACAATATCACCTACAGAGATATTTACTACAGAGAATTTTTTAGACTGACTCTAGCTACTTCTTAAGTCCTATTGTTTTTGTTGCTGCTTTTTTGTGTGTGTGTATGTGTTGCAGGTAATATGTTATGTAAGATACCTTTTTTAGACAAGGTTAGATTCAAAGGTGTGCTTTTCATGTGCTATAGAACAGGAGTCAATTCATGTGTGGGGTATAAAAGCTAACTGCGAGCAAGTCAGTGTTGGATGAATGTAGGTTGTCTTCCTTTTTGAATAACTATTGTTAATTTCCTATCTGTTTCTAATCATAGGTTTTCATTTGGTATTACAGTTTTCTATACCATCTTGTCTTTTTATACCTTCTAGACATGGTCAGTATTGACCCTGGCGATAGATACATGGCTGTGTTTTACAGATAGTAGAATCTTTGTTCTTTTGCTGGTTATGTAACATACCTTGCATATTATCCCTTACTTTTTTATTGTGCTGGGCATGATTTCCAGCAAAATAACTAGCAAATGTGTTCACATTGAGGCATAAGTTTTACTTAAAGTGAAATATTAATATAATCATAAAGGCTTGGACTTTCCTCAGACCTTTCTGGATGGACAATTGCTTGAACTGTCCTTATATTCCATGGCTGGCTTGTCATCTGCTATTTATTATCCTACTGATGCTGTTACGTAGACCTGTTGTCTCTGTTGCAATTTGGGCACGTCACTAAGATGACAGAAACCCCAAAGCAACCATGCATTTCCATCATTTGTTCTTGGGAACGGTGATTAAGAGAATGTAGTTTCCAGCTGTAATCCCAGCACTTTGGGAAGCCCAAGGCAGGTGGATCACTCGAGGTCAGCAGTTTGAGACCAGCCTGGCTAATGTGGTGAAACCCTGTCTCTACCAAAAAATACACACACACACACACACACACACACACACACACACACAAAAAGTAGCTGGGCTTGGTGGCACATGTCTGTGGTCCCAGCTGCTTGGGAGGCTGAGGGCTGAGAATCACTTGAACCTGGGAGGCGGAGGTTGCAGTGAGCCGAGATTGCACCACTGCACTCCTGCCCGGGCAACAGAGTGAGACTGTCTCAACAACAACAACAACAAAAACAAAAACAAGAGCATATAGTTTCAAATGCACACTGGATTGGAATGTCAGTGTCAGAAAGACATTTTTATTTTGTGAAGAAAGATTTCAACAAAGAGTTTATTCATACTTTGTGGGGACGAGTTAATTATCCTCTGCCTTAGAGGAGATGTCATCCCATTCCAGGTATTTTTGGTAGGTCGATATTGAACAAGTGATTGAGCTAGTGGCACACTAAAGGTGGGGGCAGTGAGCCCCATCTGTCCCGGGTGCGGGGCCTGGAAAGAACTTGGAAAGAATAATAAAGCTTACTAAAAGTAGGGTGGTTTTCATTATAACCATGTGCTGGCAATTCTAAACAAAGTCAGTAACAGGATAATTCTTCCTCAAAAACTTTCTGTCTAAGTTCTAAACAATCGTAATGGTAAATTTTAATAATATGTATGTAAGCTTCAAATTAACACATTTTTATTATCCTTTAACGAGCATTGTTTTTTACATGGAAGTTAATTTGGAGAACTCCCAGTTTATACAGCTAGCTCCATAACACATATGGTCTTAACTATACATGTTTTGAGATGAAGTTTGTTAGAGATTAGAATGTTGAATTTTCTTCAGGCATTATTTGTGTCTCCAATTCCCATGGCACTACATATTCCTGTGTTTTAAGCAGTAGATTTGAAATAAACAGTGAGAAAACGTAATAATGGAGAATTGGAATCTGAGTTACTTCAATTATATCATATTATGTGGCCACTTTGAGTCTTAAATCTGTGAGTTTAAAATTTGAAGCATTAAATGCAAAGTGTTTAGTTGGTGAGTACAAATTTTAGTTCATATATGAAATGTGAGATATACAAACTAAAATACTGAGATAAAATAAAAATACTGAGATAAAATATTATCTATAAAATTTAATTATAAACTATCTATTGTTTTAAAACTAAAAAACAAATAAAAACATAAAACGTGCCTCAGTGATAAAAATTAGTACTTACCTAAATTGTGCTTTGCAGACATTTCCATTTCATTAAACTTTACTTATTAGTTACTGGATGTATATATTTTTGATTTTCAATAGGAAAATTTGATTGTATAGAGGAGGGAGTCTCAAAAATGATCTTCTTCAGGTGTCACTTGTGCTAGATTTGCTGCTAAAGCATTTCCATTACTAGAATAGTATGCACAGTTTCATCATTAGGGAGGTATGCTCCCATGGAACATATAGAATCAAGTTCCTAAAGCACTTCAAATTCTTGGTAGAGAGATGACCTATAAGGGTAGAATACTTGTATTTAAAAAACTGGCAGTGGACATTCATTGGCAGAATAAGTATTTTAGTTTGCTGGGAACATATTGCAATTATTTTATGTCTTCAGCACACCCTCAAGGGCTGAAGGTGAAAATAGAGACAAGATTTAGAATAATACAGATCTGTTTGATTCTCTGCCCTATCTCTTGCTATCTGTGCAGTCTGAACAACCTAACCTCTTTAAGCTCCAGTTTCCCCATCTCCCAACACGTAAACAAAATACCTGTATCTCAGAGAGTTGTAGTGAGAATTCAATGTTATGAAAGTGGTAGTACTCAGTCCATAGAATCTGCCCAATGAATGTGTTTCCTTTGTTCCTACCACTTTTACAAATTCAGTTTAGTTATTACCTCATTCTTTTTCTTTTCTGTAACTTTTATTTTAAGTTCTAGGGTACATGTGCAGGATGTGCAGGTTTGTTACATAGGTAAATGTGTGCCATGATGGTTGCTGGACAGAGCAAACCATCACCTGGGTATTAAGCCCAGCATCCATTTGCTATTCTTCCTGATGCTCCCCCTTACCCTTGACAGACCCCAGTATGTGTTTTTCCCTCACTGTATCCATGTGTTCTCATTGTTCAGCTCCCAGTTATAAGTGAGAACATGCAGTGTCTGGTTTTCTATTCTTGTGTTATTTTCCTGAGGAAAATGGCTTCCAGCTCCATCCATGTCCCTGTAAAAGACATGATTTTGTTCCTTTTTATCACTGCATAGTATTCCATAGTGTATATGTATCACATTTTCTTTATCCAGTCTATCATTGATGGGCATTTGGGTTGATTCCATCTTTGCTATTGTGAAGTGTTGTAATGAACATATGTGTTCACATATCTTTATAATAGAATGATTTAGATTCTTCTGGGTATATACCCAGCAATGGGATTACTGAGTCAAATGGTATTTCTACTTCTAGGTCTTTGAGGAATCACCACACTGTCTTCCACAATGGTAGAACTAATTTCCACTCCCTCAAACAGTGTAAAAACGTTCTTTTATTTCAGTAGTCTCACCAGCATCTGTTGTTTCTGGACTTTTAAATAATCACCATACTGATTGGTGTGAGATGGTATCTCACTGTGGTTTGATTTGCATTTCTCTAATGATGAGTGATGTTGAGCTTTTTTTCATGTTTATTGGCCACATGGATGTCTTCTGCTGAAAAGTGTCTGTTCATGTCCTTTGCCCACATTTTAATGGTGCTGTTTTTTCTTGTAGATTTGTTCAAGTTTCTTGCAGACTGAATATTAGACCTTTGTTGAATGAATAGATTGCAAAATTTTTCTCTTATTCTGTAGTTTGTGGAAGAGCTGGTACTATTTCTATGGAAACCATTTCAAAAACTGAAAAAGAGGGACTTCTCCCTAATTCATTTTATGAGGCCAGTATCATACCGATACCAAAACCTGGCAGAGATACAACAAAAATGAAAACTTCAGGCCAATATTCCTGATGAACATTAATGCAAAAATCCTCAATAAAATACTGGCAAACCAAATTCAGCAGCACATCAAAAAACTTATCTACTTATGATCAAGTTGGTTTTATCCATGGGATGCAAGGTTGGTTCAACATACACAAATCAGTAAATTTAATTCATCACATAAACAAAACTAAAGACAAAAACCACATGATTATTTCGATAGATGCAGAAAATGCCTTAGATAAAATTCAATATCCCTTCATGTTAAAAACTCAATAACTAGGTATTGAAGGAACATACCTCAAAACAATAAAAGCCATATATGAAAAACTCACAGCCAATATCATACAGAATAGGCAAAAGCTGGAAGCATTCTCCTTGAAAACTGGCACAAGACAAGGATGCCCTCTCTCATCACTCTTATTCAACATAATATTGGAAGTTGTGGCCAGAGAACTCAGGCAAGAGAAAGAAATAAAGGGTATTCAAATAGGAAGAGAGGAAGTCAAATTATCTTTGTTTGTAGATGACACAATCCTATATCTAAAAAACCCCACTGTCTCAGCCAAAAGCTTCTTAAGCTGATAAGCAACTTCAGCCAAGTCTCAGGATAGAAAATCAATGTGCAGAAATCACTAGCATTCCTATATACCAACAACAGGCAAGCAGAGAGCCAAATCATGAATGCATTCCCATTCACAATTGCTACAAAAAGAATAAAATACCTAGAAATACAGCTAATAAGGGAAGTGAAGGACATCTTCAAGGAGAACTACAAACCACTGCTCAAGGAAATCAGAGAAGACACAAACAAATGAAAAAACATTCCACTTCATTCTTTATATAAGGTTTTATTAGATGGACAGTGTCCTTGTATTTTATGCTCATTTTTTTAAGCTCTAAGGAGATCCGTTGAATATTTGCTAATTGGTTGTGATATATGACATTGGTTTCTTAAGGTCTTTGTTAAAGTTTCTAAATTATTTATTAACTGATTTAGAGAGAAAATAAATGAGAAGCATTTTTTTTACTTAATTAAAAATATCTCTATCTTCAATTACCAATGCATCTTTGATAAATGCATCTCCATGCCTTCCACAAGCCTTCAGTATCCCTAATACTGAAGGCTTGTGGAAGGCATGGAGAGTGCGGAGTGCAGGGGTAGACGGAGAGGGGGATTAGGCAAAAGTTGATCCATTGTAACAATTTTATATCGCTTTCTTCCCAGGGAAGATTTGTATTGGTGGCCCTGAAGCAGAGAGCTCTGTATCCCATTAACAGCAATGAGTCATTCAGTCTCCCACAGATCCAAATAAAGTTTTACAGAATACCCTATGGCATGCCTTTCAAAATATATGAACACCATAAAATATATCATTTATTTTACCATATGAACTGACTCTGTCCCCTTTTCACCATTTGGGATAGCAATCTCACCATGTGTTTTTGGCTCTTAGGTTATCATCAGATATATTGGAGTTCTCTGAGCTTTTCCATTCTAAGTCCCTATGGTATTTTCAGGAGTTTTATAACTTGGTTGTAAAACTTCACTCTAAACTGAAACTTGGCAAACAATATATTAATCTGGGAAGTTAATTTCTTTTATAAAGTCCAGAATCTGTTTAGCCCCTCTTTTGAGTTCTCAGAGACCTTGGAAAAATAAAGTGAGCAATTAAAGTTCTTTTGTGTCTTAAAAAATGCAATTACATTTCTCCAAAATCCTTTCAACCCTATTTTTACAGGTGAATAGCTTATATTTTGGATTGAGTTCTGATATATTTTGAAACAGATTTTTTTTTTCTTTTGGCACAGTGAAATAGAGTAATTAAGAAAGGAACTAGGCTGAGCTTACCCTGTTACATCACTGGAATAACAACATATCTTTAGAGAGTGGAGCCTGTCCAAATTTACAAAAAGGACTAAGATGTTAATATCACTGGACGTTCACTAATCTACAGATATATCAGTGAGAAGTATTTAAAACACATGATGTGCCCTCAGTCTTAGAAGAATTACTAAGATGCTAAAACTTCTGTTTGCAGTTGATTCATTGAACTTTGGGAATGACTTTGCTGTCTTGTAGTGCCAGCAAATGTAACTAGACTTACATAGTCTCTTTTCAGATCCTGGAGAATTCTGTCTCCACCTCCTCCCGCTTACCAGAACGTAGCTCCAGGGATGAGTTAAACAAATAGTTTGATTGACCAGATACAATCTGCACTAACAACCTTCTCACTTCAGAGACAGGTCCAGTGATAAAAAGTTCAACAACAACAAATGACAAAATGAAGCGGCATTTAAAATGGAGCGTCATGGCTTTAAAACACTTTCAGGTATATTTTACAAAAGGAATGCAGAAGAGAATTAAATGACAATCTTTGGAGTTTCACAGAAGTGATGATTACTAGCTCTGTGGCCTTGGGGAAGCTACTTAATCTTTGCATTTTGCTTTTTCTTCAAAGTAGAGCTAATAACAGTACATAGTTATTTAGGCCCTTATAAGGCTTAAAGTGAGAAAATATTTGTAATGCAATTTGCAGAATAACTAGAAAGCTGTAATTAATCAATATAACTTTTTGTTATTATTAATGATGCTCAATTTTCTGGTTAATTTCATGAAGTAGATTTCATTATCATTACCATTTTACGTATGAAAAAAATTTAGGTTCAAAATGGGTTTTAACTTGTGTGAGATCACACAGATAAAAACTATGTTTAGCTTGGTCTCAAACCCAGATTTCCTGACAGTAATCCTAGTACTTTTTTCTTATGGTAACCAGAATGTCAATTTGAGGAAGATTATTTCTCACTCAAAAAGTGGGATAAGTGGACATTTTATAGAGAACATAAACAATTTTTTGTTGAAAAAGTTAAAATTTTTAATATATAAGCATCAACATGTTTATTAGGTAGACTTTTGGGGTCCATGAAGGTTTCTTTCTTAAATTAAAGCATATTAACTATGTACTAAAATTATCTGTAATAGATTTGATGTATCTGTTATAGTCTGTTAATAGGAGCTGGATTTTCCCAGTAGACTAGAAAGGCTCAGAATGAAACAGCCATAACAGTAAAATGGCTTATTGATTTCTATATCCATGGATTTCAATTGGTAGGTCCTATTCCTGCATACAATGATCATTATGGCTACAATGTACACACATATATATTTGAGTAGGGCAGTACTTGAGGAGGAAGGAGGGTCATGGAAGGCTTTTATATGAAGTGAATCTGAATTTATTCAAAATAAGGGAGCACTTAGGCTGTGTTCATCATGTTAGTGCAGATGTGGTGAAGGCAGTGTTGCACCAATTCCTTTCCAATAGTGAGCACTGATTCCCCAGCTGCCAGTGCTCATGGATGAGTTCTTCTCCCTGCAATGGCTGTTAGCTGAAAGGAGGTCCTGTGGCCAAAGTGTTTTCCTCTTTCTGGAAGTAGCCTATATCCAATGACTGGTTGATGTACATCTCACAGGCCTTGCCCTTTGCCCCAGTTTGGGATAACTCAGAAGTGTCATTCCAACCTCAGAGCTCCTGAATGATTGGCTGAGGTCCCTGTTATAAGAGCTTCACAGTTCAATTTCTTCCTCTGGAGTAGCCCAGCCAGTCTTACTTCCTTTACCTCCTTACAAGTGTTGTTCCACAGAGTGCTCCCAATAAACCTCCAGCATGCAAATCTCCATCTGGGAGGTTTTTCCTGGTAATCTCAACCTAAAGTTGTAGATGGCTATCACAGAGCTAAGTGGGCTTATCAGATGCTACAAGGAGGAGAAGCAGCTTCACTATTACAGAAGTGGGAGACAGAGTCAGATAAAAAGAAATGAGAAGGGGAATTTGAGTAAGGACTGAGTGTCACAAAGAGAGGCAGAGAAAAAACAGCCTGGATAAACTGAGAAAGGCTGAGCCTGTGTAAACAAAATACCTTAGTATTTTGTTATATGATGATCATAGCTGGCTGAGATATTATCAGTTAGGTATTTATATGATAACCAATGTATTTCTGGTGTTGTACCTTGGTGAACATAGAATTGGAGATCAGACAGCTATAGGCCCTAGAGATGACTTCAAAAGAAGCTCTAGTGAGGATGCCCAGATGGGCAACGTGACCCTTACATGAGGCGTGGCAATCAATAAAATTTCTGTGGCAGCAAGGGCCAAGCAATGCCCACACTGTACTGATGATCAAATATACAAGGAACAAGTATAAAGACTAGTCTTCATCCCACATAGGGCAGAGTTAGCAGAAATTAGGAAGGGACCAGAAAGAGCAAAAGAAGGTACCCAGTCTTAAAATACGTAAGATAATAAGGGACAAATAGAGGAGCCGAGGTACCGTAAATGGATCAAGATCCAATGCAAGGACTGAAGTATAAGCGTGTCTACTGTTTGGAGAATTCAGCAGGGGTAATTCATTCCTGGGTAAGAGAGAACTGGTCTAGAGTGGTTTTAATTACAACTTACATGCTGATAACTCCTAAGTGTTCAGGCCCAATCACTTAAAAAAAATCTCTGCACCAATTTCTCTACTAGACACCTTCATGTGACTACTCAACCAAAAATTCATATTAAACATGTGCAAAACTCATTTTCTTCTTCAAACTTCACCCTCTAGTTCCTGCTTTTGGTTGACTTGCATTGCTATTCCCTGGTTACTCTATTTGTTCCTATGAATATTATACAGAAAGGATAATATTGTGAAAAGGTTCTGAATGAGTGATTTCTCAATTCTAGTGTTGAAGGAATTAGAAGTTGTAAGAGATGTGGGTGTGCCTGGTTTGGCTCCAGTTCACTCCCAAGCTGTCCAGTTTCTGGTCCCACAGCCATGACCCACTATCATCACAGCCTCCACATCAGTATAGACTGTATCTGTCCCTCCCAAGAGCTATATTTGATCTTTAAACCCTTGGGAATGCTATAGGTGAGGGACTTGATCCAGCTAGTTGTTCTGTGTTTTCGGGGCTCTGTTTTAACAAACTCCACTAATTAGTTTTACTTTGGGATATGTGATCACAAAAGCTAAGAGGAAAGTGCTCCAGGAAAAATGACTTCATTGAATCTCAAACTACTCAAAATCATTTGATGATCTCTTTGAACAGCACTATATTCAACTCAGTGGAATTAAAGACGATACAAATAGTGGATCACCTGGCAATTACTCTTTTAGCTTTTATACTGGATGACAGTCACCATTTGTCACTGTTCCCTAATTGATTACAGTGCAGGGGGAGTACTGATGGCAGGGAGGCTCCTTAGCCTGTCACTTTGCCAGAAACAGTGTGAGCACAAGAAAAGCCAGATTTCCCAGTGGGCTAAATTTGAGAGGTGCACCAAGGTTATCTTTTATGTATTCATTTATTTACTAAATGCATATCGAATACTGTGTCGTTAGTGAAACGAGTCTTCCTATTTGGCATCTTTTCTCCTACATCTTTTTTCTCTCAAGTACTCACTGCTCTTATGTTTCTTTTGGCCTTACTGTAATCAAAACCTACTCTCAGACTTTTTCACCTATAATAACTTTATAAGCACCTAAGATATTACCTTTTTCTAGTAACCTTACAATTAAACATAGATCCAAATCTTAAGTGAAAAGAATGAAGTATGTATCAGGGAGAATTTAGGACATCTGGGTCTTCCCAGTCTCCTTGAAATAACATTACCTAATTGATCTGTGCAGTAGGCTGGCCTTGGACTCTGTGTGCAAGGAAATGGGAAAACCAGAAGTGATTTAACTTAGAATGAAAGATGATTATGGAGACTAGCAAAGAGAGCTCACTGAGCAGGTGGCTGTATAGAGTACCATGGCCTTCAGTGTTTGACAGAGCAGATGACATTCAGCATGGTGTAAGCCTTAATTACTTATTTGCACAATTAAAATAATAGCACATACCTTTCAGAATTGTGAAGACTCTGTGACTTACTCTATGTAAAGTACTTATAGGGCAGTGCTGGTATATCATCATTGTTCGATAAATGTTTGGGATGATAGTGGAAAAGACAAGAAGGTCGAAATGAAAGAGGAGGTGGAGGGAGACATGCACTAGAATAGCTTTTGAAGAGTTTGTATTTATATTGCTGAAGCAAGATTGGTTGCCACTGTGCACCTCCTTGTTTTGGCTGCTTGACTGCTGAGTATTATTGCTCATCTCTGTCCCAGTCTTCTGGTGTGGTTGCGGTGACCATGTCCCAGCTTCAAGGTTCTGCTCTTTCCCCCTTACTCTATCTACCTTGAAGCAAGGAACCTCTGTCATTTAGGCATTCTTTTCGTTTCCTATGTTTTTTATTTCTGCAAGGTTTGTGAAGTCTTCACTAGAAAGACCTGAACTAAAGGCTGGTTCCATAACTTCTTCTTGAATGTAATGTTTCTCCCATTCCTGCATTCAACAAGTATTTGTTGAAAATCACTAATAGTGCCAGGTACTAAGTGCTGAAGATTCAGTGTTTAGCATTAACATGGAAGCCTTGTCTTAATGGAGCTTAAAAGAAGGTTCACATGAAGAGATACTAAATGTGATTAGTCATCAGGAAAAGCAAGTTGTATGAGAAAGGTATACCATTACTTATCTAAAGTTCTGAGGCAACTGGAGCTCTTGTAAATTGCTGGTGAGAATGCAGATAGTATGGCCACTTTGGAAAATAGCTTAGCCGTTTCTTCTAAAGTTAAACATACAATTGACATGTAATGCATCAAGACCAATGTCAGGTATTTACCCAAGAAAAATGAACACTTAATTTTACACAAAACATATGAAAACAATTATAGTGGTTTTATCACCCAAACTGGAAACTACTCAAATGTCTTTCACTTGGTGAATGGATAAACAAGCTATGGTACCTTCGTAGACTGGGTGCTGCTGAGTGATAAAAAGGAACACATTGCTGACAGGTGCAATGCCATGGAGGGAGCTCTAGTGCATTGTGTTGTGTGGGGAAAAGCCAGAATTCAAAACTAAATACTGTGTGAGTCCATTTATGTGGCATACTGGATCAGAAAACAGAGCAGCAATTTCCTGGGACTCCGGAGTCAGAGAAGAGGTAGGCTGCAAAGGGGCAATATGAAGTAATTTTGGGATATTGGAAGTCTAAGAATGGAAACGAGTAAATCATATTCTTCATAAATTTAAAAAATTGATTTAAAAAGAAAAAAAGCATATAGAGAGAAAGAAGGGGGAAGAAGGTCAACAGTATGTTACCGGATAATGTGTTAATCAAATACTTTCAAGGAAAGATCTTACCTTAAAGATTCAATCCCTTATTTCTTGGAGATAAAATTTCAATGTGGCCATGCTAATTTCAAGAAATATTATAAGGTAAACATAAATTTAGAATTATTCTAACGGATCAAGTCACTACTTCATAATGACACAACTTAATGAATATTTCATTAAAACAGAAAAAAATAGGTTATATAATGTTCACCAGACAAGACTTATAAATGTACCATTTTAGGTAATATCAAAGTTGCAAGAAACTGAAACCTATGTGAAGTGTATGTATAGCAAATGTGACTTATTAATAAAAGCAAACTAAATTGGATGACCAGTTGCTGGGTTTGATTTCCTTTGGAAATAGCAATCTAAATCCAGTCCTGGCCAATGATAAATTCATCTATAATTAAAGTACCTCAACTTGACTGGTCAAAGATGATAATCTTTTTATTTTGGTGCCTGTAACCCTGGAAATAAATGAAAATTAGTAGTTACTCTACAAAGGTATAATAATAAAAGTAAAGAAATCACAAAGAAATGAGTTAGACCCAGGATGTTGACATTTAAAATAATTAAATTTATAACTGCTATATTTGTATATGCTTTGTTATTTTAGACATTTGCAATATTGAAAAGAATCAACCATGCCACATGTATAACAGCACTTAACATCAAGATAAATTATTTACTAAGTTTGTAATAGTCGTTTAAATGCTTAAGAAATGTGTGGTTCAAAATCGTTTTCACTAGATAAACAAGTTTATTAAACATTAAACAAATATTACAAGAAATCTATTGAAGGTGACAAATATGGCACAAATTAAGAAAGATCAGTGGACGGGTTGAAGCAATGACATAGGGGAGGGAGACTTTGAACACCCCAGGGCTAGGAAAGAAAAAACTTATGTTCATGAACAGGGGAGAAGAGCCCATATTTAGGAGAAAGGATCATGGTTATTTGAATATCAATGATCTCTGATGTATCTAATGAAGATTGACCCTGCAATTTTGCCTGAGGCCCTGATAGTAGCAACTACTTCTGGGTGATGTAACAATCTCTTCCTTTTTTTTTCTCTTTTGTTACATTGTTTTTGTTTGTTACTTTTGTTTATTTTTACAATAGATTATGTGTCCTGGGAGTGTGAAAATGTAGTGTTGGGTAAGCACTATCTTAAGAAAGGTCCATGGAGGTGTATTCATGTATTGTCATTTAACTGCTTCAAATCAGGCTGTCTAATGAGGATTTTTTTTCTTTTTTATAGCTTACAGATAGACCCATTATCCCACTGTGTAGTGGTAGCTCTTGTGTTATTCTAAGTTAGGATGGAAAGCATTGGTTGTTAGATTCTTAGAAGATGTTCTTCCCTTTATGGTATTTTCTATACAATGGGAGTCAGGCAATGTCTTAGACTAAATCTTACTCCAAGACAAGATTTCACAAAAATTAAGGAGCTAAAATATTAAAACAATACTCCAAAGCTCTTTCCTTCAGTTTTAGTTTTTTTCTCCAAACAACCTAAGTCCTATAATAACATATAGTAGGGGAGAAGGGAAGGGAACTAAAGAAAGAGAGGTGGCTGAGGAGTAGAGGAAAACTCATCAGGAGGATTTTTTTTCTTCAGTCTCTAATGTTCTAGGCTGTGAGCTTCATTGTACCTGGGAAACAGCAGGAAATTATCTGGCTAAATAAGCGCCCTGAAAGCAGAACCAAAGGCCATGGAGAATGATTCCTGGGTGGATAGTACTGAGTCCTAATAAAGGAACTTCCAACACGTGCCTGTCTGATTTCAGAACGTCTGGATTCATGACTTCTGTGTGTCTCTCATTTTCCCCCTTTTTTGATTAATGGCCTACCATATTTATCTTATTCCTGTCTTCCTGTTATGTAATAGGTGTTTGGGGGGTCAGAAATGCCCCACCTCCAATTTTTTCAGTTTAAAATCTATAGACAAGGGGAAAGATACTTGAGGGGAACTGAATCTGTCAAGCCTCGTTATTTCCTGTATCTGATTTAGATGAAAAAATTCCAGACATCAACCTGATATTATAATGGGATGAGCTTTTGGGGGGTTTAGAATTGGTGAGTATATTTTGCACATGGGAAAAATGTTAATCCTTAAGGACCAGAGAGAGGGTATACTAGGGTAGCCGGCCTCCAGAAAAGTCCCCCAATAATTTCTGCATCCTGGCACTCATGCCCTTGTTGTGGTCTCCTCCCACATTGTGCTGGGGTTGGACTGTATGACCAACAGAATATTATAGAAGTAATGGCATGTCACTTCCGAGATTAGGTTATAAAAAGATGATGCCTTTTGTCTTCGTCTCTGTTTCTTGGATCTCTCTGGGAGATATCATCTGGCATGATTGGGACAGTCAGGTGTCCTGTGGAGAGGCCCACATGGTGAGGAAATGAAGCAGCTGGCCAACAGTCTGCAAGGAACTGATACCTGCCAATAACCAGGTGCAAGATCTCCGAAGTGGCTCCTCCTCCTGTCTGGTCTTCAGAAGAATACAGCCCTGACCTGCACCTTGACTGCATTCTCAGAAGAAGCCCTGATCCAGAACCACCTTGGATTCCCTACCTGCAGAGATGGTGCAACAAACTTCAGAAAGTGTTGCCAAAACATTACGTCAGAGAAACACTTAAAAACTTTGCTGTCCTGAAATGTCACGTCACCGCACATAATTTCTCAGAAGACCCCCACCAGCCCCCACACAACATTTTATCCATATTATAGTTAGAAAGAAAATAATTGGGACCACAGCTCATACTTCCCTTCACAGATGATTCTGATACTGCCATGTATCCTGATTCTCTGTTACTGCTAGGTGTCTGTTCTCCCTGGTCCCCCATCATCAGCAGAATCATACTCCTGTCCCATTCTGCCTCAGCCACCTGGCTTGTCCCTCTTTCCTGAACCCTTCCACCTCTGCCCTCTGCTCTTTGCTCAACTCCTCTCTATCCTCTACCTTTCCTTGAAACCGTCCTTTCTGTATCACTTTGCTCTAACTGAAGCCTGGATTTCTCTGGAGGCCACGACTCTGTAGCCTCCTTAGGGCTACTCTAATTTTATCTCTTATTACTCACATATCTCTGGGATATGTGAGTTGTGTACTCTCCATTGCCATTGCATGCTCTCTCTCTCTCTCTCTCTCTCTCTCTCTCTCTCTCTCACTCTCTCTCACACACACACACACGTACACATTACACCATTGAGATACATGGCATTTAGTTATGTCATCCTCTTCCTTGGCCCAGTGCTTTCATCTATTGACCCCTTGTTGATTTCATTTATCAAAGACTTCATTTCTTGACTCCCAAAATTTTTCTCTTGCCCAGATCCTATGATTATTCTGGGTTACTTTAACATCCATCTAGATAAACTGCTCACACCTTCTAATCTTTGATCTGATCACATGTGATTTCACCTCAGCTACCCAGGACCACACCTGAAAAAAATATACCACTTTTGAAACGTTGACTTTAAACAAACTCTACTCTCTAATAAAACTTTTCATTCTCCACAACCCTTATATAACTTCCTTGAATTCCAGGATTCTTCAACAGCATTGAAACTTGTAATCTACTGTCCCTACCATTTTCTTTCTCCTTTGGATCTGCCCAGTTTCCATAGACTATTGCTATGGTGGCTGATTGAAAATATTTTGCATACACTTGCCGTTCTCTTTCTCTGTCATTCTCCTGGCAAAATCCAACACGAGATTAACTCTTTCATTGGCTGCTGCAATGCCAACATATGAGAAGCTTAATTCGGCCGGAAAATTCTCACAACTGAACTGAATATTTTAGCTGACATTAATAACATTCTTTTTCAACAATCAACAGTGATTCATTTGGCACCCACTTTATTTGTCAGGTAATATTATAGACACTGGAGAATCAAAAGAAGCACCAAGCATACAATCCCTCTTACTATGGAGCCTGCATTTTAGAATATCACTATTCTCTTTTCTTCACATCCGATTTACTCATTGACTCACTGAAGTAGGGCTTATTTTTCATCATAATTGCTCTAGTCAGTGATTGACATATTGCTAAATCCATTGGACAATTCTCTGTTCTCATCTTTGTCATCATGGGAATAGCATTTTTTTCAACTTCCTTTTTTTTGTTTCTTCTCTTTTGGCTTCTGTCACCATTTTTCTGCCCCAAAGGCTGCTTCCTTCCAGCCTCCTTTGTAATTGCCCCTCGTCTCTTGTTCTCTCTATCTATGCACTCTCTCAGCAGACGACTTCATCCCTTTCCCTGCAGGTTAAGGCCATCATTATACTGACGACTTAAAAATCTATGTTTTTAGCTGAGACTTCTTTCCTGATCTCCAGACCGCCATACTCTACTTGACATTTTCAGTAGGGGTAGTTCACAGATGTCTCACACCTGGCATGTCTAAAACAGAATCCTTTTCTCTCCTAAAATCTGTGCCGTCTCTCTTTCCCATTCACTCTACCTTAAAGAAATTATACTATAGTTCACTTATTCAAGCCAGAAATCTATAAGTAATTTATAATTCCATAATTATGCTTTTGTCTCATTCCCAGTTTCTTACTCCCCCTCCTTTGTCTTCACAGTCCAACCATCTTAGGTTTTTCTAGTTCCTCAAATTCAGTCTTTACTGGGAACTTGACATATATATATATATATATATATATATATATATATATATATACTCTTTCCTCAACTTAGAATGTTCTTTTTCCTACTCACAAAATGGCTATTGAATGGTCATGAAAAAGATAGATTTGAGATTTAAAATGCTCCACCGGATCTATATAATTCCTTTTTGCCTCAAGTAGTATATGTATTTGCATTTATTGATTCTAATGCCATCTGTAGGTAGTTTTGATGTGACTGTTATCTCCTTCTAAAACCTACCCATGGTTACATATGGATTGAAGACACTCGTTTGGGACTATATTAGACAGACATTGAGTTAGATCTTTTCTATTAAATGAAGACAACGTAAGCTTTTAGCAGTGTTTACAGAATCTCCCCACTTAATGCAGGCATAAACTGGAGATCAAAAATGATGGGATTCAGTTTTTAATGCCATGGAATTAATATTAAACACAGCTGGTAAATAAAAGGGGGAATCTGCAGAACAGTTAAAATCATTTTTTTTTTTCTGAAACAGAGTTTCACTCTTGTCACCCAAACTCAAGTACAATGGTGCAATCTTGGCTCACCACAACCTCTGCCTCCAAGGTTCATGCAATTCTCCTGCCTCAGCCTCCCAAGTAGCTGGGATTACAGGCATGTGCGACCACACCCAGCTGATTTTGTATTTTTTTTTTTTTTTTTTTTTTTTGGAGATGGAGTCTTACTCCGTCACCAGGTTGGAGTGCAATGGCGTGATCTCGGCTCACTGCAACCTCCACCTCCCTAGTTCAAGCGATTCTTCTGTCTCAGCCTTCTGAGTAGCTAGGACTACAGGCATGTGCCATCACACCCTTCTAATTTTTGTATTTTTAGTAGAGATGGGGTTTCACCATGTTGGCCAGGATGGTTTCAATCTCTTGACTTCATGATCTGCCAGCCTCAGCCTCCCAAAAAGTGCTGGAATTACAGGCATGAGCCACTGCGCCCAGCCCAGTTAAAATCTTTAAAATGACCTTTCTGAGAGTTCTGTGTCCCATGTTGTATTCTTTCTTCAGGGAACACCATTGGTTCTTGACAATGCTGATCTGTAATAATGCTCAATGTAACAATACATTTCTTCAAGTGTCTGACTAAAAGGTGCCTGAAAGGCTCTGTGCTCATTCAGCCCATCGTTCTTCATAAACTTCTGCATTGCTTTTCCATTTGTTTCTTTGTTATTTTGTACAGTTTCCTTTTAGTGGATGTCTGCTGACTCCTTCACATCTGGATCCAATTAGAGATCACTCTTTATGTGATTCTAATTATCTGTCTCTACATGTGCACAGCAGAGACACAATTATTAATAAGAATTTGAATGTGGCTTTCCATTTTCAAATTGCTTTTTCCTTTTACTAGACATCCTCAATAACTTGAATTCCAGCCCTAATCCTGACTCTGGCTTTTAGAGAAACATTGAGAAATTTGGGGCACCAGAAAGTTGAGTGAATTTGTTCTTATAAGTTGGACAAATCAGGGGGAGTTAAACAAGGCTGACTTCTATATGGTATAATTTTCAGGATACGAGGTAAGACCTTTGTTGAAAATGTTCTTTGCCATGATAGTTAATGAGTTCTTGCTACCCTGCTGCTACCTCACCACCACTATCAAGCGGGGGTAGAAGATTTAAGCTTATGCATTGCTCTTGCTGTGGAAATTTGCGAAGTGTTGACTGCCATGTCTCTATTTTCCCTCCTTTTGTTAACAAAATGCTGATTTTCTTTTGAAAATCATTTCTTTTCCACTCAATCTTTCTGCCTTAGAGGGAGCTTCATACCCACACTGAGGGGTCAGCATGTGTGATCTAAGTCTGGACACTTAACACTTCATGTTACCTTCACCATAGGGATTGGTTTAGGAATGGGAACATTTCCTGAACTGTGTAGTAAACCAAACAAACAAAAACACAGAAACTCTTCAGACTTGGAGAACTGCTTCCAGGAAACAGTGACTTTTTTTTCACTAGTACTGAATGTGGAGAGACATATGCTAAGGTACTGAAGCCATTTTTTTTTCATGGCAAGATGAATGATGTCAGAGAATGCAGTATTTAAAATGCGGGTAATTTTAAAGATTTTAACTGGGGGCACAGTGGCTCATGCCTGTAATTCCAGCACTTTTTGGGAGGCTGAAGCTGGCAGATCATGAGGTCAAGAGATCAAAAGAGATGTGAAAGAGAGCACAGCTGTCAGAAGGAAAGACAGAAACCAGGCCCGAGTGTCATCACAGGGACTTCTAGATTCCACTGTCGTTTTTATTTTTCAGTTATGTGAGTCAAAAAATTCCCTTTGTATTTGAAAGAGTGGAGTTTGAGTTACCGTTGGTTGCCACTAAGGACTGTTGACACATTGATCTACATTCTAATTTTCATTGCTTTATTTTTTTTACATTCTAATTTTCATTGCTTTATTTTCTAAAAGTAAGATTTGATACTGGAGAATTGAAGGTGGAAGCATGAAAGCAGTAGTTGTCTGAGAAAACATGGAAATAAGTCCAGTGAGGAGAAAAAGGGAGAGAATAAAAATTCTAGAGGTTTAGATGTATAATTCAAAGGTCAAAGCTTTTGATTTTGTGTTGGGGCCCATTAAATTTAGTCTCTCTACTTGTAACTTTTGACAAGGCAGCTATTTGGAAATGCAGCAGAATGTACAATAACAATTAAGACTTGTATAATTTATGTTATGAGCTGAATTATGCCCCCACCGCCCCCCCCCACCACCATCAAAGCCCTAATCCTCAGTACCTCAGAATGTGACTACATTTGGTGATAGGGCTTTTAAATAGGTAATAAAGTTAAAATGAGGCCATTAGGGTGGGCTCTAATCCAATGATTGGTATCCTTATAAAAAGAGGATATTAGTATCTCACCTGAATTCTTCTTAACACAAACTACTGGATGCCAAAAGAGAAGTCTCCCTAAAATAGGCTTTTATCACATCATTTCTCTGCTGAAAATCATCAATGTCTTCCCCTGCCTTTTTTTTTTTTTTGCCTTGAAGAAAAAGTCTCTCTCTCCCTCTATAGATGAGAGAGATGCTATAGGTGTATGTGCCGAGAGGAAAGGCCATGTGAGGACTCAGCGAGGAGATGGCCGTCTGCAAGTTAAGAGAGAGGCCGTGGAAGAAATCAAACCTCTGGACACCTTGGCTTTGGACTTCTAGCCTTCAGAAGGGTGAGAAAAATAATTCTGTTGTTTAAGCCACCAGTCCGTGGTATTTTGTTACAGCAGCCCTAGCAAACTTATACAGAATATATCTCACTTTTATTGTTCATCACAGAAGTGGGCTTTAATTTCAAGAATAAATGCGACTTTTTGAAACTGTCAATTACTTAAAAAGGTATCTCTATTATGTGAAAGAATAGAGAATGGTTGTGGGACAGTGGACACAAACCTATCCCAGACAAAATTCAGGACTGCATGAAGTATGCGGTCTATTTAGGTACGTGAGCCATCTGCACATGAAAGAAAACATGGAAACAAATCAAGAAATATGAAATGAATATAACAAACATGGGTATTCTGAGGATGCCCAGGAAGCAGGGATGGTCACTTTAAACTGGAATTGTTGGACATCTTTTTGTTAGAGAGACACCATCTCAGTTGGGCCTTAAAATCAGAGAATATATCAGTTAAGAGTGAAGAGAAGTCCAGGCGCAGTGGCTCACGCCTGTAATCCCAGCACTTTGGAAGGCTGAAGTGGGTCAATCACTGAGGCTAGGAGTTTGAAACCAGCCTGGCCTACATGGTGAAACACGGTTTCTACTAAAAATACAAAAATTAGTTGGATGTGGTGACACACACCTGTAATTCCAACTACCCAGGAGGCTGAGGCAGGAGAATCACTGAAACCAGAAGGTGGAGGTTGCAGTGAGCTGAGATCGTACCACTGGATTCCACATTCCAGCCTGGGTGACAGAGCAAGACTCTGTCTCAAAAAAAAAAAAAAAAAAAAAAGTGAAGAGCAGACTTCTGGAGAAGGAAAGTATCCCTAAAAGAGGCAAGTACAAAAGGTGTTTGGGGAATAAGACTAAATAAACAGATTAGGCTAGGCTGGAGGATTCCTATGGGGAATAGCAGAAAAATAAGCCTGGGAAAATAGTGTCGAAGCAGATTATAGAGAGTTTCACTGTCAGATGCATTAATAGATGCATTAATTTGGACTTTTTCTTAAAGGCAGGAAAAAAAAAGGGATGGGGGAAGCCATTGACTTTCAGCAGGCAAGTGATGTGATAAAAGCCTATTTTAGGGAGACTTCTCTTTTGGCACCCAGTGGCTTGTGTTAGAAGAATTCAGGTGAGATACTACAGGTGGGTGATGGATGGAGTTGGTGGTAGTCTACCAAGAAAGAGATTGGGGTCTGAACCAACATTGTGCCTATAAAATTCCCCTTAACTCTTGCCTAGAAATTTGTGCCAAAGTGTAACTTTTAGTTTGATTTGCCTTAGGCAATGTGAAGAGCACATTAACCCTTTTTAAACATAATCTAGATTCTCTTTTAAATGCTAAGTGGGTCCTTGTTCAGCTAACTTGTACATGGGACTTGGCAAATCCTAATAATAATATACTTTCTTGAAATAAGATCTTTATATTCTTCTGTTACGAATTCCCCCTGGTGCTTTTGCATAAAGTGCATGAAATCTCCTCATTATTGCTTAAATGCCCTTGCCGATATAAAACTATTTATTTCATTGTGGGAATTTTCCTTCAAACACCTGTTCCTTTTTAAAAGAATCTGCAAATTCTCTTTAGTTCAAGGTTATCTTTCTTCCTTTTCTCTCTCTTTTCTCTCTCTCTCTCTCTCTCTGTCTGGTAACAAGTATTCAGTCCACTGAATCAGTTTTCTCATAGATTCCACTGAGAAATGTACTGATCTGCTTTCTCTTTCCAGATGTGGTTTAATTGTTTAACATAAAGACATATGTTGAGATTTAGGAAGAACTCCCTCCAGAACTCAGTATTATCATTATGTGCCAATTTAAAACCATCAATGATCAACTAGAGATCTTTTCTGCCCTTCAATTAAAACATACTAGATGGGCAGGATATGGTAAACCAGATGCAATAATTAAGAGAACAGTTTAACTGTTCATACTGCACATTGCTGTTTGCTACAGCATGACCATTAAACAAAAAGTAAAGCCAAGAAGGGTTGTATGGCCTCATAAAAATTCCATTTGGCTTAGAAATACAGTACCATTTGACATTAATGTTAAATACTCCAAAAGATAATTACACAGCCATGAGTCAAATAATTAAATACAGAAAATGGATCAATAAAAAAAGTCCCCCTCCTTGACTTCGACCCTTACCAAATAAATTAACAAAAAAAATATTCACCACCTGCATAAAAGAATTCTCTGGAAGCCTGATCCCTTGGGAACTGCAGGTGGCAGCAGGGAAAATATATTAGTATGTCTTTCCACAGACACAGGAAACCTTTCCCCTGGCAACCCCAAGATTTTGCAACAAGACCAATTATCTAGGAAGAGTAATTGTTTGGCAAATACATTAAGTGATATCAAAGGGATGAATAGCATTTATTAAGTTATATGGTGAGATAAGTTATTACTTTCTATTTAGGTGATAATGGTAAGATATTCTATAAAAATCTAATGGAAGATTTTCTGATTATACAGCATATAAGAGTATAAATTCTCCAGCTAATTATTACTGCTGATGATAATTGTATTGCCAAATATTCCATTTTTGAGCATTTATCTTGAAAATATTCATTATTTCACTTTAAAAATTTCCTTCTCTCTTTCTTTTTCTCTTCACTTCTGGTTTCCTCTGCAGAAAATAGATATGTTTCTACTATCTAGTTTGTTAATGAATACTCAGTTTTGGACTGGATGTGTTAAAGTTGAAATACATTTGTGATATTTCTCTTATGGGGGACAAAGTTATCTAACTTCTCTTTGATAGCAGGTAGTTAAGCCTATTAAAATCTCTTTTCTTTGGGGTTTTTAAAGGTCCCTGAAATGAGAGTAGCTCAGAATTCCCTTGTCTCCAATTAAGTTGTTGGGGGAGAAGCTAACCAGGGTTCTCCTAAGAGCCAGATGTTCAGGGCAAGAACTAGCAGTTAACTTAATGAACCTATCAAAGGAATTTATAAAAAGGTGGCAGGCATGGGGGAACTAGAAAAGCAACTGAAAAGGGAATTAATCAGTTATGTGAAAATCAAGAAAGTGAGTTAACTAAAGTCTACTGAACTTCTAAGAAGTGATAATTTCATTTGAATTAAATCTTGACCTTCATTTTCGAGGATTTTATAATAAAGAATTATGTACTCAGCTCCTGTTGGCTTTAGACCAGCAAGCCAAATCCCAAACCTTAGGGGTTAGAAAAAGTCCTTTTCACCTCCATTATGTGTGATTTATACCTTGATATTTGTATTGTCTGTAGACTTCCATTGTTGTCTTTTAGGGAAAGAACATTTTAATCTAGATCAGCAATTCAACCATATTAATAAACCACTTGGAGGAGAGCCCAGAATAGTGCAAGATGAAGAGACATTCCTATCAGGAACTTTCCAAGCTAGGGTAATAGGTAGTATAATATACTGATGAGCTATATATAATACACAGTCACATATTTATAATACAAATCAATAGGAACCAACTGGATTATATTCACAGGGTATGGCTTTTTTTTCTAATGCATTGTGATAGTTTCTGGCAGAGATTATAAATTTATAGTATAACCTCGTAGCTGGGGTCAGTTGCTATTAAGTGTTATCATGAAAAAGACTACCTTTTTGCAGAATAAAATAGAAAATTATTGTGGTTTCCTTCCATTTTTTAGCTCAGTTTATTACCCTTTTTAGTGAGCTTATAGTTGCCCAGTCATCCTTCTATAATGGTTCTGCTAGCCCATATGGTCAGAATGAGACTGCTACCCTGAGCCCAGTGACTCCAGGGGGTGGGCATGTGATCCAAGTCAGGTCAATCAGAATCCTCCCCAGGATTTCTCTGAGCTCTTACTCAAACATCTGCACTATTTATGCATGTGCTTGAGCTGTAAGGATGCCGGTGGCCACTACTGTGGCCATCTTATGGCTACATGCAGAGAGCCAATTGGAAAAGGAGCCAAGCAGATTGAAACAAGCACACAAGAAAGGAACAAGAAACAGAACCCTGAAGACAGCATGCTCTTGGAATCACGCTTGAATTCAGCTCCTCATTTCAATTTTTGAGTTATTTGAGCCAATATTTTTTTCTTTATTAGTAAAGTTTTTGTCACATGCATCCTAAAAGATCCTTACAATCTAAAAACAAGGGCCATTAATAATCATGTCTGAGACAATGTTGTCTGTTTCTAGCTTCCAAAGGATAAAAATGACTTCAAAATGTTTCCAAGATTCCCAATGAGTACTAAATGCTATTGGGTGGACAGATTCAGATTGTAAACCATTTCAGAATATGTATCTTCTGTGATTTCCTGGGAACTTCCCAGAGATTTTGGTTAAGTAGACCTGGGCTGGGCTGGCTCAGAAACCTATAGTTCTAATGAGCTCCTGAGATCTAGACAATGGTACTGATAACTGCTAGACAGAGAGAGAAAAAGTACTGAATATTATTGTATTTACTATAAATTAGGGATGGCATGAACAATTCAAAGACTCTTCAGAATATAGACATGGTGATGGTGATTAATGCCGTGGTAGAGATTTTCCTGAATTACCTACTCATCATTTCATTAGAAGGATAATATACAGAATTTGAAAGGAGTTTAGGATTCTTTAATTCTAGCTTCTAAGAGGTACATTAATTTATTCTATGTCTTTATTAAGATATTATCTAGCTTGTGCTTAAACTCCTCTATCAATGTTTATGGCATCCAAAGATTCCATTCCATTTTTGGAAGGTTTTATTAGTTAGAAAGTTTTCCCTTGTACTGAATAAATATTTACTTTTGCTTAACTTTAACGTATTATACTAACCGGAAGATCTGCAGAATAAATCAGCTCTCTCCTTCATATAATAGATGTTTAAGTATTTGAAGACATCTAGAAGGACTTGATAGCCTTCTTACCTTTTGGGCACCATTTGTTAGCTCTTTCAACTATACCACTTATGCCATAGTTCCCTAAAATGTTTCCATCCTGGTGGTGGTTTTTCTGCATATGCTTCAATTTATTAGTGTTTCTTGCAATGTACGCTTAGCAAGAAATACTATTGTTGAGGCACAATTCAGAAACACAGAAAGAGATAGAAATATGTTCCTTGGCTCTGGACATTAGAATTCAATTTATGCAATTTAGGATAACTTATTAACTTGTTTTGGCATCTCATGACAGAGTTAATTTGTTTGGGGTTTGGACTTAACTACAACTAATTGCTGAAGCACTGTTGGAATCTTCACTCTGGTTGTCTTTTTAAGAAGTTTTTGACACAATTAGGCTTACTAGGCTTGTCAATGACTCCCTAATTATCACATTATAATATATCACTAGAAACCATCTAAAGTCTTGGAAGTCATTGGTCACGGAAAGCATGACCATATAATTTATTATCCAAAATTGGACTCTTTTGAGAGTAAAAGAGGGTTCTATTAATAATTACTCCAGTGCAAATAGAAACTGACCCAGCCAAGTTTCCAGACTGTGGAAGGGTTAGATCTGGTGTTTATGCATTCCTCAATCTAAACT
Organism: Ateles fusciceps; assembly: GCA_036589455.1. Classification (NCBI taxonomy): domain Eukaryota; kingdom Metazoa; phylum Chordata; class Mammalia; order Primates; family Atelidae; genus Ateles; species Ateles fusciceps. Next base: position 2,280,324 of record JAZHEH010002780.1, read on the forward strand.
AGAATGGAATTAAATTTATCAGTTTGAAAACTTCTGTAAACTACAAAGTTAGAAATCACAATTGTTTGACATTATTCACTCAATTGTTGTTCATTAATTTAACAGAACTATTTTAGCTTTTTCCTCTCAATTTTGTCCTTTGTCTATGGGTGGACTTAAAGTATGCTTTATTTGACCCAGATTTCCAGGTTGGCTACCTCTTTTCTTCAGAGAGAAATAAGCACCAAACCAGCACCTCTGGTTTCTAGCAAGCTTTGCCAGACATCCTTTTTTCCCCAGCAGTTATCTCATGGGGGATAACTCTTTCCTCTCCTGTGAAACAGTCTGGCCAGTTGAAGTCACTGGGCTAAGCATTTAATTAGCAACCATCAGTTTAATGCTGTGCAAGTAGGCTCCACCCATGGCTTCTAACTAAAGATCTGAAGAATTCCGAATCTTTCCCACAATTCCCTCTGGGTGCAACAAGGAAGAGCCTGCAGGCTAACAGCCAACTTGTCCTCATCTCAACTCAATGCTCATTGGCCTTTTGGGAACAGGCAATTTTAAAACAAAACAAACAAAAAGCACAATTCAATCTTTCTTCCAAACAAACTTTGTAAAGTATCAGATAAAAAAGAAATGTATGTGTGTGGGCATGTGTGGGTTTTTTTTTTGGGTTTTTTTTTTTTTGGTCTTTTAACTTTCTCTGGATGCTGCATATGAGCTATTTCCTGCCTTGTAGTTAAAGCCAGACTCCAGACTTACATGAAATTTCAGAGGTTAAAAAGAGACTTGATTTTGGGTGGAGTTGAGAGTTCAGGGAAGGGAAGTGGGGAGTAACAGTAGCTTTGAAGTCAGATACCTGTCTTCCTGATTCTGCTTGGTATTTTGCAGCAGTCTTAGTAATGATCTGAAAATATGCTTATAAGAAGTAAGCTAAATTTGCAGATAATTTTCAAATTAAAATTTATAAAAATGTTACACAAAAATGTAATTTATTTCACACCATAGAAAGGAATATTCTATTTCTCTTTCTCTTCCTTGGCACTCCCAAGACATGAAGGAAAGCACATGATCTCCATAATCTCCTCAAATCCTGTTTCTGAGGCTGTGGAGACACATACCACAAAAGACTTAAACATTGAACACTAATGCTTTTACCTTAAAAACCATGGACTTCCTCTTGAAGAATCTGAGTAGCAGGCAGATGAGTTCAAATTATTTACTTGTTGTTTGATTTATTTTAAGTGCACCAAATGCTTAAGGGCACCAAAGCTCATGTACAAAGAACAAATGCTGCAGCAAAACTCAAGCCAGAAGTCTATCCATCCTGCATGAAGCTGGGCCTAAGAGACTTAATCTTATCTACATTTCCCAAAAAGTGAACACACTGGAACAAAATCTGAGTCTTGGGAAGTCACCAAAAAAAAAAAAAAAAGGAGAGAGAGAGAGAGAGAAAGAGAGAGTTGCAAAAATCACAGCAACACACTCAGCATGGTAACACTGTCCCTCTGGCTCAATTGCAGGCCACATTCTCCTGAACACCCAGTTGGCAAGAAGCCTCCTGTTATATATGAAAATCTTCCATATACGCCTCCCTCCCTTGATACCAGCAAGACTAAATGTCCCCAACCCACAACAGGGATGATGCTATTATTTCATTATTAGCAAAGTTATCCCTAAGAGATGTATATTATAAGATAAACTAAATGGATTTTTCAGATTCTGAAAAGACTATCTTCAATGATCAAAGTAGGCAAGGAATGTTTTATATCTCAGCCAAGAAAGGTACTGTCTTAGTAGGTCATTCTGAAGCTCAAGTTTAAAATATTAATGGATTCAAACCATTAATGGGATGGGATGAGTATAGAGATTTAGCATGCTCATCATCACCACTCCCCATCTTTACACTGCTCCTCCACCAACCATATATACATAAAGAGAATCTGCATAGACTTAAAAAACGCCTGGCTGCTTTTGGAACAAATTCTTTGGAACTAGACTCTAGCTCAACTAGATTTTAAGCAATCCACCTCTCATGAAAAGAACACATTTCTCTATTAGACCACTTGTGCCTTCTGAGTGCTGACTATAAACTTAGCAAAGTTTAAAATATATTTTACCTTCTCAATTTTGGTACTTTTCTCCATTTCTTTATTACTATTTAGTAATCCACAGGTATAGTCAACTAGTATAAAAGTCATTATTCCAGAATGTAGAATAATTAATAGAAAAATAAATTTTGAGCTCCAGTTGTTTCTTTCTTAACTTGTAGGAAGTTTAACTGCTTATTATATTATTTCTAAAGAAAAGAGCATAACATTTAATATTAGAAAAATTAGTTTTCCAGTTTCTTAAGAAGAAGTCCATCTAACTAAACACTTATGTGAAACAGGGAATGTATTTACTATTTGTAGGGAAAAGTATTACTATTGTTTAGATTATTTTGATTATCAGCTGCATTAGGGATATATAAAAGTGTTTTGTAAACATTAAGCATTAAATTGTTAAAATCATTACTTTCATTCATCACTTATTTAATATATGCTATATTGCAGGTATAGTGCTCAGTGCTGCATATAAAAACATGAGTAAAACAGTTTTATTGTGAAGCAGCGTCTATCCTACTTAAGGAAATAGATTTGGATTAACACTATCGTCATTATTATTGTTATTTATTACATGTCTACTAAGACTCAGGCTGTGTTCCTGGACCAAGGAAAAAGCAATGAAGCCAAAATCTCTGCCCTCTTAGGGCTCAGAAAAACAGTAAACAAACAAACAAATAAATAAATAAATAAATACACATTTTCAAACAGTGATAAGTATAGTGAAGAAAATAAAGTAGGATGAGGAGATACAGTAATACTGCATGTATTTGATAAGGTGGATCAGACAACTCACCAAAGATATAGCACTAGTTGAGACATGAACTATTATTATTACATTAATATAATATCTTGAAAACAAGCCATACAAAGATCTGGAGTCAGAGCCTTGGCATAGAGGCTAACAAGTGTAAAAATCCTGGCTATGGGTGAGACTGGTATGTTTGCTGAACACCAACTGGACTAACATAGACAGAACAGATGAGGGAAGATTTGTAGATGAGGGGTAGGGATACAGCAGTGGCCAGTCACTTGTCCAGAGAACAAGCTGCCGGGTTTAGTCAGGAGATGGATTGATGGTATTTGATTTACATTTTGAATAGATTACTCTGGATGTGGTAAGGAGTCTAGATGGTAAGATGGTAAAAGCAGGAGCAGGAAATAAGTTAGGAGGCTACTGAAGTAGTCCAGGAAAGATATAAGGTGGATTGGAGCATGACAATAATGTAGAGTTGGTAAGATATTTTTAGATTAGGATATATTCTTAAGGTAGAGGTCATGGAACTTGTGAATGAATTGAATGTGAGGACTAACAGAAAGAGAAGATGTCTCAATAACATCTAGGTTTTTGGTTTAAGCATTAGGGAAAGCCGTGGTGCCATTTGATAAAGTTGGGAAAAGCAAGAAGCAAGTTTGGATGATGGGGAGAATGAAAAGTTCTTTAGGAAGCATCTTAGATTTAACATGCCTTTTAGGTATTTAAATGGCAATGTCCTGCAGGTGGTAGAGGTGAGAGTTCAGAATTGTCAAAAATAGAAACACTTACAAGTTATCAAATGTAGATAGTTGTTGAGTCATGGGTTTAGCTGGGATGGAGAATAGAGAAGTGGACCAAAGACTCAGCCCCGAAACAGTGTAAAGTAAACCACAGTCAGAAAGAGAAGGGATACAACACCGTAAATAAAATGCCTTTGGAAGGAGGAGGAGGCAGGAGGAAGACCGCAAGAGTGTGGTAAACTAGAGGATGAGTATATAAAGAGGAAGGGTCAACCCTTAACTGGTAGAGTGATTAAGATTAGGAGTGAGCATTGATCTCTACGTGGACAGAATGGCGGTCATAGATTTCCTGGTAAGAGTAGTTTGGGAGAATTTTGAGAAATAAAACCCCTATTGGAGTAAGTTAAAGGAAAATTAGGAGGTGAGAACGTGAAGCCACAAAATAAAGACAAAATTCTAAAAATTTTGCTTAAAAAAGAGAAACAGACGTATAGCATATTACTTACTACCTAGGGGTTATAAAATCCAAAAATTTTAAAATTTCTAGGCCAATGGTTATTAAACTTGTTGGTTTTAAAACTTCTTTATATTCTTCAACATTATAAAAAAATTGAAAATTTTTCTGTGAGATATAGCTGTTGACATTTACTGTATTGGAAATTAAAAGGTAGATATATTTAACTCTTTTGTTAATTTATTAAAATAAGAACAAATTATCACATGTTAACATAAATAACGTATTTTAATAAAAATAGTTTTTCCAAAAAGTGAGCACAGTGGTATTATTTTACAGTTTGGCAAATCTCTTTACTGTTTGGTTTAATAGGAAAAGAACAAATTCTCACATATGCCTCTGTATCTAATTTGTTGTTTTGGTTAAACAAATGAAGAAATTCAGGCCTCATACAGATATGTATTTTAATACATGTATTTTATCTACCTAGACATGTTTTCTGATAGTTGTGAGTATATCATGTAGTCTATTACTAGAGAATGAGGGTGAAAATGCAAATAATGTTTTAGTATCTTTATGAAAATAGTTTCGACCTCATGGACATACTAAAAGCGTCTTGGGACTCTCAGGGGTTGCTAGACCACACTTAGAGAACCACTGAACATATTTACATCCAACAATATCTGAATTTTGTTTTATGTGAAATATTGCTATGATAACAAAAAGTGAAATGACAACAGTGGCAGAGAACTTGTGAAAAGCTGAAATTCTTTTTCTTTTCTTATGAAAGAACACTAGCTATATTATTATATGGAGTCTTAGAGAGTATACCAGCTGTGAGGTTGGCTTTCAGACAGTCCGCTCAACTGTTAATCAAAGTGCCATGAGTTAGATGGTGGCTGTTCTTAAAAGAGTATTTCTGATGAGTAGTACTTTCTTATGATTAGTAATAGATTTCAAAATTGTTATTTGTCCCTTTCTTTCAGCTATGAATTATTTGGAAGTGATAGATGGATATGTGCTAAAATGCATTAATTTTAATGTGTTTCTTTATTTTTCATGTCACAAAATTAGAGATGGAATAGACCTCATGAGTTGTGCAGTCCATCACCCTGGCATAACATCATGGCTCTTTCCAGAAAGGCTTTGTCTGGCTCTGTTTTAAATGAGGAAAGCAATTATACTCTCATTAGTTCCCTTGGGAGACTATTCCATTTACTGCTAGATCTCCATTTTGAAGTGTTGCCCAACATCAAGCCTATGTTGGTTGAATACTATTAATCTGCAACTGGATAAGCCCCATGTGATAATCTTTAAGGAAGAGCTTCACCTACATTACTCCTCTGGTGAACATTCTTCTTCTAGGCATGAAAGCAATCTGGGTCCATGAACTGTGCAATCCACTGGTTATGGAGCACATTCTGCAGGCTGGCTTGTAAAAGCCTTCCTGTTGAATCATCTGATAAAGAATTTATTATATAATTGTAGAATTTTAAGAAAGGACTTTTACTAAAAGGACATTGGGGATTATCACAAATAGAAAATAGGTGATAGGGTGATCTCATCTGGTAAGAAAACTTTTTACACCTCAAGATGAATGAAGTGTTACTGAGTTATTGAGCATGTTACTCGAACAATAGCCACAAGTAAATTTCAGTATCATTCTGGGAAAATGACTGTCATCTGAATCAGTGAATAAATATCTTAGGCATTTGTAGTAATGAAATAATTTCATAAACTTTTAAAAATATAGATCACATATTTCTATTTCCACATCAGAAAGTCGAGATGTAAGTCTCCAGGGGCATGGTTTAAAAAAAGGATAAAAATTTTTATGCTTTGAGAATATTCAAATGGCTTATTTAAACATTGCTTTCTGAAAACACAAAGTTTGAATTCCCAGTTTCTTCGTGCTTAGCTGATTGGGTGATGGCTTGGGAGACATTATGCTGCCCCCTTTCCCTTGCATTAAAAAATTTATTTCCATTTACTCTTACAAATCTAAATTATTTTGTCTTCACTTTGAAAGCAATTTCAACAAATCTCTTGATGTAGTCCAGTAAACACATTCATGTAAAATGATCTCCAAGTTATTTTTAAGAGGCAGATATCCCCACTTAATGATATATTTTCATGACTTGTTCAAGTTAAGAAGAGAAAGCAACCAACCAGAAATGGAATTATGCTTACTTTATTATTCCAGTGCTTAGACTTGGGCAGAGTGTGGTTATTTTTATTAATATAGACTTATTTTCCTTTTTTTCTCCCCCCCTCTTGATGGGTTCAGCTTTTTCTTGCTCTGTTCTGTTTTTGTTTGTTTGTTTGGTCTTTAAAGAAGACTGGATGAGTCAGTGAAGCAATAATGAAAAACAAGAAGTTAAGAAGTTGAGAATTTCCTCTCCTTTCTCCCAGACAAAGTGATGCAAAGCAAGTGCTCCACGTGATATTTTGGAAAGAAATCCAGCTTTTAAGATCTATGTTTAAAGCACAAAAATAAAATTAAAACAAAAACAAGCCAGAGACCCTTCATTGGCTACTAAAATGGGTCTGTCAATCTGACAAAGAAACTATTATTCTTTTACAAATAGTGCTTTCTCACCTTTAGAATTTGTTTCACAAAAATTTATGGCAAAGTCAATGCCAATACCCAGTAACTTCGTTACATACCCACACACTTTATGTTCTTCATCAGGAAATTAATTAGAAATAGATGCTAAGGTTACTAACCTTTAGAGATTCAGTTTCTCTTTGCTGTTTTAGAATCTGCAAAGCCCTTACATTGATCTGAAGGAAAGCTATTTGTCTCTTACTTTGTATAAGTATCTCTCTTAATGTCAGATAGGCTACTGACTACCCTATTGTGTAGCCAGACTGCTGAACTTGGTTCCCAGATACTACATTAACTAGTAAGTTACCTAAATTCCTTGCAAGCTTCTTGTTTTCCTCCTACTTTTTTTCAAATATATCCTTCTCAGTCTCCTTTGTTGATTCCTCATCATCATTCCAATATCTAAAGGCTGAAATGCACCAGAGTATAGGCTCCAGAACCCTTCTCTAGTTGCACTCACTTCACTGTAAACTCATCTAGTCTTATGGCTTTAAGTACTGTTTATTTTCTCATGATTCTCAAATTTATATTCTGTGCCTGGACCTCTCCCCTGAACTGCGATATATCTATCCAGCTGCCAACTCAACTTTTCCATTAGGTCTTCTAGTCGCCATCTCAACAGAACATGCTGCAAATCAAACTCCTGATCTTCCTTGCAAAAATGCTTCTCCCACTGTGTTTTCTTTATGAAGTTAATTGCAACTCCCCATTGCTGAGCTCTCAGTTCCAAAAATTCATATTCATCCTTCAATGTTTTTTTTCTCTCATATCCCCATTAAATCTACCAACAAAACTTTTTGGCTTTACTTTCAAAATATAGCAGAATTAGACCATTTATAGCCATTTCTGTTACTATCACACTGGGTCAAGCAGCATCCCCTCTCTGGATTATTACAGTGCTGCTGTTCTTCTTGCTTACAGTCTTGTCCATGGCACTCTTCTCTGCCGGCAATAGTGTTGTTTCTCTACTCAGTGGTAGCTCATCTTACTCTAAGTAAAAATCAAAGTCCTCTGCTGGGTGCGGTGGTTCACACCTGTATCCCAGCACTTTGGGAGGCTGAGGCAGGTGGATTACAAGGTCAGGAGTTCGAGACCAGCCTGGCCAATATAGCGAAACCCCGTCTCTACTAAAAATACAAAAAAGAATTAGCTGGGCGTGGTGGCGTGCTCCTGCAGTCTCAGCTACTTGAGAGGCTGGGGCAGTAGAATCGCTTGAATCTGGGAGGTGGAGGTTGAAGTGAGCCGAGATGGCACCACTGCACTCCAGCCTGGTGACAGAGCAAGACTCCGCCTCAAAAAAAAAAAAAAAAAAAATCAAAGTCCTCATTAAACACTCTATTCAGCCTTAAAATATGACATGGCACCTAACGGCAAAACAGAAATACCAACGACAGAACTCTTTCTTCCTCTTCTGTTCTTATGCCATGTTACTTTATTTAACCTTTGGAGAGCTGTTTTGTGACTGTTACAAACTTCTCTGCCAAAACATCTCAGCCTTTGGCACTGATGAAAGCGTGAGAGTCAAAGAGAAAGGTAAACAAGAGAAGGTGAAAGGGGACTGAGATACTGTTATGCAATAGGGGAATGTAAGTAATGAGTAATAGGAAAACACCTAGTGCTTATGCTCTCAGGACACAACCCAAGACAAGCTAATTACTGCCTAAAGGCCACTTAGGGTAATCTTCTTTCAAATTTTGTTATGCAATCTTGACAGTTAACACACTGGCCCTTAAAAAGATTATTGGCTGAGCTTAATTATTGTTTTTAGGGATAATCAAATAGTGCTAAGTTTACACTGATAAATTTGATTATATATGAGATATTAAATATAATATATAAATATGAGATAGAAACATAAGATAAAAGAAATGTTTCTTTTTCAAAATAGAAATTTTCTAGCCCTTTTCTGTAGTAATGGAAGAAAGACAGGCAGATGGCTGAAAACACACAAATTGAAGCAGGGCTGCTGAGGGCACAAAAGCTCGAAACAGAAACAGACTATTTGTTAACATCTCATGAGAGTGCTGGGAAATGATTGTGATTGTTTTCTGTAAATATGAGAGACCCTTTCTCCCATTTATCTTCTTAAAATAATTTTGTATAAACCATCTTCTCCTTCAATCTGGCATACTCAAAGCTCACATTGGGAGTAATTCAACAGAGATTTAAAAAAATAGTTGCTGAGCTATTGTGTCTGAAAATTTGTCTAATGTTATTGATGTAACAACTTTTGTCCAAAGATTTTCAAATGACAAAAGTGACAGCAGAGACTCGTCTTGGCTGGGCACACACTCTATGCCAGGATGAGGCTGGAAGACTTGAAAACATGGTATCATTCAGTCCAGGCTTGGTGGATGTTCATCTCGGCTAAGCTGTCCTTTAGTCCTCCCCTAATCATCTCCCTCGCCCTCTCCTCAGCAGTGATTTCAGAACTTCTCTAGTCTGTCCAGACTTCTGACCTTGTCATCTTTCCCTGCTCTTGAGAAATGACTTTGCCTTTTACACTGCACAGAAAACGGAAATCATAAAGGAAACTGTCTCAATTCCCCAAACTAATAACTTTTGAACACACCTAACTCACCTTTTCCTTTTTCTATTCTTTTCTAACATAAACATCCTCTAATATCTACTGATTCCAAAACATCAACACTAAAACTTGCTTAGGGGTCTTCCATCCTTATAACAACAAATGAACAAATAAATAATGGAACTCTCCTCTCTCTCTCCCCTGTATCTCTTTACTCCTCTTCAGAGCTGAACTTTTTTATTCAGTTTTCACTTCTTCACCTCCCTTCCTTTTGCTGTTTTTTCCCAAGACCTTCCTCCTTTGCCCTCCTTATTCCTAAGTCCAGTGAACTCTTCTCTATCCTTGTCTTCCATGACTTTTGGGTGCCATTTGATCCTTGACTACTTGCCTCTTAAAACATTTTCTTGCCTTGAACTCCATGACTACATGTTTTTCTGGGTTTCCTTTGGATTTTCCTTCTCATTCTGCTTTGTAGAACACTTTTCTCTGCCTAGTTTGGTGTCACATTGATATTTTTGGGGTCTCTGGCCTAGAGCTTCGCTTTTCACTATCTGTAGTTTCCTAGCAGTTTCACTTTAGCAACTGAGTTTGTGTGATTACTTATTTTTCTTTTCCATCTTGTTACCATAAAATTTTATGTTCAGGGAGCCAAACTCCACTATGCATTTTGTAAATGTTTCTGGATGTCTTCTTTGTAGTAGGTGGAATTAATATTTCTTTCTGATTATAAGACAAAAGTAGAACTTTCTTAGATGGATTTTGGTTTAAAGGGCTCTCCTCAATTCCTCTAAATTACTTTTTGTAGGTTTTATTTTAGGTTCACTGTTTATGTCTCCTCTTCCTTAGGGCAGGGTTTAGCTCACTCATTTAGCACTTTAACTCCTTCATCCATCCTCTATGTAGATTATGGTGACAAGTAGGGTTGCAAACATAGATCAGTTATGCAACATGGCAGACAACTTGTCTGATGGATTTTCAGAAGCATGAATTAAGGTTCTCGTTAAGGAGGATGGACACGGTAGATATGAAGACCCAGCATGCTCATAAGAAATGGATGGGGTAGGTGGATATTTGGGCTGCAGTTTGAAATGACTTGTAACTTAATCTACAGGAAATAAAACTAATACATAAACTTGGTCCAAATCTTAAAAGATAAATAAATTTCTCGCTAAGATGTTACATACTGTTAATAGCTTTGCAAGACTAATACTAAATTTAAAAGTTTGTTAGTGGCTCTCAATATATCCACCTATGATGAAATTTAGTAGGTTTCACTCAATATAGAACTTACTCATTACTTAGCTTCCCTTTTGCAAAGCCTTGTCACAAGGGACATATCAATAAAAAGCTATTGAAATAGAAATAAATGACCTTTTGAGCACATCATAAACACATAGGTCAGGTCTTCCATATATAGGCTTACATTTTTCACACATTACCATATGTTCTTTACACAACATACACCTCTTATTCAGAATGTTGGCCACCACTCAATTATACTTACACCTGCCTAAAACTGAATGCATGCATGTTTTATATTTTTATGTACAGTATATGTATTTAGGCAAGCCAATATCCACCCCCTTCCTTTTCAAAGAGATTTATTCACTTAGGGGAGGTCTACCTTTCATTCACTGTGCATGCATGACTCAAGTTAATGATAAGGTGGGTTATGTTTTTATGTCTTGGGAAGAATAAACGTCTTAAATGCTTTACAAGGCTTTTATTTTGGCACTGGGACAGGACCACCTTGTGCTCTCTGAGTTGCTAAAATATGAAATTGTTGATTCATTCTGGTTCCTGAAGGCATTTTTTTTTAAACAGCAAAGAGAGGTAATCTCGGTATTGTGATACACTCCATGGCACAGTACATTCAAGGTAATGAGCACGTTTGAAATGGAGGCCACTGGTAACAAGATGCTTAAATAGGGGAAAAAATGTCTAGTTCAGAGCCAAAACCTGTTGTCTTATTACAAGTCAACACCATCTATTGTTTCAAAAAATGTTCAAAATGGTAATAACGTGAGGGAAGTAGCTGAGTTTTATAAAAGATGAAGTTTAAAGTGTCTCTCTCGTGCAGCAAGTGAACCTTAGATGAAAAAGCCCACTGGGGTGAAGAGAAAGGTAAGTTTTCCACATGGCTGTACATATTTTAAATAAATAAACTAAGATCATTTATTCTTCCTGTGTCCCAGTAGCCACCTTTCTGTCACCATGCAGTTCAATTTGCAGAGATTCTGTGACATGTTATTTTTATCTTTATAGTACAAACATATAGTAGCACAAGGCAGCAACAGAAATGCAAAATCACAGCTTTTCTAATTCAGATACTTAAAGCTAAAAAATGTCTGGACCTTGCTTTTGTTAAAGCTACATTACTCTTTTTGGCCAGCAGCAGGAGGTATTACTGCATCAGAGTCAGAGGAAGATATAGGTCTTCTTATGACTTCTTAGGTGTCCCTTCCCATCTGAGCCAAATAATTCCTCCCCTTTGAAGCCACCTTTCGCATCTGCATTGCATTTCTCTGTACAAAGGGAGTAGAGTGAGTCTCACATTTGAAGGCAAATTAATTCCCTCTTATTTTACATCTGCACTGAGAATAAGTAGCCTCCAGGTCCTTCATCATTTTGATAATTATGTAAACTAGGTTTATAAGACATCAGTATAACCCATTCATTTGGTCCAATACCTCAATAGAGTAGGAGGATAAAAAGGAAAAATCAGACTGAATTTACCAATGAAATCCATTATTTTCCACAACCAGAAATGTCAAGCATCAGCATCGAGTAATTCTATGTCAACAAACACAGTGAGTCTTCTACTTTGACTGGGAAGCTGCCACTCTCAGGAGAAAGAGCTCATGTAACATTTGTACACATCAGCAGTGCACAGCTTCATGTCAACCCTGTGTGGTCTGTGTTGCTCACTTGCATCTTGTGCAGATATATAAATAGCATTTTTCACCGCACAAATGTCATTACAGCCCCAACCAAATTAACCTCGTAAATGACACTGTCTCTGGCTATGAAGCCTGCTTCTTACAGATTGCAGAAGGTGCCCTGGAAAAATGAGGACGAATTCGTTTATTTTACTTACTACAAAGATTAGAACATATTCTTTAAAAACATGACATAAGCATGTGTGCCATGTTTCCTGGCTACAGGAAGATTAAATTCCTTTATAATTATGCTTTTAATGTAATCATGCCAGGGAGGGTATAGCTCAAAATATTTGGATTCACAAATGATGTGCAAAGGGGAGTTTTCTACATAAAGAAGTACTCTAATTGTTTACAATGCCTATCTCAGATAGGTGGGACGAAAGAGGTGGAAAGAAACTATTGCTTGCTTCCTCAGGAGTTTCTAAACCCACTAACTTATTTCATCATGAAACTTCTCTGTGCGCAGACCATTAAGGTAAAGAAAAAATACTATTTCAAAGTGTGTATGTCAGTTGGTAAAAGAACACGATCTACCAAATAAATCTTAAATCAAACCCATCATGCAGCCTCTTGTCAATGCTGGGCTTATAGAACTGTGCTTTTCAGATGGGCAGAGGGTGTCTGTTCCTCTAAAATGACCCTTGACCCAAGCGACTGGGCAATGAGGATGATAGATTTAGACTGCCAAGTTCTCATCTGGCACTTAGCTTTGTGCTTTTCTCCTCTTCTGTTGACATTGACCTCAGACTCAGTAAGGTATTTAGATTCAGATTTGTCCCTGCAAAGATTTGGTGACATATTTTTGCTACTCATTCCTTTCCTTGACCATACCCTGAAATACTCCTTTGCTGCAGGACTGAGTAGTGCCCATGCCATCTCTGACTTTTGGTTTCATACTCAATCACGTAACACGTATTTACTGACTACCTATTATATGCCAGGTACCAACTGCTGATAGTACAATAATGAAGAAAATATAGTCTTAATGGAAATGAGCATTTGTTGGGGAATTACAGGTATCTAGAAAGACAGTTTACAATCCTTATGTCATAAGTGCTGTGGGAGGGGAACAATTTGGGTTTCATGACAGCAGAAAAGGAAGATGCCAAGTCAGAACTGGGGGTGGGAGAGTTACCTGGTAGGTGTCCCTAAGGGAGTCTTCCTGGGGGAAGTAGCATGGCCTCTGTCTAAACAATAGGGCCGAGCAGGGTCACAAGTTAGAGTTCTTGTGCGGTTTTGTGAAATGAATTTTCACGGCCGTGTGCATCCAACTTCTTACCTACCATACTAGTTTCATTATCAAAATATTTGTTCTCAAACATCTGCTTCTCCTTCTTTCTCTCAGTCCTATGACAGAGAACTTCAATAGTTTATTGAATTGCCATGACTTCACCTAAAGAACAATGGGCCATGTAACACAAAGGAGAGTGAAACTGTGAGGCTCACTCATAGCCGGGGCCAGTATTGGATGCCAGCAAACACCGGCAGAATTTCCTGTGTGGCGGCTGTGTTCCTATCCCATCCAAAACGTCGTTCCTCTGTGTCTTCTCCACCTGTCTTTTTTCCTTAAACTGTCTCCAAAGTTTCATCTGGTTTATTATTTTTCTTCAGATAACCAGGTTTGGCTTTGCTGATTCTCTCTCTGTTATCTTTGTTTTCTATTTTAGTCCATTAAAAGTTCTCCTTTTTATTATACAATCTAATCTACTTTCCTTGGTTTTATTTTATTTCTCCTCCCCCTCCAAAATTATAAATTTAGACTCTTAAATAATTCATTTTCACTCACTGGCAATATAATTCAATGCTAGAAATTTCTACTAAATACTGCTTTTATTGTTTCACAGAAGATTTAATGTGTAATGTTTTCATCGTCTCTCAGTTCTACGTATTTTTTAAAATCCATTTGACTTCTTCTTTGAGCCATGTGTTCCCCAGAAGTGTGTTTAAAAACATTGCTATAGCCACCCCAGCTCTCATTTGTTTGGTATATGCCTTGTATTTTTTAACTCTGCTTATTTGTGTCCTTATGTGCTAGGTATGTCTCTATAGTTTATGGGCAGATTATTTTTAAAGTTTTTAAAAATCCAAACTGATAATTCCTGTATTTCTTTTAAATTATTTCTACCATTTCAGTTCATTTCTTCTTTGCTTCCGATTTTCTGTTTCCTTCTTTTGCATTTCTTGCTTTTGTTTTTATAGATAATTTTTTTTTTTTACTTCTTTTCATTGTATTTTTTCTCTCACATATTTGGAAGTTATAAACCCTCTTTCTATTATTTTGTGGCTATCCTTTGAAATTTTACCATGCACACCTAAAACTTGAAAGATCTGAAGTTAATAACTTGACATCAACTTGAATAATATGTGCTATGATCTGAAAGTTTGCATTTTCTGAAAATTTAAATGTTAAAACCTTCACCCCCACAGTGATAGTATTAGGAAGTGGGGGCTTTGGGCTGTGATTAAGTCATGAGAGTAGAGCATTCATGAATGGGTTTAGTGCCCTTATAAAATAGCCCAAAGAAACTTCTTTGCCTCTTCCACTGTGTGAGGACACAAGAAGGCCCCATCCGTGAAAAAGCAAGTTCTAACCAAACATCACATCTGTTTATGCCTTCATCTTGGACTTCCCAGCCTCCAGAACTGTGAGAAACACATTTCTATTTATAAGCTACCCAGTTTAGAGTGTTTTGTTATAATAGCCCAAACAGAATTAGACAATACAGAATTTAGTACACTTTAATTTCAGGCAAAATTTCTTACTTTATATGCTGAAAATTTCTCAATATTGTAGAACCTCTTTTTTTCCAATCACATTAACTGGACATCATTCTTATTTTTATTGAGTATAAACATAATTTCCTTAAAGATTTGTTACATGTTTACCAGATTTTTGCTTATATCCTCTTTCAATTTTGGACCTTCTCTCTGGAATCATTTTCCTTCCACTTGAAGTGCTGTGAAGTTTTTAGGGATTATTTTAATGAAGTTCTATTTTTTTTTTATAAACTCCCAATTTTTGTTTGTCAAAAATGTCTTTATTTTTCTTTTTGCTCCTGAAGGATAATTTTGTTATACACAGTTCTAAGTTGAGAGTTACATTTCAGCACCATGAAGATGTCATCGGACTGACTTTTGTTTCCCATTACGGCTTTTGAGACGTGAGTTTTCCACTAATTACGTTTTCTTTTTCTTTTTCTTCTTCTTTTTTTTTTTGTATAGATCTGTCTTGTCTTCTCTGGCAGCTTTTAAGATGCTCTCTTGGTTGTTGTTTGAAGTTTCACTAAAACTTCCAACAAATGTTTAGGAGAATGTTTTAGAAATGTATTTGGTTATACCAGTAGGGCGGTACAGATATGGGTCCACTTTCGCTTCCTTCAACTGTCCTGGCTCAGTGGATGCGTTTCAGGTTTGCTCTTGATTTTGTGGAGGCTGGCATTTGTTTGTTTTTTTAATGACCCTTAATTCATTAATTTTGTTTTAGAGATTTCCCTTTCTTTTTCAGAATTGTAGCAGTGCATTAAAGAAATATATTTGTTTATGTAGATCCATGATCTTCTTTTTTTATGTCAGAAGTCTACAAAATTCAAAATACAAAAGTCACCACAATTTGAAGTATTATTACAGATGTTATCATTAATTTGCTTTATAGACTCTTATTCTACTTTTTCCTCGTTATTCAATCTCTTTCCTGAATCCACATACTGACTGTAAGAGAACCATCACTCCTCCACTCTGGTGTTTCAATGTTTCTCTCCTTTATGTGTAGTCTGTTTCATGTTTTGTTTTTTTTTCTCTCTCTTTTTTTATTGCATTTTAGATTTTGGGATACATGTGAAGAACATGCAAGATTGTTGCATAGGTACACATATGGCAGTGTGATTTGCTGCCTTCCTCCCCATTACCTATCTCTGGCGTTTCTCCCCATGCTATCTCTCCCCAACTTCAGCTTGCAAAAGAAAAAAATAAATGTATATCTACATTTGCATATGTGTGTGAAGTGTATGTGCTATCACAAATTTATTACCATAGTTTTGGCCCCATGTTTAAAAAAGTAAGATAATTTAACATTGTATGCCCTGAATATGATGTAATATGTATTATATAGTGTTACTTATAAAGTATTCTGCCTCTAAAGCCCCTACAAATATTCTGAATTTAATCAATCCTTAGATATAATTTCTAAAGAAATTCCAGGAGCAGAGAAAGAACTTAAAAAGTCACCACAAGGAACTATCAGGGTTACTGGGAATGTGTGGTATTCTATAGGATGACTTGATTTTTTGCAACAAGCAAATGGCTTAAGAGAAAAAAAAAAAATCAAGAGACATAGCAATCAAATACAATAAATGGACATTGTTTGGATACTGATTTTAAACAAAACTACAGCAGAAAGACATTTTTAGGCAATCAGAGAAATTTGAATATGAATTGAGTATTAAATGGTATTAAGGGACTCTTACTAATTCAGTTAGGTGTGATAATGACATTGTGATTATGAGAACAATCATCCTTTGTTTAAAAAGTCATTTTACTGAAGTACGTCAGGGCAAAACAATATCAGGCCTGAGATTTATTTAAAATACTTTATTATAAAGGAAATTTGGTATAAAAGACATATCTGGCAAAGTTGCATTTGTTTTTGATACTGAAGTACATAGTGGTTCATTGAATGCTCTTTTTGTGAGTATTTGGAAGTTTTCACTAAAAGTCAAAAACATAGTAAGTCCACTGGAAAATATCTATTTCAAATATTTTGTGAAAATAGCTAGGTTTAAATGATTTTCTAAAAATACTGTTTAAGTAGACTGCTTTGCATCACTGTTAGGCACTCTTGAGGCCAAAATGAGTTTTTATGCACAGTAGCTTTTGAGAGTCCAGGGCATGGACTGATCATGTCCCATGCTGACTGCCTCTAGTCTGCTGCAACGGGAGATTCCTTTATATAGGAATCCTTGTCTAGCACAGACTTCGACTCTAGTTATTAGCTCATGATTGCTTTAGGCACTGATTTTACTTTGACTTTCCGTCTGAATTGCTTATCTGGCTTTTGATCTGCCAGACCTCCATGTCTGGGGAATTCCTTTGCTTTCTTGTCACCCTTGAGTCACCCCTTCATCAGAGGTAGACTAATAGTCAAGAGCTCAGGGTTCTCGTCCTGCCTCTCTGCTCAGTATTATAATCTTAGGTGCAGATTTGATAGCATCTATTTTCTTTTACTGTTGTAACAAATTTCCACAAACAGAGCAGTCTAAAACAGCACAAATTTATTGTTTTATAGTTCTGTAGGTCAGAAGTCTGGCATGAAATCTCACTGGGCGAAAATCAAATTGTCCAGTCAGCAGGGCTGCATTCCTTTCGGAAGGTCTTGAGGAAGATCCATTTCCATGCTCATTTGGGTTGTTGGAGGAATTCAGTTCCTTGTGGCTATGGGATCAAGATCCCATTTTGTTGCTGGCTGTTAGCTGAGGGCTGTTCCCGGCTTCTAGAAGCCAGCTGCATTCCTTGGCTTGTGGCCCTCCTTCCTCGGTCTTCAATGCCAGCAACTGTAGGCCTAGGCCCTTCCCTGCTTCCAATCTACCCTCTTTCTCTTTCCATCTCATCTCTCGAACCCTCCTTATTAGGAAAACATTCTTTACTTTTAGGAA
Source organism: Ateles fusciceps (assembly GCA_036589455.1). Taxonomy (NCBI): domain Eukaryota; kingdom Metazoa; phylum Chordata; class Mammalia; order Primates; family Atelidae; genus Ateles; species Ateles fusciceps. The sequence goes on from JAZHEH010002780.1 coordinate 2,298,087, forward strand.
CTCATGATTGGAATTGACCCACCTAGAAAAGCCAGAATAATCTCCCCATGTCAAGGTCCATAACCTTGATCACATCTGCAAAATCCTCTTTTCCATGTAACGTAACATTCATGGGTTTGGGGGCTTAGGGCCTGGGCATGTTATGGGGGGATGGGGGTGGATTATTCTATCTAAATGATTTCTTTCTGTGCTTCAGGTTCCTCATCTGTATAATGAGACTAATACCTTCTCAGTTGTATTTTGGTGAAGAGCCACACACTGACTTGTAGTACGGATCAACTGATAAGGTATGGATACTTTGCGCATTTTAAAGTAACATGCCAGTATGACATATGAATAAGATTGTTAATAAATAATATGCTTGCTAGACTTTCTGATTTGACCTTGGGTCTCCAGTGACCTGTAAAGGATCTAATATTCAATAAATGTTTGCTGAGTGGCAACATGCATAATTATTTCTATTATTGTATTTTATCCAGGGAAGATTCCATTTTTGTGAGACTTTAAGAATATATGATTTGTAGCATTCTCTTTAATAAATAAAATATTAAGTCCTAAACATAAAATTAGGCAGAGGGCCTTGGAAGGAGACTGTGCAAATGAAGGGCCCTGAGATGTAAGCTTCTTTATCTTTCCCCAAATCTACTTCTATTTCATCTTTACTGTTTTTGTTTTTTTTTTCATTTTCTTGCTCCTCACTACCTTATTGACTTGCTCCAGTATTTCATCTCTGCCTTTTTTTTTTTATGTTTCTTATCTTGGAAATAAAACCCCATTTCATTAATGTCCTACTGTCTCTGGCCCAATGTGACAGTAACTATGTAAGAAAGAAATACATAATTAATGTATATATTATGTATTTATTGCATGCCCACTACATGCCAGGCACTGGGTTCGAATTTGTGGACACTAGTATGACACCACATGTTCCATTTCACAAGTTGTCTGGTCCTGATTGAGTGAAACAGAAATTCTGAGGGCAGAGAGTCCTACCCTGGAGATGTACTCAAAGTAGTCTGAGAAAACTAACTGAAATGGAATTAGAAGGTATGTTAGAAAAAGTGTCTCAAAACCCAAGTAACTGAAGAATAAGCAAACATAGGAAAGAGGAGCATATTTAAAAGCCTAGAGAGTTGGAAGCAAGACAGGCTTTGTCCACATGAAGAAAGAGTACAGGAGCCCAATTAGAATTCAAGTGCTGAGGTCCCTGAGACACAAAGTTGAATCCAGGGCACCTGGTGAACTGGATGTGGTGCCTAAAAGAAACTTCACAGGGCGACACGCCAGTTCTTAAAATGCTCTTATCAATTCACGTTGAAGTCTTAATTTGGCATCAAAATCTCTTTCCCGAGATTTTTTCCCATCAATCTTTTCTCATGTCAAGAAAAACTTAGGTTATTAATCTCTCATAGACACTGTGATGTTTGACACATATTGTATTACTGGGATAAATGGAATTATTAATAGAAATTCCAGGGAACCTGAAGGCTCCTGGGAAACATATTTAAAATGAAGGAGACAGGATCATTTTATTTTATGGAAGACTTTTAACAAAGTTCCAGGAAGCACAAGCCACATAAACTTGGCTTTGTCTAATACCACACGTTGTGTGCTTAGTATACGCTGGCACACAATAAACACTTGCCTGTTAAAGATTTGTGTGGAGTTTTACATATTCAAGGAATTTTCACATGATTTTATATTTTTTTTCTATAAAACTCTCAGCATTTGCAGAGATGTTGTTACTTATTTTGCTTGGAGTTTGTTCTTACCATCGTTGATTTATTCTCTAAACTCCTGATACTATCTGTTTTGTTCCAGAAGCTGTGCTATGTGCTGGGGATGCTAGGATAAATAGATCATAATCTCTGTATTTTAGAAGTTTCTGGTCCAGTGGGGAAAAAGACCATCAAGCAGAGGAATGTTTATATCTACTGAACCAGACCACAGAGAAGGAAGGGCCCACCTGCCTAGAAAGGCAAGGAAAGACTTCCCAAAGACTGCCATTTTAAAGCTATGTCCTAAAAGGCAAGTGGAGAATTTGCCAGGCAAAGAGAATTATTGGGAGGAAATAATAAATTTATCAAGGTGAAAGTGGGATGGGTTTGGAGAGTAACCATGTGTAATAACATTAAGTCAGGATTTTCAAGCAGCTTCGGTGTTTGGGAGGACAGGGGAGGGTGGCTATTTAACAGTCAATAACATTGCAAGGCCTAAGGTCATGAGATCTCTTGACAGTGGTTTGAAGTCTTCTTTGCCACTGGACTGTGCTTTCTAACTGGCTTATTTAGCATTATGTTCTGGAGCCTCAGTCCCTGACATATCACAGGCACTCAAATACCACTTTTTCATGCTTTATCTTATAAACACATACCCCTACCCCCATTCATATACTATACACGAGTTATCACAGCTAATCATCACTTGACTAAATTCTTTCTTCAGGGGGTTTTACCATTGTGAGAGGTTTGATTTAATGAGTCGTACATTTCAAAACCTACTTTTTTTTTTCCTCGGGATCTTGTACTTTTGAATTAATTAGTTTTGATTAGGTTTTTCATACCTAGGTTGTGTCCCCAGTTACCTGGTAGTGTCCTTTGTGACTGACTACTTATCTTTTCAAATTTAAGGGCATTTAGGAAGTTTAAGGCTGGTTAGTTAACACTCTGATAATGAGGTCTAGATATGTGGGCTGGAGAAAATTTGAACAGAAAATTCATAAGTTACAAATTTTGACAAATTTAAACTACCCATGAAATATTTGACTATATTTCAACAATCATTTTTCCTCTGTTTGTTCTCAACTAAAGTAGATGTACTGAGGAAGATAACATAATATCTCCTCTCTGTTTTCCTCTGTTGAGAGCTAATTTTCCACTTGGCTAAAGCAACAGAAAGAAAAAATCTCGATAAATAATATATAATGGTAGTTCCTTCAATTGCATTGACTGTGATATAAAGCAGGAAATTTTCTACCATATTGAAGGAAAAATAACATAGCACCCTCTTTCTTTGTAATTTATTTGGCTGTAACTCATTTAATGCAATATTTAATTGGACAGCTGGTTTTCAGTAAATCATTCTAGTTACCATGGGGAACAACCACTGTTTACAATCTATCCTTTGTAGAGAAAGGAGACACTACGAATAGCATTTGAGGGAATATTTTTAGTGCAGATTTGAACTAGTCCATGACAATATTCTACCTTCACACTACTTTGTTCGCTCTATGTTTTTAACTGACTTCACTAGATAATGCACTTTTTTTTAAGATCTTGTTTGTCTTTCCTGTAGTTATACTTTATTGTCCTTTATCCCATTCCCTCATAGTTTCACTCTCGATGGAGTGAGAGAATTCAATCTGTTAGCCAAAGCATGTTATTGAGTGGTAGCATGTGAACATGGCAACCATCATCTGAAAACCCAGGGTCATGTCTATCACAGCGGAAATTTTACAGGCTATCTGGGAGAGGGGGAGTACATTTTCTGTTTATGTGCAAAGAAAATACTTCTCTCCAGCTAATGCATAGATGAGAAGAGGAGAGGTTGACTATAGCTGCAGTTGTAAGGCCAGATGGAGATGCATAGCACACTTTCGGATTGTGGAGCTTGGAATTAAGTGTTCTCTTTCTTCATCCCGGATGAGTATCAATTTTTCCTCTTTTCTTCAAAAGATGTGTTAGACCTCAGCAAATACCTGTAACCCTGAGATATTATCATACTGCTAATGATATTTTAGCTCTATATAGACCATCTGAAAAGATTTCTTTATGATTATCTTTCCAGCTGCTTCAGCTGCATACACACAAAATAGATGAATCACATTACTAACAAGGATATTTTCTTAACAGCATGGATTGAGTAGGAGGGGTAGAGGGAGGTGGCAATGAAAAAAAGGAACTTGATTGCTTCTGTTTGAAGTAACTATCTGATTAAAACAGCAACAATAACAATAGCAACAAATAGGAAAATATACTCTACCACCAAAAAAACACAACAATTTTCACTTTGGATGGACCATTTCCTTTGAAATGAAAAGAAAAAATGAAGCAGTTACACCATGGGTGTCCCTAGCACAAGATGTATCCAACCTATAACTTCTGATTACTCAGAAATTCACAGAAAGTAAATCCACATAGGATTAAGAAAGCCCCCAGGGACTAACAAGTGGGAGAATATTTATTTGTTTGCACCAAATAGTTGACTGAATACTGAATAACTATTAGCTTAAATTGCAATAAACACAGTTATTTAACTGAGATCTAACAGTTTGCATTTTTCTTTTTTTCTCTAAGCAGCCTCTGAATAATGTCTTCAGAGTATCTCACGAAGAGAATGACTATGATCTTTGTAAATGAATAGCAGTATTGTGCAGCAATTTTCTAATATTTCCTTTTGTTTTCTAAGATGACACTTGTTAGAATATAGGAACAGACACTCACAGTGATACTTTTCCCCTTTTGGAAAAGAGTAAAGAGTTGCTTTATCTAGAATCACGCATGTCTTTTATGATGAAGGGATATAGTTGGAAACAGAAGACTGGGTTCTGAATCAGAACTTTGTTTCCCAATCACTGGTTAATCTCCACCCACCCCTGCTTCCACATCCTTTGGTAGCGAATAAGTTGATGTTAAGCTTTATCAAGTTATATCAATTGACACATTTAAAATTTCTTCTTATTGTTGTTTCATGTAGATATCCCATTAGAGAAAACATTTGTAGCCAGAAAACCACCTTGGACTTTTAGGGAGTAATTCCTCCCTAAAAGGGGAGTGATGGTCAAGACCTTCTGGAATGACTCCTACAAGAGTAGAAGCAGGGAAGAGGGCATATTTTGGAGAGGAAGTGGGATATATAGAGAATATTCATACACAAGGATTTAGGATATTAGCTTAAGTAGAGGAAGAAGGACAGCCCTTGTAACCCCAATGGGATGAAATGGCTGTAACTATTTCTTTGTGTTCCTAGGTGTATCTAGAGAAATAATTTGTAATATTAATCTAGAATCATTTTTTCCCTGAATCTCTGATTCTCTTCCTCTCATCCAACTCAGGGAAGGGGTGTCCAAAGCAGAAAGAAGAAATGACTTGCCAACATTTCAGGCTTTTTATTAGTTAGTGTATCTGTCCTTTAAAAGCCCCACAGAGGAGAAAGAATTGGCAGGCTGGACAAAGTATCTTGGCCAGAAGCAGTGGGGAGAGCTGGACTAAAGCCCTTAAGATTAGAGATATGTGTCTCCACTTGCAAGGAGAAAGCAAGATAGTTTGTATAAGTCTCTGTGTGGTAGGGACCAAGACCTCAATTAACAGAAGTAAGGTTGAGTGGTGGAAACCCCCTGAGAGGAAATTATTGTGGAGGGTATTTGAGAAGGCAGTTTCCATGGACAAACTCAGAGAAAGGTTTTATGCCCCAAGTGTGCCTGGCAGGAGCAAGCCAGCATGCCAGAGGGGCCATGTGAAGAAGGACAGAGGGTGTCTCAGTGGCTATCTGTGTGTGGACCGATGCTTAAGGATCAGAGAGATCCACTTCTTAATCCCAAGGCACTCTCTAAGAACCCACAAAGGGACAGAAAATCATGAGTGGGACTGAGTTTAAGTTTCCTACTATTCATGCAGGAAAGGTGGATCTTACGACAAAAATAAAGTTTTATAATGTAAAGATTGTAGATTTCTTGCTCACTCAAATCTGTGGGCTGAGATGTGTACCTGTAAATGGAGTTAAAAAGAACAACCAGTCTGATATTGGCATGATGGTTCAGGAGATGGGGATAAGAAGCAAAAGAAGGGAAGGAAAAAGAGCACTACTCATATGAAGTGACAGGTGCCTGAACCATCCTGTCCTGCTGTCCTGGGACTGAGAACACCCTGAGTTGACTATGTAGGAGACTGAAAGGATTAAGCACTAACTGCTTCAGTGTGCTTCCTTAAAGAGCAGCTGGAAAGCATCTAGAGCAGTGAGATGACCTTAGCAGGACATCAATATTGTCTAATAGACTGTGGGGCCACATTCCATTGTCCACCATGCTGCAACAAGACACAACGGAACTGCTTACTTGAAACACTGGTTATTTGCAGGCTTGAGTGTGGAAGTTTGTAAGATTCTTGTTGTGGTTTGTGAAACTGTCATGATTATGAACAGTCCAGAGGAGTGAAGAGCATGAAGCAGCAGAAACTGGACTTCTTACTTATAAGGCAGGTAGATCTGTTCCACATCGTAGTGCGGACTCTCTGAATAGCAGGGGATTTATTTAAGCCAGTTGGTCTTTAATTATTTAATATAGCAGATACATAGTCAGTTCAGGTTGAGGCTATCTGATTTGTTGGGCAAAGTAGAAGACTTCAAGAGGGCTAGGTGGGCGTCCGCACTCCAGCTTTTTACAATCACATGATCTCTGGCATAATCTGTCTGATTGTTTCCTGATTTGTTAAACAAAGATGACCGCATTGCATAGTGATACAGAGGGGGAACCATGAGTACAAGTTGAAATCTTAATCTCTAAGGAAGTATTATGGAAGTACAGGGGAGAAATCATTAATTCTTCCTCAGGAATTGAATCAGAGTGACATTTGACATTAGGATTAAAGACTGAGCAGTAGAATTTCACTGGAACAACAACGAGAGTCCCTACACAAGTAACAGTTTATTCACAACAATAGTGGTATATATGAGGCTGTGCACTATATGCATAAAATCAGTTCTGCAACAATGCCTACCCATATCATTTTGGCATTCTGCTAGAATCTGTAACTCTCTGCCTGAGGCTTTCTGTTTATTGGTCAGGCTCGAAATGGTAAGTGGTGAATGTATGTAGTAGCAGTTCTTGGTCAGTGAAAAATGAATTGGAGAATACACACTCTACCTTCCTTGCCCTTGGAGCCAGGAGGGGCTGGGGGCTGGATGATAACGAAGAGTGTTCCTCACTGTCTCTCAGGACTCCCCAGTGAGATTGAACTCAGTTGCCCTACTTCTATAACCTGCCCGATAAGGTAAACATTATTGGTTCTCTCTTTCTCTTTATCTCTCTCCAGACTTTTACTGTTGGTTCTTGGGATCATTTCCCAAATAATGTACCACCACTAGTCAAATCCTTGTCTCAGGATCTTCTTCTGGGGACACCAACTTAAGACAGAGACATTTGTTGGTCATATGAGGCATAAGGAGAGTTTAGGCAAGAGCTGGTGGGGGCGCTGTTATTTAAAGGTAGCACTGAAGCCCAGTAGGACATGCTGAGCATTCAGATAATATAGAAAATAGGGAACCATTAAAGGTCTAAACAGAGGGGGAAACCTGGAGGAAAGCAAAAGCGATATTTCATGTCTACTTTTTAGAGAGCAAACACAACTAGCTTTATAATGAAATAGGTTGGAGAAGGTAGAGAAGGCATTCTATTGGGGACAATGAAAGAGACAAAAGTAATATTTTGATGAGTAATAATGAAAGATACATTTGTGTACTAATAGAGAATTTGTGGCACTAGGCAAATAATTGGGTAAGAATTTCAAAGCGGGGAGAGTGTGCAGCCAATGATGAAGCCACCATTTTTGCCCTTAACAAATGGGTAGGTGGTGAAGCACTCAACAGAGATAAGTAGGAATGGAAGAATAAAATGCTGAATTTGCAGTCCTTGTGGAGGATTCAGATGACACCATCTAAACTTACCATTTAACAATTGTATACCACAAGGCAACAGTAATCAAAATAGCATGGTACTGGTATCAAAACAGAGACATAGACCAATGGAACAGAACAGAGGCCTTGGGAGCAACACACATCTACAACCATCTAATCTTTGACAAACCAGACAAAAACAAGCAATGGGGAAAGCATGCCCTGTTTAATAAATGGTATTGGGAAAACTGGCTAGCCATGTGCAGAAAGCAGAAACTGGACCCCTTCCTGACACCTTACACTAAAATTAACTCCAGATGGATTAAAGACTTAAACATAAGACCTAACATCATAAAAACCCTAGACGAAAACCTAGGCAAAACCATTCAGGACATAGGCATAGGCAAGCACTTCATGACTAAACCACCAAAAACAATGGCAACAAAAGCCAAAATAGACAAATGGGATCTAATTAAACTCCAGAGCTTCCGCACAGCAAAAGAAACAATCATTAGAGCGAACCAGCAACCAACAGAATGGGAAAAAATTTTTGCAATCTACCCATCTGACAAAGGGCTAATATCTAGAATCTACAAAGAATTAAAACAGATTCACAAGAAACAAACAACCCCATCCAAAAGTGGGCAAAGTCTATGAACAGACACTTTTCAAAAGAAGACATATATGAAGCCAACAAACATATGAAAAAATGCTCATCATCACTGGTCATTAGAGAAATGCACATCAAAACCACATTGAGATACCATCTTGTGCCAGTTAGAATGGCGATCATTAAAAAATCTGGAGACAACAGATGCTGGAGAGGATGTGGAGAAATAGGAACACTTTTACACTGTTGGTGGGAGTGTAAATTAGTTCAGCCATTGTGGAAGACAGTGTGGTGATTCCTCAAAGATCTAGAAATAGAAATTCCATTTGACCCAGCAATCCCATTACTGGATATATACCCAAAGGACTTTAAATCATTGTATCATAAAGACACATGCACATGCATGTTCATCGTGGCAGTGTTTACAATAGCAAAGACCTGGAACTAACTCAAATGCCCATCCATGATAGACTGGACAGGGAAAATGTGGCACATATACACCATGGAATACTATGCAGCCATAAAAAACGATGAATTCACGTCCTTTGTAGGGACATGGATGAACCTGGAAACCATCATTCTCAGCAAACTGACACAAGAACAGAAAATCAAACACCGCATGTTCTCACTCATAGGTGGGTGTTGAACAATGAAAACACATGGACACAGAGAGGGAAGCATCACACACCATGGTCCGTTGCGGTGGGGTGCTAGGGGAGGGATAGTGGGAGGGAGGATGGGGAGGGATAACATGGGGAGAAATGTCAAGTATAGGTGATGGGGGGATGGAGGCAGCAAACCACCTTGCTGTGAATATACCTATGTAACAATCTTGCATGATCTGCACATGGACCCCAGAATCTAAAGTACAATAAAAAAAAAAGTTAAGAAAAAAAAATTGTTGAACTTATTTTGAACCAGGCAACGACTAGGTGGTTAGGTCTTAGTGCTGAGAAGTCACAGTCTCTGCTCTTATGCACCTTAACTGAGTAGTGGAAAGGTGGTAAATGTGATATAGATGAGAACACTATTTACCCATAGATGTTGATTAAAACTGCAGGAGTTGATTTTTTTATTAGTAGAAAAGTATTCTACTATTTTGCTAAGATAATGTTTGAACTTGGTGGAATTTCTTTTCATAGGTAAATAATGCTTTGAAAGAATAGATTACAATATTAAAGACCTGAAAGTTTTAACATTAATTTTTTTAAAAAGAAAAAGGAAAAAGAGGAAGTGTATAGTCAAAAGAATTATAATTCCCCTGTTTAAGTTGATGTAGAATAATAAAACTCATGGGGCATTGATTGCGGCCTTATTATATATTAATGGTCTTCTCTGCTAGTGTTAGTAGATCTTCAGTGGCAGAAAAAGTAAAAAGAAATATATTTTCTTCTCTTGATGCTATTTGCCTAGTTTGTAAATAGTAATATTTGTTTGACTTCTTGGAAAGGAAACAATAACTAAATTGTTGTGAAATTCAGGATAAAAGACTCAAAAGTATGTTCCATTGCATTGCCTAATTCTTTTAAAAACAGTGTTTCAATACAATTTAGTATTTAAATAACACTTTTTTTCTTAAAGGAAGGCAGTATAGAATCCTGACATGATAAGCATCTAACTTTTTCGTCTTGTTGTATAGGTCTTGTGGTCCTTTATCTGTTTAATTGAAATAACCCTATTTTTGAATCATTTAACGTCATCTTGAAAAAGTCTGGGCTTTTTGTGTCCCAGTTTAAAATAATCCAAGGGATATAGGAGATCTGCCTTGTAAATTACATAATCTTTTATATTTTTTACCATTGGGGTAGTAGTTTTTAAAATTATTGGGGCTTGAATCTATCTTAAATTATTCATTTCTAATATTGCATATACTTTAAAACCTAACTCACAGCCCAGTGATCTCTTTTGGGATATTTTCATCTATTGTGACAATTTAATAATATCTTATATTTCCTTGATTTATAATTTTTGTTAATTTTTCTCATTTATTTCTTTAGTCAATCAATTAATTACTTAGTAAATATTTATAGAGTTTCTAAAGCTCAGGCCTCCAGGGGAATCATTCACATGGGAGCAAAAACTCTGATTTACCCACATTTTCAATAAATCCTTCATCAGGTTGCTGGTTCCTTGCCTGTGGTGAGCAGGCGTTGCTATAATGAAGTCCCAGAACAGTTTAGACTGGCAAAGGAACACTTTTCAAAGAGCCTCGTGGGGCTTCACACTCAGCTGGGGGAACTTGTAGGCATTGAGACCTTGGAAGATTGGTCTCTTCTCTGCGTTGCTGTTTCTTCTGTGAGGGTAAAAATCTAAACCTTACTCGCGTTAAAGAAATACGTACCTTTTATTTGGTCGTGCCTTTCTCAGAATCACATCCTCATCAGCCACTTGACAATGACACGTGCCCAGGTTTTGCCAAAACACCATGTAAGTAATGGAAATACAACGGCAGGCTGCAATATGGACCTCTCAGAAACCAGGAGCATGCAGGATCGCGGTGCTTCTCCCACTTTTGGTGTCAGGAGCTGTTTATAGTCTTAAGCAATCATTGAAGACCCCAAACAGCTTTTACTCATATGGGTTATATTCATATTTAGTGTGTTGGAAATAAAACTAAGCACTTTGTGAAGTTCTATTCATTAATTAGTTTATCAAAACAACAATAGTAATCCCATTACAAGTTAGGCCTTTGTAGGTGAGGCGTGTAGGTGATGCTGTGTCCATTTAATTTGTTTATGTCATTCAACAAAAATTAATAATTCTCTGTGCTTTGCATTGAACATAACAACAATTTTATGTTGTTCTATGCACAGAGTATACAACAACATTCAACCTTTGTTTTGGTTATATTGTAATAAAACTGTCCTGTCCTATGTACTGGTACAACAATAATGCTACTCTCTGCAAAGTGTGTACAACACTACTATATTATTGTATGCCCTGAGAACACATCAACAATACCACCCTGTTTGCTGTACTGAATATACAGAAATTATTGGACAGATGTCTCTTGAAGTATTTACATTTGATTCTTATAGATGGATCATAGGTGAAATTTCAAGATGCTATTTTAAGAGTGAAAATAAACGAGAATCAAATTTGACCCACCTAGACTTGAAATGAAGATACTGATTTCCACAGTGTCTATGTAGTTTGAGATGAGGAAACATCCAGAAGAAATTAAGAGGGAGAATTGTAGTAGAAGTCCTTCTGACGTACAAATTAGGGAAGGTAGATAGTTGCTGAATAAAAATAAACAAGAAAGGAAAAAGAAAGAAAACAAAAAACCACAAAACCATGAGTGAAAAATGATAGCAAACTATAAATAGACATCATAAAATTTTATTTTATCTTAAACACATAAATGCATATTGAAGCACGTGGAGGCACTGCTTTCTATTTTTTTAAGAGATAGGGTCTTGCTCTGTTACCTGGACTAGAGTGTAGTGGAACAATCATAGCTCACTATAACCTCAAACTCCTGGACTCAGGGGATCCTCCTGCCTCAAGCTAGGACTACAGGCAAGTGAGACCTTGCCTAGCTCATTTTTTTTTTTTTTGGAGAGACAGGTCTTGCTATATTGCCTGGGCTGGTCTCGAGCTCCTAAGCAATCCTGCTGCTCAGCCTCCCAAAGTGCTGGGATAACAGGCATGGACTATCACACTCAGCCTGCTTTCTTGATATATTGTCTGGGTATTCTGATCTGATTGGTCAGATACTTGGGGTTCCACATTATCTTCTTTATATGAACCACATACATCATCACTCTTTGATAATTTGCAGATTTGGTTCTTTAAAGTAGAACAAGAATTTAGACACTTGCAAAAGCAAAAACAGTCTTTGTACAGAATTCTAAATTTTTATTATTTTTTTCAATTCTCTTGCGATCTCCTTATCCACAAGAATTCAGTAGCACTTTTTGGGGAGTAAGAAACAGGGAATTCTTCCTGCTTTCATTTTTACTCTTTACAAGTCTTTCCAAAGCATTCATCTAAGAAATAAATTCATTGTAGAAAATACAACCTCATTTTCAGTTTGATTTTTTTTTTACCTACTAAAATTTAACATTTCCTTCATTTATGAATACAGGCAAGAAACCATGGTGCTACTAGCAGTACCTGTGACTTTGTTCATGATGGAAATTACAGATACATTTGTATCACATTAGAGTTATTATAGACATCTTGAAATATCAGTCATACACATCAGTACTTCAAAATTATCACTATTATATGAACTACTACCAGATGTTGTCAGTTAATGGATAATAAAGTACGTGTATTACTATTAGCTACAAATTTGTTTTATAATTTTAAAAATGTTCTGATAATATAATTTACTCCATTTGTAGTTTATTGATTTTATTTTGTACATTTAAAAATACTAATCTGTGAAGGGGTTCGTAGGTTTCAAAAGACTGCCAAAGAAGTCCATGGCACAAAAAGTTATGAACCCTTTATCAGTGACTGTTCCAAAGAACATGGATTTTGTTCCTGGGGATGTCAGAGACTGATTTCTCTAGTGACTATCAAGTATCATTTTAATCTGATCATCACATTCATTTATCAAATAATTTGATAAATACTTGGTGAGTTTCTACTGCAAGTTAGATACTGACCTATGTCTTTGGGATACATCAGTGAACCAAACAAAAATCTCAACCTTTGTGGAGTTTACATACTAGCGGAGAAGGCAGGTGACAATCAACACAAAAAATACGTAGATTGTGTAATAGGTCAAAAGCTAGAAAGGAAAGGTGCCAGGAAGGGTTTTGTTGCCATTTTAAAGATGGGGTTCCAGGAAGGGGTTTGTCGCCATTTTAAAAGTGGGGTTCCAGGAAGGGTTTTGTTGCCATTTTAAATTGAGTGGTCAGAGCAGGTCTCATGCACAGACTTGCCATGTAAGAACTTAGACTTCCAGCCCTAGGTAGGCAAGGAGCCTTTACAGGGTTTGTTTTGGGGAAAGAATTGCCATGATCAGACTTATGTTTCAAAAGGATCGCTTAAACTTTGGGCAAAAGAATAGAAGGAGGCAAGGGTGGGAATAGGAAAACAGTTATGAAATGATAGCTAAAATCTAGCAAGTCTGACCCACAGTGATAGTGATGGAGGTGCTAAGGAGTAATTGGTCTCTGAATATATGTTTAGGGTAAACACAGGAGGACTTCCTGGTGAATCCAGTGGGCAATGGGAGTAATAAAGGGAGGAATCAAGAGTGACTCAAAGATTTTTGACCTAAGCACTAGACGGGTGAAATTTTCATCTACTGAGATGGAAAGTTTTGAGCAGCTCAAATATTTGGGAGAAGATCAGGAGTCACGCTTGAAAAGTTTGAATGATAAATGGGAGACTTTGAATATAGATTCGGAGTCTGAGGTAAAGGAGCATCCAGCGCTGGAGATGTCAATTTGGCAACAAAGGGCATACAGAGGGAGACTGGATGAGATCCCCAAAGGAAGGAGAGTGGATAAAAAAACAAACTACAATCTGGGGCAAGTCAGTCCAGGACTCAGAGCTTTAAGCAAAGATAAGTCATTCACAAAGTTCTGAGACTAGCAACCAGCAAATTAGGAGGAAAATCAAATGTGGTGCCTTAGAAGCCAGAAACAGCAACAAAAAAGTATCAAGGAGTGGTGTCATCTCTGTCAAGTGGGGTAAAATGTGAGAGGACCAAGTGTGGGCCGTGAGAGTTAGCAACCTGAAGATTATCTGAGACCTCAGTAAGAGCAATTTTGGTGGGAGTTAAGGCCTGATTTCAGGTCTATGAAAGAATGAGAGGCGAGGAATTGGACAGAATTACTACAGACCCCTTTTCAGGTGTTTTCATGCAAAGGCAAGGAGAAGTGGAGTCACAGCTGCTGGGAAGAGAGGGTCTGGTTAAAGGTTTTATTTCTTGTTTTTCTTGGTTAAGTTTTTGCTTTTTAAGATCAGTTAACAACAATCTTTTCAAAAGGTGGAAAGAGTTGGCAAGGTGAGAGAGATGGGAGAATCCATGAAGTGGGCACAGGGTTTGGAATCTGGTGCACATGTGAAGAGATTGGCTCTAGAAAGACCACAGACAATTCACATTTCAAATCAGCAAGAAAAGCACAGTGAATACAGGTGCTTGTGGGAGGGTGAGCAGGTGCAGTAGTGAGAGACTGGGGAAATTCTTTTTTAATTGTTTCACCTTTGTCAATGAGGAAGAAAAAAAAGATCATTCATTGAGAATGGACATGAGGGAGCAGGTGGTGGAGATTTAAAAGGGAGGTGAGAAAGAATCACCTAGGAGAGTAGATTGGGAAAGAGAAAAGTGGCTCTCAAAGGGCAGTCTTCAGATCAGCAGCATTGGTATCACCTGAACACTTGTTAGTAATGCAAAATCTCAGGCCTTACTTCCAGCTTCTTGAAACAGGAACTCCGAGGCGGGCCCAGTGGTCTGCGTCTTAGCAAGCCTCGCAGGGATCCTGATGCACACTCAAGTTTGAGCGTCACTGGAATGGATAGTGTCCATATGATGGATCACCCCAACTACCCTGAATGTCAAGGACATGCCGAGTGAGACCGGTCAGTCTACTGTAGCTCTCTGTCTAGCCACAACCAGGTATTTCTTATGGGATGTGCAGAGAGTTGGATGTATAGGTTATGATCATTGTTTTATAAGAGATAACTTAGAGCTGAACAATTACAATAACAGAGATTGCTATGGGTTGAGTTGCGCTCCCCTCAACTCATATATTAAAGTGAAAACCCTCAATACTACAGAATGTGACTGCATTTGAATGTAGGGCCTTTATGGAAGCCATTAAGGTTAAATGAGGTCATTAAAGTGGGCCCTAATCTAATATGACTGGTGTCCTTATAAGAAGAGATTAGGAAGCAGACATGTACAGAGGGAAGATCACATGAAGACAAAAGTGAAAAAACAAGCCAGGTAGAGAAGTCTCAGAAGACGCCACCTTGATCTTGGACTTCTAGCCTCTAGAAGTGTGAGAAAATAAATTTCTGTTGATTAAGCCACCCAATCTGTGGTACTTTGTTAAGGCAGCCCCAGTGAATGAATACAAACGTACCAGAAAAAGCTTAAATGGTCTCACTTCTCTGGGTAGATCAGTACCCTGGCCAGCCACATGCTCTAAGTCCCTCTATGCCCTCCTGTGAAGGGAATCATGGTTAGGCTTTGTGTCCACACCCAAATCTCCTCTTGAATTGTAGTCCCCCACGTGTTTAGAGAGAGACCTGCTGGGAAGTGATTGGATTATAGAGATGGTTTCCCCATGCTGTTCTTGTGATGGCGAGCGAATTCTCACGAGATCTAATAGTTTTATAAATGGTAGTCTTTCCTGCATTGACATACACGTTCTCTTTCCTTCCGCCATGTGAAGAAAGTCTTTGCTTCCCCTTCGCCTTTGTAAGTTTCCTGAAGCCTCTGCAGCTGGAAGAAACTGTGAGTCAATTAAACTTCTTGCCTTTATAAATTACCCGGTCTTGGGCAGTTCTTTACAGCAGTGGGGGAAAAGGTACTCACACAGGAGCTATTGTGGAGATTCAGTGAAGTAATTCAGCTCAGTCCTGACCCATGATAGGTCCTCAAAAATGTCAGCATGAAAATGGCCACTACCTCAAAAGAGCGTATGTACTTGGTCAGGATGGCTCGCCCTTCTGAATCCATATTTAGAGCCAAAATTGCCAAGTCCCTGGGGCAATTGGGCTCTGCATCTGGCAATTTGAGGCATGTGTTCCTGAGCCCCATGGCAGTGACCTTTTATCCTTCTCGAGAATTGATTTCTGAAGCAGCCCTAAAGGCCACAGAGCAGAGTTGGGACTCGTGGATTGATTTTCTATGTTGACATAGAAGGCCAAGCCCTGTCTGGTTTATAAACTGATGTTATATTATTTCCAAGTCTCTTATAAAACTGAGCCAGGAAAATCATTCTTACAGAATTATTGAGTTTTCTCTTGTATAGTTTGGGGGGCTGTGGAGGCGGGGGGACGAGGGGCAGGGAGGAGACTAAGCAATTTCTTTTCTCCTCCCAATTTTGTATTTAGCCATTTCAAAGTGTCATCACACTGAGAAAATACTTGTTAATTGGCAACGTGATAGTTTCTTATATAAGACCCAATCTAGGCTAGGAACGCTATTTACTGTGATTATCACTTCCAAGTGTGGTGCTTTGTTGTATTTTTCCTCCACAAGGAGTTATTTGTTGGTAATGGATTTCTGTAAGCCAAATTATATCCTCCGTTTAAGGATCATTTTGACTGTGTATCTACAACACCCTTTCAGAAAGGGCTAATTATTATTGACAGGGATGATAGAGAGACAGATTCTCCCTGTTCTGGGCAATTGAATAACCTCTTGTCCCAGTGTACTTCGTGTAGATATGTCATTGAACTAGCATCCTTGATTTGTGTTTAAATTACAATAAAAATAAAGGTGGGAAGTCTCAGTTTATGTAAAGGCCAGTACTCCCACAATCGCAAAGCCTTTTCAAAATTCTGCAAGTGTGCTGTTTGTGGATTCCACAGACTTTATTCATAGGGTCACTCTGCATAAAGTAACAATTTGCAAGTTCCTTTTGTCCTATTAAACCAGAGAAACAAACTGGTGGTTTATAGATGAATCAGTTCTACGTACTTAAGAACTTGGTCTATTTACTAGAGTTTTAGTGTTTTTCATTTGGTTGCATGTGACCTTGATTTAATAAGGATCTCATCTTAATGTCTTTACATTCGTTCAAAATTTTTTCTAAGAGAGTATTGGACTTTACATTTTATTTATGATGTTTTCTGTGCTCAGTGGTATGTTTCATGTCCACAAACCTACTCATATTTTTTAATATAAAGTGAAAATTTACATTGTTTTACCCTGTCTTTCCAAAAATTAATTATTCCTATATCCTTCTATTTGTCACTGATTTGAAATGTCTCTTTTGTTTTGTAGTACTTTCCTACATATGCTTAGGAATCTGTATCAGATATCTGTCTAGTTCCAGGATTTGTAGGACTATTCTCTTATCAATACCGTTGTAATTGAATGACTGGAATCTTATATCGTATTTTCATGTATGACAAGGATTGTCCTTACTTATTATTATTCTTTATCAAAATATTTAATTATCTTCTGAATAGTTTATTATTCCAAATAAAAATTTTAACATTGCAATGACACAGATAATACTCTTTAAGTAGTAAATTGTAAGCATTAAATTTAGCAAATAATGAAAATATATCTGGTAAAAGGTAAAAAAAGCTGCCACGAGTTTTCAGTCATACCCTAAATCAAACACTGTGAACAATTTAGTGAGCATACTGCCAGATCTTTTCCTATACATTTGCATATACTTGTTTTCAAAATAGCTTGGGGTTTTGTTTTTACATGAATTACCATAATACACATACTAATATTTTCAACCTGTAACTACCGAATACCCACATGTACAGGCACCAAGATACATTGGTCACCAAAGCAAGCAAAAACTACCGGGCTTGTGAAGTTTCCATTCTAGTGGAGAAGAGCAGATGATGAGTAATAAGCATCACATATCATCAAATCACGTAACATCTTAGAAGATGGCAGTGCGGTGAAATAGCAGAGCAAAGTAAGAGGGGTGAGAAGTTTGTATGTATAGTGAGGAGTGCCACAATTTTAAATAGGATGGCCAAGCAAGCTCCACTGAGAGAGCATTTTGGCAAAAACTGGTAGGAGGTGTTCCAAACTTAGTTTAGCACTAAACATATGGAAGACTTTTCTTATCAGCATATGAAGAGATCTTTATTCTTTTAATTGCTCTTTAATATTGTATGGTACTTTTGCTTTTTTTCTTGGAAACTAAGAATATAGAATATTTTTAAAACAATGAACAACACTTATTTACTAAACATAGATATATGTTACTTAAGCTAAAAATATGCATTATTTTTTAACATTAATGAAATATCTAAAATAATTTACCACACAGTATTCATTAATCATCCTCCCAATAAATTAAAACCAAAATACTAAATGGATATAATTCAGTCTATATCATTAAACAGCATCATAAATTAAGAAAAGAACAATGAAATAATAGCCAATTAAATCCATATATCATAGATTTTTAAAAATACATAATGACAATAGAGAATCAAAATTTATGTTAAACTTTTTTAAAGCAGTGAGAATGTTAACCATCAATTCCTCTGAGATACAATAAAAGCAATATTCACAGAGTTAGTTTCACAATCCCCAAAACACTTAATAGTTTAAAATGAAGTATTGTACTCAAAATTGAGGAAAAGAATAAGCAAAATGCAAGGAAAAAAGAATTTGCAAAGAAAAACTTATGAATTAAACAACATTGAAAAATATCTTGTAATCTATACCTATCTACTTTGTAAGTTAGTTGAAGAAATGAAGATAGGGCATGTGGTTACAAATAAAACTTTTTTAAAATAAAAAGAATAACCAGATATAGGTGATGGGGGAGGAAGGCAGCAAATCACACTGCCATGTGTGTACCTATGCAACAATCTTGCATGTTCTTCACATGTACCCCAAAACCTAAAATGCAATAAAAATATATATATATATAAAAGAATAACATTTATCATTTTTATAATATATGTAATCATGTATAATAGCATGTACATTTTTTAAAAAATCTAGAATCAAGATGAAATGCATAGTTTCTACAAAAATGTAAATTACTAACATTGACTCAAGAAAAGTAGGTAACCTAAATAGACCAATTACAACACAAGAAAAGAAATAGAGTCAAAGATATTCCCTTAAAGAAACATTAAAAATTTTAGTTTTATTGTGGTTGATTAAAATAACCATTTCTTTTGTCTCTCAATTATTATGAAAAACTAATCAGAAAAATAAGGAACAAAAAAGTTAAATTTTTGGTTGAAACAAGCAGACTGCTTAAATCTCTGAACTGCAAAATAAGAAGAGAGCAGCCCAAATTAGTCAAGGTACAACAGGAGTGAGTGGATAAAGACACCGGAAAAAAGTGGTCATGACGTCAAGCTCAGAAAATGTTGGCAAAGCATTCCTTTCTCACTTAAGTGGCACAACCTACTGCAAAAACAGCACATTTTTCATTACAACAGGACCAGGGTCTAGGGACTGTGAGTGGGAAATTCCCTGGGTCTGGTTCTGAGGAGAAATAGGGAAGGAAATCTGCCTGGGTCATGTTCACAGATGAGCTGCGTTTGCAGGTAGAGAGTATCAGTGAGGTGGAGGACATGAGGAAACTTCATGATGTAAGCAGCTCTGCAGAATTGATTTTGGTAGACTGGGGCAAAGTAAAATTGAAATAACATATATAATTCTGTCTTTTTAAACTTGAACATGACTCTGTTCCTATACCATATTTTCTGAAAAGAGCTGGTCAGTGATTTCTAGTTCAATGAAAAAGGTAGATTCTTAAAAACAACAACAAAAACTAGCATAGTATTTATTATTATTTTTAAAGACAACATAAAAACCAAATGGCAGTTACAGAATAATCTCTGGATAACAAACCTCTGTTTCACAGAACAGTGAAAGTTGTTCCTAAATATATCAGTGAAATTAAAAAAAGACTTAAAGCAACTGCTTTCATAAAACAAAGCACAAAAAATTCATGCAGGAGTTCAGAAAAGATATGAGAAGACTACAGAAAGAAATATGAGCCAGCAGAGTTTAGAAAAGGGGTTGATGATTCAAATGTATTTGAAAATATAATTCAAGAGGACTTATTTAAATAAAAGGAGACCTAAGTCTATATATTTAAAGAGTATATTCTGTTAACACTACTGGACTTGAAAGATAATAAAGGACTCACCAAGCAGGCAAAACGTAGAAGACCCTTCAGGGGAAAAAAATCAGGTCATCCTTATTAGCTCTACATTAACATAAAATGCTAGAGTCTTCTGAAGCAAGGACCACAAACTGTATAAAATGTGATCCCTAAGTTTTCCACCCCTATAAACTGTCATTTAAGTAAAAAGCAGTTAAAACTGTAAGGGAATACCACTTTTGCTTCTCAGCTTGGCAAAGATCAAGAAGTTTGATAACACACTATGTTGGCAAGAATATGGGGACACCGGTGTTCTATACATTGCAGTGGGAAGAAGCACTGGTATTTCTTCTATGGAGAGCAATGTGACAAGATTTTTCAAAATTATATATAGAAGTAACTTTTGACTCAGGATTTTTCTAGCACTTGTAAGATTTTTTTCTTTCAGATATTCTTGCACAAAATTACAAAGATATAAATACAAGTGTTTTCATGTGACATTTTGCTTATAGAAAATGATTGGAAGCAAATCCAGGTGAGGTGGCTTGTGCCTGTAATCCAAGTTACTCAGGATGCTGAAGTGGGGTGGGAGGATAGCTTGAGCCCAGAAGTTTGAGACCAGCTTGGGCAACATAGTGAGATCCTATTTCAAATAAATAAATAAAGATTAGAAACAAAGAAAACTAAATGCTTGTCAATGTGGGAATATTTAAATATCTTATTGGTATTTACATGCATGACATAAAGAATTCTTTAAAACAAGATAAATAACTTTCTATTGTAAAAGACTAGATGAAAACATTTTTGATCAGGAAGGGGCTGTTTGGCTCCTAGCTATATAGTCAGATTCCTATAAAGGTCTTCCTTTTAATCTGTGAATTAACCTATTGTAACTCGTCTCTTCACTTCATCCTAAATGTCTCCCTAATCCATGCCACCTTCCCCTGAGTACTCTCATATTTTCTCTGTCTTCCAACCCAAAAAAACTCTGTCTTAAGAAAGACTTAAAAATTCATTTCTTTAATGTGTAAATGCCTCATGTAGCTTAATTTGTAAATCTTGAGATTATCTGCTATTCAAGAGAAGGCAACATTTAGGTCAAAATTATAAATATGTAGCTGTAGAGTTTCAAAATCAGCTTACCTGCGGATGAGCTGGTTTTGGGGTGGTAGGTGGTCGGGGAGGACCTTTTCTATTGCTTTTCAAATCTTGTATTTTGCCTACTTGTAATCCTGTCTTTGCTCAGAAAATACATGTTTGCGTACATTGGAAAATAGACATTTTTTTTCTTTTTCTTTGTTTTGTCTTTTTGAAGTTGTGTGAGGTTGTTTTTCCTCTCCCATGGGTCTTTGTGTAGGGAGTTTGTTTGTTTTATGTCCCTTCTACCACATTAGTGTGCAACACTGCATTCTACAAGTGGCTTGGGATTTCAGTATGAGATTTTTATCAATTTCAATATTTTATGTGCAAATCACGTATAAGCATTCTCCTGAGCATTGTGAAGAACACTGGAGGTTTTGCCTGAGCTCTCCCTCAGTTTAAGATTTGCTGGTACCCTTCCTGCCACATTTCCTCTTTCACTGTCTACATATATACGCTGTCTTTTAAAACACCAACTAATGTGTTCCTTCTCCACAAAGCCTTTTTAAAAACAATCTTCCCAAACACAGAAATCTTTCTCTGGAAATAAATGAACTCATACAGCCCTTATTGAATGGGTCTATAATGTAATACTGCATCAAAAAAGAGCATATGCGTTCTCTCTGTCTGGACTTGCTGACATGAAGTTGGCAAAAGGTTTTAAAATTTTGTGAATATGCTTCTTTGATTACAATGCGTTGTTTTCAGGGATATTTATTTCATTAAATTAAGCGGTATGTCTCCCACACACATGTTTTGTAAGCACTGCTGGCATAGTATTATATTAACATGTTTAATCCTTTTAAAACATAGATACTTAACATAACCCAAGGCTTGCAAGTAGGATGCTACCCTGCTCCATCACAACCACGTTGGGAAAATGCTGATTTTGTAAAAATTTATCAAGTTGTTGAAGATGGATCAAAAGGGGGAAATCTCACTTATGCTTCTTTCCATGGAGGCAGGCATTCCCAAGCCCCAGAATGGAGTCTGCTCCACTTCCTGTCCTGGGTCAGGTGGTCTCTTCCCTCCTTTCTAACTGTGGCCATCAGCAGCACGTTGGCCTTATTCATTTCATCTCAAAATTTGGAATTCACATTCAGAAGCCTTCTAATTATTTAGAGTGGAATAGACTGTATGTTTTGCTCTTAAGATACCATTTCCCTACATTTTTTTCTTGTACAGTAAATGCCTTTCCTCTGACATTTCACTGCCAGGCACAATGCCTCTTCTAGTCATGTGTGTGTATGTGTGTGTGCTCACACACATAACACACACGCTATTAGCTGGCTACATATGCAGAAGACCAGTAGCTGGCTCTGCATTCAGATTTTACTGTTTCGTGTGTTGGCTCCCCAACTGGATTCTAAGCATTTCCAAGTGTCCAACATAGCTTTGTATCCCTTCCCCTAGAACCTATAGAACCTACCACAGAGTTGCTTAGTGAGTAGTATTTGTTATCAAGGAGGATGATGCATAGTCCCGCTTTCAGAGAGGGGTAGGCAGGATGGCACATGCATTTGCTGCAAGTGGCATGTGAGTTTCTGTTCCCTTCTGCTTTTCTACCTTACCACATGGGTTTTTTTAAGTGATGCTGATGAATGTTAGAATAGACAGCTGGTCAGCTCATGTGAATATTATATTTTCTACTATAAACACAAGCATTTATAAATAGAAAATGTGTCCACAGCTCAGGATCTTCTTCTTTCTGTACCTGAATCTCTTACAGGATGGAGTAGAGTTGTTTTATTTGACCCATCCTGGAAAGGAAGGTGACACTTTTAAGTTGCTTTTGCAATGTGAAGAAAATACTCACTAGTCCACCTTGGGTAATGAAACCTGATAGTAAATCATTCTCTCCTGACATATCATAATAGGACAATTTCAAAAATTCATGTTAGTCATAATTCAGTGGGTGAGACACACATCTTAAGAGTCAGGTAGTTTATATTTGATAAAAACAAATATACAGAAGGAGAATTTTGGGGGGGAAATACATTTTAAAACAATGGTTTCAACAGCTAGATCAACAGGTCATGTACAGTAAACCAATAACTATTTTGAAATACCACCTACCCACTTTATAAACAATTTAAATAAGTGTTTTCGGCTATCAGCTGGCTTGCAGAAGACATAATGCTTTCAATGTGATTCTGAGGTAAGACTTTTTTTTTTTTAACTGTTGGAGGATGTCATACAAAACACAGTTCAGCTCTCTAATTTCCAGAGAAAGTAGAAATCTCACTGGACTTAAAATTTATGGGTATTTCTTTTTTTTAGTTCATGGGAAGTTTGGTAATATCAGATTTTAAAAGATATAACGGAAGTGAATTCTGTGCACAGTACTGAAGCTTGTTTAGTACTCCACATAAGCAGCCCTTGTTACCAGGGGATACCTTGGAAATAAAAGAAAGTGAGACCTACAAACTTGTCTTTAAAAGACCACGGAACACACCTTAAAATTATATCCTCCTGGAGGAAGATTATTTATAGAAATAATTACAGAAGTTGACATTTTTCTGAGAAAGTTAGAAAAATTCCCTTTGTGTTTTATTCATAGTAAAGGCAGCCTGAGAAAAAGATCTCTGTTGACCTAGATTTGCTGTTTTCCTGTATGGCAATAATTCAAAGAACCGAAATTTATGCTTCTGACACTACCTCATCACAAATAGCAGTATTCCTGAGTATGTGCCCTTCAAGAAGTGCAAATCATTCCCCCACACATTTTCTCATGAATCTTCCCGTACTATTATGTCCAAATTTCAGGGCTGTGAAAATTAAGATTGAGAGAGATGGAGTTATTTACCCCCAAACATGTACTATGTTAAGTAAGGAGATTGGGCATGGAGTCCCAGTGTGCTCTTTGTACTAGGTGGAAGCTCCATTCTTCCACATAGGACCCCTGGAAGGTGATCTGCATCAAGTGCCACATGCTTTAAATAACTGAGGTTATGTTCTTAAGCCAACTACACATCTCTTGAATTTATTTACAGTGGCCACTGTGTCTCATTTGGAAGATCAATACCTCACCAACACTGAGCCATGAAACACAAATTCTTTTCAATAAAAGAAAGCTGCTTCACTATCACTTTATGGAACTTGGCTCTTAGCATCATGGACCTACCATCTTTCCCACTGGCATGAGCTTTGATAATTTATTTTGCAAAGGGCAAGATTTATACACATGAACCACTTTTATTCCAATAATGAATGCATTACTTTCCCTCAAACGTACAGTGAAAAATTACTAGGAAGTCATTATTCTGGCTCAGCTGATGGGGCTGAGGATGAGGAAATAGTCCTTTGAAGCTTTTCCAAAATTTTCTAGCTGCGTTAAAGCCCTCATTCTTCGTCAGGTATGGAAGACACACATGCCAGCCTTTCTAGGGAGAAGCCTGAGTCAATCTTCTGAAGAGAAGCCTTACCAATCTCTCCATTTGATCTTCCTATTTGGAGGGGTTAAAAAGTATACTTCCCAAACTCCTTTGCAGTTAGAGTCATTTACATGCACTTGTATGAGATTTAGAAATCAGAAGTGAGGCAGAGGCCATTTTCTTGCAGCTGTAGCTACAGGTAAGGTTTGACAGTTGTGAAGTTCGCAGTGGTTTAACACGACATTCTGGGGTGCCATTGGTGTGAGGTGGCTGTGGTGGCCTCAGTGGTAGGAATTGATAGCAGTAGCCACTGTCTGACCTTAGGATTTCACATATAATGGTATGACCTAGAAACTAAAAACTCGAGGGCAGTCCGCTGACATCCGTTCCTCCAGCCCTTCAAAAGACTTTGTAAGTGCACACTTCCCTGCATGAAATCACGTTCTGTTTGATATGCTGGTAGTGGGCTTGGAACCTTACTGAAGCAGCAGCTATTCTTCCACTTTTAAGTGCTGAGGAATAGATAATTGTCAGTTGAGTCATTATAGAGTAGAAGATCAGACATATTTAGATTCAAATACTGGTTTTTGAACCAATATTTTCAAATACTCTGTGAAACTGATTCTATTTTCTTAAGAATGAGTCTACTAATATCAGCTTTACAGGAGTTTCGTGAATATTGTAAGTAATAATGTATATAAATGCTGAATTAATTATATTGATTTGGTTTTAGTAATAACATTTAAAAATCCTCTTACTAAAACCAGTTTAAATCATAAAGAAAATGATCACCTCAAATAATTGGGAGTTCATGTGCAGGATAAGCTCGAGGAATGATGAAATATGTGGCTCAATGATGTCAAAAGGGTTCAATGATTTAAACAGCCCAATGACTTTTTTTTTCTTTTTTGAAAACCAAATGTTACTGAACCACAGCCATGACATTCTAATGACTTTTGCACTATAATGTCTGAGTTGAATAGTCACAGGAACCAGGGACCATCAGATTGGCAATGCTAAAGTATTTACTATATGATTCTTTGCAGAAAGAGTTTATCGACTCTTAATATAAATAGAGGCATTACTGTCTTCAGCAGTGATTCATCCTAAAGATGAATCCCTTTATGGCCACAAGAAGGCTACCAGTAGCCATCGGGCTGTAGATCTCCCTGTTTATAACTAGCAGAGGAAAGGGGAAGAGGGGGAAGAGAATCGTGTCCTCCAGGGGTGGCTCATGTCTCTTCCTTCAATTCGATTGGACCAAATTATATTACATGGCCACCCCTGGACCAATGACTGTTGTAACGGGACCTGCTAAGCATGAATTGATTTAGACTAGACAGAATCTCACTCTGGAGCTAATGATGGGATACTTACTTTAAAAATTTGGGATTCTGTAAGGAAGAAAGGAAGAAGAAATGGTGCGTAGGTCAGCAACACACATTGTCCACCACAGCAGGTAACAAAGTGCCTAGAAACATGTTAGGTACTCAATAATTGCTCATTTCTTTGCCCAGCAATGAAAGTGTCTGTTGGCTCCAGTAAAAAGAGCACCAGGCTAGGAGTTGAGAGACATGGCATTTCATACTGGCTCAGGCTAAGACTAGCTTGTGATCTTGGAAAAAGTCATTTAATTTCTCCGTTGCTATATAAAGGACTGTGGATTAGACAACACCTAATGGCTATTCTGGTTATTAAATAAAACCATTCATTAAAAGATCTATATTTGTCTAATGGATTAGGGTTTTCACATTGCTCTCTGTATACATTACAATGAAATTTGTTGCAGCAGTCCAAAGAAGAATGCCCCAACGATGTAAGATTGGAGTGTATGTTTACTTCTTGCTGGGACTGAATGTCAACAAGAGATGGGAGATGAACTCTGCCATGGAACAACTCATTCACTCATTCATTCATCACATGTTATTCAATGTCTAGTATGTACTAGACACTGAGCTAAATGAAGAAGAGACTCTGATTTCACAGTGTCTACATTCAAATGGGGGATGAGAAATAGTCAGTAGCCGTGCAAAGCAGAACAACTATTTCATATAGTGATAGAGTGCTATGAAGACAATAAAGCAGGTGACTATAAGAAATGACTGTGAAAAAAAAAGACTGTAGAGGTTACATCCTGTCAGGGGGTCAGGGCAGACTTCTATGAGAGAAGTTTTTATCAGTTAAGATATGAGTGTATAAATCTGCAGGAATAGCATCTCTTTCCCTTTTATGTATTTTGCCTGATTTTTAGGTTTCATTGATATGGCTATAATTTTCCACTTATTTCCTAAGAATTTTCTCTGCTGAGAAGCTTTTACAAGTCTTCCCTTGGGAAAATGTTCTGTGTTGGAAGAAGGAATACTGGAGAAGAAGAAATTTTAAAATAGTTTTCGAGTTATTTCAGAATTACAGAGCTATGTCTTCTAAGGTTGTAAACTATTCTTCAGCTGTTACGAGAGTTAAGCTCATATTTTCTAATTTTGGAAGCATATTTTAGGCAATAGAAACTGAAGTACCCAGAGACCTATAGCAGTATCTTTATATGCCAATCAAATTGCCTGAAGAGACACAGAAACAGCACGCCAGATTCACCCACTCCTAAGTAAAGTGACTTTTCAAGCTTCAGAGAAAAAGATCAAAGTGCTTCAAGAGGCAGCAGTAGTATATTCCTGCTTGGTGTCTAGCCTGAATATGGATTCCTCATTTGTGCAGGGATGGAGCACTTCTGCTGTCTCCACTCCTTGGTCCAACCGTAGCTGATGATGTTACTGTTCAATTAATCCTTTTGCCTCGATAGCAAGTGTCTTATGCTGCATTCACTAAACCCTCATTCATCTTTCCTATCTTTGCTTCCCTAAAACCTTGTTTCTACTTTCGAATGTGTTTTTCAAAGCAGCTTATAGCATTTAGACATTTGAATATGCTGCTAATGTGACACTTGTAAAAAAAAAAATGAGTTAATCTGGGAAATACAAAATTGGTATAGGAAAGAGTAATCCTGCCTTCAGGCAAAATTGACCCAGTTAGTTTGTAATGATGGGTTTGCAGGGATTTTACAAAAGTCAGTTAGTCTTATCTGTGTCTGGTCTATATAGTGGTGAGGCAAATGATTAATTCAATTAACTTGGTGGCTCTCTCCTCTGCCCCAGAAAAAAAGTCAGTCAGTTTTGTATCACGGCTTCAATAGCAAAGCTCTGAAAAAGTCACTTATTTTTAATGTGTGAATGACAAAAATGTGTCTTGAGATTGTAAATGCCTCAAACTTTGAAGATAAAAATATGAAACATGAAATTGATTGAGAAATAATATAACCATATAAATAATATAAACAAGCAATAATACAAAGATATTTTGAATCCTTACATCAGGTTCCACCAGACAAAACAAATTAATCATTTAAATAAATTCTTCTAAAATTATAAATCCAGTTGCTCTTAAATCACACCTTCCTGTCTTAGTGGCTACCACAATCTCCATGTTGACTGGGGAAATGACAGAGAGATTTTGGATAGATATGCCTATAGAAAATTATTGTGATTATGAAATTATGATTGTGAAATGATCATGAAAAAGTGAGGTTTAGGGAGAGTCCAAGTAACTCCTTCTAAGCCACTTAATCCATTCAAGTTGGGTTTCAAGCTCAGGTCTGCATAGTCCCAAGCTCTCTCCCCTAGAGCAGGATACCTGCTTTACTAAACTTTTGCATCTCCCATGTTTCCTTGCATATTTTATCAGTTATTTGCTGATTGAATGAAATAATGACAATACACATCACAACTGAATGGAGTTACTGAATTATCCTTCCAACTCCGCATCCTTAATTATTTCCACTCTAAATATAACAGTCTAGATTGGTTCAGCTAACTTTCATCAAAGGACCAAAACGTGAATATTTTAGGCTTTTCCTACCATGCAATCTCTATCACAACCTCTCAGTCCTGTCCTAGTAGCGTGAAAGCAGCAGCTGGACAAGAGCAAATGAGGAGACGTGGCTGTGTTCCAGTGAAACTCTATTTGCAAACCCAGGACCACCTTGTGGACCTATTTGATAACCCCTGGTGTAGATACCAAAACAAATCCAATGTCTATTAATAACAAGCACTTTCTCCTGAGTGTGGTTTTGGTGACTTGCAGTATTTGCATCCTGTCTATGTGTAGGCTGTGCTCACTTTGATTGGAATTGTCTCTGTATGTACCTTTCCTGGTATTTGTGACTGTTCCTCTCATGGCCCGTAAACTGAAATTATGGGGCGCCGATTACAAATTACAGACTACAGGGGATTGCAGTTGTTCTTAGGACTATTTACTCTGCGTTATTCTTTTTAACAAGGCACCAATTAGGATAAATCCCTCCCCTCACTTTAAAGTAATGCCTCCTTATTAAAATGTTAATTCTCCAAGTGGTTCTAATTTCAGTCGTTCTTCAACAGTTTCTTCATCAAAATCCCCTCCACTACATCCAGCATTCAAAGTAAGATGACATTTTTTACTGGTCTTTTCTATTTCTCTGTATGACTCCCAGGCAATGAGTGCACTTAAATCACCTTCTTTCCTGCCCCGACCCTACCCTCAGAGAAAACAATGCTCACCCAAAAGCCTCATTTGAAACTTCCAGAAAGAAAGCCAAGCGTTTGGAGAATCTCTTTGGACAGCTTTAAACATAGTTGCAGAAAAGAAAGCAAAGTGAGTAGGGGTGAGAAAGGGAAGGTAACATGTAAGTTGGGACACCTGTGTTTCCGAGCATTTTTACTCTCCAGAACACATTTTTAATATCTTATTTGATTTGTCCCATACAGCTCTCTGAAGTTTAAAACCCTTTGATATTTAGAAAACATGAAGACTCAGAGAAGAAAAGTGATATGTTAGCATGCTTTGTAAATAGTACAGCCAGGACTCCTTTTATATAAAAATCCATGGTACTTTCTACCTTTTCCCATGGGTGAATTTTATCCAAAGTTTCAATATTAAACCTGAAATAATCAAAAAGACTATGGTAAAATTAGACATACAACTGACCCTTGAACAACAAGGGTTTGAACAAAGGGGGTCTGCTTCTATGAGGATTTTCTTCTGCCTCTGCCATCCCTGAGACAGCAAGACCCACCTCTCCTCTTCCTCCCCCCTCCTCAGCCTACACAGTATAAAGATGATGAGAATGAAGACCTTTATGATGATCTACTTTCACTTAATAATGAGTGTATATTTTCTTTCTTATGATTTTAATATTTTTTTCTCTAGCTTACTTTAATGTAAGAATGTAATATATAATACATATAGCATGCAAAATATGTGTTAATTGACTGTTTATGTTATTAGCAAGGCTACGAAGGAACAGTAGGCTATTAGCAGTTAAGTTTTGGGGGAGTCAAAAATTATCCACAGATTTTTGACTGCACTGTAGGTCAGCGTCCCTAACCCCCCACATTGTTCAAGGGCCAACTATATATACACATCTAATTTTGAGATGATATACTATGGTTATTATATATATGAGTACTAGCCATAATGTATTATTTCAATATTTGTTAAACAAATGTAACTACATATGGTTGTCATGTCTAGTTTTGTTTCTATGGAAAAAAGATTTTCATTGTGATTCCAGGCTCAAAATCTGTCTTGCTGTATCACAGGGGGTAACATCTTCCCTAGTGACATTGGGACAGTCTCCACAAAACAGTACGCAGAGGGGTACAGACAGCATAAACTTGGTAACACATAAGGAAAGACACTGTATACCTCTGAATACATGAATGGCACATGTGTTACATCATCTCCTTCCATGTTCTGGCAGGGATTACAGTATTTGCCATGAGCAAGAAGAAGATGGTATAACAGGAATGGCATTTATTTGCAATTATGCATTTGAACACGAGAGACGTCCTGTGTTAACTATTTACTAAGTGTGCTGACAGCATTCTTTGTGATTTACCACACAGGGACTTCAGAATCCTTAACACAGCACACAGCTATCAATGCCAATGAATAAAATTTTGCATCACAGTTGAAATCTGTTCACCACTCCTTTTGTAGATGTACTGAATTGGGTACCAGAAGTCAATTGTCTCATTATTAAGATGGGTTCCAAAGTGATTTGTTTTTGTGACACATAATGACTGTTAGTTGAGGTCTAGCTGTATGGTGAAAAGTGTTGATGAAAAATGTTGTCTATAGAGAGGATAGTCAACTTTATTAACCGTGAGTTATAGTAGGAGCTATACTTAATTCATTTGGACTTTATTTGGTCATCTGCTTTTTATATTTAATTTCATTTCTTCTGACCAGAATGAAAGAAAAACAACAACCTTGAAGTTCAATCTCATTTATTTGGCTGGACATGGCATCTAGAGATAAAATGACAGTAAATTATTTTCCATTAATCTTATTAATGATTTATTCAAATGATTCCTTTATTTTTTACAATTTAATTTCTTAAGGAATATTTCTGTAAAAATATAGTTTCAAATTTATTTTAGAAGTATAAGACATTTCTCAGAGACATTTTCTGTTTGCTACCTGTTTTATGTTTGTGATGCAATTTCTACTTTTGCTTTCATCTGTGTTCTATTTTTATATAGTCATTAGACATAACTTGAACATGGAGAGTAGCCTAGCAAAAATATGAAGAATCTTGATACTGAAGTCAAATAGAAAAACTGTATTTGAGATTTGTGATTTAATACAGTTATATAGTATGTCTCCAACTTAGAAATCAGTTATTTTCTAAAATTTTCCTAGGGAATTAGGTGTTTGAACATTGTAGTTAGATTTCTGAAACTAATTTCTAAAGTGGAATTAACATATAATATAGTTTGAGAGTTTATATGTCATGAGGAAAAAGGCAATTGCTGTCGTCTAAATGTTTGTGTCTTCACCAAATTCATATGTTAAAATCCTAACTCTCAAGGAGATGGTATTAAAAGGTGGTTACTTTGGGAGGTAATTATTAGGTCAGGGGGACAGAGCCCTCATGAATGAGATCAGTGCCCTTATAAAACCTGCTCTAAGAGAGACCCTTCACCCCTTTACCATGTGAGGACACAATGAGAAGGCACCAGGTATGATCCAGAAAGTAGACCCTCACCAGACACCAAATCTACCAGTGCCTTGATCTTGACCTTCCTAGCCTCCAGAACTGTGTAAACAAACTTCTGTTCTTTGTAAGCCTTGTTATAGCTGAATGAACTAAAACAGCAACAGTATGGTAACATAATAATTGAATAACAGAGCATTTTCTTTATTTTGAATATGTATGATGATAAAATACTTAGAGAAGAAAAAGAAATAGCTAGAGATATTTATAAAACTTTTGAAATGAAATTCAGGATATTTCTAGAAATGTTTGAGCATAAAACTTTTTAAAATTGTATTTAATTACATTTAAAAACATGACTGTGTTTTTATTAGCGTTGTTCTTAATATTTTCTGCTCAAATCAGGGCCATTTCTGAAATATGTAGAAAAAAACAGGAAAAGGAATAGAAATTTTAGTTAGGCAATTGGAGAAGAGTTGGAAGTGAGAAAGAAAGGTAAAGTGTGATTAAATATATTTTTCAGTTTGCCTCAGGTGAAATCAACAAAGTTTTAAGTGATGAAAATTAGAGAGAAAAGTAGAGCATCTTCAATGTATAACATCCTTAATTGAGAAGAGAGGAGGTGTTGAGAGAAAGATACTGGGTTACAGTTCACAGTACAGTGATGGTTGATATCATTGGCCTAGGATGAGCTGCTATGTCTCAAAAGAGTGATGAAGATAATTTAGAGGGCAGCAGAAATGACTACATGTTAACTGCTCACATCTAATGAATGTGTCTAGCAGTTAAGCTTCATAACCCACTAAATGTCTGCATTTCTAAAAATATACAATGAATAGATTAGTTAGTATTTTTGCACATCTATGGAAGAATTGGGGAGATAGATCACTTCATCCCTAGTGGGACCTTAAATCAGGTAGTTTGCCCACACCTAGGAAAATTCAGTGTGACACCAAACACATTTCCAGGTTAGGCTGATTTATTGCAATGTTTTCTGTGTTTGTATCTTCTTAAAATTTTTTACTCCACGACAGTTTCCTTGGTGATGACTAGCACTGTTCAGAAGCTTTCATCTTTTTCTCTGGAACAAAAATCTGTTTTTTGTTTATGAGTTTATTGTCTTTGGTCCAGTATAAACTTACTGAGGTGCCCTTTGGTTGTCCCTGTGTTTCTTGGGAACACCAGGCAGTTGTCCAACATGAGTGGCTGCATCTTTCATGTGTGATTTACAGGAAAATTTCTTCCCAAATAGCAGAGATTTACACCACATCCCCATATTGCAATCATTCTCTGTCAACTTTTACTGCCTCTAATAAGCTATTTATGAATAATCTAATAATTCAGGTAAAAGTATTATTAAACTACTATTATTGCATTCACTTTCTTTTAGATACTCTGTTTCATGCAAAAATATGTAGAGAGAGACATAATTTAGGTGCATAAGTATCTTAAGATAGTGAATATAATCTACATTAAATTTTCAAAAAAGAATCTATACCTGCTGTCTGGGTACTCGTGTTTTGTCTTATGATAATCACCTCCTTATTAAAGCAAAAAGTAAATAATGTGACTTTTTTCAAGTCTAATTTTTTTGAGCCTGTTTTCTGGCTGTGAAGGCTCAACAGTGAAATGGTCTTGACATGCAGAACACAGCTTCCATACTATATTTTATTTAAAGAATTTTTGAACAGTCAAGAACACCAAGGTCTTGAGATAGATTATTTTTTTTCACATTTTCTGGGAAGAGGCTTCCTTTTTTAAAAAATGACAAACACAGCTCTAACAAAATAAACTCAGAGAAGCAATGCCTTTTTATCTCAGTTATGAGCTGGTAACTTAAAGATGTAATTGTATTTCCAGTATGTTGTAAATAAATGTTCTAAAATGGTGTAGTAAGGAAGAAATTTTCCTTGGTATAGTTAGAAGACAGGAATTGTTTCTATCATATTAATTAAATATCACTAGATAAATTAGAGTTTGTATATGCAAACTAAAATATGGATTGACATAGCAGGTAATGATTTACTAGTGCTAAAGAGATATTGGAGCTTTCAAAATTTCTAGGGATACAAAGGAATGTCTGTGTGTTGACTTTGTGTGCCTGATGCTTATATCAGGGCAAATGATGGAATTCTCTTTGAATAACATTAGGATGAGAGTTGCAGAGTAAGGGTGAATCCAGTGGGGAGTGAAAACCACTCCTAGATGCTGCAGCTTCTGCAGCAGTTAGATAGGGCCACCAGCGTGGCAAGGATTAGCATGCTTTCCCCAGATTTTTCCAGCTGGGGTTAACCCATTCTGTGAGCTGCAGAACAGAACTTCTGCTAAAGACTCGAGCTTTTCTTCCTTTTTATTTAGCAAATGATTGGAAAGAATAAAAACATCTTTAAAAAATACCTGATAGAATTTGGTTTAATAGCTCTTAAAGGATAGTGATCATTTATTTAGTGAACGAGATAGTGTTCTTCCTGTTCTTATTATTCCTTGCTTTACTTAATAACCCAAAGAACTGTATTGTTGTCACTAGGAATAATTTTAAAGTCCCATAATGGAGATGGACTGTCTTAGACATTAGCATAATGCCCTGAGCTTGCAAACCTTTTCTGTGGAAATATGGATCAATGAGCAAAGAATAGGCAACTACATCACGTGATTTGAAATATGCTAGAACACTTCCTTAATTTTCCTAAATCCTTTTGCCATAAGCTGAGTCAAAAATTCTACTAGTGAAGAAAAATATCTTTAGTTTAAAACCTTATTTTATATTAAAATTCTGTCATCTTGATTTTGGGGAAAGAAATTATTTCTATTAATTAAATATATAATTATTATTGGTAGAACTAATAATGATAAAAATAGAATCATGTATCAAGTACTTTGTTATATGTCAGTCACTGGGCCCAGTCTTCCATACACCTAAGCCTTTGTGAAGATAACAATAAAGAATGCCCAGATGACAGAGAAGCTCTTCTTATCCCCATTGCATCATTAGGGATATTATGGAACAGTGTTAATCCCCCGCAGTTTAGGCCACACCATTAGTGATTAAAGGCAGAATGTTCATCCCCACAGCCCCTTTCTTTTGATCATTGTGTGCCTTGTTTATTACCTTGTGTAATCATTTTACACGGGTAAAGATAATGTCCTATGAGAATATAAGACTATAATTAGAATGTAAGAATGTTCCTGCACTGTCTCATGCAGTCTCTTCCACCACTGTTTTTTGTCAATTAAAATCCTTTATAATCATCCTTCCAGATCAGTTCAAATGTTATAGGCTTCAGGAAGTTTGCCTCAGCCCCTCCCATCCATTCTCCTCTCATTGTTGGAGTTATTTCTTTTTCTGTGCATTAAGAGGACGTGGTCTGTGCCCAGATTATAGCACAGCACATTCAGGCTTACTTGATCCTTTCTATCCCATTGCTGAGTTTGTGTATTTGCTTAGGAGTCTAAACTGTGTTTGTCGTCTTTGAATCCCCAGCCCTTAGCTCTCCTACCTATTGTAGGTACACAAACAACTATTGAACAGATATTAATTTGTTCCACATATTGGGTGGAGGAAGTGCAATATTTCTTGATCTTCTCTGAGCTACACCCACCTACAAGTGGAAAATTAAATCGGTTGGAAGTTCAGGGGAGAAAGGAACACACACACACACAAAAAAGCTGGCAACAAGCACACTAATGTCTGATGACTACGTTTTTGCTAAAGAACACACCAGAAGAAAAACTTGTTAGTTTGGTTTTGTGGGAACAAGTGGTATACCAAAGAGATTAAATGACCAGATCTGGAGTGATTTCAGGCAGAGGAGAGGGCTGCTCTAAATCTCAGTTCTCTAATTTGTTCTAAGAATTAAAATACAAAATACCTGCCATTTTAAAAGATATGTTAGCTGTAATAGTCATGGTGTATTCTTACTGCATAGATGACTATAGGCAAGATTCTTTTTTACTTTTTGAGACAGAGTCTCCCTCTTTCACCCAGGCTGGAGTGCAATGGTGAGATCTTGGCTCACTGCCACCTCCGCCTTCTGGGTTCAAGCAATTCTCCTGCCTCAGCCTCCTGAGTAGCTGGGATTATAGGTGCACGCCACTACACCTGGCTAATTTTTGTATTTTTAGTAGAGACAGGGTTTCACCATGTTGGTCAGGCTAGTCTCAAACTCCTGACCTCGTGATCCACCCACCGCAGCCTCCCAGAGTGCTGGGATTACAGGCGTAAGCTACTGTGCCTGGCCTATAGGCCAGATTCTTAGCTTTTCTGAGCTTGTTTCCTCAAGTCTAATCTCCTCCTGGAGATTCTCATACTTAATTTTGAAAGGCAGTGTTTATAACTGACACAAAGTATGTACCTAATGAATGATTCTGGCTTCCCTTTTCTCTGGTCCCAATTGAATATCCCTCAATGACTATTTTAAGCAAAGAACAAATCAGTTATCTTAGGAAGAAGTTGCCCTTTTAAAAATAGCAACATTTTACCTTGTGCTAGACTTTGACTGCTTGCTTTGCTCTCATTTTTCTTTTCTGATTCTCAATTTGTTTATTTTTTTAATGACAGCTTAACTCATGGTACCTTAGACAAAAGAAAAATATTGTTTAACACTCTGTTTCAATGGCCAAGGAATATATATACCAATGTAACTTGGCTGTATTGCTGTGTGAATGAAATACGGGCTCTTCAGCCATAACATACTTCCACTCATGAAGTCACACTCTGTAACCTTCTTTCAGAAGAAAATGCAGTTGGATTTCTAGTAATATTCTTCCAAGGACTAAACAGTAAAGTTCACAGACAATTCATTGCATGAAGACACAATCAAATACGGTCACTTTCTTTAACGAATAATGGCAAAAATTAAAAAAAGAGAGAGAGAGATTATAAAAGTTCATTGGTTTCAAGCAAGATTGTTTATACATTGTTAAAATCTTTGTAAACTGCTTCTTGGTGGGTGATAATGATCCCTTCATTTGTGGAATTTAGAGATTAAAATGGTTGGTGTTTGTTATGTCACAAAGGTTATGAACAGAATGGACATAGATTTGCTCATCAAATATCAGAGTATTTGAAAGTTTAGATAACTTTATGGATTCTTAAGATGTTTGTAATAGAAACAAATGAGGATTGAGGCACATACCTGACCTTTTGAAGTTACGGAAAGGATAAATTCAGTTCTCCCACAAAACATTGAAGAATGTACCTGTCAAAGTTAAAAATGTACAGGGTAGCCCATCTATCTGAAAAAAAGATATCTTTTTAAAAATAGAAATGAAATAATTTTTAAAAAGTGAAAACGATGATATTTTCTCGTGCATGTATAAATTGCAATTCTTAAGGGAGGGGGACTCAAAATGTGAAGGATGGCAGACTTTCAATGGAGGCTTGTTGAATAAATGAATGAATGAATGAAAGGAAGAACTGAGGGAAACTTCAGTGATAGGAAAGCAAGGTGATCCTGTGGATTATCATGCAATATTCCAATTCATATTCAATATTCAAGCAGTGGCAGCAGTTGCAATTAAACCACTTACAGGTACTATTTCATTGCAAACCAGAACGATTGCCAATAAAGTAAGAAGGTAAATCCTACAAAATTCTTACAAAAATTACATGCAGTATGTAATTTGGATGGAGAAATGATGCGTGTTGACATTTGCCTTTGTTCTTTATTTTTATTCATTTATTTAATTTGTTAATTTAATTAATTTATTTGCCATGGTTTTACACACGTTTTCTTTGTCTTTTGGCTGTATCTATTGTCTTAGGGCAAAGCCCGTGTGGCGTGGCTGGTGGTGTTGCCCTACTAGGTTGCTGGTTGCAGCAGCTACTGTAAGAGCCAGTAGACTTGTCATCTGGGTCAGAGACTATTTGTTATGTTCAAAAAAAGACAGACACTGTCTGTCTTTCACTGTCTTTTTCTCTAAAGAAAATATAAATATACTGAAAACTTGAGATTTTAGAAAAGTTGGAAAGGCTGCAAAACACATGACCTTAGACTTGGTGGCTGCATATGGCACCAATGCAAAATGCTGCTTAATTATGAAATAATTCCAGAGTGCTACTTGAACCATTTTTCCTGGAAGGAAACTTCAAATGAATGTCAAAAAGTTATCAATTATGGAATGCAAATTCCATGAGTTCACCTCTGTGTGTAGTATCCTTTAAGGAATAATATCCCAAAAAAAAAGCCCATCTTCCAAGCAGTGGACTTTCAAAGTCTCCCTTTACTTTCATTTTAGTTTACTAAGACACTGTGTCCTTTAGGTTCATTCCCAAGTTTCCTTTGCTACATTTTTCTTTGTAGAAATATCATTAACCCACCCAGACTGAGGCATGAGGTCTATGTTTACAAAGTACTAATGCCTTCATTTGGGCTCCCAGTCTTTCTTTCTGATCTTCCTACCTGCTGTTACAGAAAGAGTCCAGCTCTTTAAACAATAGAGTTTCAGAAAAACATCTGTCTCCCCCTCAGAAGCGTTTCTTCACAGGCCAGATAGCTAGGAAGCCATTAAATTCCAAATCCAAGGTTGTTTCCCATGACAAAGTGTGAAGCCAGAATCTCAAATCTATAGTCCGTTCACATTTTCAAACAAACAGGGTTGCCTTTTAAGGAGAGGCTAGTGCCTCCGAAAAACTTCATTTAAGAATTAATTGCATATGTGAATCAAAAACAGACTAATCAACAAGTAAATGTTGAATTTTTCATAGGCTCTTGGCAATTGTTATTATAATGGACATTAAAAGACAAATACATCTATCATTCCATTTAAATCAGTGTTATTATCCAAATTGATTTACAAACATTAAACACATCTTCCCATAAAACATAAATAACATACTCCATTTCAGAACTTTTTGAAGGTCTGTGTGCAGATGAAGAAATGTTCATTTATGTTTCTGGTACTTATCCAGATTTGAGCCAAGAAAAGTTGGCTTATTTATAAACAAAAGTCCTCAAAACTTGCCTTTCCGGAATTACAAATTCTACAACGAAATTACAAATTCTACAACGAATCATCTGTATTGTCTGATATAGTTTCTAAATTTAGAATGTAATTCATTATCTAAATCCTTGTATGTTTCAAGACTTCTGCCCTTAGTTCTTTAATGTGTAAATATAAAATAAAAAGTCTCTAAATGCACAGCACAATGTAACATGATAAAAAAAACCTCTTTGTGTTAGAAAATTACATGTCAGAACTGGGTAATCTATAATATCAATTAACCAGCAGTGATAATTATAAGTTTTTAAGAGCTAGCAAATTTGTTGATCTTTCTTAAAGATGATATTTTTTATGTACTTTTGACATTTTCCCATTTTTCCGCTTAACTTATTTTGTAAAGTCTGCTTTGTGAAAGGCACAAGACTATTTATAACAATAGATGTTATAGGAATAGGCAAACTTTTAAATCCTAGGCAAAATGGCAGAATAGCCCCTCAAGGAGGGAATGGACTTTATTTATTCTTGGTGAGTTCCAAACGCACAAAAATAAAGGGTTTGCCAGTTACCAGTGGGAAGTGAACATAATTATGACTTCACAGCTGCTTCTAAAGTAAAAGGAGAGAAAAAAGGAAGAGTCATGCTTTTTTTGTACTGTATCTAAAAAGAATATGCACAAAGGGAATATGTTTATGCCAGATATAAGAAGCCATAATCAAAGAAATACTGTACCACCAAACTTATGCCAAGAAATTCAGAAATCTTGACTGGGCAGACTCTAAATCAGAGATATGCATCTATGGTACTCTAGTAATTAGAGCAATGTATGGAAAATTGAGGTCCTGAAATATATTACCACTGGCTTGTTTCCCCTGATGCAAGTGGAGTGATCTTTTAGCAAAATTGTCATCTACTTTACCGGTTTAACATTTGGAAAGCTCTGTTCAGAGAATTCAAAGCTCGATAGATCTATAGTGTGTGGTCTCGAGAAATGGCTTTTGGAAAGTTTTGCTTGGGACCTTGAAAATTATACTTCGTACATGCTATGAGATACTCAAGGTAAC
This sequence comes from Ateles fusciceps, assembly GCA_036589455.1. Classification (NCBI taxonomy): domain Eukaryota; kingdom Metazoa; phylum Chordata; class Mammalia; order Primates; family Atelidae; genus Ateles; species Ateles fusciceps. Next base: position 2,337,599 of record JAZHEH010002780.1, read on the forward strand.
TATTTACATCTGCTAGGGCTGATATATTGTTTAATGGAGAACAGTTGTAGACACATTTTTATGTAAATAGTTAAGTTGTAAATGTTTTAGACTTTGCAGCCTGTATAGTCTCTATCCCAGCTATTTAACTGTGCCATGTAGCATGAAAGCAGCCTAGACAATATGTAAATGAGCAAGCAAGACTGTATTCTAGTAAAACCTTACTTACAAAAACAGACAGCAGTTGGATTTGGTTCTAGACCATCATTTTCAGACTCTTGATCTAGAAAGTTCTTGACATAAAGCTGGAATTGCAAAAGCCAAATGGTTATATGAATCTTTGTCAAAACGCTGGTCTTTTTTTAGTGCCAGTAGAGCTTTTAAGAATAATTTAAACGTATGGGTATTTTCCTCAAGATGTTTTGTCAATTAGTAGTGGAGAGAAGGACACCAGTAAAGAGCAGTACTTTATCAAAAACACTGCAAATATGCTTTGGTTACTTGCTTCCTTACAAAATCATTACATCAAGCAACTGCATACAGGAACT